>JAQFVV010012460.1:0-692500 GCA_028023455.1 Epiperipatus broadwayi
ATAAACCCTTTATTGAAACATAATAATAATAATAATAATAATAATAATAATAATAATAATAATAATAATAATAATAATAATAATAATAATAATAATAATAATAATAATAATCACTAGCAATGTAAACATATGTATACGGAGTGTCTTATAGCAAATGTAACCCTATGGTCATCAATAAAGTTCTTTTTCTTTGAAACAATAATAATAATTATAATAATAATAATGATGATGATGCTGATGATAATAATAATTCAATTCAATATCCATTTATTATTTGCATTTCAACATTTACACTTTAACAGAAATACACAATAAAGAAAACAAACAAAAAAAAATAACAATGATAATAATTAAAATTAAAAAACAAACAAAAAACAACTATAAGCAAATACAAGCCACATACATAAAATTATATATACATATATGTTCATAATTATAAATTTAGTTGTTTTTTAACATTCATCACAAATTGATGCAAAAAATATCAATATTATTAAAAGTTAGATTATATACTATTTGCAATCTATTAATAACTGATTTACCAAAGAAAGTATTTTTACATATACTAATCTTGAAAGTTTGCATTTCTCTTAATAAACGACTAGGTACTTTCAATTCTATTTTTGATATACAGTTGCTGACATCAAGTTTTTTATCAATCAACTTTTTCAGTAATATCATATCTTTCAATATTCTCCTTTCTTTCAATACTGTTTTAACAATTTGACATTCACCCATTATTAATTTATTAAATCTTTTTTCAATATTATATATTCTAGACTGAATATTAATCAGATTGAAGTTCCAAATACAAGAATTATATTCTAAAAGTGTAACAACAAGAGAAAAAAATAACCTAAATTTTATGGAAATAGATAAATCTCTCCCATATCTCAAAATACAGCCCATCTTTCTGTATGCTTTAATGTTAAATAATGATATAAAAGATATGTGGATGCTGTATTTTGTGTGCTTCTTCAAAAATAATTGATCAAGTTTTTTTTTTTTCATATGTCAAATGTGTTGACTGGGAAATGAACCTGGGCCAGCTACTTGGAAGGCAGCTATGCTAACCACTATGCCACCAATGCTTGACAGATCAAGTTTTTAATGAATTTAGTAAATTAAAAGATTTTAAAAGGATTATGGAAAAGGAATGTAATAATAGTTTAAAGTATTTGGATTTGGTTGTTTCAAGAAATAATAATGTTATAGATTATAAATTGTTTGTTAAGCCTATACAAACAAGAGGTTATATTCCATATTTTTTAAAGTGCTGCATACTTACAAAATGGCTGCTTTTAAGTCTTTTTTGCATACTAATAATATGTTGTGTAAATTTTTATATGATTAAAAAATATTGAGATTTATGTAAATGAATTGTTAAGTGTTGGTTTTGTTATAAAAAAAAATTTATCCAACAAGTTGTCAATTTAATAAACAAATTAAAAGAAATAATATTGAGAAGCATATTAATAATATGAAATGGATTTCATTACCTTTTTCTAATAATAATCAAGCTAAATTTTTGAAATATATAATAAGTCATTTTATGGTTGTATAAATTGAATAAGATGATTAATAATTCTAAAGATAATTTATCTAAGGTTGGAGTGAGTAATATAGATTATCAAATTTTTTGGGGAGTCAAGGAGTAGTATTGAAAAAAGTCTTAAAGAACTTAAGTTGAAGATAATTCAGAAAGATAAAAAAAAAGGTGACACATTTTCAGAATCAGTGTTTATGATCATGATAGAAATTTTAAGTGTAAATTTGATTTTGATATGAAAAGACTTAAGATTTTAAATCAAGAAAGAAATAATGAAAAAAGAAAAATGAAAGAGGTAATTTTTATTAATCATTACAAAAATATGATAATAAACAAACAACCAGCAAATATTAAGATTAGTGACTTTACATATTCTGGACATGTGGTTCTGGTTGATGCTGTTTTATTACATTTTGAAATTAAGTCAGTTTAGTTGAAAATTATTATGAATATAATTGAAAGTACTACTATTGATTAAAGATCATATTGAAATTTATTTTATTATTTACTGTTATTTGGAATATAATTACATTATATATATATATATACCTTTACCTCAGTCAGTGATGGTCCTTTTTGTAATAATTTGTCATAATAACCATTATCTGTTTGTACCCACTATTTTATTTACAATCAATTATTCCCTATAATAGTCTTCCAAAAAAAAATTGAAACTTTTTTTTTTAAAAATAATTCCATTATTTCAAAATGGCAGCCATTTTATAAGATCGGTGATGTCACAGGATAGTGACTTCATTAAACCTATGTCATCTGAAAATAAAATGTCAACATGCTAAAAATGTACAGTATAGTGCAAAGTTTATTTAGAATACAGCTTACAATATTATGCTCCGATTCTAAAATTAAAATATGATTATAGTGATCTGATTTTAAAAGCTGCAAAATGCTATTTCATTCAATTCAGTAAATAATAAAAAGCATATTTTGATATCATATGACAAGAAAGTCTATTAACATTAAAATATAAAATATATATATAAGTGAAAATATACCGTATTTAATCCTTTCAGACAAAAAAATACCATGCTGAATTTTTAAACAATTGATTTGGGACATAGTTTTGACAATAACTTCAGTTTTAACACCATTAAAGAAATTTGCCATATATCAATAGAAAATGGAAATATCAAGCAAAAAATAAGGCTAAAAATAGTGACAATCCTTAAAAAACTAAGAAAAAAAATTTTCAATAACATAAAAAAATCATTACTTTATTGCTTATTCATAATTTTTAATTTATGATAACTAAGTTTTGAACATTTTCATTGATAATTTCATTATATTCCTTATAAAATTCTGATTAAAAAAATATATAATATTTTTCATCTGATTATAATTCATTGCTTCAATACTTGCAGAAACAGTAATGAGAGAATACTTCATTTTAACTTGTACCCCAGAAATATCTATAAGAATAATGCTTCTCCCTAATAAAAGATTAAAAACATAAATATTAATCAAACAATAATTATTATAAATGAAACATCATGAAATTATCTTTAACAAATTATAATAAATAAATAAAAAATGTAACCAGCATGACTCTGTAAAAAAATAGAGGAAAGGAAAATAATCACCAACAGTTGTTATTTACCACTATAAATATAATAAAATTAAAAGGCATATAATTTGAAATTCAAAGCTAGATCACCATGATAATATACACATGGAATATACGTAAATAAAATTGTAATGTGTATGCATTTTGCAAATCTTTCTGCTAAAAGCTATGAAAGCTTGATAGACTGATAAACATGATACATACAGATTTAAGATCTAAAGCTTCCTGTTCCTAATTCAAAACTATTTTGGTTTTAGATTTTTAATAGACCCAATCTTGTTAAGAGAATCTGCATACTGAATAAACATCACCAATAGAGAAAACATAACAATCAAAATAACATTTATTCAAATGCCAAAAAAAAAAAAAAAAACGGTTTATAAATTTAGATTGTGCAAGAATTTCTCATTTTAAGAGGCAGTCAAAGATTTTTAGAGGAGAAAAATATAGGTATATATAATTTATTTTTTTATAATTTTATCTTTAGAACTAAATATATTTTTATTTTTTACTAAAAAGTTAAAAAATTCTAAGGCACATATTTATAAAAAAAACAACATTGTTTTTATACATGTTCATACTATCTAATATTAAAACAGGCAAAACTCTCTATACATATTGCCACTCAGTGCAAGCCAGAGTAATCAATGGATGCCAGAAAATCCCCATCTAGTTCCTACTCATCCAATATCCCCAGACTAGTTTCTAGCTTTTTACTCTGGTTTGCACTGAGTGGCAATACATATAGAGAATTTTGCCTGTTTTAATAACAGTTAAGAGCAAGCATAAGAAATAGTGATCATGTGATGTTTATTGACTATCTAATATATAAATACAAAATATTAAATATATTTTGTACTATTGAATATAATTATTAATAAAAGATAACTTATTCCATACATTTTGTACCAATTGACAAAAGTAATCAGAAATCAAATTCTCACAGAATCCAGATTTAGATTGCATAGACTTATAAGGAGTCTAAATTTAGAGATGCGGTCAAAACCACTATTTTTGTCATTCAGCATTTTTTCATTATCATTAAAATGCAGACATGCTAATAAATTATCAAACCTTCTGAGAGTCATTATATCAGTAAAATAAGTCTGCCCTGCCTTGGATCAGAGTCCAAATATCCCTCAACTGAATTACACAGGCCTAGAATCAAATTTCCAAAACCATAATAAAAAATGTTGTTAACTAACAATCTGATATATATTCTCGATTATGTTTTTTTTTCCTTTTGTAGCATATTTATTAGTTTTATTAATAATTTTATTATAATCTTCTTATCAAAAAATAACTAAAAAATATTTAAAATTGAATATTCAAGTGTTTATATAAAATAAAAATAAAATCTTTACTATAGTAAGGTTATGGCATTTTATGCCATCTTGAGTAGGATTAAATCTTTAAAACTTTGTTAAAGCAGTAATGTTTATCCAAACTTTTGTTATGTAAAATGTAATGATGTAATTGATGGATGTAATGCAGTAATTAATAAAGTAGAACATTTAATTATTATGGAAATAATAAATTTATGGTTTCAAAAATTAAAATTAACTGAAAAATATAAAATGGTATTAGAAAAATGTATTTATGATAATTTGAAAATTGGCTGGATTTTAAAAATAATTTAGATTCTTATAAAGAATTTTTACAATAGTGATATGTTTCAGTTTTGAATAAAGGAATAAAGTTTGTTGGAAACCTATAAAAAACTATGTGCTCATAAAATGAGATCGTTACTCAAGATGGTGTAAAATGCTATAAGCTGTCTATTAAATTTTTTTAATATTTATTCTAGAATATTTTGATTATTGTATTTATTTTGTTTGACATTATATATATGTGTATGTATTGGTAATAAATAACTAGACCATTTCTTCTAAATTTTGCTGTGTAAGTCTCAAAATGCTTTCAAATGCTAATCATAGTAGCTATAGTTAACATAACTTCTGAAATAATTTCTACTTTTCTACAAAAAAAAAAAGATTAACTAAACATTTAATAATGCTATAAATATTGCCAAGTTCACCACCTCTTTTATTTTGCTGTAATATCCTATATAAATGCAATTTATACACTCTATTTTGAATACTTTTTAGCAAAACTTTTTATTGTACATATATGCATACACTTTAGACTATCATGCAGTCTTCTTCAGAGTCATTTTTACATTATTATTTTTTACTTTTAAAAAATTAAAGTAAAAGTGGCTCTGAAGAAGACTGCAAGACAGTTGAAATCTAAGATTGTGCATGCATATGTATATACAATAAAAGGTTTTGCTAAAAATTGTTCAAAGTAGAGTGGATAAATTGTATTTATAATGTTCTAAATACTTTTTTTTTTCAATTAAAAATTCCAATTTTTTTTTTAATTAAAGAGATTTTTGAAAATCACTTACATAAAAATATTTGTATTCAGTCTCAAGTTCTCTTATTATTTGGCAACAGTCTCACTGATATAAATAAATTTAAAGCAAGGACCAATAACAAAATTGTTTCATTTTTTTATTTTAGTATTGTCACTACTGAAGTGGGAGGGAGTATTATTTACAACAGCAGCATCTAAAGCGCTTCTATTTAATGTTATATATATATTACATTTTATAAGAATCAAACCTTTCTTGTAATTCTGAAGCTAATCATTTCGGATCAATATATTAATGATTATTAAATCAAAGATTATCCCTAGCCCAGATATAAACTTCAAATCTCATGGAATATTTTAACTTCATATTTCTTTTCCCATTTGTAATATATTTTAAAAATATATTTCAGACTTAAGCTTTATCACACATTTTTGAATTTTACAAAGAGAGACACACCCATATATCTATATGTTTAATCTTTATAAGAAAATGAATTTATTACGTGCGTGCGCAATACGTCATAAAATAACTCAACATCTTGAAATACATTTCAGTTTTATTTGTTAATATGATTAAGAATTAAAATCTAATAGAAATGAAGAAATGACCAATGATTAGTTACTTAGAAGGTCATGAAATATTTGTGTTCAAGTTGCAGGCAACTATGATAAATATATATATTAGTGTACTCAGTTTATCTTATCCAGGAAGTTTAAAGTATCAAACTCTTTATAAGGGGCATATAAATCCTGTTGGCAATGGCAAATCAACGATTGATTGATCATGATATATATCCAATCTACAATAAGTCAAGATTTTTGATGGTAATATAATTGTTATAAAATGTTTAAAAAAAAAAAACATTCGGTTCATCTAAAAACAGTTTCTACAAATTGTATATGGTTTGTAGTTTGATGCAGAAGTGTATTAGTTTTTACACCTTTATATGCAGTAGTCAATTTTGTATAATGTTATATACATATACAAGTTTTATATAAAAAAAAATGCACGTGCATAATATAGGTTGTTAAAAAATGTGTGTATTATATGCTTAATTACGTGTATGTATATATACTCTACATGTGCTGTGAACAAAATTTAAAATGTGGAAAAATAATTATTTGTTTTTTCTTTAGTAATTTCTATTTTTTTACATTTTATTTACTAATTTTTTGATCGCGTAAGAGAAACAGCGGATATGCAAATGTGGAGACTGCTGGGGGGATTGTGTATTTAACTTATTAAACTTTATATGAATATAAGCATGTATATAGAAATACTCACTATATATTAACAAGGTTTTTTTTCTTTTAGTTTGGAGGGAGGGAGCTGCTTTCTTAATCAGTAACGACTTAGCATAATAAACTTTTAGATAAAAAGGGCATTTGTAGTAGGAATTACGACAAACCCTTGTATGTGTGGTTGTGAGATCGCATAGTTGTCAACAAAAAATATATGAAGATTTTATTTTGCAAAAACCAGCAAAAAAAAAAAACAATGTTACTTTTTTAGTAGTATTTCATTTTAACAATATATCAATTTTGTGAATGAATTTTTAATTTTATTTTATTTTAAAAAAGCAAAATAAAAGGAAAAGCCAAAAATAAAGCCGATATGCATGTGCACACACACACGGATTTAGCGGTTTGATTTGATAGCCATTTAGTAATATTTATAAAAATCTAATAAAATGTAAACTAGATATAGATAAATGTATAAAAACAAACTTTATAATTAACGAAAATTCTTTTGTATATTTGTCAACTAATTAAACTCCGACATTTCTTCAGTTAGAATAACAGACTGCTGATAGATAATAACGATTAATAAAAAACAGCAGGACGCATTTATGCCTAAAATTGACAACAAATTATGATATATTCTTTTTTTTAAAAAAAAAGACTTTAATCCAGTGTGGGTGGCAAACCTGATTTGTTATTCCAGAAGATCTGGGCTGCATCAGGTGAATCTTGAGGATTAGGTTTACTTAATGCAAGGTCGGGATTTTAATCAGTGGGTCAAAACTGAAAGTTGCTGTATCTTTTTCAGGCCAGATCTTTTTATGTTTACATTCCAAATGTGTAGACTGAATACCATGGGGCTCAGTATTGGAGTTTTTTATAAGCAGATGACTTTGACAGACTAAAAACAGACCCACGGCAGGACAAACTCTTATTAGTAAAAGTCTGTATTGAATTGTAGCAATTGTTTTAATATCCCTCTATATAGTACATATATGGAAGGCAAAACAACAGCCTGTCGGACTAAATAAAATTGTTATAGTAACCTATTATTTTTCTATTCTAAAGTCACTGCTCCCCTCCCCTATAATTCCAAACATCAGTTAAAATAAATTATAAATTAATCTAATATTTTACAGGTGACAAGATGATTATATCTAGAGTACTTTCAAAAATGCCTCATTTTTAAGTAGTTAAAAGTATGTCTTATTCCGTCCCTTTACAGATTAAAATAATAATCCATGTAAACATGCCGACCACATAGCAACAAGCTCTGCATATGTTGAAGAATTAATTGAAATGAAATCAGTTTTTCAAAACAATAGAATTTCAAAACAATTTACAAGAGGGCGCTTTTTTTTAACTATGACATCCATAAGTAATCGCAATGTTTTTCACAACCAAGTAGTCCTATAGTAAGAGTGATTGACTAAAAAGAAAAAAAACTAAAACTAAAAATATTATGATTTTTTACTTTAAAGCTTAAGCATCATTTAATCGCTTGAGAAATAGTCAAACCATAAATAAATAAAGTAAAGAAACACCATAAATGCTTTAAAAGGCCTGAAGAAATTTCTGGAACATGTCAATGTTCACTTAAAAAATTAACTAAGTATTAATAATCAAGTAGTTTTATAGCTTGGACATTTATAAAAAGTTCAAATGCTGGAAGTGAGGAAGCTGGATGAGATTTCGTGGATTTCAAGCTCTGGAGTCTATTACTCTACTGCTGCATCAAACTACGCAGAGCATTTTAAAGAGCAGTTCATTACTTGTAGCAGCAAAAGCACATTGCCTACAAAGAAAAGGTTACACAAATATTCCACAGATTTAGCACTTTCCAACTGCAGTCTTGAGAAATAATTATTCCACAGGGATAAAACTTTCCATACAATAGTGCCATTCCATGCAAGCAACTATATGGAGAATTTCGCCTTTGTATTAACAGCTTGTGTAAGCATAAAGAATGGTAATTATGTGATGTTTTGTGGTTTAATACAATTATTCCAGGTGTGAAATATAAGTGCTTCTTGTGATTTATCTCAAGAGGATATTTCTGTCATAAGTTTCTTCTACAATTACACTGCATTTGGTTATGGGATTTTATTTTAATAAATTATTTTCGATATTCTTATATTTTTATTATTTTGTTGTTGTCTTTTTTTTTTTTGAGCTGCTGCCATTTGAATGTTCAAAAAATCATATTTATAAACTTTCAAAAAAAAAATTGAGATATTGAATTGCTAGGCAAAGTTACTTCTATCTTACAATAAAGTAAAGTAACTATAAAATTCAAATTTATAAAAGTATAACCAGATTTTTACCAATGCCTAAAATGGTATTATTTTTACAAGCAGAATATTGAAATACAAATTAAATGAAAACTTTAACATCTAACTAAGAGTAACCAGATATCTATTTACTATTAAATAGTGAATGTATTAAATTTATTAAGCTCAAGCAGATGATATAATAATAATGTGAAAGGCTGAAACCTTTGACTGATGTACCTTAAAAATGCTTAAGTGACAGCCAATCAGATGTAATAATGATTGCACGTGGACCTCTCAATTCAAAAACACAAGCCAGAAATACAATAAAAAGATGGAAACACCTTCTCTACTTAAATTTATGTATAAATTTGATTTAAATGTGAAGGTATTTTAAGCTTCATGCTCTTAGTTCAGAATGCTTGAGTCTTGCTTATTTATACCTGGGTCTCATTTTACGTGATAGATAGGTTCCTCAGAAAACACGCACAAACGAAATCGTGCAAAAATAGACAACTTACATTGAAAAAGGGGGCATGGGGTCTGTGATTTTTCAAAATTCGCATAAAAGCAAAGCACCAACGTAAAATTACTTTAAAATTCGCGCAAAAAAATAAATAAATAAGGAAATAAAATATGACTAATAAAAAATTTCAAATTTGAAAAAAATTGATACAAGACAAACTTTTTTTTAACTATAATATTTAATTTTATTCTAAATAATATATTTTTATGCATAATTTACAGTACAGTAATTTACATTTTTTTATACACGTTTTAATTATTATTGCTATTTGCCAAAAAACACGTTCATTTGCAAACTGGTAAAAAATAAAATTCTTCACAAGAGGAAATACAACTAGCGCCAACTTCACACTCATGTTGTGAAAATGGTTTTCTGGTGACAATGTAATTAGTAATTAATCTTTGAGACAATGATTTTATAAATTGTTTATGAAACTAACAACTAAAAATTAAATTCTTATTTTTGTCTTTAATTTTCAATTCTGTTTAAAAATCAAATTTCACATCACATTAATTTCAAGTCACCATAAGTAATTTTTAAATTGTTAATTACAATTAAAAATCAGATTTTAATTTTTAATTGTCAAATTTAATTGTGCCCACGCTATTACTCACCTTTTAAAAATAAACTTATGGACACTAAATGATTAATAATTGATTATGTTCTTTTTTAAAAAGCAAAAACAGAATGTGATTTAAAATGCAAAATTAACACGCACAATGTTTGAACAAATTTACATTATAATCTTGTAAAATCTAATGTGTGTATACATAAAATGTGGAAATCATGATTTTAATTTCATTATTGCATAAAATCTTATTATTATAAAGCACTGAAAATATTGAAATTACTAAGATGAAAGTAGAATTCCAATAATGTGCTATTACTTGCAATATAACGTAAGTGCACAAAATTTATTATTTAAAGTAATAGTGCATTATCAGAGTTCAACTTCCGGAGAACATGAATCGTATAACTTCAAAATCGTGTTAAATAAGTCCATGTAAAAGGAGACCCTGGTGTATATATAAATTTAAATAGAGAAGAAGATGGTTCCATATTTTTCTCATATTTCTGGCTTGTATTTTTAAATTGAAAGTTCTACATGCAGTCATTATTATATCTGATTGATTGTCATTTAAGCATTTTTAAGGCACATCAGTCAAATGTTTCAGCCTTTCACATTATTATCATATCATCTGCTTGTGCTTAATAAAGTTAATAATAATTTTGTTTTTCACTTAATAAGAACTTTTTGACAAAGCTTTGTTTTATTGTAAATTCTTTTAAAAAATTTATTAACCCACACAACCTACAAACAGTATGTGATGCTAGTATAAACTTTTAAATGCTTCTAGTTTTAAATAATTTTTTGACTGAACAAGTATCCCTCTCAGTACCTTAACTAAATATGTTTTTATTTTGCAAACAATTTAATTTGTCTTTAGCTCACATTTTATCTCCTTTTCAAGTTTAGCAGCCTCTTATACTGCTTGCAGTCTAAATGGTGGTAAATTTTCTTCATTTTTTAAAAAATGATTGTTACTTTTTTCTATTTTTTAAATAAATAATTATAATACTTATTAATTTACCTGTGCATTATGCAAAAAAGTGAAGCTTGCAAAGTATTATTGTAATTCTTCTAATAATAAAAACAAATTTATTTCATTATAATAACACATTGTAAGAAACTAATGAACTGATTCCATTTAGAAGCTCTTCTAAACAAAAGTAATTTTATTTCTCTACTTTTGCAATTTTAAATATTTTTTAAAAATTTTTTTATACAAATATTTTAATATTTATTGTAAATAATGCTTACAGTAAAAAAAAAAATCAAATTTGGAGTGATAATTATATAAAACAATTGCATTACTATACTTGACAAAAAAATAAATTTAAAACCACATTATAATGTTTGATGTTAGATTGTATAAGATATATTTTAATTTTTTTTAAATATAATATATATATAATCATATTATTTAATGCATGAGGTCTAAAATGGAATGTTAATATTTGCATATTTTAAAAAAATGATCTATTTTATAATAAAAAATCTATCCAAAGATATAATTTTTGTTGTTGTAAAAATTCTTAAATGAAATTAACTTGTAATAAAATAACAGAAGTAGAAAATATTATACTCGGTGTTATTACTCTTATACATCTGATTTGTTTTTCTAATTTATTTTCATTTCATTATATGGGAGATGTAATGAGATGCACTGTGACTTGTCCTTAAATGGTGCCAGGAATCTCTCAGCAATTATGCCCAGAGAAACCTGTTAGCTACTTTACCTTCCCTTTCCACCCCCCCCACTCTAAGTTTTCCCATAATCAGCTCCATCCCATTTACACAACATAATCTTTGTCAACTCTATGGCCTTTATATCTAAATCCCCCTTATCTTTTCCCAAACTCAGCATAAAAACCAATAACCCACTTTCTGTATAATCACTTTGTTCATATTTATTCTTCCATAACTTCATTATTTGTACCCTTTCTGCTTTCAAGCATTTACATTCAATTAACAGATGCCTAATATTTTCTATGCCTTCCTTACACAATTTACAGACTAAATCACCAATATTTTTCCATTTATATGTATATTCTCTTGTTGCTAAAGATCTCGTTCAAGCCTTAAACAATAAACTACTTTCCTTGCTATATCAAAAATTAAGTCAAACCCAATGTTCCATTTATTTCTATATATATTTAAACTCTTTCTACTCTCCATACTAGTTCTCTATTTCTCCAACTCCCTATTATTTATTAATGCATTTATTCTTTTATCCCATTCCTTATCACTATAACATTCAACAATCCCCCTAACACAATCATCCCACCTTTTGTACAAATATACTGATATAAATTCTTTATCCAAATCTTTTGCATACCACATTACCTTTCTCATACATCTTGTTGCCTGCTCTTTACTCGTAACCCAATTAAAAACTATTTTAGCTATTTTTTTATTATCCATAAACTGCAACCTACCAAATATTTTCATTTTACTTTTTGCATCTCTCATATAAAAACTTGACCATTCCATTTCTCTTTGAATTGCCTCCCTTGCAGCCATACATCTACATCTAATGCATGTCTTCCTATTTCCCTTTGTACTTTTTCTAAATAATCTAATACCCCTTTACTAACACATAATGCATCATTACCATATGTTAACCCTGCTACTGCAAATCCCTTCCATACAATTCTAACTACATCATATTTATTATATGAAAACACTGTTAATTTCTTTATCAATCTCTTTCTTTTCTTGGCTTCATTTTTTTTTCCCCCATTCATCTAAGCAATTTTTCTGATTACTTAAGATAATTCCCAAATAACTATATCTATTCACCACACTTAACTTTATATTCCCCAATAAAAATTCTACATCTTCTCTTTCCCCAGTATTAACCATCATTATATTTGATTTTTCTTCACTAAATTTAATCTCCATCTCTTTACCCACCCTTGCACATGTCCTCAGCATAACTTCCATATCTTCTCTTCTTTCTGCACACAAGAAAACATCATCTGCAAAAAAAAAAAGACCTGACAAAGTATATACTCCTTTACCACCTATTAATGATATCTCTATCCCTCTTCCTAATCTTTCTATTGCTCTCTTCATTTCACTCAAATACAACAAAAACAAAATAGGTGAAACATCTACCTTTACACACTGCCACCTAGTATTCATTTGTTATTCACATAAGTAAAATACCTATGGTACTATTGTATAACTGATTAATGTCGTCCTATCAGAATACATATGTATATTGGTAAAAAGTTTGGTCTTTGTAATTATTATTATAAAGCATTAAAAACTGATTTTTAATTGTTATGCTTTTGTAAATCTCTAGTGATTATTTATATAATATTTACTTATTTATTTATTATATGTTATTTATGAGTATAGTTGTGATATGTTGGCTTTCAACCTTAATGACTTTTATTATGAATATACAAATCCATAAAGTTGTGCCACACTATTTTATAGATGTTTTTTTTGTTTCAATTTATAAAAATAAAAAAGTTAAAAGGGAATGGAATAATTATTATGGGATATGATTATTATCTACTACAGAAACTTTTTTTCAAATATTTTGTTGAAAAGATTGTTTCTTCTCATAGACTAAGGGCTACTAGAAACTCAAAGTAATTTTAGTGAATGGGAAAAATATTTTTTTGCCATATCATTTGTATATGAATAGAATAACATGTTTTTATTAATCATGATTTATAGAGAAGTTGAAGTAAAAGGATTTCTTATGTAGGTATTTAAGTATATATCAACCAATGCCATTGCCATTAAATATCTTGAATGGTTTTGATTAATTTTTATTTTATTTTGAGAATTTTGTTGTTTAGTATGTGATTTGTTCAAATACATCTTATAATTATACTGGATGCTGAATTATTAAAGTGATTTTTCGGGAAGATTTGTGATGATAGCATTTGAATTGTATTTATATGTTGACTATTTTCTTCATGTAACATTAAATATTGAATATGTTTAGAAAAATTTTGAAACTATTAATCTTTCAAATTACATTCAATGGTTAAAAAGTAGCACACAGGTTAATATACACATAATGTTTCAAGTGATATTCTTCATCTCTCTTTTTGAGATGTTATTGGCTTGGCTAGTGACAAAGCTAGCTTGGGAATTAAACCTGGACTTTTAGATTCTTGAATATTAAATTTTAAGGTAACACTCTAACCAATTGAGCTATTCAGCCAAAGGTAACAGTCAGAAAAAATTTAGATACTTATCTATGAGGTTCCTCTTGATTTCTTCATTTTTTCCTAATAGCAAAGTTAATTAATGGCTTGCAAAAATTATGTATTATCATACTAGGTTGATTTATTTATATTATTTATATTATGGTTATTTGCTATTTTCAGGTGAACAGCTTCTTTAAATTTTATTTTTTGTACTTTTTCCTCTTTATTGAATATTTTTATATTTTCCAATCAAATATATATTCCTTGGTACATATATGGTGTGCTATTTTAGACATACCTGTTTTTTATTTTCTAATCATGGATTTGTGCTCTTTCAATCACTTATCAAATCATGGCAAGGTGAATTTCTAGAACTAACCATAAGTTTTAATGGAACATGATTCTTATATCAGGATTTCACAGTCCTTTATCATGGATTGTAAAATTAATCAACAATGTGAAAATGGAAAGAACTAATAAAATGGAAAGCTTTGATGTGGAAAGTTTTTTCACAAATGTACCATATAATAAAGCATTGTCTATTGTAAAGAATAGATTAAATGGTGATAACAGATTTTAAATGAGACAATTCTCAGCTTTGATAGTATAATGGAACTATTAACATCCTCCTTAACAATGACATACTTTCAATGCAACACAGACTTCTTCCAAAAAAATCAAGGGATAGTTATAGGTTGACCACCATGGTCCTGATTAGCAATATTTATATGAAAAAACTTATAATCCATAGCCATAAATATTATTAATCTAAAATTTGGCTCTGTTATTGACATTTGTAATATGGCCACACATTGAAGCACTATTGCAAACATTCTGGACACATTTCAGAAATATATCCTTTTCAATTAAATTTACAATAAAATCATAAAAAGCACAAAAATTGGCATCATTAGATGTTCTTGTGATGAGACTCTTATAATAAAATCAATCATACCAAAATCACAAAATATGGAATTACATTACCATTATGGAACACTGCAAAAGATATATTAAATGCTTTTATTGACTGTGCAATAAAAATAAATGAAATAATTGTTTCCTCAATCACAATTGGGTTTTTAGATTTAACTTGAAATAAATGCATGGAGTGTCCAGAAAATAATTAAGTTGATTTCTATTTTTTAATGAGGAATTGACTTAATTAATTCCCTCCTCCATACTTTTATTTCAAATTAAATCTAAAAACTCCAATTGTGGTTAAAGAAACAATTATTTTATTTCTTTTTAGTGTACAATCAATTAAAGCATTTAATATTAAGAAAATTTTATCTCTATTATTTTTATAATCAATAAGCATTTATTTTTATAGCGACTGTATATAATTGTAATTACATTCATATCGGCCTTTCAAACCAATTGTGCAAACACTTTGCAAGTGTTAAATAATAAATGAATACCCTCTGACCAATACAAGATATAGAATTTATGCAGGAATAAAAAGAATCCCAAAGAATTCCTCTTATTCCTATGACTCAAATATTTATATATGAGCAAATCTGAAGTACTGGAACAGAAGGCGTGATGATAGAACGGTCACTTTAAATTACTATATACAATGTCTGAATGAATGACGCCGATGAAATTTTCTAGAATTTACTAAACGTCATTCCAACTGAAACTTAATCATATATATAAATAAGCATTTATTTTTATAGCGTCTGTATATAATTGTAAATTACATTCATATCAGCCTTTCAAGCCAATTGTGCAAATGCTTTGCAAGTGTTAAATAATAAATGAATACCCTCTGACCAATACAAGATATAGAATTTATGCAGGAATAAAAAGAATTCTAGAAAATTTCATCGGCGTCATTCATTCAGACATTGTATATAGTAATTTAAAGTGACCGTTCTATCGTCACGCCTTCTGTTCCAATACTTCAGATTTGCTCATATATAAATATTTGAGTCGTAGGAATAAGAGGGATTCTTTTTATTCCTGCATAAATTCTATATCTTGTATTGGTCAGAGGGTATTCATTTATTATTTAACACTTGCAAAGCGTTTGCACAATTGGCTTGAAAGGCCGATATGAATGTAATTACAATTATATACAGATGCTATAAAAATAAATGCTTATTTATATATATATGATTAAGTTTCAGTTGGAATGACATTTAGTAAATTCTAGAAAATTTCATCAGCGTCATTCATTCAGACATTGTATATAGTAATTTAAAGTGACCATTCTATCATCACGCCTTCTGTTCCAGTACTTCAGATTTGCTCATATATAAATATTTGAGTTGTAGGAATAAGAGGGATTCTTTGGGATTCTTTTTATTCCTGCATAAATTCTATATCTTGTATTGGTCAGAGGGCATTCATTTATTATTTAACACTTGCAAAGCGTTTGCACAATTGGCTTGAAAGGCTGATATGAATGTAATTACAATTATATACAAATGCTATAAAAATAAATGCTTATTTATATATATGATTAAGTTTCAGTTGGAATGACGTTTAGTAAATTCTAGAAAATTTCATCGGCGTCATTCACTCAGACATTGTATATAGTAATTTAAAGTGACCGTTCTATCATCACACCTTCTGTTCCAGTACTTCAGATTTGCTCATATATAAATATTTGAGTCGTAGGAATAAGAGGGATTCTTTGGGATTCTTTTTATTCCTGCATAAATTCTATATCTTGTATTGGTCAGAGGGTATTCATTTATTATTTAACACTTGCAAAGCGTTTGCACAATTGGCTTGAAAGGCCGATATGAATATTTTTATAATCATAAACATTAATATTTATTAGTGTATCTATATTATTTTTTAAATTTACTGCTACAATATTAAGTAAAATAATATTAATCACAATAAAATGGTAAGCAATTGAGTTTTTTCCCAAGTGACTTACATAAAACCACAGTTTATAACTATCATTATAAATATTTGAAAACTAGGCACTTTTTACAAACCTGGAGCTTAATTGTAAATCTGAGTTCAAATCCCCTATACTTACAATTATCATTATAAAGTATTTAAATGGGAAATGAAAATAATAAAGTTTAAAAAATATATCCTTTCATGATATCAATAAAGAAAAATTTTAAAATCAAACAAAAAGCAAATTGCATTCAATTTTTAAAAATCAAAATAAACTGAATAAAAATGAATCATTTATCCAATTCATTATTAAAAATAAACTGCCACTGATTTGATCTAAATATTTATGAAAGTCATTTTAAATATAATTTTTATTCAGTATAATTCATGAATATACTATTATACCAATAAAATGGTCCATGCAAATAAAATATGAGTCAAATCACTGTAAATTATATTTACAAAATATTTCTATACATGCCAAATGACATTTAGTAAGTTGTTTATTAATTAATATATATTTTATATTACAAAAACTTAATATATAAAAAATATCAAGATAAAGACTTGTTTATTTTAATTACAATATTAATATGTCACATACATTTAAAATAATTAATGGTTGTTTATTTTTGTTCATTCAAGTTATTTATTTTATTTTCTTGTTTATATATATTATAAAGACATTTTTTATAAAATTAATTATGAAAATAAATCAAAATAAGAGAAAAATATTAATAATAAATTAAATATTCAAAATTTTATTTATTAATCCTTTAAATCATAGTTGTCCCAAAATATGGCCACATACTCCTATACTGTCAATGGTGAAGGTTTGTGTCATCTTACTAAAAGTTTTGATGCTGTGGTTGATAACTAGAAGCATCAAAATTGACATAAGTAGCTTAGTAAATGAATTATCACAAAACTCTAGCTAAAATGCTATATTATAAACAATTATTGTTTTTACCTACTGTTTCAATAAAAACTTTTAAAAAATAAAATTATTTTTAGTGATATTTTTGACATGCCTAATAGACCTAATTAATGCTAAGATTCTTCAATGTTTTAATATATATGCTGCATTTAATATTTGAATGCAGCCTGTGGACAAATATATCTTTTAATACGACCCTTGGATTATTTAAAATTGGATTGCCTTGATTTAGTTTGAAATAATTTAGTAGCTGCTAATTTTGGGGTTATTTTGGCACTGCTTTTGCTTCATTTTTTTGTACTCTCTTTTGGTTATCTATAAAGTTAGTAAATTAAATAAAAATTATTAGTTTAAAAAAAATATGAAGATGTAAGTATTGTACAGAATTCATACAAATATCATATAAATTTGAATCCTAAAGCAAGTCAATAATGCCCTGATTGGTTGTATCGTAATACAAAAAAAAAACTATAACATCACTGATTGATAGATTACTTGGCCCCAGGTTTCTCAGAGCATGCTTAATTTTTTTTTTTTTAAAAAAAATTGTAATTTTCAGTAATTTTAATAATAATAAATTTAATTTTGAATTTTAAGACATTTTCATTCTTTTACAATATCTCAACTAAAATTTGTTTCTACTTTAAAAGTGAAAATTAAATAAACAATATTTCATTCAATAATTTTTATGAATAGCCCAGAATTTAATTCAATATAAAAAGAACAAATATGATCATCCCCAGTAGAGTTTTGAAATAAGAGTGGGAGGAATTGGTTTTAATCAAGTTAATGAATTGATTTTTTTCAAAATGCATATTATTTTTATTGTGATACAGTTGCATATATATTTACACTGCAGATATACTCCTAAACATTAATATATTGTTTATTGAAGAATATTTTATATATTTAAGATTACAATCATAATTAAATTAATGGTTTCAAGAAAGTCTGGTTTGTGAAAGATTTTTATGGTGTACATACATGAAGAATTATTTTTTCAGAAATATTATATACTCTCAGCACTGCATATTTAAAAGCCAGTATCTCTGTATGTGCATTTTAAAATGGTTAATATTTATTTTAAATATTACAGATATATAGAATATAACAAGGATAGATATTTTATGGACTTTATAGTTTGGAATGATTGAATATATATATATATATTAATTCATTGAATTATTTCATTTACATTCATACATTGGACAGACCAATCATAGAATAAACATAAGAAAGAACACATTTTGCCAGTTATGATAAAAATCTAATTCATCAGCCATTTATTCACACATTAAATGAACTAACCATGACATCAATTTTAATAAAACACACATGCTGTCAAAAATTGAAGAATATGACCAGAGATTGCTAAGAATAGCTATAGAGATTTTGAAAGACCTAAGAGTATAAATGAAAAGTGTGAATTAAAAAAAAAAACAATATTTGGAAAAAGCTATTGGAGGATAAAATATTTTTGAAAACTTCTCAACCAATAGAATTTGAAAATGAAAAGAAAATAACAAAAGAAGCTCTGAGGAAAGTACTTGTTATTGTACTGAAACACCAGCTATTTAACTATTATATTTTTATTACATGGAAGCTCCCAGAAATAATACTATGAATTCATCATTTGTCTGTGAGAATATTAGAGTTAATGTATATATATATATGTTTGAAGATTATTTTGATTTCTTCATCTTTAATACCTATACACAAGATATATATATATATAAATATATATAAGTGGATTCATACTAAAATAGAGTTTAATGAAAAGTAAAGCGCATGTGCATTAGCCAGTTTATAAACTTAGTGCTATATAAAGTAAATATTTCATTTTCTATATATTATAACTTATTGAGTTTCTTTCATATAAAAGAGTAATTTTAAAATAAAGTGTTGCATAATGTTCATGAGGATTAGGCCAATAGGGAGTTGTCCTAAAGAAAAGTGGTCAAAGAAATATCCACTAGGAAATTCATCCATATATTTGTTTGTGTGTGTTTATGTGTTTTTAATATAATAATGTTTTAATTATACGATGTGGCTAACACATGCCATACATGTTTAATTTTAAAGTATGTCTCTTACTATAATATTTATGAAACATTTAATAATAAATGAAGTCAAACTGTACATACTTGATAATGTAACACCTATTATTTTAAATTTTATGTTATTAATACAAGAGATTAGGTGAACTTTTAAATCGTTAGTTGGTTAAGAATGATAGTACTGTATTTATTAAACTTATAGAAATAAGATTATTGCAGTATTTATATTAATAAAAGTCATTACTTGTTAATATTCTGACATTAAAATTCTACATGATGCATGATTTTTAATATTACATTTGATGTTTAATTTATTGTCTATCACCTATAAATATTAATATTTTGTTTTCAATTTATTCCAATTCAAAAGAATATTAAATATTTAAAAAGGGCATAATTTCATTAATGATTTTAATTTTTTTTTTTTATATTCAGTTGTTCAAAAAAAAGATTTACTTTAAAGAACAACGTGATAGAAAATATTAATAATTAACTATATACAATGGATATGCAGACATAAAATATAAAATAAGTTACTATCCTAAATAAATTTTGTGTTATGGGTAAGAAACTTATTTCCCAAAGTTATTCGAACTATTAAGATGATTTATTTAAATATGCAATTTATTAACAATAAATTATTGTATTTTTATTAATAAATTATCTGTGTTATTGTTTTTTTTAAATCAAAGTAAAGGGGGGAAGGCCCTTTTGTTGAATTAAATGTTCTGCTATTAAAATATTTAATTTTTAGTAGTTCAAATAATTCTTAATTAAGAAGGACTTTTCCCTTTGCTTTACACGGATTTGGCCTGGATCACCTGATGAATGTATGAACGATATAAAAACATTAAATAATTTAGATATCATAAATTTTAATTTCAGAATGTTTCTAATCTGTCTGTGTTCTGAATAATTTATCAACATAATCGACAACCTATAAATTAACATATTGTCACACACCTTAAATTATTACAAATAATTGAATTTTAGGGCTGAAAACATTAGATCATGTCATAAAAAAGATCATATTATTATTATTATTATCATCATCATTAATAATAATAATAATAATAATAATATTGTTATTGTTAATTATTATTATTATTATTATGATGATGATGATATTTCAAAGATAAATTTTATTGAAACTGAAAAAAGGTTACTTAAGTTACTTGTGAAAAAACATGGTCTTAGATATTGGTTTATATATGATATTACATATGCAATAACGGTTTACAATCTTGTTTGTGATAGAAAAAAACATGATTACAGTAATTTACAGAACAAAAAGTATTACATGAGAAGATACATGTGTCATACTAGTGTTTTTCTGAAGGTTTGTGATGATGGTGTTCTAGTTGTATTTTTATATTGGACTATTTCCATCATCTAATATATGTATTGAATGTCTTTTAGAAAAATTTAACTTTATTTAAATATTCCAAATACATTCAACAGTTAGTAATAGCACAACAAACAGGTTAGTATATATACAATGTTTTGAGATGTAATAGTCTCCCTTCTTTTTCAAGTGTTGCTGGACTAACCAGTAACAGTACTAGCATGGGATTCAAATCTGGGTCCTTAGATTCTTGAGTTTTGAATTTTATAGTAATACTCTAACCAACTGAGCCATCCTGCCAAAGAGCATTGCCTTAAAATTCAAAACTCAATAATCTAAGGACCCATGTTCGAATCCCACACTAGTACTGTCACTGGCCAGGCCAGCAACACCTGTAGAAGAGAGAAGACTAATACCTCTCAAAATGTTGTGTATATATTAACCTGTTTGATGTGCTATTACTAACAGTTGAATGTATTTGGAATATTTAAATAAAGTTAAAATTTTCTAAAAGACATTCAATACACATATATGAGATGATGGAAAAGTCCAATATAAAAATACAAATATGTCATACTAGGCTTACATAAAGTTTTTCAATGTAATATTAAAAAAAAAATAGAATCATTTGGTAGTACAAGAGAGTACATAAATGGAAGGGGGTTTGAAGTTAGTGTTAAATTGGTATATGTCTGTATATACGTGGCCATCTGAGTGGTCTTTTGGTTTTGGTTGAAGCTGGTTTTATGAGTAGAAACATGGATGACAGGTGGATAATTCTAGCATAGTATTTAGTGTATCAATACGGTTGGATGGGAGAGGTGTTAATAAGTTGGGTTTATTTGGCTGCTCTTTTTGGCCATCTGGGTGGTCTTTTGGTCTTGGTTGAGGCTGATTTTTTGAGTAGAAATTATGAATGACAGGTGGATAATTCTAGCATTGTATTATTTAGTGTATTAATACAATTGGATGAGAGGAGGTCCTATGTCCATCTGGGTGTAATATTTGAGTGGAAAATTGGCCATATCTTTGTAATTCTGTAATGTCTGTGGGTATTGCATACACATATTTTTAGTTGGTAGGCATAATTCAATGATTATGTGAGATCTATTGGTATGACATCTTTTGGTGGGGGGGGGTATTCATTATGTCTGGGAGCAGTAACATCTTCTGTTTTGACTCTCTTTAGTTATTTCATTTTTGGTCATATGTGGGTCTTTTGGTCTGTGTTGAAGCTGGTTCTGAGTGGAAGGCAATGAATGAGGGTATCTATGGTAAGGTTTGATGTTTTATTCATTGGATATTTTGTGATTGATTTGTTTGATATGCTAATCTGCTAGATTGGTGGTATTTTGGTCAGACTCTGGTTCAGAATTGATTGTAGCAATGGGATGTATTGTGGTAAGTTGTATGCCTGATGTGAAGCCACTTAGTTAACACCTACAATGTTTGACCTTGTAGTGGTGAGATCATGGATGTGCATGTATTCCACAGAGTGGTTAGACTCAGGATCTTTGGGTCTGAGATGACAGCAGGACTTATTCAGTTTGCCTGGATTTATTTTCTTGGTGGATTGTGTAGTTTTGATTTATGGCTGGTTAAACTTGTGATGCTTCAATAGTACTGACATTTGTCAGGTGGTCATGGCAGACACATGTATAACATTATAACTGTGTATGAGGATATCATTTTGCATTTGTTGGTGTTATTTTTAATAGAAGTTTGATTTTTATTGTGAATGCATCTTGGCATATGTTCTACTATTTGGTCACATTGCAGACTCTAACCAGTGGGACAGTTGATGGTTAAATACCCTTGCTGGCCATGAGAGAAACATTGAGTTTTTATGCTTTTTTGTGTGGTCTTTTGATCAATGATTTGGGTGGAGATGTTGGTGGGGTCTATGTTTTTATTCAGTTTTAGTTGATATTCAAAACTTTTACTGTGTATGGGAATTGGAATGCCCTGAAGGTAAATTGGTTGGAATAAAACCACTTTTCCAAATGGTTTCATTAATTTTTGAAAGTCCTGGGTACTATAAGCTAAATGGGTATTTTTAATAGTTCCAGTTATGTGGCTTTGGTGGTGTTCATTGGCAACAGTCAATGCAAAATTGCCTAATGTTTTATTTTTTTTCTTAACTGTGCTAAAAAAAATGGCAATACTAACATGAGTGACACCACAGGATATATATATATATATTCTAACCCACTATATATTAGTTTATTTATTAGTTTATTAGAAATTTATTTATTTATTTTATTTCTACTTTTCGCCATTTCTAACTCAATAATCTTTTATTAGTTTATTTTATTTTATTTGCACCCAGGACACTAATTTTTCCAGGTTGTTTTTAAGGCAACCCAAAATAAAGCAACATATCCATTAATTTTTCAATATGATCTAAAATACTTTTCATATAATACAATTGTACATTCAATTCTCTTAAGCCATGCCACGATTGTAATAACAACAATAATTGATCACTTATTAATTTAAAGAATAATTATAATAATATTAATCTCAGGGTTCTTTGTTTCATGTAAGGAAATGCTCGGCAGTATTGTGTTGTCGCATATGACTGGCATTCTGGTCGGCTATAGGAAACATTTATTTTACTTAAATTCAATGTGTCTTCATCTCTCATATCAACTGCTATATTATTTAAAGAGATGATAATTCTATTCAATAATGACGTATAATTTTGAATAACACAGCTTTTTTTTTTTTTTTTTTCAGAATCTCAGTCAGAATAATAAAAAGACAAGGGTGCTTTTTGTGTCCTTCCATCATCCATGACAACACAATAATATAACTAAGATTTATTACTTAGACAATTTAACTAAATGGGAATGGAATAATGTGCAACCAAAGTTAATGGTTTGGGAATAAATTCTTTTTTTTTTTTTTTTTTACACAAAGGTGAATGTTTAGTCTTAAGTTTTCAACTCCATAAATAATTATCATTAAACTAAAATATAATGACATATTCCGATCTGCTTAACTTTATTTATCTGGTATATTAAGTTTTTAAGAATTTGGAATGATTTCGGACTCAAGAAAAGGTTTTGCAAATATTGTGCAAACACTTATATTTAGCATATAAAAACAAAAAAATGAATCTACAACAAATTTTAACAAGACTATAATTTATTATTATCAAAAAAAAATATATGAACATTTATTCAATAATCCCATAGTAATACAAAAATATAAAATATAACTGACATTAATCTGTATACTCTTTTGGTTATGGACTAGAGGTTACTACTTCTCCTGTATGCAATCATATGGATTGATTAACTAAAAGTACATTTCATTACCAATACATTGTTTATTACATTTTGGTAACCTTGTAGAAGCTTTTATTCAAAATTATTGACTAACTATTTTTTTTTTTTTTAAAATGATTAATCCCATCATATGCAATACGCAAAATATTAAATTTATTTCTAATACATTTACTTTATTTATGGTCTTTAATGGGATAACCTATTCTAATTATAGGCCAGTTATCAGAAGTTACACTTACCATCTTACATTTAACTTAATGCTAACTTAAGTTATGATACAAATTTTATTCATACGTATAATTTTAAATATGAGTATTATTTAATTACTAACCAGAATTAAATATTGCATTTGAATATTCCTTCAGTAAATAAGCGTTTTAAATTACGCAATTTTAATTACTTTCTCCATTGATTTACTTGTCAAATACTAGCAATATTTAGCAGCACAATACAGATATTGATCTTAGTTACTAACGCACTATTTATACTAAAGTGGATCTTGAGGAACTAACACCTCCAATATAACCTTTATCTTGCCCGAACTTTCAAAATTAAGCACAATAATCAACACCTTCCATGGTGGAGCTATCTTTATTTTCACATGAGGAATATGGAATAACCACGAAGGTCTGTAGAGTAATCTACTACATTAAAATATTTTGGTGGTTTCTTGCCTCTTACTTGGGCATACAACGAACACACACCAAATACAATCCTCTCCTGGGATTTAAACGAATGAAGCATACTAAATGCTAGATAAATTCTTGATCGTCCTATCTATGAGAATCGATCACTTGGGCTATAAACATACCCGAACATTATATTTAAAATCTTCCTCTCATGGAAAACAAAGCTTTTGGGGAGATCATTTTTCATCCCACAAAATAAATACATTATAATTATTACCTATGCGAATCTTAAGCATATACCAATGCTATATCTGGGCAGGATAAGTAAATACACTGATTATAATAAACTTATGTTACCGTGTATACTTTGATCAACATCTGAAATCAATGGACATCATAGAATAAAAGTATAATAATTTTAATTTTAATAAAGGAACATTCAAAAATAGTTGGTAGCATACTATCTTAAACTAAATAAAGTGGATGTGTTATTTAAGAATAATTAGGAATAAATTCCTCAATTAATACAGTATAAATTCGTTTCAAAACTTTAACAAGAAATATTTTGTTATAGCATTTTTTTTTTTTTTTAGTTACTTCTGATAATTTTCAATATTTATTTTACCCCTTAAATATCTAAATATTTTTCTTTTACGTATCTAACATACAAAATTTCTACCTACAATTGTATGTAATAATTAAAACATATTTTATAGATTTTTTTCTTTCGTGTTAAATATCAACTTAACCTATAATAATTATATTAAAACATACCTTTGTCATTACAAGGCTATTAAATATCACTTGACCATACAGACTTTAACCTATGTGATATAACAAAAAAAATACATATCATTTATAACTTAGTTTTAAACAATCATTAATTAACAAGTGCATACTCTCTCATTAGAAAATGTTTTTCTGTTGAGCAATTGGTCCAGGTGAAGAGCTTTATCCAGTCGTATTTCACGAAGCAAGTTTAAAAACAATAAACGCATGGTATTATTTCCTTTAAATAAAAGTTTTCTCTTATTTTGTGCGTTTAATAAATTAGGTAAAGAAACATATAGCAGAATTGAAGATTAATTCTTACTTGAATTAAACTACTACAATTTTGGGATCCAAGAAAAAAAATAGACTTCTAACATAGACGAATATTTGACTATAGACGATAAACATACACAATATTTTTTTTTTTATTGACGATACGTATACTTATTAGCTAGCTTACTTATGGACGAAAATGCGCAATTTTTCCGAGATTATTCTGATAATAACTGCAGCTGATTTACATGTATAGGAAGTTTTAATAACTCCAACTGATGTGTAATATAATATATCATTTATTTTTATCATTAAGTCACTAAGATATTTGGTTTTGTTCATACTTTAGGAATTATAAATTTTTTTTTAACGGTAACTTCTCCGTAAGAATGCCCCTATATAACTTTTCCTATATTTACTCTGAGAAAGTTTATATATTTTTTTTTTTAAAAAAAATATACAGGTGCATAATTTAATCTTATTTATCATTATTATTATTTCCAGACAATTCTTGGTGAATAAAACATATTTTAACGTATGTAACTACATTACTTGTAAAGGCAGACAATATTGAGAAAGAGCGCGAAAATGTTTCTAGTTGATTTTCCTTGGTTTCAAAATATTTCTTTCAATTATTATATTATTTTTTTTTTTCTATACCAAGAAAATATCAATAAATGACATAAAGTTAATAAATAATTAATCTTTTCTTGGAAATCGCTTCTTTTCCTTAATTTAGATATAATATAATTTTTCGTGACTCTTTTAGTTAATTCTGTCATTTTTAACTTTAGCGTGAGACAATAAATTTTTAAGTATAAAAGGTCTTTAAATAGGTAGATGGCAAAGAAAATCAGGATATCTTATCAAAAAAATTTAGCCACACATTATATTATTAAAATTTTACTTTGATTACATTTATTTCTGCAAAATAAAATGAAAAAATTGAGTTACCAAATTTCAGCACTGTTCCTTCCTTGAAAACTAAAAGCAGACTATCTTTTTTTTTCAAAAAAAATGATCTTGATTATGAAATTGGTTGTTTCGTTTTGTTGTTTTTTTTTTTTTTTACTTTAGCGACCTCTTCCAGAAAAATAATCATTTGATTATAACATAAACAAAAGAAAGGAAAAACCTATTACAATCATATAGTTTTAGTATTATTTACCTGGATTACAAAGTAATTTGACAATAAAAAAAAAATAATAAATACATTAAATTAACAATCAGTGATGTATAATTCTTTAAACATTATTTTTTTTTTTTTTTTTTTTTTTACAAAAAGAAATTACCAGAAGTTATTGTGCTTTATGATAAGACACTCATCCACTCTCCCCTCTACCCATCCAAAATCAATTACTGTTTAGCTTTTATACCATATTAATTTGCTCTAATTATTAATATCTCAATTAAATTATTCATGTTCTCTCTTTAAAAATGACATTGAGTTATTAAATCTATTAGTTATTCACCCAAAACATGCCAAAGTGAGTGAATAGCATACTTTATTAATCAATTATTACTATTGTTATTTTATCTTTTTATTTCTTTAAAGAATAGCATTGTTTTCCTGCAGAAATAATGCCAAGTAAACCAAGTGTCAATAACACTAGGTTACAATTCTCCCACCATTATAATAAATAAAAAATAAAATAATATATGCATTTTTAACACTTCTTATGGTATTACTAAGTTTATATCCTACTTCTTTCTTATGTCAATAAATACAGTTTAAAGGATTTAATTTTGCTTGGGATATGGTAGTAAGCTTCGGGCATTATAGGTACCTCTTGTTCCATCAGGGGTTGAGACCAAAAAGGCATTCTCACCCACTTGTTTCACAATTTCATAGGGGCCTTCATAAAGATACATGAATTTTCTAAACATATGTTTCCGGAGATTACTCACATGGGGAGTTCTAATTAAAACAAAATCATGGACTTTAAAAGGATGTGGACTGGTTTTGGAATAATGAGTGCGTTTATCACCCATCTTTTTAAGGTTAATTCTGGCCAGTGCTTGGTCATGTTCCACATTATGCTGTTCCCCATATGTTTAAAAATAGGGCCCCGAAGTGAGGAACGTTCCTGCGAGGTCCTTTTTAATTTAATGCCCCGCTACTTTTACTACCTTTTATATTTTTCTTTGGTATTGTTGGGATACCACTAGTAGAAGGCTGATTCTCATTCAGAATTCTACTCTTAACTGTTGGCCTACTGAGGTGGCTATTCTGTCTACCATAGGGATTCGTCCTATAATATCCTTTTTCTCTAACTAACTTCCTCCTTCCCATATGTGACCTATCTGCGAAATTGATATTACTCACCATCGGATGGGTGTCTCTATTTACCCTAATTCTATTATCAATATTCCTATCGCTGGTCTCTAACGAATCTAAAATTTCTACTACCTCTTCTATGGTATGTCTGTCAGCAGCAATCAAGATCTGCTCTATATGCCTCGGCAGATTATGGCGAATTATTCGCACAATTTGTGTCTCAGATAAAGGATAAGCTGTCAAGGTTTTCAATTTGACGGCCTGACTCCTGAAAAACTGAGTATAACTACCCTTATTTACATGATATCTTTCCTGAGATATCTGATATCTCAGGTTATCTTGGCGGTCTTCCCCCCAAAAACTGGCTAACATAAGATATTTGAAGTCTCCATATGTTTCTGGTTTAATAAATAATGATTGCCACCAGTCTTTAGATGCTGCACACAAATGGTTAGCGGCAATAGCAATCTTTTCTATCTCAGATAAATGACATAAGGTGAATAACTCCTCCAGATTCTGGAGATACTCGTGTGGATTCTCCAGATATTCACCTCTAAAAAATTTTATTTTTAAGAATTTTAAGGCCATGGAGCTATTACTTTCTGGCTCTAGCATGACTTTACTTCTAGCCTCATTTAATGGATCGTATATTGATTCTACTGGATTAATTACCGTATGTAACTCAGATATTACTTGGTTATTATGACCATTATTTGTTTCCTTTACTTGAGTTTCAGATAAACCTTTACTTTGAACAACTTTTTTCCTTTTTGTAAAATTATCCCTATTATAGTCTATAGCTTGCATTCGACTCTCTAATTCTAACTTATAGTTCTGCCATTCACAGTCTATTCTCTTTGAACTATCTTTTAGGCCTACATTTAAGTGTTTAATCTGTTGTTCCAATTGGTTAATAGTTTCATCTTTATCTATCCCGAATTTATCTTCTAACCTTTGATAGACTTTACTCTCACACTGAGTCATTAATTCCCCTATTTCATCTTGGAGATTATTATGTAATAGCTGTGCATTACTCTTTATTATATCATTAAAATTTTCTACTCTTCCCATAACTTGACTTAGCTCACTTTCTAGATTTTGATTAATCTCACATTGGGTTAACTCTTGAGTTTCTAGTTTAGCTATTAATCTGGTAATCTGGCTCTGACATCCTTTCACTACATTGTCAGGTGCTAGAGTTATATTTTTAACTTCCTCTTTCAAATTACTAACTTCACTTCTAGCACTGTCTAATTCTCCCTTAATAGATTCAACTCTATCCTGAACTTCTCTTTGAAATACTACTGTTTCCTTTTGATAATTTCTTATTTCCTGTACTTCATTGTTTAATACAATATATTGACTTTTAAAGTCCTGCTGGATAGCCTCAATCATATTTTCTGCCCTTTCAGAATTTGTTTCGATCTCTTTCCTTATTCTTATTTCCAGCTTTTCAGAGGCCAATTTTGATTCTTCTACATGATTTCTCAAATCTTCCCTTAAGTCCTTTATCTCCTGTACTTGATTTTGAGATGTCTCTTTGATCTCCTGCATTTGATTCTCTAATTTAATATTTAAATTTTGTATCTGACTTTTTAATTCACTTTTTAATTCACTATTTGAGTTTTGTATCTGACTTTTTAATTCACTAATTCACTATTTAATTCACTATTTGAGTTTTGGATCTGACTTTTTAATTCACTATTTGATTGTTCTAATTTACTATTTGAGTTTTGGATCTGACTTTTTAATTCACTATTTGATTTTTCTAATTTTTTCAAGAATTCCTCCAATGTATTTCTCATTAATTGATCTGGCTCATTTTCATGTTTTCCCTTTATTATTGTGGCTTCTTCTGGGTTAGCTATATCCAAATCTTCCCCTTCCTCTTTTAATTCTACACTAAAATATGGAGTCTGTGTATCAGGGGATTGTAACTCTTGGGATCCTCCCAAATCCTCAGAAATACTATGATTATCTTTGTTTTCACTCATATTAAAATTCTAACTCTTTTAGTATTTAACAGTACTGAAATATTAGCAATGAACTATTAATAAATTTATCGATAAGAAATTATTGACAAGACATCCTGCCTCCATGCCTCTCCTACCAAAAACAATCTACACCAAAAACTATGCTCTGACATTTAATATCCCTAAAGCTCCAACATTAACTACTAAATATGCTCTTTTTTTTCACATGCTTCTTGGTCCATATAAATCTCATTAGATATTATGTAATATAGCATAAGTGCCAATCACAAGACCAGACAAACAGATCATCATAAATGATAAAATCATTACAGTGTTTTATGGAATTGCCTACAGACCACAACATCATAAACTGACAACTTAATTATTTATTTTTCAGTGGCAAAAGATTAGATCATATAATAGATATTCACATAATATCTTATGGCTAAAACAATTCATTATTGGCAAATATTTTTAATCAATGAATAACTAATCCATTCAAGTGCAAACAATATTAATATTGACTTCAAGAAAAGTTTACTAAATTCCTCGTGGCCAGCTATAGCCATCGATGGCCCCATAGTTGGGCACCATTTCTAACCCAATAATCTTTTATTAGTTTATTTTATTTTATTTGCACCCAGGACACTAATTTTTCAGGTTGTTGTTAAGGCAACCAAAATAAAGCAACATATCCATTAATTTTCCAATATGATCTAAAATACTTTTCATATAATACAATTGTACATTCAATTCTCTTAAGCCATGCCACGATTGTAATAACAACAATAATTGATCACTTATTAATTTAAAGAATAATTATAATAATATTAATCTCAGGGTTCTTTGTTTCATGTAAGGAAATGCTCGGCAGTATTGTGTTGTCGCATATGACTGGCATTCTGGTCGGCTATAGGAAACATTTATTTTACTTAAATTCAATGTGTCTTCATCTCTCATATCAACTGCTATATTATTTAAAGAGATGATAATTCTATTCAATAATGACGTATAATTTTGAATAACACAGCCTTTTTTTTTTTTCAGAATCTCAGTCAGAATAATAAAAAGACAAGGGTGCTTTTTGTGTCCTTCCATCATCCATGACAACACAATAATATAACTAAGATTTATTACTTAGACAATTTAACTAAATGGGAATGGAATAATGTGCAACCAAAGTTAATGGTTTGGGAATAAATTCATTTTTTTTTTTACACAAAGGTGAATGTTTAGTCTTAAGTTTTCAACTCCATAAATAATTATCATTAAACTAAAATATAATGACATATTCCGATCTGCTTAACTTTATTTATCTGGTATATTAAGTTTTTAAGAATTTGGAATGATTTCGGACTCAAGAAAAGGTTTTGCAAATATTGTGCAAACACTTATATTTAGCATATAAAAACAAAAAAATGAATCTACAACAAATTTTAACAAGACTATAATTTATTATTATCACAAAAAAATATATGAACATTTATTCAATAATCCCATAGTAATACAAAAATATAAAATATAACTGACATTAATCTGTATACTCTTTTGGTTATGGACTAGAGGTTACTACTTCTCCTGTATGCAATCATATGGATTGATTAACTAAAAGTACATTTCATTACCAATACATTGTTTATTAAATTTTGGTAACCTTGTAGAAGCTTTTATTCAAAATTATTGACTAACTATTTTTTTTTTTTTTTTTTTTTTAAATGATTAATCCCATCATATGCAATACGCAAAATATTAAATTTATTTCTAATACATTTACTTTATTTATGGTCTTTAATGGGATAACCTATTCTAATTATAGGCCAGTTATCAGAAGTTACACTTACCATCTTACATTTAACTTAATGCTAACTTAAGTTATGATACAAATTTTATTCATACGTATAATTTTAAATATGAGTATTATTTAATTACTAACCAGAATTAAATATTGCATTTGAATATTCCTTCAGTAAATAAGCGTTTTAAATTACGCAATTTTAATTACTTTCTCCATTGATTTACTTGTCAAATACTAGCAATATTTAGCAGCACAATACAGATATTGATCTTAGTTACTAACGCACTATTTATACTAAAGTGGATCTTGAGGAACTAACACCTCCAATATAACCTTTATCTTGCCCGAACTTTCAAAATTAAGCACAATAATCAACACCTTCCATGGTGGAGCTATCTTTATTTTCACATGAGGAATATGGAATAACCACGAAGGTCTGTAGAGTAATCTACTACATTAAAATATTTTGGTGGTTTCTTGCCTCTTACTTGGGCATACAACGAACACACACCAAATACAATCCTCTCCTGGGATTTAAACGAATGAAGCATACTAAATGCTAGATAAATTCTTGATCGTCCTATCTATGAGAATCGATCACTTGGGCTATAAACATACCCGAACATTATATTTAAAATCTTCCTCTCATGGAAAACAAAGCTTTTGGGGAGATCATTTTTCATCCCACAAAATAAATACATTATAATTATTACCTATGCGAATATTAAGCATATACCAATGCTATATCTGGGCAGGATAAGTAAATACACTGATTATAATAAACTTATGTTACCGGGTATACTTTGATCAACATCTGAAATCAATGGACATCATAGAATAAAAGTATAATAATTTTTAATTTTAATAAAGGAACATTCAAAATAGTTGGTAGCATACTATCTTAAACTAAATAAAGTGGATGTGTTATTTAAGAATAATTAGGAATAACTTCCTCAATTAATACAGTATAAATTCGTTTCAAAACTTTAACAAGAAATATTTTGTTATAGCATTTTTTTTTTTTTAGTTACTTCTGATAATTTTCAATATTTATTTTACCCCTTAAATATCTAAATATTTTTCTTTTACGTATCTAACATACAAAATTTCTACCTACAATTGTATGTAATAATTAAAACATATTTTATAGATTTTTTTTCTTTCGTGTTAAATATCAACTTAACCTATAATAATTATATTAAAACATACCTTTGTCATTACAAGGCTATTAAATATCACTTGACCATACAGACTTTAACCTATGTGATATAACAAAAAAAATACATATCATTTATAACTTAGTTTTAAACAATCATTAATTAACAAGTGCATACTCTCTCATTAGAAAATGTTTTTCTGTTGAGCAATTGGTCCAGGTGAAGAGCTTTATCCAGTCGTATTTCATGAAGCAAGTTTAAAAACAATAAACGCATGGTATTATTTCCTTTAAATAAAAGTTTTCTCTTATTTTGTGCGTTTAATAAATTAGGTAAAGAAACATATAGCAGAATTGAAGATTAATTCTTACTTGAATTAAACTACTACAATTTTGGGATCCAAGAAAAAAAATAGACTTCTAACATAGACGAATATTTGACTATAGACGATAAACATACACAATATTTTTTTTATTTATTGACGATACGTATACTTATTAGCTAGCTTACTTATGGACGAAAATGCGCAATTTTTCCGAGATTATTCTGATAATAACTGCAGCTGATTTACATGTATAGGAAGTTTTAATAACTCCAACTGATGTGTAATATAATATATCATTTATTTTTATCATTAAGTCACTAAGATATTTGGTTTTGTTCATACTTTAGGAATTATAAATTTTTTTTTTAACGGTAACTTCTCCGTAAGAATGCCCCTATATAACTTTTCCTATATTTACTCTGAGAAAGTTTATATATTTTTTTTTAAAAAAAAATATACAGGTGCATAATTTAATCTTATTTATCATTATTATTATTTCCAGACAATTCTTGGTGAATAAAACATATTTTAACGTATGTAACTACATTACTTGTAAAGGCAGACAATATTGAGAAAGAGCGCGAAAATGTTTCTAGTTGATTTTCCTTGGTTTCAAAATATTTCTTTCAATTATTATATTTTTTTTTCTTTCTATACCAAGAAAATATCAATAAATGACATAAAGTTAATAAATAATTAATCTTTTCTTGGAAATCGCTTCTTTTCCTTAATTTAGATATAATATAATTTTTCGTGACTCTTTTAGTTAATTCTGTCATTTTTAACTTTAGCGTGAGACAATAAATTTTTAAGTATAAAAGGTCTTTAAATAGGTAGATGGCAAAGAAAATCAGGATATCTTATCAAAAAAATTTAGCCACACATTATATTATTAAAATTTTACTTTGATTACATTTATTTCTGCAAAATAAAATGAAAAAATTGAGTTACCAAATTTCAGCACTGTTCCTTCCTTGAAAACTAAAAGCAGACTATCTTTTTTTTTTTTTCAAAAAAAATGATCTTGATTATGAAATTGGTTGTTTCGTTTTGTTGTTGTTTTTTTTTTTTTTACTTTAGCGACCTCTTCCAGAAAAATAATCATTTGATTATAATATAAACAAAAGAAAGGAAAAACCTATTACAATCATATAGTTTTAGTATTATTTACCTGGATTACAAAGTAATTTGACAATAAAAAAAATAATAATAAATACATTAAATTAACAATCAGTGATGTATAATTCTTTAAACATTATTTTTTTTCTTTTTTTTTTTTTAAAAAAGAAATTACCAGAAGTTATTGTGCTTTATGATAAGACACTCATCCACTCTCCCCTCTACCCATCCAAAATCAATTACTGTTTAGCTTTTATACCATATTAATTTGCTCTAATTATTAATATCTCAATTAAATTATTCATGTTCTCTCTTTAAAAATGACATTGAGTTATTAAATCTATTAGTTATTCACCCAAAACATGCCAAAGTGAGTGAATAGCATACTTTATTAATCAATTATTACTATTGTTATTTTATCTTTTTATTTCTTTAAAGAATAGCATTGTTTTCCTGCAGAAATAATGCCAAGTAAACCAAGTGTCAATAACACTAGGTTACAATATATATATATATATATATATGATAAACAAAAATGCAAGTTAAAAAACTTGCTAACGCTGTATTTATGTCCACAGATGGCGTCCTACCAAAAACACCTATCAAGCGTATTTTCGTTACATAAACGTCAGAGTAGTTAGTATTCACTATCTCTAACTATAATCCCACTTTCAGATCATGATTTCAAGCTATTTGCTATCGTCAGTGAAAGACAGGAATAAAGAAACTAGATCTAAATACAAACTCTGAGCGTTTATGAAACAATTTCTATTCAGCTTGCAAGCGTGAATTTTTTAGACACGTAATGTCTTCAAACTCAGCATAGCAAACCAGATAGCTATATGGGTCTGATCTCAGTTCAGCATCACCACATAGTAGAAGCCTCTGCAATCTATATCATTGCAAGAAAGACCTCAAAGGTACACGACGCTCTTCCGATCTGCAAGTTAAAAAACTTGCTAACGCTTGTATTTATGTCCACAGATGGCGTCCTACCAAAAACACCTATCAAGCGTATTTTCGTTTACATAAACGTCAGAGTAGTTAGTATTCACTATCTCTAACTATAATTCCACTTTCAGATCATGATTTCAAGCTATTTGCTATCGTCAGTGAAAGACAGGAATAAAGAAACTAGATCTAAATACAAACTCTGAGCGTTTATGAAACAATTTCTATTCAGCTTGCAAGCGTGAATTTTTTAGACACGTAATGTCTTCAAACTCAGCATAGCAAACCAGATAGCTATATGGGTCTGATCTCAGTTCAAGCATCACCACATAGTAGAAGCCTCTGCAATCTATATCATTGCAAGAAAGACCTCAAAGGTACATTTATGATAAACAAAAATGCAAGTTAAAAAACTTGCTAACGCTTGTATTTATGTCCACAGATGGCGTCCTACCAAAAACACCTATCAAGCGTATTTTCGTTTACATAAACGTCAGAGTAGTTAGTATTCACTATCTCTAACTATAATTCCACTTTCAGATCATGATTTCAAGCTATTTGCTATCGTCAGTGAAAGACAGGAATAAAGAAACTAGATCTAAATACAAACTCTGAGCGTTTATGAAACAATTTCTATTCAGCTTGCAAGTGTGAATTTTTTAGACACATAATGTCTTCAAACTCAGCATAGCAAAAATTTAAAGATTAATATATCTAATATTATTAAATACAGCCAGCCCCTTTTTCTGCATATTTAAATATACTTTTAAAATTCTATTTTACTATGGATAATTAAAACACCTGAATAAAGATGAATGATCTAACTCCAAAGGCATATATATATATTGTAAAAAATACTAAAACATAGTTTAAATATAAAATTTAATAAGATTTATTGTACCAAATATACTTTCAATGCTGAGTTTGAAGACATTACGTGTCTAAAAAATTCACGCTTGCAAGCTGAATAGAAATTGTTTCATAAACGCTCAGAGTTTGTATTTAGATCTAGTTTCTTTATTCCTGTCTTTCACTGACGATAGCAAATAGCTTGAAATCATGATCTGAAAGTGGAATTATAGTTAGAGATAGTGAATACTAACTACTCTGACGTTTATGTAAACGAAAATATGCTTGATAGGTGTTTTTGGTAGGACGCCATCTGTGGACATAAATACAAGCGTTAGCAAGTTTTTTAACTTGCATTTTTGTTTATCATAAATGTACCTTTGAGGTCTTTCTTGCAATGATATAGATTGCAGAGGCTTCTACTATGTGGTGATGCTGAACTGAGATCAGACCCATATAGCTATCTGGTTTGCTATGCTGAGTTTGAAGACATTACGTGTCTAAAAAATTCACGCTTGCAAGCTGAATAGAAATTGTTTCATAAACGCTCAGAGTTTGTATTTAGATCTAGTTTCTTTATTCCTGTCTTTCACTGACGATAGCAAATAGCTTGAAATCATGATCTGAAAGTGGAATTATAGTTAGAGATAGTGAATACTAACTACTCTGACGTTTATGTAAACGAAAATACGCTTGATAGGTGTTTTTGGTAGGACGCCATCTGTGGACATAAATACAAGCGTTAGCAAGTTTTTTAACTTGCATTTTTGTTTATCATAAATGTACCTTTGAGGTCTTTCTTGCAATGATATAGATTGCAGAGGCTTCTACTATGTGGTGATGCTGAACTGAGATCAGACCCATATAGCTATCTGGTTTGCTATGCTGAGTTTGAAGACATTACGTGTCTAAAAAATTCACACTTGCAAGCTGAATAGAAATTGTTTCATAAACGCTCAGAGTTTGTATTTAGATCTAGTTTCTTTATTCCTGTCTTTCACTGACGATAGCAAATAGCTTGAAATCATGATCTGAAAGTGGAATTATAGTTAGAGATAGTGAATACTAACTACTCTGACGTTTATGTAAACGAAAATACGCTTGATAGGTGTTTTTGGTAGGACGCCATCTGTGGACATAAATACAAGCGTTAGCAAGTTTTTTAACTTGCATTTTTGTTTATCATAAATGTACCTTTGAGGTCTTTCTTGCAATGATATAGATTGCAGAGGCTTCTACTATGTGGTGATGCTGAACTGAGATCAGACCCATATAGCTATCTGGTTTGCTATGCTGAGTTTGAAGACATTACGTGTCTAAAAATTCACGCTTGCAAGCTGAATAGAAATTGTTTCATAAACGCTCAGAGTTTGTATTTAGATCTAGTTTCTTTATTCCTGTCTTTCACTGACGATAGCAAATAGCTTGAAATCATGATCTGAAAGTGGAATTATAGTTAGAGATAGTGAATACTAACTACTCTGACGTTTATGTAAACGAAAATACGCTTGATAGGTGTTTTTGGTAGGACGCCATCTGTGGACATAAATACAAGCGTTAGCAAGTTTTTTAACTTGCATTTTTGTTTATCATAAATGTACCTTTGAGGTCTTTCTTGCAATGATATAGATTGCAGAGGCTTCTACTATGTGGTGATGCTGAACTGAGATCAGACCCATATAGCTATCTGGTTTGCTATGCTGAGTTTGAAGACATTACGTGTCTAAAAAATTCACGCTTGCAAGCTGAATAGAAATTGTTTCATAAACGCTCAGAGTTTGTATTTAGATCTAGTTTCTTTATTCCTGTCTTTCACTGACGATAGCAAATAGCTTGAAATCATGATCTGAAAGTGGAATTATAGTTAGAGATAGTGAATACTAACTACTCTGACGTTTATGTAAACGAAAATACGCTTGATAGGTGTTTTTGGTAGGACGCCATCTGTGGATATATATATATAATTATTTTGTAATTGTTATAATCCCTATTAGAAATGTGTTAAGATAGCTTGTAAACCTGGCTTTATTTTTCAGTGAAATATATGAAATTGTATTTAAGAATCTTTAAGCTTTTTTACTTCAATGGACTTATTTTTAATTTAAATACCCCTTTATTTTTGGCAATGACAGTTCTCTATGTTATGATAGTTTTAAATTGTCTGGGTCTTTTTAATCTTTGTTCATGTATAATAAGAACGACTTTAAGTAAGTAAAAATTGGCTTTATGATATTTCCTGTTCTAGGAACACACATGAAGTATTTTAAACTCTATTAAACCATGAAAATCATTGTTGTTAATATAATCCAATATTTTATTACTTAAGAGTTCATAGAAAAGTTCTAGCATGAAGTGAAAGGGTAAGATTATAATCCACGAACCTTAAGCTACATAGGCTTCCCATCTATCACTGCATCAAATATTTAGTGCACTATTCTTAATATAATTTTGATGTAAGATAATTGAAATCCATCAGTAAATAAGTCTAAGAAAGAATCAGAAACATATAGATGAATTAATGAAATTAAAATAATGTTCTTGAGGACTATGCAACTTTTTCAAAGAGAACAGTAAAATATTAATCTATGAATCTTCTTCTTTTAAAAGGAAAATGTTGATGAATAGTTTTGAAAATCATGGATTATCATAGTAGATTGGATTATAGATTTATTTATCATTATTATGTGAACAGCTTCGTTAATTTTTTTTTTAATGTTACTTTAGATCCATTTAAATCCTACAAATATTTTATCCTAACCTATGTGCTACTATTAATAAATGAATGTATATTAAAAGATATAAATAAAGTTTGAAAAAAAACATTTCACAATTCAACCAAATGACATAAATAGTCTAACACATATTTGCAGATAATATTGTAGATATTGGGGAAGTAAATTCATGCTAACAGATTTTAAAATTCATTTTGAACAAACAGATTTCCTCAGTTAGGTGAAACCTGATTTAGGTTTCCAAATAGCATTTTTTCTATTTCCTGCTGCATCGGATTAATAATGGTTGAGAATGATAGCTGTGTGCAAAGAAAGAAACAACTGCAAAAATGAATACATAATCAACCAAAAATCAAATATCATTCAAATCAGCAAAAAATTAATATTCATAGCAGACTAACCATGAATATGACACAAAGGCATTGAAAGTATATTTGGTACAATAAATCTTATTAAATTTTATATTTAAACTATGTTTTAGTATTTTTTACAATATATATATATATGCCTTTGGAGTTAGATCATTCATCTTTATTCAGGTGTTTTAATTATCCATAGTAAAATAGAATTTTAAAAGTATATTTAAATATGCAGAAAAAGGGGCTGGCTGTATTTAATAATATTAGATATATTAATCTTTAAATTAAGTTTAAAGCTGATATCTAGATTAAAAATAATATGGTAACTTCTCATATAATAAATGATTAGCAATAATCCTTAGTGTGTTTATCTAAAGACAGTATCAAATGAATGAGTACGAAAGATTTAGCACTTGTAAATGGAGCTGTAGTAAATTATTATGGAAACTACTGAATGAAAATGATAAAGACATATGAAAGAATCTACACCTTTTTCAGATTTTTATTTTATTTATGTGCTTGAAATATATAAAATATAATGACTTCTGAATATAATTTCTTTTTATAGAATTCATTATTGTTTGCATAACAAATTGTTTTTGTGATTTTTTGTGTGTCAAATATATATATATACTGTTTATATAATATTATATTGATTAAATAGTGTCAATTAATAGATATTATTTTAGGAAGAAATGAATTTTTAAAAACTATTTATATTAAATGTAATTTAATACCTCAGACTACAGATGAAAATAAGTTCATTTTCATCTGCATTCCAGTTGGATAATGACATGAGTGACATGTTTCATTAATGTTAATATAGATGGCACCTGGAGAGGTCATTGTCTTATAAAATATGTATATATAGAGGTGGTTGTCTACTTTTATACCTTATTAGTTTTTAAAATGCGTATGAAAGTTGAATTGTATGAAAATAGAGCAATGTAAAAAAAAATCATCATAAAGGCTTTTCAAAATTCATATATATCAGGGATGAAGCATCTATGTATTGAATCGCATAAATGCTTCCATAGAAAAATTCACTAAAACTTTCAAAAACTTTAATTAAAATTCAATTTAAAATATTCATTTCCAATTTTTTTTTTACTAACAGTTGAATTGTTTTATATAATGAAAGAATGAACTTCACTAACTGATTCTAATACAATTTTTTTCACTAATAGTTAAATTTATTTTATATATAATGAAAGAATGAACTTCACTAACTCATTCTAAAGTAATTTTTTCTACTAACAGTTAAATTCGTTTTATATATAATAAAAGAACAAACTTCACTAACTCATTCTAATGCAATTTTCTTCCCTAACAGTTGAATTCATTTTATACATAATGAAAGAATGAACTTTACTAACTCATTCTAACACAATTTCTTTCACTAACAGTCGAATTCGTTTTATATATAATAAAAGAACGAACTTCACTAACTCATTCTAATGCAATTTTCTTCACTAACAGTTGAATTCATTTTATATATAATGGAAGAATGAACTTTACTAACTTATTCTAATGCAATTTCTTTCACTAACAGTCGATTTCGTTTTATATATAATAAAAGAATGAACTTCACTAACTCATTCTAATGCACTTTTTTTTCACTAACAGTTGAATTCATTTTATATATAATGAAAGAATGAACTTTACTAACTCATTCTAATGCAATTTCTTTCACTAACAGTCGAATTCGTTTTATATATAATAAAAGAACGAACTTCACTAACTCATTCTAATGCACTTTTTTTCACTAATAGTTGAATTCATTTTATATATAATGAAAGAATGAACTTTACTAACTCATTCTAATGCAATTTTTTTCACTAACAGTCAAATTTGTTTTATATATAATAAAAGAATGAACTTCACTAACTCATTCTAATCCACTTTTTTTCACTAACAGTTGAATTCATTTTATATATAATGAAAAAATGAACATTACTAACTCATTCTAATGCAATTTCTTTCACTAACAGTCGAATTCGTATTATATATAATAAAAGAACGAACTTCACTAACTCATTTTAATGCAATTTTCTTCACTAACAGTTGAATTCGTTTTATATATAATGGAAGAATGAACTTTACTAACTCATTCTAATGCAATTTCTTTCACTAACAGTTGAATTTGTTTTATATATAATAAAAGAATGAACTTCACTAACTCATTCTAATGCAATTTTCTTCACTAACAGTTGAATTCGTTTTATATATAATGGAAGAATGAACTTTACTAACTTATTCTAATGCAATTTCTTTCACTAACAATTGAATTTGTTTTATATATAATGAAAGAATGAACTTCACTAACTCATTCTAACATAACTTTTTTCACTAACAGTTGAATTTGTTTTATATATAATGAAAGAATGAACTTTATTAACTCATTCTAATGCAATTTTTTTCATTAACAGTTGAATTCATTTTATATATAATGAAAGAATGAACTTCACTCATTCATTCTAATGCAGTTTTTTTCACTAACAGTCAAATTCGTTTTATATATAATAAAAGAACAAACTTCACTAACTCATTCTAATGCAATTTTCTTCACTAACAGTTGAATTCATTTTATATATAATGGAAGAATGAACTTTACTAACTCATTCTAATGCAATTTCTTTCATTAACAGTTGAAGTTGGTTTATACATAATGAAAGAATGAACTTCACTAACTCATTCTAACATAACTTTTTTTTACTAACAGTTGAATTTGTTTTATATATAATGAAAGAATAAACTTTATTAACTCATTCTAAAGCAATTTTTGTTTTATATATATATATATATTAGGTGCTATTATGTAAAAATTGTTGTGGCAAGTGAAATAAAATCATAAAAAAAAGAAGTGTGCTTCAGTTCCTAAAAAAGTCACACTTCATCACTGATATATATAAGTTTCTGCTAAATATTATGTTTCTATTTTTAAAAAAAAAGTTCAAAGAATTCTTGATATGTAATAAATTTTTATACTTTGAAAAAATTTTAACTGAATTTTTTTTACTTTAATCGAGAAAAAAATAGACTAAATACAGTACTGTATATAGACACACGTGACACAATCATATATTTATAAGATCTAGACAAATAATATTAAAAAAAGTTTAAAAGTATAATGAAGATTAATTTGACAGTGTATAAATTTGGAAATATTCTTTAATTTTGTTCTTGTTTTTCAGGATTGAACATATTGTTGATCAGCTTAAATTATACAAATGACTGATTGAAGCAAAATATTAATCATCTTTGTCTCGATTGTATGGAGATTATGAAACCATAATTTCTTTTTGTCTGTATCAACATTGCTGTTTTTTGTTTTCCACTCTTGTCTCTGCTCAAGACTGAACCTGCAATACGGAAAGTGGATGTGATTAATGTTGGAGAGGTAGGGAGTGACTAGTGACTAATAAAGGGAGAATCATTATGTGAAAGTACATGCATTTTGTCATATATATATCGATAAAAATCGAAAGTACGAAATGTGTACAAGTAGCAAAGTGTACAAAAGTAGAATGTACACATATAGAGGACTATGTGTAAATAATATGTGGGTGTGTAGGAGAGAGAGAATATATGTATGAGTGTAATCAATGTTCAATATATAAAATGAGTAACTCTTATAAAATATTAATAATTGTATGTTACCCAAATTACTACAATGTTTTCATATTCAGTTTTATTAGTAAAACTACTGATGGCAGTTAAAAGTTTAAAGAACTGAAAACTATTTCTAAACACATAATAATTGTTACATTATAAACATTATTAATAGAAATCATATTGCATAAATTAATTTTGATATATTTTATTAAGACAAAAACCTATTATTTCTTTATTATATCGCACAAAATTCGAAGTATTAGAACATAAAATAATTATGAATAATTGCTCATAATAAATAATTAATTTCTTAGAAGGTCATGTAATATTTGAGCATTCAAGTATCAAGTTGATTATTATTATTTTTTAATACAGTGAAGAATTAATTCAGGAACCTTTTGCTCTTGAGTCTACCATTCTTACTATTGGATTAAATTGCTTGTTTTTGATATTACTCTTATTGCTTACTTTCTCCAAACTGCTTTCTGGTTAGTATTTTAATTTTATTGATATATATTCTATACATATAAAGCTATAATGGGCTTTTATATCTTGTTAAGATAAACATATGTCATTCTTCTTTTCCTCAATTGTCAACAAACAATAGTTTATTGGCTTTCAAATATAACAAATGAGTTAATCTTGCATGCCCACTAATAAAATAAAATCTCATATAAATTTAAAATATTAAACCACTAAACACACATGATCACCATTTCTTATGCTTGCTCATAACTATTAAAAGGTGGCTGCTGGAAGGTTGCATTAGATCTTAAGATCTAAGTGCAGTGCTCTCAGATTCAAGGCTCCTCACCGACGAAATCCACAAGCTAGAAACTAGTCCGAGGATATTAGAAGAGTAGGCACTAGATAGGGATTTTATGCACACACCTTCTGGCATCCATTGATTACTCTGGCTTGCACTGAGTGGCACTATTGTATGGAGAGTTTTGCCTGTTTTAAATTTAAAATAGTGTAAATAAAATTCACACCAATATTATGTGGCACCATTTTATCTCACTAATCAAATAGTAATTTGTGCATTTATTTCTTACCTACCTTATCACTACAACTCTGTGTATATAGATTTGACTGTTTATTTTTTGAAAAATAAAAATATTTATTGCATCTGAAATTAAGAATAAAAGTATTAGTAGCAATACTGACTTACATTTTCAGAGCCCTTAAGTTTTCTAGGATTCCACAAAAATGTTTAATATTTTTTTCTCACACCAATTTTTTTGATGAAAAATTTAAGTCTATAAAAATCTATTTTTTTTAAAAAAAAAAAGAATGAAAACAAAAATGAAATTCATAGTTATATCAAAAATTATTTTAATGTTTATATTAATTTAGTAGGAGAAGCCCATAATGCAAAATTGCTTGGGACAAAAGTAGTGGAGATAATGGGTTTTTTTTTTAGCATTGTCCAATTTATATAAAAAGATTTGTTTCATATAAATCTTTTACTATACTGCAGAGTTATATATTACATAAGCCATTTTGATAGAAGGTTTTGAAAAATACTTGCTATTTCATAATTTTTAGCCTTGTTCAATAAATATTTTAGACTTTGCTTTGCAAGTAAATTTTGTCACTTCCTACAAAATATTAAAATTTTTATGGTTAACTAGTTGTTTGCAAGATCAATTGGCATTTGAGCACAATTGTTTTATTTAATAACTAAATAGAGATTATTATAATTTGTTATTCATCTGATAATCTATTCTGAAATCATTAGCTATTAGTCTCAGCTCCAAGCTTTGCTAAACTGCACAAAACTCATTCTTGTCTATTGTTTTTTGAGGTGTAATTTTGGCTACAGAGTTGAGAAATTTAATCTATATATACTGCACATAAAATATGAAAGATTTAATCTTTTTCACAAATGATTTATGATGTTTAGCGAAATCTGTTTTAATTGTCCAATAAATTACAAGTAGGTAATAAAAATTTTTTTTAAAACTTAGCTATAAGTTGGATCATGTGATGATAACTTGTTTGTATTTTTTAAAATATAATTGAATTCATCTTTAATTTAAAGCATACTTTGTATTTGTGCTGAGAATACAGATAATACTAATTACTTCCATCAAAAATAGCAGCTAAGTCAAGCGTTGGTGGTCGAGTGCTGCCTTACAAACAGTTGTCCCGGGTTCGCGGATTGGCTTCCCGACCGATGCTTTGACACATGAAAAAAAACAAAAAAACAGCTAAGCTATATTCATAGATTCAGCTTAGAGCTCGCATTTAAAAAATTGTTTAATGCTTAGTGATAGCTTTCTGGATTTTTTTTTTTTTTTGTATTTAAAATACAGATTATTCAAAATTATTTCTAATGTTTACATCATAATTCATCTATGAAAAATATTAAATCGATCGTTTATATATTCTCATGGGAAGATTATTGGTTAGAATAAAACTTTTGGGAAAATGTGATGCTTCTAGATCTTTAGTTTACAACTGTTGATTGTATTTTCAGTGCAAATAAGACTTGTTCTCTGAAATAAACGGGACAATAATTTCTTAAAAAGTACAGAAAACTATATTCATGTGATCCAGCATAAAACTAGTATTTAAAATTTTCTTACTGCCTAGCTGCAACTAGCTGGACACTTTGTTTACATATATTACTTATATAAGTCTTCTTTAGATTATATAGACCCCCCCCCCCCACCACCACCACCACAATCATCCAGAAAAAGAAAATGTTAGAATAAATCGTACTAAGGATGCGCTAAATTAATATCAAATATTGATCAATCATTCTTTTTTTTTGTTATAATATTCCATTGCCTAAGTATCTAAATGTGACTTACGACAGAAAATATGACTGATGAACGCTCTAAATATGGCTATCGTCTGCAATATAGATAAAATAATAAATTTCATTACATCATTCACATGGAATTAATAATATATGCACACATATAGAAAAAAAGCTAAATATAAATCGAATATTAAAAAAAACAAAAACAGATTAAATACTTTTAAAGCCTTCTTTTTTCACTTTATTGATTTCCGAAGATTGGTAAGATATGTATAAAAAAGAGTTTTTTTAAAAATTTGTTTATTGAGGTAATTTTCTGAAAATGATTTGTTAAAAAAAAAAATCAATTATTCAATTGTCCCACTCTATAATTTGGCCAATTTCAAAGTAATTTTCGCTTCCTTCAGCAGGTGAAATGTTTTGTTGTTTTTTTTTTTTTAAAAAAAAAGCCACAAGTCATTCATATACGAAAAAGACTCAAGATTAAAAAAAAATGCCGACTTGTCCGTGTGTGTGTTCGGAAAATCTTATAATTTAAAATTATACCGAAATTTTAAACAAATGAGACGCTTGTTTAATCTCCAACTGGCCTTTAGGCATCAAATGTTACATAAGCACAAACTTATCAAATTGAGAAGAAAATCTAAAATGTAGACATTTATAAACAATTCCGAAAAGATTATTTTATATCACAATCAAAATTATCGCTGTCTCTTGACGGATAGTAATACCATTATATAATTACGATTGTAATGGTAATGATACTCTTATTTCTGTTTCATCGACATTTCTAAAAACAATTCTTCCGATATAGTTCACTCGGTTGAATACTTTGCTTATATTCAAACCAATAATAAAATGCTTCTCTAGATCTTACGACATTTAAAAAAGGACTGAAACCCAATAATACTCAACCCTGCAAACTGATCTTGAATATACTATTCAGTCAGAATTTATGAAAGAATAGAACCTGAGTAGATAAGATGTGACATCAATTTGGGCTACTGGCTTGATATTTAGAATTTTGATTGAGAATCAACAGTTGGATAAATTTTATTTTACTGCAATCAGCTTTCTTCCATATCTTCATAATCTTCTAACGCTTTACAATTATATTAAGTGACAATCTGACTTCTTACACTTTCTACAGCCAATTTGAATTCTGTGATTTTTCAACATCTTTTATCACTGCTATAGTTAGTTAATCCTAAAATTCATTTTTCTAGTATCATCTTTACATATTTTTTATTAGTTTTTTTTTCTTTATCCTAATTTGTGTATCTTAAAATTACACATGATAATGTTCACCAGAAAGCAGAATAGCTTCTGAAGTTTAATAAAATGTTAAACTATCATCATTGTGATCATCACCATTTTCAACTATTATTGATTCACTGCAGGATGAAGGTCTTCAAGTTTAAACCAATTTTTCTGATCTTTAGCCTATCTTCTCAGTAACATCTACTACACTTTCTTGTATCATTGATCCATTTTATATGTGGTCTCTTTTTAGGTGTTTTACAACCTCTTAGAATCAAGTTTAAGATTTTAACTGTCCATCTTCTATATGCCTAGTCCTGCTCTACTTCAGTCTCTTAATGATGTCAATAACCCTTATTTGTTCTCTCTCAATGTAGTTCATTTTTGATCCCTTCTTGTTTCTTCTAAAACATATCTTTTCAAACTTCATTGAGTGGTCTGAAGTATCTGTATTACTCTCCTGTTAAGTGTCCAAATTTCAGATTCATAAGTAAGAACTAGTAAAAACATATTTAAAATTTTCCTTTTCAAAGACATAGACATATTTCCTTTTAATAGTAAGCTATTTCTGTCAAAAGCACTCAATCTAAGTTTAATTCTATGATTAATTTTATCTAATATGTTTCAGATTGAATTGATAATCTAACCAAGATATTTGTAGTTCTTAATTTGTTCTAATTAATTATCCAACCTTTATTTTCTTTTTTTGAGAAAATCCATTGAACATTACTCTAGACTTTTTAGTATTTATCTTTAGTCCTACTTTTTTTCATCTGATAATTGTTGCAGTATTTCTTGACACACTGAATAATTATTTGCAAAAATAATTATATCATCTGAAAATCTCCATTTACTTTTACTCCCCTAACTTTCTATTTTAACTCACAAAATATTTCTTACAAAGTTGTTATCAAATATTTTGGAGCTGTGAAGTCATCCTATTATACACCCTTATTATTGATATTTTTTTAGTATTATTATATAATCTAATTGTTCTGTGCATTTTGATTAATATTCTGGTTCTATATCTTGATGATCCATTGCTTTAATTATCAAAAATACTTATAAAATCAAATCACTTTTTATAGTCTACAAATCCAAACCATAATGGCAACTCATACTTATTGACTTTATCTATAATTTCTCTCAATACTTGGATGTGATATATTGTGCCAAACCACTTTTAAATCTAGTTTGTTTATTTGGCTGGGTAAAATCTAAAGTTTGTTATAGAATTATCTTGATAAAAATTTTGTATAAAACTATATCACATTTATTCACAGCCTTTTATCTTTTAATCATTTACCAATTCTTCTTTAAAGTTTCCCATGACAATTTTCAAGTGTTATTTGGTATGATCAAAAATCTTTTTTACATCTATATAATTATTTTCTACTTGTTCATTACATTGAGAACATTTAGCATAAACATGAATGATTTACATTTGTTATCACCCATTAAGTAGAATAATTTAATTTTGCCCTCTATCTGATACACTATCAATCTCCACAATGTAGTTCTTTCAGTTTTTATTCACAATAAATGCTATTTCAATTATGTTCCAATATTTGTACTTTTACATTTCAATGTTTCTTCTAAGTTCACAAAGTCCAATAATGTCCCACTTAATATTAGACGGATATCTTTCCCATTTATGCAGTCTTTTTTTAATTGAATGTGATCTGCAATTGTAAGTATCTAAATTAAAGGTCATCATCATATAGTAATCTGGGTCCACAATCAAGAGAATCTTAGTTCCCTTGACTTTTTCCCACCAATCATTTCCTTGGTTGATGACTTTACAGTCAATAGGGTCATAATTTAATTATGTCTGTCATGATGATAAAATATCTATCAAATTTTTTTTATTCATGACATATTCATTCTGCTTTAAGAAAATTCAACTGATTTTATAGTTAAGAGTTCTAAGGCCACTGAAAAACAACAGTGATGTTTCTTGATTTTAAACAGAGAGGCAGAAAAACAATAAACTCACCACACCATGTGATGCATGTTGGTAAGTTTATCCAATTTCATATATTACAATACTTAATCAAAATTACTCCAAATTCACAACTCAAACAGACAAAAGTCTAAAGCACAACCAAGGGTTTCACTGCTACAAGCAGACTTCGCAAGTGTAAAAAACTACAAAATAACATTTAAACTAAACATTATTCACAATTCCACTATCTCCCATATGCCCTTAATATTAAAAGAACTTTTAAATAAATTAATTATTTCAGAATTATACATTTTTAATTATAAAGTTTCTTTAATTCTTTTTATTTCATTTCTTTCAAAGACTACAATCTTAGCTTCATCAAAATTAATAATGTGGCCTGTATCTTTTTCATGAATATATAAAGCAGAACTAAGATATTTATTTCTAACCCAACTTTTATGTGCCTTTATTCTTTCATTTAAGTTCAAACTACTCTGGTCTATATATACCTTCTTACAAAAAAAAACAATGGATAAAATACATTACTCCAGGAATAGCCTTCCTATCAAAACTTTCCTTTGTATTATTCAATAAATTATTCAAAGTAATACCCCTTTTTCAATCAGTTTTCTTATTTCCAAATAAATTACTATTTTTACATACAATTCTATAAGATGTCAATTTAAATGGCAAAGAAATAAAATCATGTTTTTCTTTATCTTTTACATCATTACATATATTACTATTAAATAAAATACTTTTAACAAATTTATCAGAGTAGCCAACATTCAAATAATCTTTATAAAATTGATGTTTTTGAAACAAAGCTACCCCATTAGAATTATTTAATCTCTTATTTCTATAACAAAAACAATTAAAGAATTTTTATTATTAAAAATTTATGATTCTGAAGCAATTATCTTATTTAAAAGTTCTTTTAATATTAAAGGGGGTATAAGTGGAATTGTGGGTAATTTTTAGTTTAAATATGTTGTTATTTTGTAGTTCTTCACATTTGAGAAGTCTGCTAGTAGTGAAACCATTGGTTGTGCTTTACGTTTATTTTTTTTGGCTAGTCTGATGGGGTTTTGAAATTGGGGTAATTTTTATTATTTAGTGACTAGTTTAGTTTTATGCTTTTAATGTTTACTATAATACTTACTATACACTCTTTTCAGCACATGCACATGCCAAATAGATAATTGATTTCCCTTCAAAAGTTGTTTGGTATAATTATAACATAATTTTTGAGAACTTTGCTTCATGTTGCCTTCTAATATGAGAGAATGATTTTTTTTAGTTGCAAATTCAACTACTGTTAATCTTGCTTACACTATCTAAAATATACATATTTAATAACCTTTTTAATGTTTATATGTTATTTATTATACAATTATTTAAAAGATTATTGCAAGAGTCATCCAGGGTTTTAAAACAGATCATCCTGATCTTTATTATCATTTGCCTTTTGCCTTCAGGCCCAATGACATAATAATTTTGTATAATTATTACCTCTCTTTTTGGTTAATCATATATTAAGCATTTATTTAAAATAAACCATATTTCATTATAGTCACTCAAGATAGTGCATGGAAATGAATCTCACTCGAGGTAGTGCTTGATTTAGACATTATTCCTCTCTTGCAGATTTAGATATTATTCCTCTCTTGGAAGTGCGTAATAAACAGCTAGACAAAACACTTTACAAAATAAACAAAGAGCTTTGCTAATTGCTCAACAAGCTTTGAGATAAAAATGCTTAGCAAGAGAAAGCATTTAAAATTCTGCAAACCCTTCCACATCCCCTGACCAATGGCTTCATGCTTTTAGGTAGCTTCAGACACTAGATCTAAAAATACCAACCCAAATCCAGCATTTATCTAAGAGTTGCCCATTGAGTAAAAAATCTGAAATTTTCAGACACCTAAATATTTTCAAACCCAGCTATCTAACTCAAATAGCTGTAAAGGGCTGAGAGATCTTCAGCCAAACCATATATTAGAAGTCTTAGCAATATAACATTGCTTACGATTAAAAGTAAAGACTATAAATAGTCAATAAAAAAAATTAAAAATCACATGACTCCAGTTGTTTTTTAAGTTTGCAGGAAATAAACAAAGAGCTTTGCTAATTGCTCAACAAGCTTTGAGATAAATGCTTAGCAAGAGATAGCATTTAAAATATCTCTATCTGAAAACTACCCCTTATCCCCTGACCAATGGATTCATGTTTTTGGCACTCCTCAGAGAGGCACTAGAATAGTTCTGCCTCTCTGAGGAGTGCCAAAAGCATGAAACAATTTGTCAGGAGATGGGAGGTGGTTTTCAGATAGAGATATTTTAAATGTTTTCTCTTGCTCAGCATTTATCTCAAAGCTTGTTGAGCAATTAGCAAAGCTCTTTGTTTATTTCCTGTAATCTTAAAAAAAAGTGGAGTCATGTGATATATAACTCTATTTTTTATTCACATTATAAAATGTATTGAAAAGTATTTATTTATTGATAAACCATAAAACAAACCCAGAAGATTTGAAATGAGCATTTGATTTAAAATAAAGAATTTATGAAAGATATCTTGGAAGTTGAAGATGATAAGATGGAAGTAGTAGTTAGATCATTGATTACCATAGAGTGTTGGATAAACTTTAAAAAAAAAAACACTCTGTATTATATTTTAAACTTGGTTTATATTTTCAATATCAAAGCTCATAATAAAATTTAAATTTGCTATGGATGATGATGATAATAATAATGTAAAAGTCATATTTTTACATTCACACAACAAAATCCAGTTTTGCCAAATTATCCCAAAGCTGATCTAGATGAGGGGTTGAGACCTACAATCAGATCGTATCTCAGTTCCTTCACCAACGCTCTGTGATTTACTACACTATGGATGACAGATATGAGGTTACAATAGGCCACCTTTAGTTCATGTGCTGGCAGTAGCAAAGAATGGAGTATGAGACTCAAGGAAATAATGACTAAATTAATACTAAGTTAGCTACAGACACATATATCTGGCTGGCTAGATAATACATATATATTAATAAATAACATTAAATTAAAATAGATTTGGATAAGACTTAGGATGGGCTATGAATAACACACTAAACATTTTATAAGTTTAATATCTTTTAATTATTAAAATATAAGTAAATAACACAAAATGTAAGTGAATTGAGAATTGACACTCGCAGGTGTTATACAATGATGAGCTGGATCAAAGACAAGGTCTTATATTTTATGCACTTTAATTCATTTAAATTTAATGTCATTACAAATTAATATTATCTAGAGTTTATAAGCAAGCCTGAATTATGTTATGCCATTCCTATGATGTTGCTAAGGGTTAAGTTTATAAGAATGACAATATTAAGTATAACTTATTTATTAAAATTACATAATGAGCAATAATGCACTCCCTCTGCAGATTGTTTTGTATAAACTAGATCTGGGTGTTCAGATCAATGCTGAACTGAATCATAATATGGAGGCCATGATTGTAGCATGGTGTCTGTAATCATAGCACTAAGACTAAATTAAAGAATTGCAGTGCCAATGTATCATTACTCACAGGCTTCAGTACTAAGTACTTGGTGCCCTAAAACCAAGTGGCTTGCTACATTAATGAGCAATAAGTTCAGGAGCTTGGATCAGTGATTCAAGTGTTCTGGCCATAAACTCAGTAATGAGATGACAGCAGCCTCCACTGCTAGCCCATCAAGACCTTATGCACCCTACATGCTTTATAAAGATACATTTGCAACACTTATAATGAATACTAATATGTATTCTTCATATATATAAATACATATAGTTTTGGTATATAACTATATATATATATATATATATATATATATATATATATATATAGTTTTGGTCAGCAAAACTATTCTATACCAGTTGGTAAACTAGCATACATAAAACATGCTAAAGGGATTAATTAAAATAATCTAGTTTACAGGTTAAACCTGATAGTTTATAATAATAAACTAAGGAGGGGAAAGCATATTTTGGGCTTTAATTAATTTATTAATAATATGCATTATAATATTGTTTTTGTGATTAAATAATGACATAATTTATCAACATGCAAACCTTAATTATGATAAGCTAAAACATAATAGCTCAACTAAAATATATAAAATAAGTTTCAAAATGGAGATTTACATGTGTACTGAAGAGGAGCATAAATCATTTATGTGAGAGCTTCTAATCATCTCTGTAACATTACTAATATTAATAATCTCCATCTTGAATTATGGCATATCATCAAATCAATACAATAGCAAATAATATAAAAGAGAATGAGTATGACTGCAGATTAGAAAGATACAGATATAATAACTGATTTCAGTTATTATGTTTAGAAAATTTATTAAATTATTAATATTAATTTAATAGGCAAGATTCTTACAATTGTGATTATTAGTTTAGAAGTTAGATTAAATTTATTATAGTTTTATTTTATTTTATTGAGAAAACATTTAGAAGTTAATTTAAATAAAGGCAAAACTCTCCATACAGTAGTGCCACCCTGTGCCAAACAGAGTAATCAAGGGATGCCAGAAGGCTTGTGCATAAAATCCCTATCTTGTGCCTACTCGTCCAATATCCCCAGACTAGTTTCTGGTTTGTGGCCACCATCAGTGAGGAGCCTTGAATCTGAGAGCACTGCACCTAGATCTTAGGATCTAATGCAACCCTCCAGCAGCCACCTTTTAACTCTACTTTACTACAAAACTATGAGAATGAAATTGAAAACACAATAATATTTTCAATCTAAGCTCAATAGCTTATATAGTCATATGGGTCTGAATTCAATTCAGCACCCATACATTTTGGTATCCTTGGCTCTTAAACAACCATAGCCACCACTATCTTATTAGGCAGGATTGGTGTTAAACCACTAAACATCACATGATAGCCATCTCTATACTAGCACATAATTGTTGTAAACAAAGGCAAAACTCCTAAACATCACACAATCAACATCTCTACACTAGCACATAATTGTTGTAAACAAAGGCAAAACTCTCCATACAGTAGTGCCACCCTGTTCCAAACAGAGTAATCAATGGATGCCAGAAGGCTTGTGCCTAATAGGATAGTGGTGGCTACAGTTGTTTAAGAGTCAAAGACACCAAAACCCATATGATTATATAAGCTATTGAGCTTAGATTGAAAATATTATTGTGTTTTCAATTTCTTTCTCATAGTTTTGTAGTAAAGTAGAGTTAAAAGGTGGCTGCTGGAGGGTTGCATTAGATCCTAAGATCTAGGTGCAGTGCTCTCAGATCCAAGGCTCCTCACTGATGATGGTCACAAGCCAGAAACTAGTCTGGGGATATTGGATGAGTAGACACTAGATAGGGATTTTATGCACAAGTCTTCTGGCATCCATTGATTACTCTGTTTGGCACAGGGTGGCACTACTGTATGGAGAGTTTTGTCTTTGTTTACGACAATTATGTGCTAGTATAGAGATGGTGATTATGTGATGTTTAGTGGTTTAGAAGTTAATTTATGAACATTCAACAATATAGCTAGCTTTAAAAACTTATTAGAATAATTTAATTTTAGATTTATTTAATAGAGCTCTGTGGGAAAAAAATGTTACCCAATTTCTTCTAACTGAGGCATCCTTCATGGCATTTGGCACTGACATTCTCTACTGAGCTGGCTTGTCTCCGATATCTTCTTGACAGGTTGTTGGTTCTCCATTCCAATAGACTGGCCTTCCAAAAAAAAGATGGCAAAAATTGAGACTTCTAACCACTAGTTTTCATTGTTAAAATAGGCATGGTCCCCAGCAGCAATTGAAATCATTAATTTGAGAGAGTAAACCTTTAGTGTTTAATTTTGGGGGGTTTTACACTATGTGACTCCCCCTTCAAAAGCCATGAACTTGTTTACAGTTTATAAAAATTTTATCTTAAGTTTTAACATAGTTTTATTAATTTTAGAAAAGACAAAAGCAAAATCTAAGTTATTCATAAAATAGTGCAGCTTGACTGCTTTCCTTTTGTTTTAAAATCTATTTTAGAATTTATTTTAAAAATCTGTTCTTGGTTACCACAAAATTAAACCAGGTGCATGTGATGTGAGATTTCCAAGAAACAAGTGATCTTTTAAAAGAGATTTAACTTCTGTAAACATTCTGCTATATATGTAATTCTGTCACCTCTAGAATTGAAATTTATAGGTGAATAAAAGTAAATTTGTACTCTAATTTTATAATAACTTAAAGATAAAAATAATTCAATTGCTTTGCAATGCTTATAAAAGCTATTACATTGCAGCTTCATTCACATATATATGTAGGTGCTCTCCTATACATACAACAATGTTCACTCAATTTACTTTTTATTATATAATTTATAACTATGTATACACATTATAACTATACGCATCCAGACATTAATATACTAAATGTGCACAAATATATAAATATAAGCACTTATACATAAATATACATTAATATATGATAATTTGAGAGGTTTGAACTAAGGAAATACTACTACTATGGAACATTGTAGGTGAAATGGGATGTTAGATAAAATAATACCATTTCAATAATAATAATAATAATAATAATAATAATAATAATAATAATAATAATAATAATGATGATGATGATGGTGATGATGATGATGATGGTGATGATGATGATGATGATGATGATGATAATAATAATAATAATGATGATGATGATAATAATAATAATAAAAAAATAAAAAAATAATAATGTAGAAATTATACAAACTGTATTGCAGTGAATGTCTGAAAAAAAAAACCTCTTGGTAAATACTTAAGTCACACAATATGAATTACAATATATCTTTCAGAATTTATTATTCAATAATGAATATGAATTACTATTGTCTGATAAATAATTTAATAAAACTATATAAAAAGTTATTAAAAGATATGTTAATAAAAGAAATCAAAGAAAAAAAATGAAATAATGAAAATACTTCAGTGAAAATTTTGAGTTATTTTGAAATAGTTATAAAAAACTATAAGTAAATCAAACATTATGGCTATCAGTGTTGCTTCAAGACAGACAAAATATATAACCAAAATGGTTTATTTATTTGTTTATAATTTAATAAATAATGCCAATTTTATCAATTTGTACTTATTATTTCAATAACCAAAAAGAAAAAAAAGAAAAAGAAATGTATCCCAGATTTACAAATAGTAATCATTTAATAACATTACTGATAATTAATAGATTCACAATATAACATTTTTTTAAAAAAAAACCTAACTCACATATAGCAATAAATATAATTAAAAAATAAATAGAAAATTTGTACATGAACTAAAATATCAATTACTTATTCAATTTTTATTTAATAAAATCATGGTAGAATTACTAAAGCTTCTAAATGTTTTTATGCAAACTAGCCCAAAAAATTGTTTTAGTCATGACATAATTTTTTAAAAAAGTATTTTGATTATTTATAATAATGAAGACTACTAAAAAATTTGGAAAAATGTGTACATTAAGTTAATAAACTCATAATAGAATTGCTGATTTATTCTATTCAAATATCTTTCATCATAAATGCAAATAATCTATTGAAAATTTTTTTTTAATTATTATGCATTTAAAAGAAATTTTGATGACATACTGTATTTATGCATTTAAAATATACTGAAAAATATTTACATTAGTTAAAATATGATTTAATTTTTATTTTAATATTCTTGCAGTAATAATATTATTGATTACAATGCCTTTAAATTGTAAACATAAAAATTTAAAAAAATTACAACTGAATAATATATATATATATTAGCAAAAAAGATTCATGAATGTGTTAGAAAATAATCTTTCACCATCTTTGACATGATAGCTTTTAGGTAAAACTCATTATTATCATGTTCTTTTAAATCATACTTGTATTAGCCAAATTATTAAAATATTTTGAAATTATTATTATTATTATTATTTTTTTTTAAAAAAGGAAGATCACATATTTTCAAATATGATATGGTCAAGGTATTTTAGTCTTGCTTCCATGTCTTTGGTGGCTTTTGTTCTTTGATCTTCAATCCTGAAAGTATTTGTGAGATTATTTTTAAAAAATATTTGGAATAACAAAAAAAAAAAAAAAACTTTTTTTTTAGTTTATTAAATATTTCTGATTATTTTTACATAATAATTGTACAATAATTATTTCAAATACAAAAAATATATGTGTATACTTTACTTTTATTCATATATGTTTCATTTCTTAAAAACAGAAGTTAATAAATTATATTATAGTGCTAATAAAGAAAAATATAACATTACAATCACCATGCCTTTAAACATCAATTGTGTAATGCAATTACTTGTCAATACCAACATGTTTTGAGATAATCTAAAAATTATAAAGCAATGTTCATATTTTAAAGCAAAATTTAATAGATTTTTTTAGAGATTAACATTTATTTGTTCATGTTTTAAAAAAAAATTTCAAATAAAAAATATTTTATTCATTTTCTGAAAACTTTTTTCTTGCAGACCATCAAATGGCATTTGATATTTGTTGTTCTTACAAACTTATTTTTTCAATATTTGCAAAGTTCAAATATAAGTTTTTTTGGAGGATTTTTCATTTGTAAATGTATATTTCTTTAAATCAAGTTCAATTTATTGAATTCTGATATACAATAATGATGTTACACTAAAATCAAAAGTTGAAAGATTAACCAGGAAAAATAATGGGCCCACCCCAGTACAGGAGGGTTACAAGTTAAAAAAAAATTTTTTTTTTATATTTTTAACAGTTATATCTTTTTATAAAAACATAATAAATTTAATTCAATTAAAACATAAATGTTAATAATAAAATATATCCTCATTCTTTATATTCTAAATTTAAAATAATGAGATAAATAAAAAATAATTATGTAATTAATTAATTTGGAGATCCTATGATCTTTGAGTATTTAAGTGGGAGCAGATTAAAAACAATAATTCCATTCATTGACCAAACTGAGTTTTTAAATATATATTAGTCAGCAGAGAATAAGTATAGGGATATTTAATTTTGACTCTGTTACCTATAATTACATTAAGATTAAAAAATCTTTTTAGATAAAATTTAAGTAATCTTTTAATTTTATATTGTATACAGAATATATTTATGTATTACTTTTATTTTAGTATAGACCATCTCTAATAATTGATCTATAAATTTTGATGTATGAATTATTTATTTTATATTATTTAATATGGATTTTTAACTAACTTTTATCCTATAATCTGAGACATTACTAAAAAGTTGGTTTACTCTTCCACAACACTGCTATATGTTTATAAATTAGTTAAACATGTAATTTGAGTTTTGAAATATGTTATCATTTCACCACTTTTTTTCTTTACCTACTGTACTGATTAAAAGTATGAGAATGATATAAATATTACTGATTAAATTTTATTTGTACTTATATTTTATATAAAGACATGTAAAATTTTTATTACTTCATTTTATTTTTGAATTTATTGAAACGCTAAGAACTAAACTTTTAGCTTACTTTGTCTATTTTAGTTTTTATTATTATAGTATGTTAGTTTCATAAAGCGTATATTTTATATTATATAATTTGATTTCACTGAGAAAATTATATCTTCAAGAAAATAAGTAAAAAAGCAAATGGGATACTTTCAATAGTCAATAAGATACTGGTCAAATTACTAATTTAATTGTGAAAGAAAAATAAATCATATTCTGAAGCCAAACATTTGTTGAAGAGAACAAATCACTCATTTGTAAATTAATAAAAAGACAAAAACAAATCTATGCCACTATTGATTGTGTTTTTCATAAAACAAAAAATTCATTCACAATATGAGATAGTTGTTTTGTTTTTTTTTGTTAAAGCTAAAATAGTATTTAATATATGAAAACAAATATAAACTAGAAAAATGTTTCTGGAGATGGTACCATATTGTGTTATAAACTTTTAAATCTGTAAGAAAAGATTAGTCAAAACTCTATTCAAATGAATGCTTTGAAGCCAAGACTGGAGGAAAAAGTTGGTTGTATAGATTCAAAAACTGCTACAAACTTGAAAACATTAACATTTTTAGAGGGTGCATGTTCTTCTGATGCCTCAACAATGTCAGAAAATAAGCAGTCTACCTCATTGTCATCAAACAATTTTTAACAAAAATATAAAAAAATACTATAGTCTTGCATTGGTGGTCGAGAGGTCAGTATGACTGCCTTGCACTTGCAGGCAGTTGCTCGGGTTGTGGGTTCGCGTCCTGGCCAATGCTATGACATTTAAAAAAATGTATTTTTTTTTTAAAGAATGAGATCATGCCAACACATAAAATACATACATCATTGTGTAAATATATACTCTTTCAATTTATTATATATATATAACTGTATTTTCTATCTTTTAAAAAATATTAATAATTTTAATTTGTATATATATATAAATATATATATATATATATATGCATTGTGTTTTAAAATTAAGTTGTACCATAAGCATATGTATATACACATTTAAAAGCATGTATGTGTGGGTCTGTTTTAGAAAATATTGTACATATACAATGCAGTATACAGTATTGTAAACACATGCCAATCTACATTACTTATTGAAGGCCTTGGAACCAAATATTACAGATGCTGCAACTCTACTGTAATTTGGTGAATTGGTATAAATATTAAACTATATGCTCACATTTTAATGCAATTAATTATAAACACACAATGAATTAATGTTTAAACAACTGCAATTCTGGTGTCTTTCTGTTTCTTTTTTTTATTTGTTTGTTTTTTATAATTTTTGCAAAATCCTTATGAAAGTATTTGCTTTACTTTTTTTTTTTTACCTAATAATTTTTTTTGAGATACTTAATCAGTGTTTTAATAAATTGAAAGACAAATTTTATTAATGTATATATGAAATCAGATACTTGAAAATATTTTGAAACTGCATCTGATCACATAATCATTACATTTTATTATAACAATCAGAAATTGATAATCAACTTTTAGAAATGGAGTCTAGAGGCCAAATACCTAAATTTTCTCACCAACTACAATGTTAATGCACTACCTACAAACCACTTCCTCTTTTATAAACAAGGGTTCAGAAACATTGACCCAACTTTCCGCATATGCATGAATGATGATGAGACATTGGATCACCTCTTTTCACAGTGTACTAGACTTAGAGTGATCCGAGAAATCATACTCTCCAACACCAAGAGAGGTTTCAAACTGATCTCATCTCTGAAGAATAGTATCAATACAAAAACTTATCCAATAATATGTCTATCAATATTTTAGAACTATGCCATTTGGGTTTTGCATTGTAAACTAATCATGGAACACCCACAACTTCCTCTAACACAAGTTCTTTTAAAAAACAATGATGAAAATCCAAAAGAGAGATCAGCTCCTGGCATCTTTGAAAACATTTGAAGACACCTGGACATTATACAATATGCCAAACTAACAATATTAAGAAGGAAAGGAAAAGGAAAGGGAAAAAAAGAAAAAAGTAACAGAACCAAAGGAAAAGGAAACACAACAACATAGACACAACAGAACTCCAAATAGTAACAACAAGATAGTCAGAACAACATTGTAAACCTATTATGTTTGGTGATATCAATGTACATATTAGAAATAATAAAATATTATTAAAACTTAACAAAAAAAAAGAAAAAAAAACAATATGAAAAAAAACAACAACAAATATTATTTAAAAACAAATTAGTTTTCTTTTAAGAATGGCTGTTGTTGTTATTATACTACTAGTACTACTACTACTACTCACACTACTACTACTCCTACCCCTACCACCATCAACCACCACTATCGTTACAACTAGCACCACCACTATCACCACCACCACTACTACTACTCTTTCTGCTTCTGCTCTGCTACTACTACTACTAATACTATTACTACTATTACTATGACTACTACTACTACTCATACTACTTCTACTTCTACTTCTACTACTACCACCACCACCACCACAAATCTCCACTGCTACCACTATGGCTATGACTAGCACCATCACTATCACCACCACCACCACCACCACCAATACTACTACTACTATTACTACTACTACTGCTATTATTATTGTTGTTGTTTTAAAACATTCTCAGGTATTGGATTTAATATTTATAATAGTCAAATTTGTTACTTGAATCTAAAAAAAATTATTAGATCAAAAAAATAAAAAACTAATATTTTGTTTAGTATGTTTTTTGTTTAATATTTTTTTGTAATACATAAATTATTTATTTATCACAGGTCAGTTGCTTTAGGAAGTTAAAGATATGTTTGAATAATAATATTAAGCTGAGAATTTTTTATTCATTTGATAAAAACATTTAAAAAAAAAACTTTCATCAGCAGGAAATTTTTAGATTTCGAGGTTGCTAATCTTCTCACTATTAAGATAAAGGGCTCAGGGGTACATTATTTTTATTGTTGTCAATCATATCAGTGATTTTTAAATGACTCATTAGAGTCTCTATCCAAATTTATTCAATAGCATGTTTTTTTATTATGTAATTAGTTGTAAATTTTATTTGAAAATGTATCACTGCCAAGCTGACACATATATAATATATACAAAATGTGCATTTTCTCTGAACTGAGTGTGTGTAGTTTTTTAAGAGCAGTAATTACTTCTATTTATTCTACTCAAGAGTCATCTATTGAAAACTTGATAATCAATGGACACTAGATAATATTTCAGAAACTACTTCTTTAGTTTCTGGCTAATGGAATTCTTCTACAATGAAAAGTTTTTGTTTACCCTTACAAAATTATTATCCAGAAACTAATTGGTTAATGGAATTCAATAATGAAAAATTTTGCATTACTTAGGGTTAGAAATTAAACCAGAGATGTAGATTATTACTTTATAATTTTTTGTGTATTGAGTATTCAAGATTATTATAAATCATTCAGAAGTAGAGTAGATTGAATTGCTGTTTTGAAAACTATATGTTAAATGTAATTGGTGAAGTCATATGATGTTTTATTAATTACAGTTATTGAAAATTAAAATAATAACTAAATGTTAATATTTATTTGTAATTAATAAGTTAAATTAATATAGATGTAATGTTTGTGTGTTTAAGAAGAAAACTTATTGCAATAAAATTTTTGAGAGGGCAATCCTTATTAACAACCCTTTTGTTTATATATAAAGTCATCATCATCATCATCAACCATTATCAATCCACTGCAGGATGAAGGTCTCTCCAAGCTTAATTCATCTTCTCTGATCTTTAGCTTCTCTTTTCCACAACACCCCTGCACATTTTCTTATTTCATCCATCCATCTCACATGTGGTCTCTTTCTGGGTCTTTTACAATCTCTTGGAATCCAGTTTAAAATTTCAATTGTCCATCTATTATCATTTCTTCTAGCAAATAAGGTCAGTAACACCTGTTTGCTGTCTTACCCATACATTGCGTTTTCGATCTCTTCTTGTTACTCCCAACATACATCTCTCCATACTCCTTTGAGTGGTCTGAAGTCTCTGTATTGCTCTTCTATTAAGTGTCCAAGTCTCAGATCCATAAGGTAAGAACTGGTAAAACACATTTGTTAAAAACCATTCTTTTCAAACACACAGGCATATTTCCTTTTAGTATCAAGTTATTTCTACCAAAAGCACTCCAACCAAGTTTAATTCTATGATTAATTTCCTCCATTATGTTTCCATCTGTATTAATAATCTGACCAAGGTATTTGTAACTGTTAACTTCTTCTAATTCTTCATAATCAATCTTTATTTTCATATTTTGAGCAAATCGATTAAACATTACTTTAGTCTTTTTAACATTTATCTTTAGTCCTACTTTTCTACTTTCATCTGCTAACTCCTGCAACATTTCCTGCAGCTCTGAAGCATTATTTGCAAAAACAACTACATCATCTGCAAAATCTAAATGACTTAAATACTCTCCATTTACTTTCATTCCTTTAGTTTCCCATTTTAATCCACAAAATACTTCTTGCAGCACTGCTGTAAAAAGTTTTGGAGATATGGAGTCACCTTGTCTTACACCTTTCTCAATGTTGATTTTTCCAGTATCATTATGTAATCTAATTGTTGCTGTTGCATTTTTATAAATATTCTTTAAAATATGACAATATCCTGGATCTATATTTTGATGATCCAATGCTTTAATCACTGAAGAAATGTGTATAGAATCGAATGCCTTTTTATAATCTACAAATCCAAAACATAATGACAACTCATATTCATTTGTCCTTTCTATGACTTCTCTCAATATCTGGATATGATCTATTGTACTAAAACCACTTTTAAATCCAGCTTGTTCTCTTGGTTGGTGGAAATCCAAAGTTCTCTGTAGACGAGTTGTAATTATCTTGGTAAAAATTTTATATAAAACTGATAAAAGGCTGATAGGTCTGTAATTTCTAATATCTTCTTTATCACCTTTTTTAAATATTAATATTATTACTGCATTCTTCCAATATTCCAGTACATCTTTATCATTTAGACATTTGGTATATAACTTTGCTAAAATTGTTTCTATTTCTTCACCTGCTTCTTTTAATATATCAATTATAATTCCATCATTTCCTGGAGCCTTTCCTTTCTTCATACATTTAATTGCATGTCTCACTTCTTCATTTAAAATTCTGGGCAATTTCGAAGATGTAATAGATATAGGAGGTACTTGTTCTTTATTACTATATAATTCTTGATAAAATCTTCTACCAATTTCATGATGTCATCTCTCTTTTTAGTAATAATTCCATCTTTTTTTCTTCTTTTTTTCTTTCTTTCTTTTTTTTCTTTTTCTTATATATAAAGTACGAGTATGTATGTATACACATTGAAAATTGATTAAATTTTTGATTTTCATAGTGACAACATAAAAGGTGATGTAAGGTGTGTCATCATGTTTGTTATTAGATTTATGTTTATCAAAAAGCTTAATGTGTATAGTATATAGAAAAATATATTTATAAAATATTATACTGTTAAAAACAAGTTTTTGTTATCAAAAATTAATATAGGAGGAAACCAAAATAAATGGATTTATATTTACAAACCTGATTTACTATATTACTAAGATTTTTTTTACTATTACTTGTATATTTTCCTCAGGCATTATTATGTTCTTTAAAATTTAGACGTTTTTTTATATAACACTAGATTAATGAAATTATATGGCTGCAGTTATCAGACAGTTTTAGTATTAAATAAATGTTGTAATACTACCATTATGATGATCTATAATAGTTTTTATTAAAGTATTGATATTAATTTATTTAAAATTAAATTTCTCATTTATTATTTTAAATGTTGATAATTAAAATCAATCCTTATTTTTTTGCTTATATATATCCTGTCTTCAAAATTCCTCTATAATGAGACATGGAATCTCTTTCAAATACCAAAAATCACCTAAGACCTAAACAATCACACACAAAATTTGATACTAGCATTTTCATTAGAGATTCTCCAGGGGATTAAACTTTAGATCCATCACAAATTCTCAATCAGGATATTAGAACTTCTTACCAAGAAAGACAATGTATTCACATATTCTTAAATAATCAATTATTTTACATTAATAAAGTTATTTTTGAAATTAATTTACTGTGCTAAATAATTAGATGTAATATTTTTTGAGATTAACTCATTGTAACTGTTTATTTTAAATATAATTGAATATCCCTTTTAGCTTTTTCAAATGACAATGTATAAAAAACAATATATATGTGGAAATATTTAATGTGTGGAGTTATCCATTTATAACTGCTTAATTAGAAAGCACTTTACCTAGAACAATAGCTAATGAATGCCAACTGTATGTCAAATGTTTTTGGTATTTTCCAGAGTATAAGAAAAAATAAAAGCCTAACACTTTGATAACAATGCAATTATCTTTTTCAAAATAAAAAAAAAATAACTGGGATATTGGTAAGAGATCAAATTCTTGCCTGGTTTTTGAGAAAATCCCATAAAACACTTGACATCTTTTATACCAATGAAAATATTTGTATCTATACATAAATGTAATATTAATATTGATGACATTCAATAAAGTGCTTTGAATATCTTAATTGTTATTTGTCATCAGTAAACTACATATGACTGAAGGCTTATCAGTTATTTCTAAGTTAAATATGCCTCAACACACAATCTAAAATAAATTTTAAGGATAAATTGAAATGTGAAATAATATTACCTTGTCTTAGGCTTGACTAAAATTTGTATATGTGTATGTCTATGTATCTAAATATTTAAAATTTAATATTTATGTATTTTTTTAATTAGAGCTTCTTAATTAAAAACTGAATCAGTAAACTGACTTAGGAACCAAAAGTAGTAACCATACTTAATTACTAGATTTAAATAAGAGTAGTTCCAACATTAATATTTTGTATGCATGAAAAATTAACATAATATGATTTTCCATATACCTCCACAAAAAAACAAAAGAAAAAAAAAATGAAGTCCTCTCTTATAAAGAACCATACATAATAATTTTATAATATTGTATATTGCTCTTCATAAAAAATAATTTTTATTTATAAATTTGAAAAGTTATATTACTTTAAAATTTTCACATTAAAATATTAATATCTGAACTATGTTCCTTATTTAAATTTAGAATTTGAGTTAGAAGTGATTTCCACTTTTGCTTAAAAGAGTCATGATAATACTATTGATGGATGAAGTTTTTCAGTTTTTTCCACACAATTTTAAATTAGTTGTGTGCTTAGTTATATCTTGTCTAAGTTCTAATTTAAAAAAAAATTTTTTTCTTTAATAATGACCATGAAATTTTTTTGGTAATATATATAAAAGAAAGTTGATCAACTTCCATGGGCTATAAAAATATAAACGTATACACCTATCTATCTATCTACCTATCTATCTACCTGACTGCCTGCCTGCCCACCTACCCTATCTATCTACCTACCTACCTACCCACCCATCCATCCATCTATCTATCTATCTATCTATCTATCTATCTATCTATCTATCTATCTATCTATCTATCTATCTATCTATCTATCTATCTATCTATCTATCTATCTATCTATCTATCTATCTATCTATCTATCTATCTATCTATCTATCTATCTATCTATCTGTCTGTCTGTCTGTCTGTCTGTCTGTCTGTATGTTTATCTGTATGTTTATCTATCTACCTATCTATCTAGTGCCTACCTACTTCTCTCTCTCTCTGTATATAAGGGATTTGAACCCAGACTTTCAAGCTCTCTTTAGTTAACCACTCCATATTATACAACTGATACACATGACCACATACATGTAAAAAAGATAAATGATCACTATATGTATTTCATGTTGAACCAGCTCTCATCAGTTGGTCTAGATCATCATCTCTAACACATATATATAATCAGTGCCTGGTTTATATTAAGATAGCAAATCTTCAAACTTTACTTCAATCTTCTCCATTCTCCAACTTTTCAGTCATCCATTTGAAGATTTGCTATCTTAATATAAACCGAGCACTGATGATATATATGTGTGAGAGACCAAATGATGAGTGATGGTTTAGCATAAAATATGAATATTGGAGATCATTTATCTTTTTCAAGAGTATGTTGTCATGTATATCAGTTGTATAAAATGGAGTGGATGTCTAAAAAGGAGCTTAAAAGTCTGTGTTCTAATCTCCTTTAATTACATCTAGCTTAAAATATAAATATACGTTTTTAATTATATATATATGTACTACTTGTAATTGGTCTGATGTTAAAAAAAATCTATGAGAGATAAAGATACTTCTATTTTACATAACTATAGTGAAATGACTAACATATATGAAGATTAATGTACTTACCTCTGTTTGATACAGTATTAAATCAATTATTTTAAACAATTAAAGGTGTGCAAAGCAAAATTTAAAACTGAAATTACTGACAGCAGAGTCCAATATGGATGCTGGTAAAAACTCTAATGCTAATGGAGATAAGCAGAATATGAACTTAAGAGGCAAGAAGACAGGAATTAAGAAGATTAATAGTCTTTCAAAGTTATCCAAGTTTACAAAAAGTGCAAAGGGAAAAAAATGCATTATCTCAAAAAAACTTTCAGAGTAAAAAAGAAAAAAGTTTCATTGATAAATCTTTAGATAATAATCAACCTCAGCCTAATGTCATGGTAGAGTTGCAAAGCAATATGAAAACTAGGAATCAAAAAGTTATTTCAATACACAAACAAAATGATATTTCAATAATAAATAGTGATTTGGAATTTATCAAAAATTCAGGAAAATTCATCAAAACTTGAACCAATTATAAGTGAATATAGATCGCTAGCGGTTATAATGCAAAAAATAAAAAAAATTGATGATATAGGTGCTAAACCGGAAGTTCCCAAATAAGATCAGTTTAAGCTTGTTTTAAACAGGAATTCTCCTAAAAACATGCTTTCAAGGACAGATGGAAAAGACTTAAATAAAGCTTCTTATGTAAAGTGGATATCTCCAAAATTATTTCAAGGATGTGGCATTGCAAAAAATACACCAGTGAAAAAATCAAAAAATTTTACAAAAATGCATATTGTGATGATGTTTCAATAAATCAAAGTCAAATAATTAATAATAATAATTTACAAACTGAAATGCATTTTCCCAGTCTTAATCAAATGACCAATATTACAAACAAAGGAAAACTAAATAGGAATGCAATAGAACATAATGTTTCTTATGCTCAAAAGCTAAAAACCAATAGTAATAATAAAAATCAAAGTGATTTAAATGCACAAAGTCAAAGAGAAAATAGAAGAAGAAATGTTGATGCTGATCAGATCACAGAAAATCACATGAGTGGGTTGGAACTAATTGATGATGGGGAGATGAAATAATAAATTGTTCAGCAACAAATATAGCAGGTATTAGCACCAAAGTGAACTTAGAACTTTATGAGAAAGTTAGCAATGAGTTCAATGACAGGATACCTCCCTTGCTATTCAATTCCTTCAGAAATTATGACAGCAATTCTACATTGATATTGACAACAACAAATGAACATTGTAATCTCTTTCAATTCCCCACTAATGAATTTTTTTTACTAATTAAAAGTCAAAATCTAGGTGACTCAATCAAAAAAATCTTTTTCACCATCCCAATTGGAGGTACTTTGTCATAGAATTCATGAATATTCTGCAGAAGGAAATATTTAGATGAAATCAAAATGTGTTGCACAATAGATTCCTGATAAAAATAGACATGTCAAGGCCCAAAGTTGCTCATGGAGTTATCAGAAATTGTTATAGAAATTTCAATGATACTGATCTTCAAAATCTATTACAAGACTATGGTGTTATCATAGCATTTAAATATCTTTCTGTAAAAAGGTTTGCGCTGGTACTCCCATCAAATACAGCAACCTTCTTACCAAAATTAGGAGGAATATCACACAATGATCTTCAATAAGTATTAGAGGAAATAAATTGCCCCCTATTCCTGTCCATATGTGGTGCTCAGCCACAATGCTTCATCTGTGGGGACAAAACAAATCTTGTGGAGTCGTGCCCAACTAAAAAATGTCAAAGTTGTGGTATTAGGAACAGCAGATTTCACAAATCAAATGCAGGGGAAAATTTCCAAAATACCAAACTAACTCAAGATTCTACTAAGGAGAGTAAAGAAATCATAGATCAACAAAAAGTAACCTCTGCAAGTGCACAAGACATGTGAGAAAATCATGAAGAAGTAAGCTTAATTGATATGGAGGTCGAAATTGTGACAGCACCTACTATACAGATGTTAAGTGAGAAAGCAAAATCTAACACCCATAATGAGTGACAAGCAGCCTATAACTGGCGCTGAAAGTAAAAGCAGCCTATAACTGGCGCTGAAAGTAAAACATTGATCCTAACAGCAAACAAGAGAAAATCACACAACACTTCAACTAGAAGATGACTCAACTTTGACTTCAGAAACTCGGTCTGATGATGACCATGATAGCAATAAAACAATGAGGCCCAGAAGTCCAAGATTAAAACCAACCAAGAAAAGATCAAAGAAGACAAAAATAAAGGAAACAGAAAAAATAGTGAGCCCGTTATAAAGCAAACTTGTGAAGATTCAGAAGGTACAGATACCAGCTCCGAAAAAGTCAAGGAGCAGATATGTAAAGTCCCAGGAAGGGCAAGTGTTGAACCAAATCACCAGCAGCAGACAATTGAAAGAATCATTCCTCTGGATAATGTGTCTGGGGATAATCCTATTATTACTCTGTTGGATATGGGAAAGCTATATGATGATCAGACTAAATATACCATGGAAGCACCACAACTTCATCTCCCAATATAGCAACATCAGTTAAATGCTCATCAAAATCATTTCCAAATTATCACTGATTGCCCAATAGATACACAATATTTATCTATTAAAATAATGCTTCATGAGGCTTGATATAGTGGGACTTAATATAAGGGGGCTGAATTCCTTGAATAGAGTGGATGCATTGGCCAAATGGTTTAAGCAATACTTGCCACATATTGTATGTCTCTCTGAGACCAAATTACACCAATTTTCAAACCCCAAAATCCTGAGCCTCCTTGGCAATCTGGGATATTTTCATCACTCAGTTTCTCCTTTATCTGCTACTGGAGTGACAATCTTAATCTCCAATAGTAGCCCATTTGAATCTTTTAAAATTAACTATATAAACCCACATATAATTTTTGCCACCTTTTTCCACAAAGCCTTCATTTTAAACATAATTTATGTGTACTTCTACTGAAATAAATTACTAATTTAACAGATAATCCAACAGATTAACATCACAATTGCTTCCAACCCTTATCTGACCATTTTCCTTGGGGACTTTAACACCCCCTACCAGGAATTTACAGCCAAACATATTCTCCATCTTAATACCAGATTTATGAGGGGAGAGGGCTTAACCTTCTCCTTCTATACAAGGAGGCATACCTCTCTCATAGACCTAATCTACTATACTCCTGATGTACACTTTCTGATCGACCCCTCACTCCAACCTATAGCCTTTTCTGACCACTTGGCATTATCCATTAAACTATCTCTAAATCTTGAGTCATGAAATATTTCAGGTCTGAGCACAACCACAAGAATCCTTCTTAAGTCCACATTGCCTGAAGCCATCGTCTCTGAGGCATACATATATTTTCACAAAAATTCATATCCTGTCCTTGCCACTGGTCGATGCCTGGTTTGCCTCCATCCATATCTTAATGTCATTTGATCTCAAACATTACATAATAAAGGGAAATCTTCACTCCTGATGGAACTTGAATTACTCAACAACACTTTTAATATTCCCCTTGATACAATTCCTATAGAATCCATCATCAACCTGAAATCCCAATACAAAAATAAACAGTTGATTTTGGCAGAGTATCTCTCTATCATAAAGTCAAAAATTTTCTTGAGTCAGCCCAACAATTTGTCCAGAGGATACATTAGGTGGGCTCTGGCTCAAAAAGACAAGGAACCCACTCCTTCATCTATTATGGTTGGAAATAACCTTTATTCAGGATCTAACATGCTTCTAAAAAATTTTCCGTTCTTCAGGGAAGTTTTCCAGCCATGCACTTGATTCTAAACAAGACTCAACTTGGGACTCTTCACCCTCTGACCATGACATTTCAGAGGGAGATATTCTAACTAAGTTAACCTTGATGCCTGAAAGGACCCATCTGGGGCTCCATTTCCTACTGCTACACCTGTCTAAATTCTCGGTTCCAATCATGTACAACTTAATTAATCACCTTTCTTCTGATGTCCATGAGATCAGTGGTCTTTATCCCATAGCGATGGTGCCATTTCTAAAGCACAACATAATTCCTTCTCTGCTGGAGAATCTGTATCCCATCTCTATGACCCCACTGATGGTCAAGATCATTGAATCTATTATCAAGGACAAAATTCAAAACAAGATTTTCCCTCTTATTTTGCAATATCAATTTGCAAAAAAGGGCAGCTCAACCTCAAATGCTATCAATCTTTTTTAAAATCATTACTGACCACATCAAATCCTCCAGGCAATCTAGACCGGTGGTTGTGCAGCTCAACATTGCAGCTGCCTTTGATTCTATCCAACTCAATACCCTTTTAAACATACTTGGTGAGCATGATATTTCTTCTAGAATCATAAATATTATTAGAAACCTCCTCTACAATCATGAAGTGAGCATCTCAATGAATGGGAAGCTTTCTCCCCCATTCTACACCACATCCTCCATTCCACAGGGCTCTCCTCTGAGTGCCCTGTTTTTCACCCCTTCCCCCACCCCCTACTTTTTCAAATCAAAAGGTCTCTCTCGGGCCTCTTTTCCCCCTTTTTTATACACCCCCCCCCCTCCCCTTACTTGGCCATTTTCCTTCCATCAAAAAAATTTAATTCCCAGACTTCTATCAATACTTTCTCTGATCAATCCGGCCTCCAGTTTAATATGGCCAAGTCATCTTCCTGGTATTTATCTTCAGGTAAGACCATTCCAGGACCATTTGTAGTGAAGCCTCAGAACTTCTTGGGCTTCCCTATATTTGAATCCGCTTCTGCCATGAGATCTATCCAAGGAAAGCTACTTCAATCCACACAGAGAATCACATCCTCTCTATCCAAAGTTTACATGTCCATGTTCGCCAAGTCCTCCCTTATCAATATACTAATATTCCCTAAAATATCCTATTTCACCCCAGTAGTCAATTTTACCAAAGTCTTCATCAGGAAGATACCCAAGATATGCACTGATCTGATTACAGGGGCAAAAGTGCAATCATAAGCTTGAGAAATCTACAGAAACACACAAAACTCAATGGATTATCCCTACATTCCATAGATACTTTTATATTTCAATGTTCCTACAATTCTTTCTACAGAATATGTCTGCAGTATCCCAACTACTCATCCTCCAGAGAGGTCACTCCCACAAATAAGCCTCCCCCTATTGGGACTCATTTGCTGGCAACCCTCACATGTCTTATCTCCAAACATACTATGCTTCCTAACAAATTGTCCTCAATGAAAATCCAAGATCTGGGATGCATACTACATCCTTAATCCTGATGTTTCTGCAGGATCAACTCTCCTCAGGCTTAAAAACCATCTACTAATCAAGAAATTTAAGCGATGGTTCCTTGATACCAAATATTTTGATTTCCTGATGAAGATAAATATTAATGCTACCAAATATTTTGATTTCCTGATGAAGATAAATATTAATGCCTTGCCTACTAAACACTTTCTGGTGCATCACTGAGGATTTGCTCACTATGCTTCAGAGAGGATGAAACTTCTCTTCATCCCCTCTCCCACTGTGTTTCCCTTCACCCCTACAGAGTCCTTATAGTCTCCATGTTAAATAACAATACACCTGCTCAGTCAACTCTCATTGACAATATACTATGTGGATCCATCCCAGAAATATGATTTAACAGTATTTGTACTGTTCTCACTATGGTACACATGGTGCTGGCTCACCTTTAATCATGCACTGGAACGTCCACTCGAGTTCTATATTAACAAAATGGAAAAAATTCAGAAAAGGGACCAGGATTTGGCCCCCTCTTACATCTACAATTCTACATGGAGGTTATTGATTTGGCCCCCAAAGGCTGGTCCCTTTCACTCCTGAATAGAAATCTCCTTTCCTGGAGAGTGATTTGAGGCTGAATGGCCTGCATCCTTTGTGATGACTCACCTTGCTCTGCATGATTATTGTCCTGATCCTGAGTTTTATGGAAGTAACCTCCAATAGGAAGGGTTGACTTGGTCATGCAGAGCATGGACAAAGGAATAGATCTATTGTTGAACTATATGAGACATGCAAGCATGATCACCTATCAACAAGATACTACTCTGGACTCGTTCCTTGCTGATATGCTTCATATTAGTCCCTGTGGCTGGTGTCAAGCAGGATATTAATATTGAACTTTCATCCCCCTGATTATCATGTAATATATTCCATATATATATATGAAGATTAATAGTAAATAACCAATAAGTAGTGTTTGGCCAAATGTATTTTCTGATGCCTTTTAAAATAAACTGTTGCATCATCAAAGGCAAGATATTGCTTTTTAACACCACGTTTTCTACTTCTTCTTTTTTGTTTATTCTTTTGTTATCACTCCATTTTATTTTTTAAATTATTTTATTTAGCATTTAAGTGAAACTAAAGATCACTCCTCATGGATTTCTAATGCTACTGATCATATCTATGAACTAACTGTGTCAATGATATTGTGTACTTATGCAATATATTCATTTTACACTGGCTTCTAATGATATAAATTAATTTGAGAAATTTTTAAACTCTAATGTCTATATCAATTTTTTTAACCACTTATATTTTCTTCTTCAATTCTTATTATAATGATTAGTTTAGACATTAACATTTGTGAGATTCAGCATCATTTTCATGGAGATGCTTTTGCAGTCTGATTCAAATTGATCTTTAGTTACTATTCACAAGTGAGAACCTCTAAATATTCATTTTACTATTAAATTTGTGGATTTCCTAGTCTTCATAAGTGTAATAAGGGAGTCCTTATTTTTTACATCTTTTATGCATGATTTTGCAAAACTATGCTTGATCAGTTGTAGAACAACATGATAAAATCTCACTTTGATTCATGGAATAATAGTTCCAAGGACAGAAAATTGATCATGAGTCATTTAATATTTTTAAGCTTAAAATATATATATATATATTCCCACTTACAAAATATATAGGAAGAGGGACATTAAAACATGGCAAAAAATATTCAGTAAGAATCCAAAAGCAAAAGGCCATACTTAAAATTATAAACTAAAAACCATGATTGAAATGAAAATGTTATATTTATTGTTTCATTTGCTAAATAAATTTAAGCAAGGCAATAGTTTCTTTCTTTTTTTAAAATAATGTTGTTTTTTTCTTTAAAACTAAGTCAGAAGAAATTTAATGAAATAAATTTCTGTTTAACAGAGAAGTTTATAAAATAATTTTTAAATATTGGTCGTAAAAAAAAGAAACTAACAACCCACATTAGATTGAAATATTAATTTCTTCATTACTATTTTCATCATCTGCTAATTAATGTTTTAAGTCTCTAAAATTGATCTATTGCTTATTATAATGCTTAAAATTTTTTTATTATTTTACTTATTTTCATGGCTTAGTTTTAATTGAATTTATTTTGATCTCAAAAATTTGATCAATTTTATTATTTGTTATGATATGAAGTATTGCTATTTTATCTATAAATCTATATACAGTAAAGATCCCCCCCCCCCCAAAGCGAGCACCATTTTATTTTTCCTGTGGTTACTGTTTTCATAAAAACCTCTTTACAATTCAGTTTATCAGTATGAAAAAAATGGGCAAAATATATTTCCTTCATTCATTATCAGCAGAATAAACTTTATACTAATTTAAAAATTATTAATTGCAGAGTATCAAGCAATACTTTAAATATTATAAAACATGAGCACCCACAATCCAGAGCCATTTATAAACTCTGAATACCATATAATAGTGCATTTAATTTACCATCCCTCACTAATTTTTGGCTTTAGCTTTATCTATGAAACTTGGAATTAAAATCCAAAAATAATGTAATCATGCATGTAATAACCATCTTAATTTGATTTCACTATTCAAACTAAAAGTCTGAAATTCAAAACATTCTGAGATTTTAAATCAAAACCAATCTGTTTAAATAGTTATATAGATTGGCTCTAGGTCAGTAACTATATATTTTAGTATCATCAGTTTCTTTTAATAACTGTAGACATCTTTTCCCTCTTGATTCAATTATTTAATTGTAGACTACTTAATTAATTAAAAACAGTTTACAGTCCCATTATTAGAAGTTTTGAGAAATAGTAAAATGGAAATTAAAGATGCATAACTATATTACTTCCAGTTTTGAATGGCAAACTTTTACTTATAAAGACAAACACCAAAAATCAATCTAAGAATAAAAAATTAAATGCATTGCAGTCTGGTAATCACCAATTATTTAAGCTTACTATAGATGGTACTGGAATAGAGAGCTCTTGTTTTATCAAATACTGTATTAAGTGAAGAATTAGATAATTTGTTGTCTTTAAATATTATTATAAATATAATGTTTTAAATAATACACATTTTATTAGAATGTTTTCAATATATTAATGTGACTAGTCAAAAAGGACTCAATTATATCATATATATATATTTAATTTACAGATAAATTGAGTGACCTATATAGTTATATATAAATAAACTCTATATAAGCAAAAATAATGAGGACGAGTTTGACATATTATGTTTGTCGTCTTTTTTTTAATGGTCATCAGAAAAAAAGTTTATCAGATTTTCTCTTGATTTATCCTTACACTAGTTGAATGTATCCTAGATGCAATCTATTTGAAAATTTTGGAGCACCAGGTATAATCCATAATGCAATCTTGGTTTCTAGTAATTATTGTCATTTTTAAGATGATAATACTTAATTCTTTTAATTTATGCCTATGCCATAAAACATTAATGAACATATTTTGTTCACTGACACTTTTATTTGAACTTTAATTTTTTCCCTCTATAATGAAAACTTAATATGTTTTTCTGAAAATTAGTGGTGGTGGCATTTTAATAGTAATTATATGTTAGAAATTGCCCATTATATAATTACTAATAACTTAATGTTTCTCTAAATACTATTCTAACATTATATAATTCTATTTCATACAGAATAGAAACAGTTTCAAATAGTGAGTTTGCACAAGACTTCAGGTGTTCCATATATATAAACTCATGAGATTTTAGGTGTTCTATATATATTGGGCAATTTGTCAGTATATATAATATGCACGCCCATGTAAAATTATTTACATACAATTATGTACACTAATATTAAGATAATTAAAATATTTGCATTTTATATTACTAACTCAGTAGCATCCTGTTGTTATTATTATTTTGTAACTACTAATAAATAACATGGAGGAGGAGGTGGGTTTAACTAATTTTCAGATTTTCCAAACCACTTTAATAATAATGAATTTTCATATTCTAAGAAGAATATATTTTTAGATTCTTCTACTTACTGTGAACTAAGAAGACAGTTTGCCTTGGGCATATCCTGTTTTTGGAGCCATGATTATGTTATAAAATCATTTAAATAAATTTCAGCAATAAATAAACATTATATAACTATATAAACATTATTAAAATAATTAGAAATTAGATTTACTCACACACACATATGGATTATATATTGTATACTGTATACAGAAAAACAACATATCAATATAATTTTATACAAAAAACACATATGTATATATAAATATTTACAAACACACACGCCACACACATATATATGTAGACGTAATTGTTTTTTTACAACTGCAAGTGGGTTTGAATTTTTAGAGTTATGATTTAAGTGGGTTTTTTAAAAAATAAATAAAAACGAACTAAAACATTGGCATTACTTTTAGTAACTTCTGATCAGTTATATATATATATTAACATGTTAAAGAATTTAGTATAACACATTTAATTCTTTTAATCAGATTTTTGGTTTTTTAAAAAAAAACAATTTTTACTGATGCAATCTGCACCATTTGTATGTTATAAAAATATAAATTAGAAATACTTTATTTTAAAGTAAATTGCTAAATTTAACAAAATTTTATTTATTGTTTTGAATTTTCATTTCATATCTATTTCTGTAGTTCCATGAAAAATATTTTAATTATCCATTAAAGAGTCTATTTTATGAAGTGTAATAAAAGTAACAGATTTAACAAAAGTCAAATTGTAATTTTTGTTTGCAGTTAAGTAGTAAAATGATTTGACTTTTTAAAAAAGCTTTTATACTTACTTATTAGATCTTAAATACATAATTTAGAATATAAACTTTATAGAGTAGACTATATGTTAGAGGTACTCTAAAATTACAAAGTAACATTATTCTCAAAATAATGATTATCAAAATTATAAGTCTATTCTATGACTTTCATAAATAATAATATTAAGTCAAATGGTTTACTATTTATGAATTTGGATGACACGGTGACAGAACTGGATTGTGAACCATAGAGTTCAATATCCAGGATTTGCTATTCTACTTTTGCACCAAACCATGCTGAGTATTATTTTAAATGGTGATTTAACCAAAATTAGTATAGGTAACAAAAGATCTATTAGGAAAGGCTTAAAAAGAATATATTAAAGGAGATTTTAAATAACAACATATAACTTTATATCATTAGAACTCAAAAAATCTAATAGCTTGATATGGAAGTCAATATTTTTAATTTGGATAAAACTGAATTTATTAACATTATAAGCAAAAAATTGACAATGAGTAAAATATTTTTAACACTGCAGCAACTTTGTCCATATAATAATATCATCTAATACAAGCCATAGTAATCAATAAATGCTACAAGGTTAGCTTATCAAAATCCATATGTAGTGCTTACTCATGCAATATCCCCAAACTAGTTTCTAGCTTATGGCTTCCATTGATGTGGAGTCTTGGATCTGAAAGCACTGCATCTAGATTTTTGGGCCTAATGAATCTATCCAGAAACTACTTTATCTATAAAACTATGAACCCAAACTGAAAACATAATAATGTCTTTAATCCAAGATAATTTGGCTAGTATTGTTATACCAATCTGAACCTAGTTCAGCAACTATATATTTTGGTGTCTTTGATTTTGGATTAGTGCTAAACCATTATGACATTGTATGATCACAATTTCGAATGCTTACACAATTTGTTAAAATTGTAGCAATTTTCTCTATATAATATGGGGGCCAGTTGATGTTTCAGTGGATTAACATCAATCCTAGCCAAAGGATATTGATGACTATGATTATTATTAAAAAACCAAAGACACCAAAATATATAGGTATGAAGTGGGTTCAGTTCTATGTGGTGATACAATTAAAGTAGTTTGGTTTGAAAATACTACTGTTTCTAGTCTAAGTACATAACTGTATAGTTAACTAAAAGGGTAAAAAGTAGTTTCTGAAGAGATGCATTAAATCTAAAGATCTAGGTGAAGTGCAAATAGTCAAGAGATATTGAATGAGTATGCCCTAGATAAGGATATGGATGCATTAATCTTCTAAACATCCATTGAATAATGATTTGTACTAGATGGGAAGATTGTGTAAGCAAAAGAAATTGTGGTCATGCGATGATATAGTAGTTCAAGATAGTTTTAAATAAATTTGTATATTAAACTTTTAGCTATTGTAATTTTTATAAATTTAGATATTAATTAGATTCATATTTAAAGTCCACTATGCAAGTGAAAGCTATATTAATTGAATAAACAAACTAAATATATTTAATAACTTATAATATGATGACTAGTGTTGATTATGACTTGAGACACAAGTCAGGGGCAAATAAAAGTTGGATTTTTTTTTCAAGTTCCAAAGAGGCTTATAATTTTCTTTTAGGTAGTTGGTTAGTCAGATATTTAGTTTTAGTTAGTAAATAAATGTCTATTTTTAATTTTAAAATAAAACAAGAATCAAAAAATAATTCTCACTACTCAGCATTTGAGAAATCTGGTGAATCATACCTTTTGTTTTACTGTTCTTCTATAAGATGCTATTGGAGAAGTCTTGGCTATGTAATGGTCTGTTTAAAGCTTTTTATATACACACACATCTATATAGAATTGAGAGATGTGAATCCATTTTTCAATTATGGACATTTCCTTGACAACAAATTAAAGATTCATGGTTAAATAAGCTTATGGTTGTTGTTGTGATATATATGTATTAAATTAAGAATACCAATTCACAATTAAATCACCATCCAAAATTAAATTATAAATCCCCTATGGATGGTTTTCCAGGCAGACTTTAAAAGAGCGAAGTAACACAAAACAATGTAAATATATATAATTCTATCTTTCCATAATTACAATTATGAAAAATATGATAGCATATATTTGTTTTGTGCTGTGTTATTTTGCACTAGAAAAATCTGTCTTGGTGGGGAAATCATTGATAGTGGATTCTAATTGTGAATTGATGTATTTTAATTTATTATACTAAGTTTAATTTTGTCATTATATATTATATAGGTATTGGAATGGATTGCTCTCATAAAATACAACATATTGTGTATACATTTATAATTAAAGTTTTTTTTTTTTTTAAAAAAAGTAGAAATGAAAGCAAACAAAATTGGCATATATAATTACTTAAAACAAAATATGGAATAATTTAAATTTTTAATGGGTAATAATATTTTTTTGAAGTTCTACATTATTAAAAATCAAATATAAAAATATCTCTATTTAATGCAAGTATTTTGTCTTCTTTCTGATTTTGACAAAAATTTAAATTTTAATGTAACAAAGAAAAATATTTTTGTTTAAAGCAAAATATTTTTTTTCTTTGTAATGCCTATAATTTATTTTTACTTAAAAATATTATTATGAATTAAATAACAGAACAAGGGTAATTTAGTTATTATTTTATTTTTACTAATCAAAATGAAAAATACTTTATTCCTGCTTTAAAATTTCATCACATATTTGTAAATAATGGTTTTAGATTAACTGGTAGATTAGAGAGAATTAGGTTGGAGAGTACAGAAAACCAGTTTTAAAAAGAAGCAGTTGCTGGTCTCCATAGTGGTCAAGTTTGAATTCATAAAGAAGTAAATAAGATGGCTTCTCTATATTTTATAGCCCAATATGAGGCAAGGAGGCTGCTTGCTGTTGGTGATGTAGAAAATTAACAGAGGTGAGGACTTCCAGAATTTATCTTATATATATATACACTATCCATAAAGTGTCACAGTGGCAGTCTGTACAAGAATTCAGCTTATTGAGCTTTAAGACTGCAATGTTGTGTACAGTACATACACTGCTTTATATATGTATGAAAACACAAATGAAAAAAAATCTATTGCCACTCATATATATATATATGCGGTGAAGTTAATTGAATATAGTGTTGAAGAATGAAACAAAAAGAAAATTTCTACCAGTTATTTTATTTCAAAAATTAAAGTCATACATCACATAACTTAATTAATTTAAGCTTTGCAAATAAAAGATAAAGATCTCTGCTAATTGCTCTGACAAGCTTTATTGATAAATGCCAGCAAAACAAAGCATTTAAAAATCTCTTTTTTGAAAACACTCCCCAACCTCAGACCAATGGTTTCATGCTTTGGCACTTCTCAATGAGATGCTAGGGTAGTTTCAGACACTAGATCTAAAAATACCAAGCCAAAGCCAGAATTTATCTAAAAGTTAACTATTAAGTAAAAAATCTGAAATTGTTCGACACCTGTATGTCTTCAAACCCAGCTATCTAACTTAAATAGCGATATGGGGCTGAGAAATCTTCAGCCAAACCATATATTAATATCCTTAGCAATATAACATTGCTTACGACTTTAAACCTGACCAATGAAATGGTTTCAAGAAAGAGATTTTTAAATGCTTTGTTTTGATGGCATTTATCAATAAAGCTTGTTAGAGCAATTAGCAGGGCTCTTTATTTTTTATTTACAAGCTTAAAAAATTAAGTCATGTGATATATGACTTTAATTTTTATTGACTGTTTATAATCTTTACTTTAAAATCTTAAGCAATGTTATATTGCTAAATCTATTAATATATGGTTTGGCTGAAGATCTCTCAACCCCATATAGCTATTTAAGTTAAATAGCTGGGTTTGAAGTCATAAGTGTCTAAAAATTTCAGATTTTCTACTTAATAGTTATTTTTTAGATAAATGCTGGCTTTGGCTTGGTAGTTTTAGATATAGTATCTAAAACTATCCTAGCACCTCACTGAAGAGTGCCATAGCATGGAATCATTGATCTGAGGTTGGGGAATGGTTTCCAGATAGATTTTTACATGCTTTGTTTTGCTGGCATTTATTAATAAAGCTTGTTAAAGCAATTAGAACTCTTTATTCTTTTCTTTTTTTTCAATTTTTTTTATTTTTTTAAAAAAGGAAATATTTCTACAATAATTGAGGGTTATTTGAGCAGTTGTCAAAGGAAATCTTTCTCAAAGTTTGCAGAAAGAGGACAAAAATTAAAAACAAAAGAACTTTCAAGAAAACTTTCAAAAAAGCAATGTTTGTTTTAAAGCTTTTGTTTACAATTTAAGAGTAAACATAACTTTATTTATAAGGTAGAAGTAATTAGAGGGGATTTGAATCCAAACTTTCAAGCTCTCTTCAGTCACCCACTCCATCATATTCAACCAATACACAAGACCACATACATGTGAAAAAGATAAATGATTTTCAATATTCATAATTCTAACTGACCCACCACTTATCAGTTGGTCCAGATTATCATCTGCCACACATAAACAATCAGCACTCAGTTTATATTAAGATAGCAAATCTTCAAACTTTAATGGACAGGCTTCAATCTTCTCCACTCTCCAATTCTTTAGCCATCCCTCTAATTACATCTAGATTAAATATATATATACTATACTTGTATTTAAATATTAAAGTAGAAATAATTAAAATTAATAACTGAAATATTTTTTAATATTAGACATGTATTCATGCATGATTATATATACAATAGCATTTAATTATTATATCTTAATATAATCTTCAATACTTTCTCTTTCTTTCTTTATTTTTGCTTTTTTTATATAACATATAATAACAACATTTCACTCTTCTTACATTTTAAAGCAAAATATATTTATTTATTCTTTACAGTTTCGACTATTCCTAGTAGCCTTCATCAGATCTTATTCTCTATGAAGACTGCTAGGAACAGGTTGAAATTGTAAAGAATAAATAAATATATTTTGCTTTAAAGTGTAAGAAGAATGAAATGTTTTTATTGTATGTTATTTATATCTTGTTAAAATAGAATAATATTGGCCTATAGATTTAATGAGTAAAATATTTTTTATATTATAAAATGCATAGTGTATGTGCATATCTATACATGTACACATTTATGTAGATCCATCCATTGTTTATGTATTATTAAATTAGAATAATATGAGATAATTAACAAATGGATTATTTTGTACTACTAGATGAATGAATGTGCATTCAGCAATAATATTAAAAATTGCTTTTATATTATACCCTAAGTTTGGCATTGTCTGAATGATGATTTGCTTAAGATTTTATATTAAGTCTCTTTTAAATGCAGACATAAAGATTGACAGTTGATTAATATGTTGTTCTCTATCTAATTGCCAGTGATTATTGTGGTAACACTTTGTTTATTACTTATATTGGCGTCTGCTGCAGATTCTTTGCTCACTTCGTGTTTGTTGACATTACCCCTGATAATGTTTATGATTTATTGATGATGATTGCATCACCTCTACATTCTGTACTGTTACAAATGGCAAATTAATGTGCTGTTTAATATCTCCTTGCTGCACCCCCCTCATTTTGTACCATTGCAATATATAACTAATATTAAAAGGAAATATGTCTATGTATTTGAACGGAAAATTTTTGCCAGATGTGTTTTATCAGTTCTTATAAATAGGTCTGAGATATGGATAAGAGATAGGATAGTAATGCAAAGGCTGATTGAATTATAAAGAGATGTGTGTTGGAAATAGCAAGAAGGAATAAAAGTGAAATATATGGGCAAGAAATAAATAATATCATTGACATCAAGCAAAAGAGAGAATATATTCCAAATGTTCTGGGCATTCATACAAAAATTAAAAAGTAGCTTTATAATCTAAAGTTAGCTTTTATTAAAGCTAAGCATGTTTATAGATATAAATTATCATAATCATAGCATTTTTACTTCTTTAATGTTCCGAGATTTTAAATATATTTGATAATTCTTTTAATATTTAACAACATTTAAATTTATTTTCTTTGATATTCAAAAATATTTAAATCCATTTAAATAGTTCACTTCTTTTAGAGGGGGATACCTGTGTCTTTTCTGTTTATTCAGAATCGATCTTTACCTATTGCCCAAGCCTTTTTAATCTTTCACTTTCTATCTTCCCTCTCATTGCATACAATTTCAGATTTTGAATTTGAAGCCAGATTTTTGCTCATGGTTCATAAATATTGAGAAATATTCAACATTTTTATGTGCTCTATTGTATAGGTTATTTATGCTGGGTTAAACTCATTGAAAGATTAGTCCTCAATTCACCATAATATGTAAACTTACACATAGGTTGATTGCATTGGATTTTCTAGATGATTTGGGAGCTGATTCCATAGGCAGTTTATCTTTTGAATTGTTCAGCAGTTTATTTACTGGCAGGTGAGGGGAGGTTAGAAAGCTTGCATTATATTTTTCTGAGATATATGTGGAAGGCTAATGCATTTTTTAATCTCCATAAATTGAGGCTGTAGGATTTTTTAATTTTTTTGTAAAATCTATTAATCATATTAAAAATTTTGTTATGATTATATCATAGCTTTTATAAGTCTTTGAAATACATATCTATATTATTTTTCTTGTCAGTCTCTAATTTACACAATTTATAATTCATGTATAAAAAACATTCAGTCCAGCATATTTGTATGACATACATGTTAAAGACTTGGAATGGATAGCTTCTCTTATGTTTATTAGTTTTAATATTATTCTGTAGTTCAAAAAATTAAATTGTCTTTGAACATACAGATCCAAGAATTTAATTTCTTGTTTGTCTTTCTTTTCTATGATCCAAGTTAAAGATGATGCTTGCTTTAATTCTTGATGAATTCTTATAATTTGTGTTTCTGTCAAACAGATTAATGTGTCATCAATATACCTAACATTCAGGATATTTGTATTCGAAGACAAAAAATTTGGAATAATTGTATTTTCAATTTTAGTGAGGAATAATCTGAAAATAATGCCTTTAAAAGGGTTCCCCATTGGCCATCTGTTTTCCATTGTATAATGTTGTTCATTTGCTATCATTATGATGTCTCCATTGAACCATTTCAGGACATCCACAAAGAATCTTTTTTGCCTAAATCATAATTAATACTTTAAAAACTAGTGAAGCAATTTTATTATTAACGTTCATTTTCATGTTTTTAATTTTATCTATGAACTCGTACAAAGATTTTATTGTGTATTCTCAAAATCCTAAATCATCTTTCTACCCAGTAGCAATAGTTTTGGCCTCTTTATAAAAATATAATCCTCTGAAGTAAGCCTTAATGTAAAATGAACTTTGTACAGTTTGATACTGGTAAAGATTCTCAGTGCAATCATGACTGAGGAATACATCTTAAAATATTTTGCCTTTGTAAATGCTTTTCTACTGTATTTTCTTAATATTGATGTTATAAATTTATCTCTCATGTATTTTATATTATATGATATAATTTCTGTGAATTTTATATTATTTGTTTGCAGATTTAATTTTATTATGTAGACCTTTTTATTTATTAGAATGAGCCAATTATCATTGTGTAAATCAAATACCCAAAGTTTAAAAGATATAGAAAAAGATCACATGTGACATGGATGGATAAATAAAAGAATTATGCTGGAGTGAAAAAAAAAGAGAGGCTACAAATTAGAGAAACAGATTTAGACTTGAAAATACTTTTACTCTGCAAGGTATTGATAATGTTAGGAAATGATGATGATTATCAACATATAATTAATTAAATATTACACTTTGTAAATATCTGTAACCAATAAAAATTTTCAGGCTTGCCACACATTTTATGACAAAAAGTTGTGAGATGTGATTATTGAAGAAAATGATGACTTGAATACATTATATGTATATAATTCTAAAAGCATTCAAGTTTGAAAACAGAAACTAGTCATAATAAAGACATATAAATACTAAAAATCATATTGTTTGTTGTTGCATGGATATTCAGACATTTCAAACCTCCAGTTCACCTGACAATATAAATTTATTACATAAAATGCAGATATAGTGAGAAAGATTGGTCTGAGACATTTGTTTTAAGATTGCAGCTTGGGATTTGGAATAACCTTAGAGGAGTATCAATTTTTGGCAATCAGTTTACAGCACCATTGTAAATGCTTTCTACTGATTAAAACAAAAACATTAGTAATATAATCTTCCAAGAAGATTCCTAAACTTAAAAAGATCCATGACTGTCAACTAGAAAGAATTAGAAGCCTGCAGGAACACTCCAATATACTTAGAACACTTTAATATACATGTATTTTTTAAATAAAATAAAAAAAAACTATTTTCTTTCATGAAGATAACTTTTGTGATTGTTTGCACACATTCTAAAATGGATTGAGTATACATGTTTTCACCAGTCATGCCTAGTTATCAAAATATTCTTGAATAAATGTAAAAATCATGTTCATATTGCATATAATGATGGTTTTGCTATATATATATATATGACTTCTTTCTAAAGTGGATATTAGTAATTAGCCAATAAAAAAAAAGTATATAAGTAAATGAAAACACAACAAAATAGAATAATTTTATAAGTTATTTGTCAAAGATGCAATATTAATTTGTAATATGAGAAGTATTATTAGTATATGATAAACTTTTATATCTATGGCATCTTAGCTTTGTTAAATCCATACTCTTTAAGACAATAATCAGAAAGTAAGCACACACATATACATGTATATACTTTAATCTAAATTCATTGCTGTTACTGTTCAAATATATAATTCATATAAGAAAAGTTGGAAAAAAAATAAAATTATTCAATTTTTTATTTGTAATATCCTAGGGGGCAGTGTATTATTAGCCAATACTTGGAGCTTTATAATAGCTCTAAATATTACATACCTATTCACATATAAATGAATATTTTTTAAAAATATATATTTTTAAAAAATAGAGTAAAGAATTTTACAAGATTAAAATAATGGTGTAAAAATATAATTAAAGTTATAGATTTTATATTTATGTAAATAGGATGCTTAACTAATTTTCAAAATGAAAGATTAAGAAGTAAATTGTTGTTTTTAAGTTATTTTATGTATATCCTCTTAGTCTAATTAATTCAAAAGAAAAGAATATATAAATATCTTTGAATAGAGATTGTAAATGAACCAATTAAAGAATTTAAAAACAGAAAAGTAATAATAAAGAAAATATTTTTGAAAAATAGTATTTTCTAAACAGATTTTCATAAAAGACAGGTAACGTTTTTATTTAGTTGGAATTTTGAGTTGAATTGGAGTGGAGAGCAATTTAAATATAATTAATATTCATGTTTTTCAATTATTATTAGAGGAATATTAGGCTGATTGTCATATATATTTTTCAAAAGACCACTATATCATACTTATGACCAATTCAAAAACTGGAAAGACTTCAGATCTGTTAGGAATGAATTTCTAAAAGGATAGCCATCCCTATTATCATTTTACTGTTAAAGATTGATACAACATGCCTACATTGAAAATGTCCTTTGATGTTTGATTTACAATTCTTTATTTACCTGGTAAATTGTCAAAATGTTGCCAGCACATAACTCTGGAAAATACATAGAATAAATGCTAAGAAGGCAAAAATGGATAGACTTTATTAATAGAACTTTAGAAATTAGTAAATTTAATTGAGTAATAATTATAATTTGAAAATAAATGAAAATTTAACTTCCTTAATTATGTAATAATTTTAATGACTTTTTGTACTAAATCTGTATATACCAAATATGTTTGTGAAATTAACATAAAGGTATGTAGAGTAAATTAATTATACATTTTAAAAGAAGCTTAGTTTAATAATTGTTATTTTAAAATCTTTTTTATGAGTGTCAAAAATATTATTATTTTAAAAGTTTACAAAACAACTTTATTTCTTAATAATTTTTAATTGCCAGTCATTAAGATACAAATAATCCACTTAATGAATAATATTTATGTAGTGTAATTTTCACTACATTACTCTCATGCAATGTGGGGACAGTTTTAAATTGTAGTAATTGGCTATCTATATATACTGAACAATGCTAAGAGATTGTGATTTGGGCTAACAATATGAATGCAGTTGGTTCAGCACAAAATGTGCATTTTGAGAGATTAATCTTTCTTTGGTCATGACTACACCCTTCCACAAGATGTTAAAAGTGGACAGAAACCAATCCCTATCTTACATGAGAGTGGTGTAGTGAAAATTACACTATAGAAATATTGTTCATTAATTTTACTTTTTTTTTAAAGGAAATCCTTTAAAATTATATAAATATCAATTATTTTTGTCCAAATTTTCAGAATTAGTTATTTAATGATTGTTAATATTAATTAAATGCAATAATTATATTTGCTAAAGTGTTTTAATTGTATCTTTAGTAAATATATGTATTGTTAACATTCTGCTTTATTATTTATTAGATTGTATCATTTATTTAACCTTAGTGCTTAAAGTCTTTATATTTTACTAAACTAATTGAACATACCTCATAAACAGAAGGGAATAAATTATTTTAAAAGGGATCCAATAGATTAGAATTTTATTTAGCTTAACCAATGAGTGAAAGATATTACTGTATACTACTGTTTGAAAACATGATGCTTACATGATGTAATAGTTAGAATATCATGGTGTATAGTATGAGATATACACATAATAAATTAATGTAAATCTTTATCATTTAATCAAAGTAATTTAACTAAATATTTAATGCTTTATTCTCTCTGCTTTCATTATGATTACTGGGATTTGTACTTTTAATATTTATACTAAAATTAGATGGCCATCATTCTCACTATCGGTAATGCCTACATTTAAATAATTATATCTGTTATTTCCTTATGTCATATACATTTATAAACTTATAAATATGTCACTAAGTAATGATTATTAATTATTTAATTGATGTAATCATCATCTAATGTGTAGAGTATTTCTGATTATCACAATTAATGTTTTTGACACTCATTTTTTCTGACTTCATTTTTTTTAAAATTCTATCACTATATATATATATATGCAGTTAAGCATAGTATAAAACAATAGATATGCCACATGCTAAAGTGATTCTTGTAAATTAAAATCCTAAAAGTCTTTACTTAAAGATAAATTAAGCATTTTAAATGATGAAAAGAGTAATTTTAATACATAATTGTAAGAACCTGCTTATGTAGAAAATACTTTTTAAAAGACTTTTTTGATGAAATTATTATTGTTTTTTGCTGCCATTTTTATGATTTAAATTCTAATTCAGAGTTAAATAAGTAGTTGAGAACTTTTCAAATAATCTGCTGATTCATAAGCAATGTCTTCACCATCTAACTAGTTGCAATATTTGTGAATCTATCTATCCACTCTTAAATATATGTAAATTTAAATCTTATCTTGGTTGATCCCATGAGGACTGTGTAACCACAAAGAACCAAGATGACTGCAATATAATGCAGTTTTCATCAGGGATCAGTGAGTGTCAGGTGCTATTCATGGATAATTTTAGTTTTTTAAGAAATGTTAATGCTATAGATAATGTTCCAGAATGGTACTTACATATAGGCCGGTGGTGAAATTTTAGTCTTCATTGCTTATGAAATTATTAAAACGGAAGTCAACCTCCGATAATGCGCTATTTCTTAAATATTAAAAATCTCCGCGCACTCGCCCGCGGAGATTTATAATACAGTATTTAAGAATAGCTTTAATAATTTTAAAAATTTCAGCGCTTTATAATAATAGATCTTCATTCCTTATGATTGTTTATGATTGCTAAATATTTGATAGTACGTTTTATTTAATTAATTAAGTAAATTTAACTTTCAAAAATTTAAAGAATCATTTTTAACAAAGTTGGAAATAATAATACCACCATTTTCTGTAATAATTTTAATAATGTTAATTTATTAATGTGGCAGAAGATGGCTATCTTTAAAGCATAAATAGTTCAGTGGTAGCTAAAAGTTAATAAAGAATGTATAATAGATCTAAAAAAACAACAAATTATCTTTGAAAGTTAAATTTACTTAATTAATTAAATATTTAGCAATCATGGATAATCATAAGATTTTAATGAAAATTAAAATTTCATCACCATACTAATATTATATTTATGTGCCAAGATTATTTCACAATTATTTAACCTTGTAAAAAAAATTAAAAACAATATTTAAATTTTGGCACTTCATAATTTGTTTTTAACATTTAAAATCTGCAATTACAATAAATAAATAAAAAAGAAGAAGCAACTTTTAATATGTTTTTTCTATATTTTTAATCTTTTGTAAATATAAAAATTAATCAAACAATATGATTAATTAGAATGTAACAGATGAGAAAGGATTTTGTATCTGCTTTTCTGATGCGAAAATAAATAATAAAAAACTCACTAAAATAATTTTGATGAAGAAAGATTTTTAATAATAAAGTAATTTCCCCTCCTTTTATTAGTTTTCTTTTTTTATAAAAAAAAAAAAAAGATACGAAGAGTTTAATTTGCAAGTTGATTGGCTATTAAATCTTGTTTGCTAACCAATCAATTATTAGTTTTCAACTTTCCATGAGGGTGTGTATTTCTTCGTTTTTATTATACAAATTTCATGATTAAGATTTTCTAAAATTAAATAAACAGCTATTTAGCTAATGTCTCCATAGTTTTAATTTAGTGATTTTTTTTTTTTTTTTCGATGTACATGTACATGTCAATTAGACAAAATTTAATAAAAACGAAATGATACATTGGGTTTGGGGTGGGGGAAGATGTGGAGGGGGGGGGAGGTCAGTTATTCAAATGAAGTAGAATTTCAGATTTTTTTATTATTACTTGTTAAACATTTTGTTTGTCAGGCGCCAGAATTCGTTGTTACTGAATTAAAAAAAAATAAAGCTCACTATTATATCATTAATACCAATATCTTGACAAAAAATAAAAATGATACTCTATTATAATTTTAATATATATATATATTGTATGCAATTAAATATGCAATTAAAATTATACACATGAATAGGCTCTTTGCACTTTTAATTGACATTAGTAAATAGACACTCTAAAAACACAGTAAAAGTCAATGTCGAATCAACCAGGAATAACAGAAATACAATTCTAACTTTTTAAAATCATTCGATGCCAGTTAGAAAACTAAAGGACCTTTAATTGTAGTTCAGTCTGTTATTATCACTATTCAAACATGATACAACTTTCACAAAGACTAACAATTTGATTGATTTAATTTCTTTTATCCAACATTCCCTGTAAAAAATTGTTAGTTACAAAATAATGTATATGTGTTATATATTAACTTATGTGTCTCTATTTTTTAAAATTCCATTCTTCAATAATCCTTTTCATTTTTTTTTACTATATTTTTAATTTATTTCTTAGTTAGTTTTTAATTACTTTAATTAAAATCATATTAATTTTTATATATGTTTTTCCAAGTATACTGAACAAATATAAATTAGCTTCGCATCATTTTTTAATATTATTTATCTACTTGATACCGGATTTCTTCTTATTTTGTGCAGTAAAAATATAATACCAAAAATTAAGGTTTTTAATTTTCAATCTTTATTCTTACTAACTTGTCTTCATTATCATCTTTAGTAATGACCATGTGTAATTATTATATTCCATGGATCAATTTTCAGTATTACCATTAATTATAACTTATAAAAATACTGATATGAAATATAAATCTTACTCTTCATAATTTTCTTCAGAAATTTTTTTTATCTGATTCACTTTTTTGTACACTCTTTTATTGGAAATTTTTTGCATCCATCCAATTTTTAATAACTTTATAGAATATATTCTTTCAAATGTTAAAATTTCTCTCCCTGAGAGTTTTATTAACAATCATGTTCCACAATCATATAACACCATACAGTATTCAGTATGCATATTAAATGTTCTTGCTTCTTAAAACTACTATTTTAAAAAATTCTTGTAACAATATTTCCCTTTTTTTATTTTTACTAATGCATGTCACACGATGAATCAAATTTAAAAAAATTATAACTGAAATAATAATTTACTTTCTCTATTACTGAGATATTTAAAGGTTACAGTGAAACCCATATGCGATGTATCAATATATACTACATCAATTATATGCTAACAAAAAAAAAAGTAAATGAAATATAAAAATTCATAAATTTAGTATATTTTATAATATGGCAATAGTCATTTTAAGCAAATATATTTTATGATTCAGCATTTTATGTAATAAAATATTTTTTAATTGTAAATCTGAAAATGAAATTTAACAAAATTAATAGAATACCTTTCTTAAATGATAAAATGAAAATTAAAACCTTAATTAATAGTGGCATATGAAGAGAACTGTAAAACATTCTTGTATTATATCAGAATGCTTAAAGTTTTAAGAATTCACCCAAGAATCTGAAATAGATAATAGCAAATAGTGGGGTGATTATATAAATTCTTAAATTGATAAAGAACAACTACATTGTCTGCTCATAATATTTCCATAAAGAAGAATTGTGTTTAACTGTAATGAGAATCAAGCTTCATTTTATTTTTTAAAAAAATTAAGATATAGTATAATTAGTTTTTTGCTTTTATTTTTTGAATAAAAAATTTAATACACATACATAGTTTGTATATAAAAAAGCATCTGCATTAAAGTAACCTTCATTTACAATATTTCAAACAATATATATTATATTATAATCAAAACATATTAACAAGATAAGAACTATTATGATATATGCAAGGAGGGCTTGAAACAAAATATAGTGGGTATTGGATATAGCAGCTCCACTGTAACTTTGATTTGGTATCACAGTAGCATTTATTTTACTATTTTTTATTTTTATAATAATTTTTCTTTTTTATTTATAAAATTGTAATTTCTTCTATCCCATTCTTCATCACATTTTATTTCTCTTAATATACATATGATAAGTTTGTTTTAAATTTTGTATTACAGTAGAAAGATAAATGAATTTTTTATGTATTTTTTTTTTTTTTGCATATCTTAAGATTTGCTATGAACAAATTTTTGATGCCATTTCCAATTATTCAACCAAAAATTATTTATTGATACTATTTTTATCTATAAACTATACTTTTTTTTAACAACTTTTTATCATTGTTAACATTTCTCTGATGAAATTAAAATCCTTTCATTCTGCTATATAATTTCATCTGCTGCATGAAGTTTTTACAATTGACTATCTATCCATTTAATTCTAAATCTTATTAAAATCCATCAATGTTTCTGACTATATATTACATTATTTTCATAATTATGATTGGAACAGATTTGTTTTTCACAATATTTATTTTAAATCATATCTTATTAGGAAACTCATATTTTAAAATTATCAAGACATTCTATCATTCTCAAATTTATCCTTATATTTTATTTGTATTATATTACTGCTGTAAATCGTTTAATGTATTGTTTCATATGGTGATAGAATGATAGATTCTGGAACTCAAAGTTTTTGGATCATGGATTCAGCTATGTCAAGTCTAAAGTCTTGAATATTTTATAAACTCGTGAATAATAAATCATTTCATCATCATCATCATCATCATTATGTTAATAATAATAATAATAATAATAATAATAATAATAATAATAATAATAATAAAAAAGCAGGACTTATTAAAATTTGTGAAGTAACTTTAAAATTATGTTATGAAGATGACAAATTATCATTGATAATGCTCAAATGTTGTCACTAATCTTAGTATTATTTAGTCTAGTTAACCCATCTTGACATTAGGCAGAGAACTTTGCATAAACACTCTTTAAAAATTAACATTACTCTTATATTTTTACAACTCTTCGAAACATTTTTTTAATTGTAATTATAATAAACATTTCGGTAACAGAGTAAAATATTTTCTTTTTATTTCTCAGATTATTGCAGTGGTGAACAGATGAATTGAAAAATCTAAATCCAATCTCTCACTCTGATATTCAAACATCATCACACAATTGCTCAAACAACTAATCATTTCAGAATTTATTAATTCTGTAATAACTTTTTTTTTGTCTGAAAGAAGCTACTCACATGACAATGATAAATAATTTTTAAGCCAATTTAGTATGATAATCCATAATGTTTAAAAACTATTAATTAATTCTAACTTAAAAGAGATAAAACCAGAAGGATCCCTCCTCTTTATAGATAAACTTATATGATTTTTATTGACTGTTGCCTTTAACAAAATAGCCTAGTTGATTAGGAAGTCATCTTAAATGCTGTACTGTAGTTTAAAAGTCACTAATTTAAATATCATCCTAATAGTGTCATTGGTCAGGTCAGAAGTTTCCCTGAAGAGAGAAAGAATAACACTGTTGTTTTATTGACCTTATTAATAGTTAAATATGTTTGAAGAAGCATGCATAAAATTTGAATTTTTTTGAAAGCATTTAACAGTGAGAGGAAAATATGTTAAATACAATCTATCAGTAACAAATTTGTTTAATTTTTTTGTTATTTCAGCTTGTGAAATCGTAAATGCTTGCTTTAATTATTCTACAGTTTTTATTATTATTTTTTTTGACTATATTGTACTAATTTAGGTTTTAAAGCCATAATTTTTTAAAGGAACAATGAAAATCTTTTTCATTTGTTTTAGATTTCAGATTTTTTTCTTCCTTTATCTAATAGCACTTTAAATATTAATAAATAAAATGAAACAAAAATAAAACAACAATTGTTTTTAATACACAAAAGCTTTTTTCAGCTATGTTTTATTACACTCCTCAGTGTAACATATTTATTATTGAGAAAAATACATTGAGGAGTGCAGAAAATGTTACCAAAATATGTTTTTATTTATTTAAAAAATATTTGTTGTGTAATTATTTTTGACTTTATTTATTTATAAACTAAAAATTAATAATCAAAACTGGTTCAAGACCAGACCCAGAGCAATGTTTTCATATGGAGAAGAGGGTAAATTTTACACGTGATAATAATATTTAGATATGTATAAAAATCTTATTTGCAAATATAAATATATTGATTTGCAAGTAGTATTAATTAAGTCAAGAATGATCCTCTTTGTTAAAATTTACTATTAATTTTAAATGAGAGTTCACTAAAAAAAAATATTCAAGAAAATAAAATATATTTTAATTGATACTTATAATGTATAAATAATTGTTTATTTATCACTATCTATAAATTATAAATATAATTTTGTGCAAATTTATTGAACCAATATTTGAAAAACAAAATAAAAATATATATGTAAGGGATTTGAACACAGAATTTCTAAGTTACTTTCAGCTATACACTCTATCTCATATAACCGATACACACAATAACACACATGTGGAAAAGAACCAGCCATCATCAGTTGGTTCAGCTAATCATCTCCCATATATATATAATCAGTGTTCAGTTTATATTACGATAGCAAATCTTCAAACTTTAATGGACAGGCTTCAATCTACTCCACCCTCCAACTTTTCAGCCATTCATACCATTGAAAAACTGATGATGGTATCCCTAAATCCCTTGTTGATGCCAATATTATTGTCATACCCATGTTACCTTAAGTCACTCTGATCTCTCACAAATATGACCTTGTCCATTCAAATACACAAAAGAGGAATGAGTAGGATACAGGCTGAATCTGTAATATTTTTGAAATACAAGCATAATTGAAGTTTAAATATAATATAGGGGATTTGAACGCAGACTTTCAAGTTTCTTCAGCTGTCCATTCTATCTCATATAACCAATACACATGTGAAAAAAATAAGTAATCTACAATATACATATTTCATGCTAAACCAGCACTTATCAGTTGGTCCAAATCATCATCTCCCACACACATATATATATATATAACTAGTGCTCAGTTTATATTAAGATAACAAATATTCAAGCTTTAATGGACAGGCAGGCTTGAATTGTATAGATGACTGAAGAGGTTTGAGTAGATTGAAGCCTGTCCATTAAAGTTTGAAGATTTGCTATCTTAATATAAACTGAGCACTGATTGTGTATGTGTGGGAATGATGAGCTGGACCAATTGATGAATGCTGGTTCAGCATGAAATATGGATATTGGAGATTATTTATCTTTTTCACATATGTGTGGTCATGTGTATTGATTATATGAGATAGAGAGGGTAGCTGAAGAGAGCTTGAAACTCCCTTATATTACATTTAAATTTCAAGTATTGTATATGAATTATGCTTGTATTTCAAAAATATTATATATATATATAATTACCTTGAATGTTTTATTGTGAATCTATTAATAACATTGTCATAATTTATTTTTTTTGCAAATTCTGGTTCCATAAATAAAATTATTAATGAAGAGAATCATTTTTGATTTAAATTGACTTCACATTAACATGACCAGAACAGGGCAAAATGTTTAAGTGTACATGTATGAAGGTGAAAAATTTAAGTCACTGCACAAACAGTGCTTCGACAATTGAATTACTTTACTTTGCATAAGATAGCCATTGTAAGGCCCTCAAATTTACATTTATTTGGAAAAAGTATATATAAATAGTTATATTAGTAAGCAATTAATCATTTTATTTTTTGATTTTCACAGAAAATGTAAATTACGCAGGCGTGGAGGCTTTGATAAGGGCAGGGCTTTGTGCCATTGCCCTATTCATTGTTCTCAGGCTAGCCCTAATATTAATTTTATTAAATTTATATATTTTCAAAAAATTTTAGTATCTTTTTTACTACATTCTTTATATCCTCTATTATTATTTTTTATATTTACATGATGAATAAGAAGGGAAAATACAAATTAAAACAAAGTTAAAGAGATAACTACAGGCTGAAAAGTAAATGAAAAATGAAAATTATCTAAACTTTTTTTTTTTAAAAAATCCCCTTTTTGTATATTTGATTTGTATTTTCTTTCTTCATTCACTATATAAATTGTATTTTTAAAAATTTCTATTATTTTTTTTCTTAGCAAAGTTTTTATTTCATTTGCTTTTTTTTTTTTCATATGTCACAGCATTGTCCGGGACGCGAACCCACAACCGTCTGCAACCAACTACTTGCTTGCAAGGCAGTTGCGACGACCTCAGCTTTTTAAAAGACTATATTTTTTTTGTTAACAAATTACTCTTATTGGAAATATTAGAACTCATTTTAAAAATGAATGTCTATTGAAGAAATTTCTTCAATTATTATTTTTTTCAAGTTTTTTAATATTCAGAGACCTTGAAAGTGGAGATTTAATTGATAGATAAATAAAGCCTGTCCAATAAACTTTGATATCATGTTCACCATACAAATTAAGTATTATAAGAATCAAAAAAATTGGGGTCACATTGTGAAAACAACAAAAATATTAATAGGAAAAGATTTTATTATGTATTAAAAGAATATGGCTTAGTTGGTTAGAGCATTAGCTTAAAATTCAATACTCAAGAATCTAAGGATCCAGGTTCAATTCCCATGCTAGTGCTGTCACTAGTCAGGACAGCAACACCTGAAGAAGAGGGGGAAATAATACCTTTCCAAAGGTTATGCATATACTAACCTGTTCAATGTTTGATGAGTTATTACACTAACAATTGAATGTATTTGGAATATTTAAATAAAATTAAATTTTTCTAAAGACATTCAATACTCATATTAGATGATGGAAATAGTCCAATATAAAAATACAACTAAAACACCATCATCACAAACCTTCAGGAAAACACCAATATTGATTAAAGTTTATATCTTGGAAGATTTTGAAACTATAAATTTCACAAAACATAATTTGTGGTGCTGCTTAAATTGGAAAATGAAATGATTCCCAATGTTTTGTATTCAATATCTATAAATTCCTGGAAGTTTGACCATAGCATAAAAAAAAGACATGAGATTATTTAGATCAGTATTATTTGCAAATGCACAAGAACTGAGCATGTGTGAGAACATCAAGATGTTTTTAATGTCAATACATAATGTTTATTGCTTCTAATTAGCCAATCAGTGCAAGTTCCTAGTGTCTCCAGTTTGAAAATAAAACTTTAATACTGGTATTACTGATGAATTATTCACTCTTGGGTGAAAATTGTTGCTCCTTTGCCCAAAAATCCCTATCATGATCTATCTTCTCAAACTAAATATTTTGCTAACTTTTTGTCTAAGTTTTTAATCTTTAAAAAATAAATAATCAAGACTTCTAGTAACAATTGGATATTTTATTCACATAATTTTTTTATTGCCTTACACTGTATTGTGAACATGAATTAAGACATTTCTTTAATCTTATTCACTAATATTGTGAGGTAATAAAAAAAGATCAGTTAAAAAATACTTTAATATTTTATCACTGTAAAAAGCAAAATTAAAAAAATTGTTTAATATAAGTATGTGTGTAAAATAATTTTATTGTCATACTTGTTTTATCCAAGACAATGTTCATAAAGATAAAGTTATGCCAAGTCTGTGGTAATATGTATCCATTATCGCTAGTGATACTGTATTCATCATCATCTGACCAACCTGGGATCTTTAACATTCCTTCCAGATGACAATAGCTAGATATTCAATTATTGATGAATATTGGATGTTTAGCTGAGTTAGTTTTGGCTGCTTGCCTAAATAATTATAAAGTTGTTTATGATCTCATTTTTGCTGTTGTTTACCTGATAAAACCAAACCAATCACTATAACTTGGAAGTCTTAAAAAATTTCTTAAATAGAAGTCAATCTGTTGAATATCCAATTAGATCAGGAAATGGCTTTTATTGAGAATAATAACCAGTAATATATTTTCCAAACAAAGAGCTGCAGATTGAATAGTAAGAGGGACCTAATATATAACCCTGCATACTCCTAGAACTAACATTTTAATAAGAAATTTAATTACTATTTTAATGATCTCCCAAACAATCATATAAGTAAATCATTCCTAATCTTGAACCATTTTTGACACTCTGGTCTGTCATTATGGCTGCTTGCTTTTGCTAAGGTTAATGATAGATCTTTAAAAGCCTTGTTTTTTAATTCGCTCTAATTGTTGAACAGATCTAGTCAATAATTTTTAAAATCAATCCAACTTTTTTGTTGCTTATCTTGAGGGAAATTCAAATAAATACTCAATACAATCTGCAAAAAAAAAAAAAAAAAGGCAACATAGCCAATATAAATCATATTGTTGCATGGTGTATCAAAATAATTAACATATATATGTCGATGATAATTAAACATCTAATAAATTTTAAAGCGGTGAACTCTGAACTTTCCAACTGCCACTTACATTTAATTATAAAATAATATCACTTTAACATCAGTTGTTATCAAAATAAAATAAAAAAATTGAATTCATTTTCAACACTGTAGTAAGGAAGCATATTTTTTAGACAATGAATTCTAAAATTTAATATAAAACTCTAGGTGAAAATGAAATCTTTTTCTTTTGTTTATAAGTTGATAGATAATATGACTCATGTTAAATTTTTCCATAAATGCCAATTGGGGTTTTTATCATTTCAAAAATATTACATTCGATTTAGAGCTATTTAGTTTTAATCACATTTTTACATGAATTCTTTTGTTTGCAATGATTTTTAAAGTAAATATTTAAAAATTCTGTCTTGTAAATACAATTAAGGCCGATTTTCATTGAATAATAATAGATCTTTTAATTTTTATTCTAAATTTGATTTCTATATATATACTTTATACTTTAAGCTACAGTTGAATTTATCTTTTCGTATTTAGAAGTTAGGCGCTATTATTATGCGCATTTAATCAAATTTAATATAAATAAATGTTTAAAATTAAAGTAGCTTTTAAGAAGCCTACTGAAAATAAAGGTTTTAACAAACCTCTCCTACACATATAGTGCAATAATGATATGCATATGTATATATATGTGTGTGTGTGTGAATGTGCATGTGAAAAATGAACATTTATTAGTTTATACATTTAAAAATTTACTATATTGAAATATAATTTTTATTTTAAAAGGAATATACACTTAAAATGCTACAGAAATATTCTCTTTCTTGCTTGTTTGAACATGTTCAACAGTCATATAATTTAAATATAATACAATTTTTCCAGTTATAATTTAACATAGTTAAATATCATTGAATGGTTTACAGTATGATCCATCATAATGTCACTAGCGCTAGAATGGATGGCAGTTTTCTAACAACAATCTAAAAATCATTGTCATTAATAAATAAAAAAGGTAAATCATTTTTCAATAGCACCTGTTGATTAGTTTACCATATTGCATCATCATTAAGTTTATGAATATGGACCCCATTGCTCACTATTGGAAGTTGAAGGAGAAGAAGATGATGACATTGAAGGAAAAATTGTGCCCCTTGAAGCCATCATGCAAGTATAAGATGGTATTATAGGAGTTTGGCTACTATTATAATAACTTCCACTGCTGTAATGATGCTGAAGTAACCGGGACTGAGCAAAATTATCTTGAGAAGAAGAATGTTGTCGACTGGGTAGGTGCTCAAGCTTTACAGATAGAGGAGGCTGGAGTTCATGAAATCGTGACTCATCTGTTGCATGATAACTACTGCTAGTATAATTGTCCAAACTTGAAGATGAGTCTTTGGTGTTGCTTCCACTTGAGGATGCATAGCTACTTCCACTGATTACTGTTGCAAGACAGTATTTACTCATCCAGCTAGGAGTTGTTACTGTGGTTGCAGCCGATGCTGAAGGAGAATAGTTGACGGAATATGGGTGATGTTCTCTGGGTAAAGATGGTTGGCCATTTGGGGGTAAATATTGATCCAATTCTGACTCATCAAAGTTTTCCATAGGATTTAAAACATCTGAACTTAATTGACCTATATCAATATGGCTAAAATCAATAGGAGGAGCAGATTCATTTCGACCTAAAAAAAAAAAGAAAAAGAAAGTTTTACTATAAAAACTCAAAGAAAAATATATATACAAAAGCAAATTCATAAAAAATGTACCCTATAATTATTATTATTTATATAAAATGCTTTTACTAATTTTAAGACATCTTTACAACATTTTTGAATTATCTCAATTACCCAGAAAATGACTGGTAGGATCCAGTAATAAAAGTAATATATTGCTAATATTTACTTCAAAAGTTAACCTTGAAAATGGCGGTTGCTATTCCGTTGAAATATCGGTGCTCAATGGAAAATAAGACATGGTATATCCCAAAAAGTTATAATTTATCTACATCATATAACCGTGAAAACATTAAGTATAACATTATTAATATCTATGGGGAGAAAATGTTTTTTCGATTAAGAGTTTTCTTTCAAAAGTTAACCTTGAAAATGGCGTTTGCTATTCCGTTGAAATATCGGTGCTCAATGGAAAATAAGACACGGTATATCCCAAAAAGTTATAATTTATCTACATCATATAACCGTGAAAACATTAAGTATAACATATATATATGATGAACCCGAAATATAAGTTTATACACGCACATGCTCATGTACTGATATAAAAATAAAAGCAAATCCAATAACTTTTTTACACAGCTGCTTAATATTTTAACCAGAAGACGGCTTTTTATCAGATGCAATAAATGTAGATGGATGGATGAATAGATAGATAGACACACATATCATAAATAAATAGATAGACAACACTCTCAGCATTAAGATGCTAAAATAAATTAATGTTAAGAGGATGGAAAACAGCAGAGTTATTGCTTAATTATAATATTCTATTACCTAGTTGCATTTTCACATAAATTCTCATGTATTTTATTTTGCATTCATTTAAATAAATTAGCGAATTTGATAAAATCTTTAGATATCTTACAGCATTATTTTACTACACCATACTTTCATAATGATTAATTTTCTTGTTAAATGCAATCCAAATATAATTATTTCCAAAACTTAATTTCAGCATAATTAAAAATGTTAGTACTAAGGTATTTGAATGCATGATTGCCATATGGTTTTAATATTTAAAGATGGCTTTTTGGGATTGGTTAAAAAGTAAATTTTTAAATTAAATTAATAATAAAATTAAATTAAAGAAATGTAACAATTTTAAAAGTTTATTTAGCCTACATTGTTTAGCTTATATTTTATATTTGTAATAGTAATGTCATTAATATCACTGATCTTGTTACAAATTGTGACAAATAAACATTAGTAAGAAATTATCACGTGATCTTTAGTTTGTTTTTTTTAAATTTAGGGATATAATAATAATAATAATAATAATGTAACAGTCAATATTGTGTAGTCAGTCAACAAGTCCAAAAGGCCAAGCAGAAACTCTCAACCAGCAGACATAGGGCTACCTCATACCTCTGGTTTAAATCCCTACCTAGGCTTCTTAGTCTTATCTATATAATTAACATTGTTGATGTCACACAGCTTCCCTTCTTAGTGTAGCTCAGGATTTAAATACAGACTCCTTTCTCAGGGTTCTTCATCAACTTGAGACCTTACTATATACTAGCACTCGTTAAGGCCCTACATTAATTTATTTACCTTACAATTAATTATTGACATGATTTTGGAATTTGATTATTTCTATAATGCTACAAAGTGAAATACTATATCAGTCATGTACAGAACAATGGATATGTTTGTTTTGGCAATTAAATAACTTTACTCAATTATGTATAATAACTACTTAATCGTTCTGACTCACAATGATGACACAAGTTTAATTAACAATGATAATATAAGTTTTATTACAGAAACTAAAACAATGGAGTGAGTAACTTACAAATAATTGGATTAAGATAACCTACTGTATTTTGCATAATACTATGGAAGGTGGCAGCAGATTACAGCAATAACATATACCTTATTTAATTTGAACTGGAGATATGAGAAGCTATCAGCCCATTATAGGTTTGAATCTAACAATCTATTACATATTTATTTTGTTTAAGGGGACAATTGTGGATGAGTTTGATTTAAGGCTGCCCAGGGTTGCTGATGAGCACAGGTGAAGGCTACACAGATAATATTACCTAGCCATTGCAGTACTACACTATGTGAGTGTTGTCAATGGTAAACAAATGTAAGGATGTTCAGCTTAGTGATCTGATGGCATGGCTTACAACTAAGGATGGATGTTTCTGGCCACAGGGGTGCAACCACTTCCAACTGAGGGTAAATACCAATGAAGAAGATGTGCTAAGTCTAGGATTTGTGATGGCTATAAGTCAACAGCTCCATCGCACAACCTAGACCAGTGCTAATACTTGATTAGAAACCTAAGCATGCAAGAAGGAGTGTAGCCTACACTTGTTGCAGTGACTATACAAAGATGAGTGACCCATGTGATGAGCAGAGGTAATGAATTCAATAATAATACAACCATTGCAACACACATGTAAAGAGTAAGAACCCAATATACAGAACGATAAATAATAAATTATTATCTCTCACCTACACTAATAATAAACATTATGAAACTTATTTTTATATGGCAAATAAGCATCCCTAGTTAACCACATATGATTGTCTTATAATTAGAACCCATTCACAATAACTGTTTTTAATCATCTTAAATTTGGAAATGTAATAAATATAATATTTAAAGTACGGGGAAGATTAATTACTCTTAATATAGTTTGATAGAGTGATCCATTACTTCTTACATTGCCTGTACATGAATTGCAGTTTAATTTACATATATATTCTACTACATCAATAAGCAATGCAATATGTAAATCTCGATAACTTTATTAATATTACTTGCATGTAATGGAATCTTGAATTATAAATATGACAGCCTTAATATTAGTTTTCATTACATAAGATCATTTAACAAAATAGAATTATTAATTTTGGTGGCATGTGAAGTAAAACTTAAACAGAATTAATATATTGTTTTTATTACAAATATCTTTAATTATTAATTAATTTCTAGTGCATGTGTTGGGTTATATTTATAAAGCAGCATGATAAACAAAAAATGATTTATATAATTAATTGGAAGGGAATATGCTCGCTATCCTTCACTAATTTTTTACAGAATTCTAAGAATCGAGAAATAACCTTATTTGATATGATGGGGGAGGGGACTAAGAGTAAGAAAACAAACCAAAAAAAATCAATTTAGATACATATTGTTATTACTTTAAAATTTTACAGCTTTAAATTTAGTGTCTTCTCAACTCGCTCCATCTCTTAAGACACTGTGAGCAGAGAAGCATAAACACATTAAATGATTTAAAATTTAACTCCTTCCATCATTCAAGGTAACATAAATAAAAATGCAAAATAGATTTCTAATTTGCTAAATAATTAAGACCAGTAGATTTGACATCACTGATAAATACTATATATAATTTACTAAGTTAAGACTAGCTGAAGAAAATATATTAAAAAAATTGAATACAGTTAAAAAAAAACCTTGGAATAAAATTAAAACATTTTACTAGCAAGATGGTAATGACTTTTGAGACTTCCTCTGTGCAGATGGATATATGGATTCATGTTTTTCAGACTTGCAACAAAAGACTTCACACCAACTAATAACACTTTCTAGCAGTATTTTTAGAATAAAAGTATTTGCCTATTGTTAAACTTTTACTTAGAAATCTCATTTAGCTTTCAACATGTCATCCATTAGTTATTCTTCCATTAAATTTTAAAATCATTAGAATCTCTATAAATGGAATAAATAATAATCCTATATAATTTCTGTATCTTTTTTAATTTTTTTTTTCATATTTGTGTTACATAACAAACTCTTGATTCTTTTGATGTTACATTCATTTTTCATTTGGTACTTTTCCTGTAATTTCTGGGCTGTTTAAAATTTTATTTATGTATGGCTTGTAATATACTGTATTTCTACTAGTTCAAGTAACCTATTCTTAACTAGCTCTTGGAAAGCTTATTCATTTGATTTTTTTTTCATTTTTCTTCTTTTAATTATTCTCTCTACATCAGCCAAATTCAAATATATCAAATTTCTACTTTCTTACTGTTTTTCTTACATTTGATTAAAAATGATATGGAAAAAAATCTCCTTAATCTTTTATAACAAATAAAACCTATAGTGTAACTTTGTGATCTTTGTAATGATTTTAAGTCAGTTCGAAAGTCATTTTTTATACATAATCATACTAACTGTTCTTTTCATGCTTCATACTTTTTTATTACTTTATTTGTATTTCTTTTTCAATTTCCTATATACTTTTTGTCATCATCATTCTTACTTTCAAGATATTATATTTTTGTAATTTATTTTATATAAATATATTTTTATTTTTTAGATCAGAGGAAAGTGAACAAAAAAAAAGTCAGATTAAATGAATAGAAAATTTGGAATAAACAGGGCATTTTGAAGCAAGAACATCATGTGACCTCTTAGTTAAATGATCATATGATGGTAATATTAAGAGACTTAGAAATTTCAACTTTTCCATTTAGAAGTGTCTTTGTTGTGTGATGTTATAATTAGATATTTCAGATTCATTTTTTAATAGATTAAATAATAATAATAGTAATAATAACAACAATAACAACATTTAATTAATATCTATGATTATATACATCAATTAATTTTTATAAACATAAAAACATACATATTAAATTGATTAGCGATAGTAAATAATTTTTGTTTAGCTATCAAATGCCTGGTGAAAACTTAATGTATAAAATGTGATAAATAAAAACATTCTAATATCTGAGTTATAGATGTTAATTAAAAGTAAATCATGACTTTAGCAATCATACAAGTATGATAAGTATGATCCTTTTCTATAAGAGCAGAGAATTGCTTTACATTACAACAGCATAATTTGTTTTTATAATTGGCATGTTGCCATTCATTTGATCAACCTAGGTTAACATTTTAGCTAATAATAGATCTTTTTTTTTTGCTAGCCAATAAAAATGATTACTGTGGTCTTGAATATATGGGAAAAAAATACCAAGCCTGTTTGTGATCAGAAATTTTTTTTCATAATTTCCTGATTAGAACTCAAACCTCAAGTCATAAGTATAACAGGTGGCTACTTTAGCTATTACACAGTGAATCAATTATATCTAAAATTGCGACAATTTTAACAATATAAGATTATCAAATTATGAGCAGAAAATGCTATGACTACTATTATTATTTCTATTATTTTTCCTACTACTAAGACTCTACTACTACTTTTATAATAAAGATGGCAATAATGATAATGACACAGCTATGCTGTATTATTTTTATTATGAATTAAATATTATGAAAAAAAAACCACCTCTTATAATATTTTAAGCAATCTTTATTCAGCTTGAGAGTTTGTAAAATTCATATTCATATCATAAATTTTGTATTTTCATAATCTTATTCATTAGTTCTGAAAAAAATCTAATTAACAGGTTATAATTATAAATTAATATCTAAACTCTGATTTCATACACTTGTGCATTAAAAAACACATTAATATAAACTACATTTAATATCATATTATTATTTATTGTACAGTTAGTTGCTTAAAAGGTCAACTGATACTTGAACTATAAAATGATAGGACAATCTAAAGAGCTTAATTTAAATTATCAATTAAAATCTTCTTTCCTCAATTTGGAATAAATACAAAAATGGAATCTATTTGTTTTTCCCAACTGAATTAAATTGCTCAGAACAATGGAATGTTAAAAATTGCACAAAATATAACAAATTTAAATATATATGTAATCACTATAAATTTTAACTTTTCCCAAATTATTTAATCCAAAAAAAAAGTTTTCGGTAAAACTTATATTAAATCGATTATCATAAAATTTAATTGTGTTGGCAGTATGTATAATTTAAATGGCTTGATAAAAAAAATTTGCTTAATTATTATTATTATTTGCAGCAATAGAATATTTTCCACTTTATCAAATGCAATATTTAAAATTTGCTTAATTATTATTATTATTTGCAGCAATAGAATATTTTCCACTTTATCAAATGCAATATTTAAAATTTTAAATGAAAATACACATGAAAATGCATAAAAAATATTTAACTTTCAATATTTTATCATTTGTTAAATTTAATGTAAAAATCTCCATTTTGTCAGTATAAAAATTTTAGCAAAAATTTATTCAATGTATAGAAAATTATTGTGGAAAAAAAAAATAGTGCCAATATCCTTAAGAAAAATCCTGAACCCTCTATCTCGAAATGGACTAGGCCTACATTCAATCAACATTTTTCAAATTCAAAAAACATTTAATCTAATATCATCATGCGCCAAAATTTTCCCCTATCTAGAAATTGCACTCAAAATCACACCCACAGACAAACCACCACCTATAAATAACTTCTGGAATAAGCTAATTTCTCCACTATTAAGCATCCCCAATCTTACATTTACCCCCCCCCCCCTATGGACAAAATGAAATACTGGGAGGTTTACTCAGTCTGCAACCCCCCTTCCAATGATAATGGGAAAACTTATCTAAACTTAACAAATAAACAGTTGACCAAAAACTTCAAATATTGGTCATTGGAGCCAAAATTCTATGATTTCCTTATAAAACTAAATCTTGATGCACTTCCAACTCTTTACTTCTGTAGTTATAAAAGGAACTGTACCAATATTGAAGATATTTGCAAGCTTTGTCAAAGAGAACCAGAAACCCTATCACACTTATTATTCACATGCCCCAGATACAATAATATCCGTTGGGACATTCCAAAAATTTTTAAAAACAAGGATTACGGAATACAAACCCTTCTCAATTCCTTTGAAAAGGGTATTTATGGACTCATCCACGCTAGCACATTTGTGTTATACTCACTATGGTGTACTAGATGTATACTTATGTATGAACTGGACATGAAACAATCTAACACATTTAGAAACAAAATTGATATCATACGCACTAGGGATGAAAAAATTTCATCGCCTAACATTTTTTCAGACACCTGGTCAATAATGCTACTTCGCTCTAATTTATAAAAAGACTCACCATCGCCAAAGAAGTAGATCACCAGGACTATTAAAAAAAAGGGGGGGGGAAGGTGGAAGGAAAAGAGATGAAAAGTGTACCCATTAATATATGTAAATTGTTATAAACTGTTGTAATGATCAGGAGAATGGTAAGCCCTGATCAAAATTTGTTATTTTCTTTTTTTTTTCCTTTTTTTTCTTCCTTTTTTTGTACATTTATAAACCAATAAAGCCTATTGAAACTAAAAATTTTAACAGAGGCAAAACTCTCCATATAGTAGTGCTATCCAGTGAAAACCAGAGTAATCAATGGGTGGAAAAGGATTTGTGCATAAAAGGTGGCTGTTGGAGGGTTGCATTAAATACTATGATCTAAGTGCAGTGCTCTCAGATCCAAGGCTCCTCACTGATGAAGGCCACAAGCTAGAAACTAGTCTGGGATGTTGGGAAAGGGGGAATTATATAGGGACTTTATGCACAAACCTTGTATTCATTGATTACCCTAGCTTGCACCAGGTAGCACCACTGTATGGAGAGTTCTGCCGTTGTTATAACAACTTTTGTAAGCATAGGGAATGGTAATCATGTGATATAAGAATTTTAACTCCATCAATTAATTAAAAGGCTTAGATATTATGATTTGATTAATTTTGGTTGGTTTATTTTGATATAAAATATATTTAAGATTTTCCAAATTGATTAATTTTAGTTAATAAATTTTAATTTAAATATTTATTTCATAAATGGTTTTTGATTTTAAAAGCTTTAAGTTCTTTTTTTAACTTTGCATTTTTTTGCAACTATTTTGCTTTTTTAAAACTACATTTGTTTGTGTTGGTGTCATATTCAATGAATGTGATTAGTTTCAGAACTACATTTAGTAAATATTATGGCGTATTTGCTCTGGGTACATCAAAATGCATATAGCTAAGAGTAATCATAACCATTTAAACAACAACAATATAAGCTGACATATAAGTAAATGATCTTCCTTTACTGTATTGTCTTCTATAAATGAACTTTTAAAAGCATAAGATATGTGATATTGCAATACTCTCACTGGCCAATTAGAAAGTTTTTTGTTTTGTTTTATATTACAATGTGAATTATTTAATCTGAAAATTCTCATGATATCTGTGTCATCACTTTTTAAAAAGGTATTTCGTATTCAGAACTTAGATCTCAGATAGTTTTACTTCACTCTAGCTTTCTAAACTTTCCTGTTGGTTTTATAATTCTATTTGTTTGATTCATAGTTAAAATTATTATGCAGTAGGTAGTAGAATAATTTTAAAAAGAAATATTTACAGTATTTGTATTGCTAAAATTACAAACAAACTAATAAGAGAACTTAATTGGTAACAAACTTTTACAAAACATTAGAATGAATAAGACGAACAAGCAGAACCTGGCATTAAATGTTTTCCAAATAGAATATTCTGTAAATGAGTAGAATTTTTAACATTTGTATTTATTGATTTGGTCATTTCATTTTATTATTGTTGTGGGAATAATTTGCATTACATCATTAAACCATAAAGATAAATTATTTTTTTAACTTTTTAAAAATATTTTATTGATTGAAATAATATATTTTCATTCTTTTTAACTTAATAATTAAGTTTTTATTTAAATTAAAGGTCACTTACATCAAAAATTATCTGTATATTTTAAGTATCAATTTAGTCAAATGAGAGTGTTATGTTTATTAATTTAAAATACTTTTTTTTTTCTGTAACAGACCATGACAGTGCATTAAGTTTAATATAGTAATTTGTAAGAATATAAAATATTATTTGATCTTTAAATTTAATTAAGTATACATCATTGGGAAAATAAATGTAATATCTTGAAATCTGTATAGGACTAATTGTCTGATGTTTGTTAGAATAATAGTAATATTTAAAGAATGGAGGGATTTGAAAAATGAAGTCATAATTTGAATTAAGCAGATTAAACTGGTATCATAACCTTATAAAAAAATATTAACAAATTTTATTAACCATTCATTTAAACTAGAGATTATCCAATAATGAATAATATTTCTGTAGTATAATTTTTACTACACCACTCTCATGCAAGATAGGGATTGATTTCTATCCACTTTTAATACCTTATGGAGGGTTGTAATTATAAACATATGACCAAAGACATGAGAAAAAGATCTATGATTCCCAAGATGTGCATTTTGTGTTGAACTAATGCTCATCAGTTGTCCCAGACCACAATCTTTTACACATATCTTTATCATTGTTCAGTATATGTAAATAGCAAATTATTACATTTTATTTGATAAGTGTCAAATTTTCTGTCTTCATAACTTTGATACAAATCATTTAATGAAAGCATATTAACAATTTTTATTAATAATTCATTAGACCAGAGATTATCCAATAATGAATAATATTTCTGTAATGTAATTTTCACTACAACACTCTTGTTGTATGATTTGGTACTCATTTATCCATTGTTCTTCAATTTGCCTTTGCATTAACCCTAAGTTCTGTGAGCTACCACTGTAGTTTATTTTAATACTGTTGAAGTTTTTTCAGAACTTTCTTTTTAATTTTGTAATTTTTTCATCTTGGCAGATCACATTTTATTATTATACTAAAAGTATTTTTAAAAAATCTGATGTAAGAAATCTGAGTAAAGTAATTTTGTAGTATTTACCACCTGAAATGGTACAAAGGAAAAACTTTCAAAATAAAAATACAGGATATTGGTATTTTACTAGATAGTTGTCACTCTTTCTCACAGTTTGATAAAAACAAAACAAAATAAAATAAATGCATACAAGTATGACTGTCCAAACAAACACATGCATGTTAAATTATCTGCATAAAAACAGGTAGAATAAGATTATTTTGCATCATATACAAACCCTTACTCGCACACTCCACTCCTCTTCCCCCAAAGGCCAGCTTTGAGTTTCAAGAACTATTTTGTACAAAAAATATAGGAAAACCACAAAACTGATAATCTTTTATATAAACAATTAACTGTGATCTTTAATGGTTAATAATCTGCCTCTGCCTCGTAGAAAGTTATTTAGTTGATAACTGATAGAGAATTATTACCAAGGTATAATACTGGATTTGGATAATGGTTTGATATTTTTGGCTACCTGTTATCTCAATTTATTTTATTTCACTTTTAGGATTGTTTTATGAACTTAAGGTTTAAAGATAAAATTCCCACCTTTAAATTTTTATCTTTTAAGTTTCTTTGACATTTCACTTGTGAAAGAGCGGATGTTATCAATAATTAGTGTATAAAATAATTTTTATATTTTATTTGTAAAATGATCGAAGGATCAATTATAATATCATTTGATTTGTTTTTAAGAGTGTCATAAACTCTTTTAAATTCATTGCTGTTATATTCGGGGGAAGGGGGTCATTTTTATGAGAAGGATATATATATAAAGCAGTATATATATTTTTTTCAAATTATTGCCTGTAAATATTAAAATAGTTTTTTTGATTTTGCTAAATTTTAATAAAACTCTTTATAACGCACACTGCAATTTCATGAACAATTTTGGAAGTAATTATTGAAATTTGTTGATAGAAGAAAACAATCTATGAGATAAGTGTAATACAACCAGAGAAAAAGACTATTATTAATCGTAAATAAAAATGAAAAATAAACAAAAAAAAGGAGCCAGTTTTGTTTTTTATTAGTCAGAAATGTTGATTTTGAATCAAAAACATTTTTCGGAGAGTAATTCAAACTACTGCTTAATTTTTAATTCCTTTCGCTTCATTCCGACTTAAAATTAAACAAGTTTTATTATATTTACTTTTTATAGTCTTAAGCTAGAAATTTTAAGAAACTTTTGAAAATGAAATATCTTATTAATAAGTTTAAGTTTAAAATGTAATACATAAAAATATAAATTATTGCAAATTTCGTCTCTTTTTTTCTTATCTTCTTTTAGTAAAGATATAAATGATAATTTTTCTTTTTTAAGTCTAGGCTAAATAAATATTAAAAAATTTTCAAGTTGCAAAAAGCTTAATATTTTTTATTCATTTAAATGGGATAAACAGTGACCATTTTATTATTTTTTATAAATGAGTACTTATATAGTCTTATTGGTATGGTAAACATTCTATATCGATTTAATTTAGTCAGATAGATAATAATGCTGACTATAAAAGTAGAAAATATGATTATAATAATGTATAGTTTTCTATTGATAGATGGGATATTGTATGACCACAGCAAGCACTGGACCTATGGTACTATTAACTTGCATATAAAAAATAATCATCAATTAATATAAAGTAGCAAAATAATTATTTAAAGCTAATATATTATATTTTTCTACGATAAAAATATTATCATATTGTTATAATCTTAAAGGAAATTACTATTTAAATAACAATTATAATTATTTAAATAATTATTTTTTCTTTTTATTAGAATAAGAATAGAGTATTTTTTTGTTTTAAGTTTGATCATTAGTAGGCGAAAATGCATAAAAGTGCAATAGGGATGAATAACACCCCCCCCCCCAAGCTTTGATATATTGGTGGACTCCTGTGATGTGTTTAACATAAATGTATCTGCTCTAACAGATCGTATCCGAGACAATTAGTCTATACATTAGTTTGTGATAGTACTTGTTAATACCCAGGGCATCCAGTACTCCCTCATTCAGAGGGTTACATGCATCAAGAGCACCCACAATGAATGCATTTTGAAATACTTCATAGCTATGATGCATGTACCAATCTGTAATACTTTTGTATTTGGGTTGTTTTTGGCTTTGGACTGGTGAAGGCTTTATAGCAGTTTTCAAAAGAAACCATGACATCAATCATTTTGACAGTTTTTTCAGCCTCATTAATGACAACAATGTCAGATTGAAGATTGCTGTCAAAATCTTAAATGGTCTGGTTAATCCTAACAAACTCATAGTTAGGTTTGATGGCATTGTGCATGCAATTCAGTATAGGAATGTATCGAAGTGTTACTATAGTGCAATGTCAGAGTACATGGGGTAGGGTCTCATTCATGAAATCATATTATCTATACCTCTTATCACAGTTAATAAGCCTGCAATTACCATTCAAAGGGACACAATCCAATCATGCTCTATGAATGAAATGCCAATCACAGAATCAAGTGAAATCACCCTAATGCATAAAATGATTAGATGCAGCAGCTCTATTAGTGACCTCGAACACCTTGCCTTGATTGGGCTTAACCAACAAAAATTTCTTGTATAGTATACATAAAGTGAACTGTAATTATTTTTCAGCATTTCTTGAATTAAGGACAATATAATCAAATTTTATGCCTAGTCTGCTAGAAGAGTTAATGAACCAAAGAAATTCAATTTTCTGTTTTTAAGATTATTGTGGCCTTACATAACATGGACCATGAAAAATAGTCATCAATTAATGCAAAGCAATAAAATAATTATTTAAAGATAATAATCATATTGTTATAATCTTAAAGACAACTACTATTTAAATATCAATTATAATTATTTAAGTAATTATTTCTCTTTTTATTAGAATAGTAACATACTATTCATTAAGCCAAATTGTATAGAAATGTATATGCATGTACATATATTAAACTTTTTTTTTTGGTTTTTATCAATGCATTACTCATTACAACTCTACTAATTTTCAAACAGCTTCCAACACACACAAAAAAGACTGACCTTCCTTGCTATTCCTGCATGGACAAGCTTCAGTTATCAGATGCTCTGGATGGTTTACTGTAGTGGTAGAGTGTCAGATAATGGAATGTAAGATTCTAAGATTGATTCCAGTCCTGGGACATTGAGTTCTTAAACTTCTTCTTCCAAGCAATAAAGCCATTTGATTACTTATTTCTTTAAGCTCATCAGATGAGCTTAGATATCAAAGATCTGAATGTTTAATTACATGTTGAAATTTAATTATTTCTCCATTACACATCTCTTACACATTCCCCAATTAGACTACTCTCATGCAAGGTAGAGATTTATTTTTAAACACCTTGTGGAAAGATGAACAATCATTGCACTGCAGATAAATATTTTCAAGTTTTTTTTTTGTCAGTAGTACATCCCTCAACTCAATTCTGCAATATATGTGTGTGTGCGAGAGTATGTGAATGTATGTAATAAAAATAACAATATGTTTTGCATCTGTTTAAAGAAAATAACAATGATCGTTAGGTTTTTAAATATTTTAAAATATTAATTCATAGATTTTAATTGAACATTATAATAATCACTGGTCTGTCCCTCAAGATGTCACATGATGGAGCATTGGATGCAATGGAGATGTGATCCAATGACCTTTTAATGACTTGTTATTGTATTAAATATTAAAGAAAAATTCATTATAGATACTCATATTGAAAGAGATGTCAGTTATGTATAAAGTGCTTAACTTATTATAAAATATATCTGCTATAAGTGCATACTTTTAGATCTAATTTTTATAATTATTTAATAATATATTTTAAAATAAAAGTTCCCTTTTTATTATTACATTTATTATTGAAATACAACTATAACATTTATACTTAACCTAAGTGTAATTAAAGGGATGCTCCCTACAATCATCCACTCTATCCAATATAATTGATACAAATGATCACATACATTGATCATGTGTATCGATTATATTGGATAGAGTGGATGACTGTAGATATATGTGGGAAGATGATGATCCAGACCAACTGATGAGTGTTGGTTCAGCATGAAATACATATATTAGAGATCATTTATATTTTTCACATGTATGTGATCATGTGTATTGATTATATTGGATAGAGTGAATGATTGTAGGGAGCTTGAAAGTCTGGGTTCAAATCCCTTTAATTACTACTAACTTCAAAAAATTACCAAATGAACATTTTTATTTTACATTATAGACAAATACAAAAGAAGTCTCAATACACATTGTACATTATTTCTTTTTGTTTCTTTATTTTTGTATTTGATACAAATAATTTGAAAAGTATTTTTATTTCATTTACTTTTATATTATTCAATCAATTTAATTTTATGCTTCATTTATTATTAGAGTTTAATAATGTTTCATTTATTCTTGGAGCCATCGTCAGACATTTAATTACTTTAAAATTGTTTTATAACATAATCTTTTTTTTAGAATTTGATATTCCTGATATATTTTTTCAAAAACATTATGTTGTAATAATTTAAAATGTTAAAAATTAATTGCCACCAGAAACATTCAAAACATTATAAACCTTAACAAATTAAATTAAGCACCAAGTTAATAAAAAGTATGGAATATGATCATGAACCATTTAAAGTATTTCATATGTAAAATGACTCATATTCCCACTAATCACTTTAAGTAACATATTTTAATTATTTATTGATAATTAAATATATATATATTTATATTAAGATTTTTTGCCCATATATTAAATTATTCTAAGATTAAGAGATAGATGACTATCAAACATGATAAAAATATTTCTAGAAAAATATTTCTATGTAATATATATATATTATTATTACTATTATTAAAAAATAGTTTAATGCCTATTTCATAATTAAATTTTATTAATTTATTTTTATGTATTTTCCTATTCAAAATATTGTGTATGGTAATCTTTCTGTATCCATAGACTATGATTTGGCTAATCTTGTTTTGAAAAATGAATAAAGAAGTCAGAAATTTGAAAATTTGAAGCTCGTGTGAGTTCAATCATGAATTACTAATCAGTCAGAAACTTCCTCACATGGTACCTTTAATCTTATATAATTTCTCTTTTAGATTTATTATAGCATTATTCTATGTTTTGGTTAATTATTTGTATTGATGTCTAAATGTGTACATTAAAAAAAAAGTGAATGTGCATGTGCACTAAAACATGTATACAAGCTATGATTATTTATAGTTTCAGATATTCACAAAAAGATTTAGAATCAAATAGTAGTGGATATGAAGGGTCTGTTGTATTAATTTTGCTTTAAAAAAGTGTCTCTATATTGTATATTTCTTAAATTATATTTTTATTATTTAATATGTTATCATCATTGTTATCTAATATAATCCAGTGAGAGTGAAAGTCTCTCTAGTTTAATCCAGATTCTCAGATCCATAACATATTTTTTCCACATCGCACCAAAGGACTTTCTTATTTCATCTATTCATCTCATCTGTGGTTTTTTTCTAGTTTCATTATAATCTCTTGGAATTTAGTTTAAGATTTCAACTAATTATTAATTATCAACTTTTTTAGCAATATATCCAGTCAAACTTCATTTCAGTCTTTTAATTGTTTCACATCAATAATACCTGTCTGTTTTTCATTTAAGTATTTCTATTTTGATCTTTTCTTATTATTCCTAACATATATCTCTCCATATTTCACTGAATGGCATGAAATCTCTAAATTTTTTTGTTAACAGTTCAAATGTCAGATTTATAAGTAAAAACTGGTAAAATATATCTATTAAAAATCTTCCTTTTCAAATACATAGGCATATTTCCTTTTAATAGAAAAATTTCTATCAAAAGCATTTCATTTATGTTTAATTCTTTAATTAATTTTATTCATTTTGATCATCCATTGAATATTATCTTAGTCTTATTATTTCAATTGCTACCTCTTGCAAAATTTTCCCAAGCTCCGAAGCATTATTTGCAAGAACAACCACATCATCATCTTCAAAATCGAAATGATTTAAATAATTTCCATGTATTTTTATTATCTTAGTTTTCCATTTTAATACACAAAATAATTCTTGTAAAACTGCTGTAAAACATTTGGGAGATTTGGAATCATTCTGTTGTATATCCTTATCGATGTTGAATTTCTTAGTGTTATCATATAATCAAATAATGGCTGTTGCATTTTGATAAACATTCTTTAGAAATGATAATATTTTAGCTCTATATCTAGCTGTAATTGCTGTGAAAGGCTAATAGAGTCAACTATCTTTTTGTAATCTACAAGTCCATAGCATAATGGCAACTCATATTCAATGATCTTTTTTATAACTTCCTCAATATTTGGATACTATCTACTATATTAAAACTATAAATCCAGCTTGTTCATTTGATTGATGTGAATCCAATGTTTACTGTAAGTGAGCTGTAATGTTCTTGGTAAAGATTTTGTATAGATCTGTTAGAAGACTGATAAATCTGTAATTTCTATTATTGTCTTTATAATGTTTCTTAAATATCAGTATCACATATGCATTCTTTCAATAATATGGTATATCTTTATTTTTTAGATATTGGATGCATAGTTTTTCCAACAGTTGTTTTTATTTCTTCATCTGCACCTTATAAAATATCAATTGTGATTTCATCATTTCTGGAACTTTTCCTTCTTCATAACTATAAATGTATGTCTTCTTCATTTAAAATGTTTAATTATTCAGAAGGCATAATAACTGTAGTGGTTATTATGTTTACTTGAACTTTATTATTATAAAATTCTTTGCAGAATTCTTCCACACATTTTATGTTGACTCCCTCTTTTTAACAATAGTTCCACCTTTTTTGCTTATTTCTGAAATAATTTTTCTTCTAGTTACTAAAATGTTGATTTATATTTTTGAAACTTTTATTCTCTTCTATAGCTTTCCTTGCCAATTCACAGTTATAATCATTCATTATTAATTCATTTTTTGACCATTTTCCAGAATTCTAGATATTCAATTTATTTTAATGCATCATTTAAAAATATCTTCATATATATACTTTCATATATTCTTTTTTATCTCAGTTGTACATTTACTATGAATTTCTAGTTATCTCAGTTAAATTTGAATCATTTTCAAAGTCTGTCAATATATCAAGACAATTACAAGTCTTAATTTAAATTCATTGAAGTGTGTCTGAAGATTATGATTTCCAACTGTAAATAGTACCTTTTTAATATTTTTCATCTCTTTAATTTTGTATTAGCATGTATCTGACATTTCACTAATTGATGATTACTTACTACATTAAGTCTACTAAAAACATCGCAGTCCAAAATACATATATTAATCAAAATATATATTCCAATTTTGCCATATCTTCATTTGGATGCTACCATATTTGTTTCTTTTCTGAAAATTCCACAAGCCTGTGTCTTCTTTCATTTCTGTCACCATAGCCAAATGTAATCCACTACATATTCATCTTTCAATCATTTTCTAATTCTAGCATTAAAGTCTCCCATGATAATTTAAAAATATTATTTTGTGCAATCAAAAACATTTTGGGCATTTATATAAAACCACTCTACACCTTCATCATAATGAGAACCTAAATTATTTACATTTGATATTTTCCATTAAGTTGAATACCCAATCTTGCTATTCTATTTAATATACCATCAATTTACACAATGTTGTTCTTCCATTTTTATTTGTAATAAATCTCACTTCATTTCTGCTGTCAGTACTTGTGCTTTTATAATAAAATAGGCTTAGAAAATCTTAGGCATTTGTTAATTGAATGTAAATGCTTGAAAGCAGAAAGGGTATAAATAATGAAGTTATGGAAGAATAAATATGAACAATGTGATTACACAGAAAGTGGATTATTGGTTTTTATGTTGAGTTTGGAAAAAGATAGGTGGGATTTAGATATAAAGGCCATATAGTTGACAAAGATTATGTTGTGGAAATGGAATGGAGCAGATTATGGGAAAACTTAGGGTGGAGAATGGAAAGGGAAGGTAAAATGGCTAACAGGTTTCTCTGGGCATAGTTGCTGAGAGATTCTTGACTCCATTTAAGGAGAAGTTACAGTGCATTACATCACACAAATATATGTCCATTTTCAAATAAATTGAGTGTTCACCTTTTTTTCTAATTGCACAAACTCTAATATTAATATTTAATGTTAATTTAATATTAGACAATTCTTCCAATTTATGTAATATTTATTCACTTCAAAATGATTTACAGTGATTAGTACATGAATAAATGACCATCATCATTTGACAGGCTGGGTTCCAATCACTGCCTTGGCTGATGGAATTACAGCCTCCTGGTAATATGAACCATGATTTAGCTTTGTTTGTTAAGATTGTAAACATTTCATAAAATATCATTCATACATACTGTCTTCAAAAAATCTCAACTGGTGCTGCAGTTAAAAACTATCAAGCATTTGAGAAAAAGACCATGGTTTTTATTAAACACGGGAGTAAAAGAACACATTAATAAATGCATGTTAGTAAGTAGTCTATTCATTTTTGTTTATCATATGAATATCCATATAATACTAACAATTGCAATAACAATAACATATGGAATGAAAATTCAAAATCCCCCCTGAATGTTTTTTTTAAAACCCAAGGGGTCTCCTTTCAATTAACAGAAAATTCTTTTTGACAATCATTTGTTTCTTTTTATAATTATTGTTTTTGTATATTTTTAAATTTTATAAGTATGTAATATTTACTTCTTACACATATTATACTTTTTACTCACACCTTAATACCATATTATAGTTTTAATGTTTAAATACAGTTTATTAATTTGCATTCATGAAAAAAAATATGAGTATAAATTATTATAACTTATCTCACCTTTTAAAAGTTAGTGTATATTTTTGTGTACTTGTTATACATTAACATATCAAAAATAATATGCTTATTTAAATTGATTATTTTGAAAAATATATTCTTTCAACTTGTTGCAAATTTGTTACACTTTAAATGCTTTATATTATTTTACCCTGTTTGTGTGCCCACATTTTAATATTTTAACAATGAAGAAAAAAAGTTTCTGTCTAGAATTCAAACTCACATTCTTATGCTTCCCAAGAAAACTCCTTAACAGCTGAGCCAACAGAAATATTATATTTATAGAATAAAATTTTGTTAATATTAATTAGTATTCATACTTAATTAATTAAATTAATTAAAATAAAAAAATATATATCTGACATTAGATTTACAGAATAAAATTTTATTAATATTGATTTAACTCATATTTAATTAAAAAGCTGATACATAAATATTTTTATATAGAAGATGATCACATGATATTTAAATTTAGAATTTGTTTGATAGAAGGATATTTTTTATTTTCATGTTTTATTATTAAATTATACTTTTTATCAATTTTTTTGTAGTTTTAACAATTTTTTAAAATAATATGTAAATATAAGTAAAAAGTAAAAAAATAATATGTAAAAAAAAAGATTTTTTTAAAAAATAATGCTTTTATATAAAAAACCAACTAAAAAGTAAAAAAATAATAGTAATCTGATTAAAAAACATGTGACATTTTATAAAAGCATTTGAGGCCTTCTTTCAAATGCTCTATAAATTGATACACATTTTTAGTCAGATTACTTTATCTTTCTATTTTTTATTTGACTGTTCACATAAAAGCAATATTTAAAAGATTTTTTTTTTTACATATCATTTAGATTTTAATTCTTTATGGTTCAAAAAAATTTTAAATGTTAAAATCTTAGATTATAATCTAAAAATAAAAAATCAGTATAATAAAATTTGATATTATGAAGTCATTACATATCAAATTTTAGTATGTATATATTTTTATCTTTTAAATAAGGATTACATACTATCAAAACCTAAAGGATTCATCTCTTATGCTGTGCATATTTACAAATACTATATATAATATTTATTAATAAGTACACATAAGTATTATATATATATTAATAAACAATTTTTATTTTAAAAAGGATATTCCAAATTATATACATTTTTTATAAAAATTAAGTGGTTAAGTTATGAGTCACCAAGACAATGAATTTAGTTCTGATGCAACAAATTTATTTTTCTAAATTTATTTATGTATGTATTTATTTAAAAAAAATGTAAATTCAATTATTGAAAAAAAAGTACTTTTTAAAAAAACCTACTATTTTTAAAATGCTTTATTTAAAAATAAAATTTAATCTTTTTTTTTCTTTCTACCTAAATTAAATAATAATTTATTCTTCTAAAATATTTTTATAGATATTCAAAAACAATCAATCATTTATATATTTGAAATATCTTGAGTATTATATATATATATTTATGTTAGTAAAATAAGTAGAAACAAAAAGTATATCATGTGATTGTGTTTGATACAAATAAGATATATTAATTTTTACTTAATTTTTCAATTTATATCTGCATTAATATGATATAACAATTTCTAGTTTAATAAAAGATTAATAATAATTATTAAGGTATTTATCTAAAGTGGATGGTGTTAAATTTGTGATTGCAATAAATTTGCATTTGTAAATCAAATTTTAGTAATTTAATAAATATTTTCCTCATTTTTTTATTGAAATAGAATTCAAAAATAAAAAGCTAAAGTAAACAAAAGATAAAATAAAAACGGGTAAATTATAATATATTGAAATTTAATAACAGCATCTTTGGACTAAAACATGAAATAAGTACTGCATGTATTCATAATTAGTTGACTATTGAAATATTTTACTTCAAGCAATAGTGAATTGTTATATTACAATTGTTATTTGATGGTTATTAAAGTTGCATAAAATATCTTATAAAATCTGTAATTTCTCTGCTATTTGATTGGTGAATGAATGTTTGTCTGAGAATATCATAATCACTATGTTTATGCAAAGGAAGGGAAAAAATAAGTACGTGTTCTTAACTACAGATATATAGTATATATTTTGTGGTAAATGTTCTCATCCAGCTGCAGAAAGAGCCACAAATGTCAATTCATAATGCTTTCATGGTCTGTCTATCCCCAGTATAGTTCAAATAAATGGCATAATTAGCAATGTTAATATATAATGCAACAAACTTTTATAAATTACCAATGTTTAATAAAAAGACATATCTACATTAAATCTCAAAAAAAAATTGTTAAAGCAACCAATTAAAAAAAAATTACAAATACACCTGAGTCTCGTTTTACGCGATAGATAGGTTCCTCAGAAAACACATGCAAATGATATCGTGCAAAAGTAGACATAACTTCCATTGAAAAAGGAGGATGCAGTCTGTGATTTTTCAAAATTCACGTAAAAGCAAAGCACCAACGTAAAATTACTTTAAAATTCGTGCAAAAAAGAAAATAAGGAAATAAAATATGACTAATAAAAAATTTCAAATTTAAAAAAAATTGATACAAGACAAACTTTTTTTAACTATAATATTTAATTTTATTCAAAATAATATATTTTTATGCATATACAATACAGTAATTTACATTTTTTAGACACATTTTAATTATTATAGCTATTTGCCGAAAAACACGTTCGTTTGCAAACAACTAGCACCAACTTCACATTCATGTTATGTCAATGGTTTTTTGGTGACAACGTAATTAGTAATTAATCTTTAAGATGATGATTTTATTAATTGTTTATGAAACTAACAACTAAAAATTAAATTCTTATTTTTGTCTTTAATTTTCAATTCCGTTTAAAAATCAAATTTAACATCACATTATTTCAAGTCGCTGTAAGTAATTTTTAAATTGTTAATTACAATTAAAAATCAGATTTTAATTTTTAATTGTCAAATTTAATTGTGCCCACTGCTATTACTGACCTTTTAAAAATAAACTTGTGGACACTAAATGATTAATAATTGATTACATTCTTTTTTAAAAAGCAAAAACAGAATGTGATTTAAAATGCAAAATTAACACGCACAATGTTTGAACAAATTTACATTATAATCTTGTAAAATTTAATGTGTGTATACATAAAATGTGGAAATCATGATTTTAATTTCATTATTGCATAAAATCTTACTATTATAAAGCACTGAAAATATTGAAATTACTAAGTTGAAAGTCAAATTCCAATAATATGCTATTACTTTCAATATAATGTAAGTGCGCGAAATTTATTATTTAAAGTAATAGCGCAATATCGGAGTTTGACTTCCAGTGAAACCCAAATCGCGTAACTTCAAAATCGTGTTAAATAAAAGAGACCCAGGTGTACTTAATAAAAAAATATGACAAAAAAACCCAGTGTTTTTGTATTCCAACATTAATAAACTATAACTGTTAATGAAGCTAAACAAAACTATTAAGATAATCAGAAAAAAAAAAAAATTTTATTCAGAGGGTGCTCCATTAAATATATATTTTCACCGTAAAGCTATCAAATATAACAGATATATTTAAAAATGTAAATTTGAATTTAGCTTTATTAAAATTTGGAAATTTATTGAAATAATATTAAAATATTTTGTTTAATTTATGTTAAATCTTAAAAAAAATTGTTAAAGCAAGTAATTACTATAACAATGATGAGCTTTTTCCCCACCATAACAGTGGTTTTTCAGACCGATGTACAATTCTCATATTTAAAATTTTTTGTTTAATTTACATTGAATCTTAAAAAAATTATCAGAGCAACAAATTAAAAAAAACTCAGGCATTTACAAGGCAGGGTCCATCTGGTCTTATATATAAATTCCTAAGTGTCTGTAATGCTGTCATGTGATATTCAAGTTAACATTTCTCAAAGAAAAAAATTATTATTTGTTCCATGAAGCATTTTATGCAAAGGAAGTAATTTGTTAAAGCAATCAAATAAAAAAAAAGACAGCTTTTCTATAGGCTGGGTATATTTCTGGATTCTAAAAAAAATATGGTATTGAAATAAAACTTTTTCAAGAAAAAGTTCTTCGAAAAAAATATGCTTTTTGACTACAGTACAAAACTGAATAGGTATAGTATTTAAATCACAAACAAAATGTAATGACAATGCATAAATTCATGTTTGAAATATGATATTTGGTGATGTGTATTTACATTTAGTTTTACATACTTTGATATCATGTAGTTCACAGCTCGACAGTAATACCATGGATGGTTGAAATTTGTTAAAGCAACCAATTAATTATGACGGCCTTTCCGTAGGTCAGGTACATATTCTGATTTATATATAACATGAATATTTCTTACATTTTTTATACTTCTGATCATTTTTTATCACCACATATACTTTTTTCAAACTAACTTTTAATTCTAGTTTGCTTTTAATGATTTACATTCTATTTTTTTTTTTTATCAGTTGAAAATTTACATCATAATATTGTGAACTGGGAATTCAAAGCACATGTTTATAAATGCCAATTAACATCACACTATTAATATGTAATTATTTGGAATGATATATTTTCTGAGAATTGGTTATATTAACATTGACAAATATACATTGCAAATCAAAAAAAAAATAATCCAACCTTCATTTGTTTCTTTAACTCTTACAAAAATAGAAAATCTGATAAATGATATTAAGAGCTGAAGAAAAACAAATGGAAATTGAGATTCACTTTATATTTGCAAAGTAGATTCAAAACAGAGGGTGGCACAGGATGTATAAGCAGTTCTTGGAAAGTTTATTGTCCCAAATAATTATATACATACATTTTTATTGATTAAAAAAATAGTTGGTAAAGTCTCAATTATATTATTTCTAATTATTATGATTATTAGATTGATTCTCAAATAAAAAAGTAAGTCTGTAACCTTCCCCTTAACTATGTAACCTTCCCTTCCAGTTTTTCATTACACTTCTACCCTACCTTCTCTTTTCTACTATACTAGTTCAATACTAAACAATGAAGTATAACAACAATAAAGTATAAGACTCTTTATAAGGTTTGAAACTTGCTAAATATCTAAACATAAGATAGACTTTAGCGATGATTACAATAGAGATTTTAACATTGAGAAGTATATAAACTACACTCCACAATGGTATTACTATTGTGAAAATTCTTCTACTACTATCTTATCATAAACATTAGGAAAATCCCCACAACAAACAATGACTAACATAATATTTCATTTAAATAATGATTTAAGTACTCTTCTATACTTTAATAATCTCAAAATAATAACACTGAAACAAAACTACATTTGACTACAAGAATTAATGCTACATATGGCTATCTCAGGGATCATAATAAGTATTCTATTCTAAAATCCAATATAACAATTAGATTGATAATTAAATAATTGAATTGCAAGAGGGATTTTACTGGGATCCAACCATTTAATAAAAACATATTTACTATTACAAACCTTGATTAACCTTCTATTGGAAACTTAATCTAACTATAATAATAAGACATGGAAATTAACACTCATTATCTACTCATTATCTTCCCTTAAATAATTTAATCTACTTTTCCTAAGATTTATTCTCATACTTATGTTAACAGCAATTACTCTAGAATACTCACACAATGTAATTAACTCCTTTAGAATTACAAATCTTAAAATATATTTGTATAGTAACTTGTACTCTGAAATTATATAATACTTTTAAATTATGATATAACATATATTTCAACTTAGATTACAAAATTAAAATGTGACTCTCAAACATATTGCTAATTTCTATTATATTCTGTCCATTGTGGAATTTTTATTTTATTTTTATAAAATATAGAATATTTTATTCTAAAATTTGGTTACAGCTTATGATAAAATTAGACATAGGATGCATTAAATGGTATTGAGAGAGGTAGAAGTTTAATATTGACACATCTTGCATGGCACAGCCTATAAGGACTAATATGATGCATAAAGACAAAGGAATGAGCCTGGGATTTAGTGTCTTGGTAGCAGGTGACTATGCTTGCATGTCTTGAAATGTACAAAGATAGTTCTAAACTTTTGTCCATGTAAAACCACAGCTTTGCATAGGTAAATCGATCCTTCAGAATGGAAGTCAATGTCATAATACTCAGGGTCTGGGCAATAAGCTTGAGGAGGAAGGCAAATCATAATCAATCCCAAAAGAATGCATACAAATCAGCCCCTAATCATTTCCAGGATCCATTTTGTAATATTTAATAGTATTTTTCATATGGCTCTTCAAAATTATTTTGCAGCTAATAAAAGTATGAAGTACCATAAGCTTTCTTTAGTACAATTATAATTTAAAGCAATTGGTAGTTAATGTATTAATTATAAACTCTTAAGCATAGCTTCTCAAATGAGGTATGTAATCATAATTTGGTATGCATAATTTTATGTAGATAATATGCTTTACTGATATGACCTTGTGATGGAAATGACTCTCAGACTCAATAAAATTACTATGGTAAAGTTTAAATCAAAATATTCATTTATTTACAACACTAAAAATAAGTAACAAACAATTATACATATAAAGTTAAACATTAACAATAAAAAAAAATAAGCATTAAACTGTTTTACATTGACAGCAAATTATTTACATTCTTTACAAGTACATAATGGTTATTATATAAAAATCAACCCCTCCCATAGTTAGTATCTACATTGCAAAATATAAAATAAACAGAATAATACAGAAACGTGTTTTATATATAGATAGATTTGTGATCCTGAGAATTAGTTTGTATAGTTGTCACAAAACTCATCTTTAATGTATTATTATGTTTTTGTCTTTTTCTCTTGGAATTAGCGTGGCCATAGTCATTTACGAGTGTCTGCTGCTAATGAGTTATTTAATAGAGAAAGTTTTATTTCGATTATAATTTAATTAAATAAGCACTTTGTATTTACAACCTAAGTATTGCATTTTATAGTGGAAGTGCTTTCAATTTAAAATAAATAGGGTTGATTTAGTCTGCAAGTTCTGTAAGGAAGGTATAGAAAATATTAGGCATCTGTTAATCGAATGTAAATGCTTGCAAGCCAACAATGAAGTTGGGGGAGAATAAATATAAACATAGTGATTATACAGAAAGTGGGTTCTTGGTTTTTATGCTGGGTTTGAGAAAAGATGAGAGATTTAGATATAAAGGCCATGGAGTCGACAAAGATTATGTTGTGAAAATGGGATGGAGCAGAATAGAGAAGAATATGGGGAAAACTTAGGGTAGGGAATGAAAAGAGAAGGTAAGGTAGCTAACGGTTTTCTCTGGGCATTGTGGCTGAGAGATTTCTGATTCCGAAAAAGGAGAAGCCACATTTCATCGCATCGCATTCCTCCCTTCCCCATCTTCTATATAGTAAGTTATATTTTTATTTGTGCATTTAAAAATTAGTTATGTTATTGTGACAAACTTATATTAAATTTAATATATATTACCGCAATTATTTTTGAACGGTCAACATCATTTTAATAACAAAATATTTAAATTAATATAAGTTAATTCATAGAATGGTAGTATTAAGAAACGCGTTTAAATATTTTATTATCAGCATTTCTTTTCTGAAAATGAGAATTTTTAATGAATGATTGAAGGTCAAGAAGTATCTGCCCGAAGGATGTTTTCAGATTGGGAGCGAAGATTGAGTAAATTTACTTAACACGAAAAATTCTAGTCAACTTAAATTTTTTAGTGAATTTTATTTTTCAAATGCTTTGCTAAGTGGCATTAGTGACTTCTGAACTCATGCCAGGGTGGCATGGCAAGCGATAACACTCAATATTTTTTTTTTGCTAATATTTTTAACTAAATAGTAGCATGCTCGTTTATACATATATAATAACAGGAAGTAAAAATTCATTGATTTTTTTTAAAACTCTAACCATTATTTTTTTAATTAAAATACAATTATTTAATATATATCAGGGGTGGCCAACTTTTGTGTTCTTAAGATCTACTTTTTATTTTAAAAATGTGTTGCGATCGACTAGTTGTCATAGGCGTAATCTAAGTGGAGAGAGGTGTGCAATACATACTATTTTTATATATTTACGTATGTAAAAAATAACAATTATTTAACAGGCCAAAACAAGCATTGGTGATAGAGAGGTCAGCGACAGCTGCTTTACAAGCGGTTGTCCCGGGTTAGCGGGTTCGCTTCCCGGCTGATGCTATGACACAAGAGAAAAAAAAAACCCTCATGTCCGGGGAATTAAAACAACAAGAGTAATAATTAACAATATTTATTAATTCAAATTAACTACATTAAATCAGGATTAAAAATATTATGTTCAATAATGATACGACTTAGAGGATTTCACCTATCTAGAATTGGGAAAAAAATTAAAACATTAACAAAAAAACTTGAAAATCTTGACTTAATTTGTTTCACTCGTAACCCGACGGCTCTTGCCAGATTGGCCTCGCGATCGACCCGGTGAATCACGATCGACTTGTTGGCCACCCCTGATATATATAATCAGAGATTAAAATATATTTTTACCTCTTTATTTGACATTTTGTGAAAATATCTTTTGATCTTTTCTGCAGCAAACTTTTCTTTTTAAAAACATTTTGAGTAATTGTAATTCTCCTTTGTATTAATCTCAGCCATATCTACTCTTTGAAAATAATTGATATTAATTCTTTTAAAGATTATCTCGATATGAATTTTATAATATAAATAAAATCCACTTTTTATAAAATCCTGCTCATATCCATCACAGAATAATTTGTAAGCACTTTATTATTATTATTCATAAGCTTTACAAGCCCAGTCTAATGAAATATGTTCCTACAAATGTGAATTCAATATCTTTACATCTGACAAGTTAAAGAATATGGTAGGTAAATGATCTTATGAACTTATCAACATAAATACAAACTATTACAAAGCATCCTAAAATTAAAATATTTCATGTCTATTTTATATTGATAAAAAAAAATACATATCTTAATTCAAAATAATAAATTTGGTACAAATACATTCTTATAAAATATCTGAATTCAGTGACATTATATCATTACAAAAAGACACCCAACTCTAAATTAATATATCATAAAATATCAAAATATTGAAATTGATTTATATTCTCCAATTAATAACCATTCTTGCGAAAAATATCTGAAGAATTTTTTCCCATTACAACTTGATAAAGTACTAAGTTTTTAATACTAACTACTAAGCCTTTTTTTAATATAGGTTTCACTAGAAACATTATCGCTTTTTGAATAAGCAAAAATAGTAATAGAAAAGAACACCAAGATCTTGTTTTGCATTTAATCAAATTAAAATCTGCACAATTAAATCAATACATCATTTTAATGCTAATTACAAAAAAAAAAAAAAAAGACATATGCCTTTATTGGTTGGGAATTTATAAGAAGTTTGAGTGCAAATCTATGAACACCAGAATTGGTCCTCCGAATCCCTAAGTTGGAAGTTCTACCAACTACCCCAAACCACATAGGGTGTGCAAATTACATAAATCTATTTATTCATAATTCTATATGATAATAGACCCACAAATTATGATTCTACACTAAAAAGTTCACTCTACATCATAGTACATTTTTTATTTTTTAATAAGTTAGATTTTTTAAAAAATAGCAGCACTAGTCTACAAAATATAAAAGCAAAAAGTTTATTATCAAAATGTAAACAAAAAAAAAGAGAATTTTTTAAATGAAAAATTCAGTTTCATGTTAGAATTTATTTTCTAATCAATATACAAAAAAGATTTAATTTTTATTATCATATTTTTTGCAAACTGTATATCACAATTTTTTTTCAAAATCAAGTAAATGTAAATGGGTGAGCAATTTAAATTTATATTTTTTTCACTTAATTACTATTTTTTTTTTTTATCAAGAACGTTTATTGCTAATGTGTACAGTGGTTAATCAAAGAAACAATCAAAAAAATTTCTACATGTATTTTGTAAAATAATTTGAGCTCAAATAGGATAAAGTCTAATTTTGTTCTGAGTTGTTTCATGGTTTTAATATCCTGTGTTGCCTTTGAGTCATCCACAGGGCTGTTCTTGTTTCTTTTTATTCCATGTTTTCCATGACTGCATCAATGTTCATCTGTCCCACCTATGCATGTGTTTAGGTTCTTATAGAGTTTTCAGAGCTGGTGCAGATTCAATGCTCTTTTACTTTTTGTGCCGTTGTCATTACTTGTTTGGTGTTCTCTCAAATGGCAATCTTGTCTATTACATCTCAATTCCTGTATGTGTCTGTTTAGTTTTGTTTTTAATAGTTTTCCTCCTGATGTTCATGTACTTTGGGAAAAGAGCTCCCATGTTGCACTGTAGGTGTGATGAGTTGATCTCTAGTTTTAGTTTTCATGAGTATTTTCAGGAATATCTGTGAGAGTGTAGTATCATTCGGTCCAAATATCCCTTCACATCTGATTAGCCACATATTGAATATTAAGAAAGTAACTCCTCTAATTATCGCATATTGGCCTGTTGCTATTGCTTGTCTTAGCAAGGTTATGAGAAACTGTTTGTAATGATATATTAACCGCACAATGCTTCTATATTCTTGCATCTTTATGCAATCCCCTAATATAAGGAAAATTGTATCTTCCTCTCATTTATATAGTGGACAGAGGAATTCTATCATGGCAAACCCTCTGCAGGTTACCAGAAAGTAGTTGGTGGGAAGCGCTTCCATGTTTATTTTGAGTAGGAAGTAAAAAAACTTAGATTCTAAGCTCCACCTTTTGAACCTTCTAATCTGATTACGATTCGTGATGTCCAGTTGTGTTTTCTCGATAGAAATTAAACAACAAATGTAAAAAAAAAATTACGAAATTTTTATTTATTTTTAGTAATTCGTTTAACCATTTAGATGTGCCAAATTTTTAATAGCCATCTAAATCTAAGCAAGAAAATTACATTTGTTTATTTTCACGCTGAACTGATTTTTTAAATGAATATTTGATAAGTTCTACTTATATTATCTTAACATAACTTAATTTTTTAATATTTTCTTTTAATAATGCAAAAAAAAATCGTTTTAGTAAAATAGTAAAGTCAAAAGTGTTTTAAATAACTTATTGCAGAAAAATGACAAATAACCGTCATAATTTAAAAAAAAAAAATAGTGAAAAAAGCATCACGTATCAGAGTTTCCAATTACTATATATTGAGGGTTTGAACACTTTTTTTAATCTTGATTTAGGCATAGCTAAGAACACCTAGATATCTCTTGAAACAATATTGGGTGGATACTCATAAAAGACCTATAGTGTGATTTGGACCTGAAAAATTATTCAAATTATCCTAGCTTGAATTTGAATCTCAGATTTGGGTATGCTAGACAGATTTTCTATCTATGTTGAAAACCTTTAAGTTGTTTAAAATTTAAATACTATATAGTAAGCTAATTTTGTTATTTCTTATTTTTAATTTCATTTTTTTTTAAATAATAAATTTATTATTATTATTAGTGAAAACATTTTATAAAATAATTCAAAAAGTGAGACAAACAAAAAAAAAATCGAATTATCTTGATTCTATTTAAATTTATATATATATGTTAATAGTGAGGTGACAGTATTAAATTTTAAAAATGGCTGTAGAATCCTTCTTCTTTCCCAGCTAATATAAATGTTCTGTTTTTAATTTGATCACTTTAACTTTAATTATAAAAATGTTTTAACAGATGCCAAATATCTTATTTGGCTTTTATTATGTTGCATTGGATTTTATTTTAAAATTTTCTTACCTTTTTATTAGTAAATTAATATTTTTATATCAAAAACATATAAGTAATGTTTTTAAACTATATTTATAATATTAAAAAATAATAATCTTTTGATACTAAAAATCTAGCTTATCTGCCTCCTTGCAAAATAAAATGCAGCCTAGCAACTTTAAACCAAGTAATTAAAAGAGTTTATTAAATTATTTGTTTCTTCATCTTCAAAGTTGAATATGTAAAGTAAATACTTTTACATTTTCAACCAAGATTGCTCTTTCAGATCGTGTTAGATAAAATTTATCTTATCGATTTTAGCATCTAGGTTTTTATTTCTTGATATAAACCACTGCACTACTCCTAGGCCAGCCTGTGTTATACAAAAACAAGTTAAAACTGAAACACATAAATAAGTATGCTCATTCACTATATATATATGCATATTTGGTCCAGCTATCTGAGCATTCTTTAACTTTGAATTAAAATCACGCTTTATCGATTTTATTGATTCTTAAAAAAATTAAATCAAAATCTTTTGACAACATTGCATAAATTAAGAAAAGTTTAACAATACATAAGTGGATTGAAAACATTTTACCCATGTACGTGCGTGTATACATTATATATAGTATAAAGAATAGTGGTAAGGAAGTGACACATAATTATAAGCAACCAGTATTTTAATAATTAAGAAATAGTAATATATGGTTATCGCCTAATAATTTTGACCACATTTCAGTTAAAAAGAGACATTTACTTATTGTATATATATATACTATAAAAGTACATAAATACGCGCGTACTTATTATAGATGTATCTAAATACTGTTTTATGGTTGATTAAATATATTCTACTTTCTTTACACTTCTAATTTTATCCAAACTTTTAAGGCATAGTGGTTATCATGAAATTATTACTATTACTTTTGAAAATACCTCATACTTGACTATAATAATCGCTATCTGAATAGCAGCTATTAGTATTCTAACATTGATACTTATGAAATAATATTACTTTACCATTAATTTTTAGAAAATATTTAAAAAAAAATTAATTAAAACAACAAAAACAAAATAGTTTTCAAAGTTATTTTAAATGATTAACTAAAAGATTGCATTATGTTTTTTCTTGGTATATATCCAAAGTATATAGAGATTAAAAGTTATTTCTATATATATGTAAAACAGCACTAAATTATTCTTCAGTCATTTTAAAGATAGTTATAATGTTAGCGACCTAAGTTCTCCCTTATTAGCAGCTATATGGTTATCAATATATTATGAAAGATAACCTTTTTATCACTTTGTCTAATGGTATTTATTTAATTGTCGTTTTGGGCTATGGTTGTAAATAAAAGTGCACCTTATACACTATAATGCATATAATACAAAGGTGCTTGCAATATCAGCAAAAAACCCATTTGAATATGAGTTAAACAATGATTCCATATTAGTATGTGAGTTGTTAAATACCCTGGGAATTTCTAAAAGAATGTTATCAAAACAATCACATTCAGAGGATAGTGAGTTTGGTTTTCTACATCTATGGCATAATTAGTATTTATCTTCAACATTTCTGCAATGACTTTTGAATATAAAGAAATGCAATGTAGGTAGAGAATCCAGGTTTAACTTGATTAGGAAATCAAAATATTTTGGTTCAATTAACTAAAACCTGAATTTCCCAATAAGTTGCTTCTTTTCAAATCTAATATCGTTTCTCTATAGTATCTTTTAATTCTTGGTGAGTAATTTCATCAATATTTGAATTCTTTCTTAGGTGAATTAGGGGTGAAACTTGAAAATTGAAAGTAATGGGAACATTAGATTTTTAAGATATCTGGTTACTGAGGATGGTATGTCAGTAGGTATAATTTTTGTCACAGTTAGTAGGTTATAATTTTACATAAGAAGACATTAAGCTTACCTTAAGCCAATAAACATCACATGACCACCACCTCTTATGCTTGTGTATAACTGTTGTTAAACAGGCAATACTCACTATATGTATGCCACACACAGCAAGCTAGAGTAATCAATGGATGCCAGAAGGCTTGTGCATGAAATCCCCATCTAATGCCTACTCATCCAATATCCCCAGACTAGTTTCTGGCTTGTGGCCTAAGATCTAGGTGCAGTGCTCTCAGATCCAAGGCTACTCACTGATGAAGGCCACAAGCCAGAAACTAGTCTGGGGATATTTGATGAGTAGGCATTAGATGAGGATTTCATGCACAAGCCTTCTGGCATCCATTGATTACTCTAGCTTGCTGTGTGTGGCATACATATAATGAGTATTGCCTGTTTTAACAACAGTTATACACAAGCATAAGAGGTGGTGGTCATGTGATGTTTATTGGCTTAAAACAAATCCTGCCTAATAAGATAGTGGTGGCTATGGTTGTTAAAGAACCAAAGACACCAAAATGTATGGGTACTGAATTGGGTTCAGAACCATATGATTGTATAAGCTGATGGGCTTGGATTGAAAACATTAAGGTGTTTTCAGTTTAAGACTCATAGTTTTATAGTTAAATGGAGATAAAAAGTGATTGCTGGAGGGTTGCATTAGATCCTAAGATCTAGATGCAGTGCTATCAGATCCAATGCTCCTCACTGATGAAGGCCACAAGCCAGAAACTAGTCTGGGGATATTGGATGAGTAGGCATTAGATGGGAATTTTATGCACAAGCCTTCTGGCATCCATTGATTACTCTAGCTTGCTGTGTGTGGCATACGTATAGTGAGTATTGCCTGTTTTAATTAAGTTTACATTATTTTAAATATATTAATATTATGAAGTTCTAAGCTTTTTTGCATTAATTGTTGTTGAAGACATTTTAGACAACATCAACAAAATATTACACTCTATTTACTCAAGGTTTGATGCAGTGATAAAGTAGAAGTTTTTGGAGCTCAACATCCATGAAATGCAGTCTATCTTCGTTACTTCCATTGCTCAAACTTTTTATGAACTTCTAAGCAATAAAAACATTCGGTTATTACTACTAAAACAATGTTCATATAAAGCATTATGAAAGATGATGAATAATTACATGCCATTCTAATTCCAATAAAAAAAAAACAAAGATAGAAAAAGGACAAAAAGCAAAGTTACTGAAAACAAAAAATGAAATAGAAAATAAACATTTTGAATCAGAATTGTTTGGGTAAGCATTGCCATAGTTAGTGCTGAAAGATAACCAATCTTAATAAGATATTCATGATGTCTAGACCTTGTATTATTCTAAGCAACTAAAAATAATAAGTAAAAAAAATGGAGTGATAATAAAAGAAAAAAAATAATGATGACTAGTTAAATTATAACTCTTATTTATAATTATTAGTGAATTAGTTAAAATAATTATACATTTTTATTGCACATACAATTTCTAAATGAAATATCTTATTTCAGTAAAATAATAAAATAATATGTTTCAAATAGACACAAAATTATCTCTTTTAAAATTTTAATAGTGTACATTTACACAACTTTTTTTGTCACAGATATTTATTAGTTGAAAATATAAGTAAATTTTAACACTATATAAAATTATATTAATTATACATTACATAAATGTAAAATGACTTGTTAAATCAGTTTTATTTTGGCAATTTCTGAGACATAAAACAATATAAAAACATTCTAAAAATTATTATTGATTAATGATTTAAATTTAAAACATAAAATTTATTTGATCTTTAAATCAAATTGTACCATTACATTTACTAAGAACATAAATTTATTAAAAGATATAAGGAAATAAGTATATTTAAACTTTTAGTAAATATTTATGTCAGCTACCTGTAACTGACAACATGTTCTCTTAATGCAAGGAATCCATTTTGAACATTTGACAGAAAAAAAACTAACAAAAAGTGTTTTATGATTTATTAGTTCTAACTAAGGTGCTGAGATATCAGGAGTTTTGGAGATAAAAATGTAATAGAGTTTAGAATTGCAGACAATAAGAGAAAGTCTAAAGGTTTGTAATGATGGTATATTATAAGATGTGATATGTTGGACTATTTCCATTATTTACGAGTGAATGTTGAATGTATAGAAAATTTAAAACTTTATTTAAACTTTCCAAATACAAACAACAAACACACAAATAGACAATACAGGTTAGTAATTACACAATGTTTTGAGTAGTATTATTCTCCACTCTTCTTGAGATGTTGCTGACTTATATGCACAGTGACAATATTCACTTAGAAATTAAACTCACACCTTATGATTCTTGAATATCGAATTTAAGGCAAATGCTCTACCAACTGAGTGTTTGCTTTAAATTCGATATTCAAGAATCTAAAGGTGCAAGTTCAACTTCTAAGCAAATATTGTCACTGTGCATATAGGTTAGCAACACCTGAAGAACAGTGGAGAATAATACTACTCGCAACATTGTGTAATTACTAACCTGTATTGTTTATTTATGTATTACACTAACAAGTTGTTTGTATTTGGAAAGTTTAAATAAAGTTTAAAATTTTCTATACATTCAACATTCACTCATAAATGATGGAAATAGTCCAATATATCACATCTTAGAGAAAGTCTATACTTATAGTGCAGAGATAGAAGAACACTGCTACACTTGCACAATATACAATTTAGTTTACATTCTAAAAATAAATAAATTTATACTCAATCTGTTTATCTTTTTTATTTTTTTATAAAATTATTAAATATTTATTTCTAAATAAGCATGTAATGTTTAGATTTTATTTCAATATATAAGCTTATTAGTAAAAATGAATCAGTTAAAAACCTTGTATCAAGCAGAAAATATATTGCAAACACATTTTTCTAATAACACTCTATACTCTTAATACTTTCTTTTTTTTTTTTTTTTTTGTATTTAATATTTTAAAGAAAGCTTTCATTATATGAACTCATGCTTTAACAAAACATATCTTAAACATATAAATTTTTGAAAAAATATTTTTTTCCTTTTTTTTTAGCCTGTGTACTTATTTTTCAACTTGTTGCCCTTATTTATTTGCAAAGTTGATATTTATTTAAGTAATATCATTTATTAAATACATGTAAAACATAAAAAAATAAAATAAAAAATAAGTTTTTGTTTTTTTTTTCATTAAAAAAAATAAAACTAAAGAAAAATGTAAAAATAATTAGTCAAAATGGATTCTGAGTTTGTTTAACAAAGTATCACTTAACAGATTAAATGGGGGGAAAAGTTTACCAAAATGATGAAAATTTATTTTTGCTGATGAAATGATCATTTTGCTACAACTTTGTTTACAATATTTTTGAAATTTTTATTTTTTAAAATTAAAAACAGTTCAACTTAATAAAAAAATTGCTTTCAATTTTTTAATTGAATTGATCAATAAATGATTTTTACGTAAAACAATTTAAAAATAGAATGACATGAGTCTGTACTGAAGATACTTTTATTTTAAAGTACATTTTGATTTTTTTCATGAAACCAAATTTTCATTTAACTATTAATTTTTTTTAAGTATTACAGTTATTATTTTGTTTTAAAACATTAATTTTCATCATAAATGTCAAAAATCAGTTTTTGCACTATATAAATTAATACAATTTATGGTTTAAAGTTTAACTTTATATTGTGGGAATTTGGATGTCATATCATTTTGAGATATTGTGACAGCCTGCTATTTCAGCTTTTCTCTGCTATTTTGGACTTATCTATAAAGTTAGTTGCTAATTCATATTTTTTCTACAGTAAAAATTGGAACTAGAACTATTAGCTTAAATAAATCTGAAGATGTCAGTATAATAATGGTATTATACAAATTTCCAAATTTAAAGAAAGCTGAAAATTCTCTGATTAGTTGTATGGTAATATAAAGAAATTGAAACACCATTAATTAGTAATTACTTGACTGCAAACTTTTGAGACTGTTTTTTTTTTGTATTTTATAAAGAGTAATTGTAATTTTCAATAATTTATTTATATATTTAAGCTTACTTAAGCAACATATTTGCAAAATATGTATTTTAAATCAAAGCAACATTTGATTGTCATTAGATTTTATTTGAAAATATTTATTTTTAAGAAATCATTAAAACTCTAATTATAGTAAAGTGGAAATTGTGATTATTTTTTAAAAGGAAATCATTTTAGAAACACTAGTGAAGAAATGTTTTTATGAAATTTTAATGTAAATTAAGATTTTAATATATATTTTTGTTGTTTTATAATGACTCAATTAAAATTTGTTTTCATTTAAAAAAAAATGAAATTCAAATAAGACATATTTTGTTCACTAATTTTTATAAGTAGATAAAAATAACAATCGAATATGAAAAGTGCCATGTTATCATCTTTAGTACTTTATTTTTCTATTTTTCAAAGTTTAAATATTATTTTTTAGAATGCCTTTTGTTTATAAACACATTTGTAATAAATAATATAAAGATGATCAGAATTAGGTATAGAATAAAGATTTAATTGTAAAAATAAAATGTTGCAAATATGATCTAAACTGCCATTATGTATTTTGTTAAAAGAGGTAAGCTAGAAAAAAAAAAACTTAATTTAAATAATAAAAGTTTTGAATATTATTTTTTATTTTAAGATAAATTAAAATAATATCTATTTTTCAAAAGCTTTTTGTTTAATTTGTAGAGAGTCATAGACAGTGGCAAACTAGCATCTGTGATGATTAAGTATTACTGTATGATCATAATTACTCTGACTTAGATTCATATTTTTTGAAATCATTTTCATTCAGAAATGGAGTTAAGCTGACATATAAGTTTTAATATAATATTTCTTGAATCTAGAGCCTGCACAATAATAAGAGCAGTTCTCTACTACCATCTATAGTAAGTTAGAATAATCAATTATTTTCACTTGACAGTGTATTTAAATTCACATCACTAGATTGGATAAAGAATTTAAAGATGGGATGCATAACTTCTTTCAGTTAAGGCTTCTAAATTTTCAAAGATAAAGGCAAAAGTCAGAAATTCATATGGTAATGAAAATTTAAATGTGTTACCATCTGATAACCATTAACTACTCAAATTTATTATAGATGACACTAAGGCTTAGATATTCTTGTTTATGCATCATGAGTATTAATCATATAAATTATTTTACTATTTTATGAATTGGTCATATTTGTTAAAAAATGAGATTTACCAAAAATTCTTTATAAGATTATTATATTGTTAAGTTTCCCAAACTTTATATTATTATAGATATTGTAATTTGATTTTGAATTATAAACATACACATTCATCTTTATTGATTTGGTCAAAAAATTAGTAAGCTAATTTTGGTTGATGAGAACAGATTATTTACCTTGGATGTTACAAAATTGAATGGGTCTATAAAAAGAAAAGGGTCTGTTCATATGATTGATCAATGTTTATTTAATAAAGGAATATGTAAGTTTAAGTGATTGTTTGTTACAGATTTATTAACATTTATTGAGCAAAATTTGATTGGCACATTTAAAAATCAATTGTATATACTGGATAAAGGTTGGCCCATGAGGTTGGCAGTTTCAGCTCTTATATGCAAATATATGTAGTCATAAACTATTTAAAAAGAGTTTTTCTCATTAGGTGTAGTTATTTTAAATATGTTGATGATGTACTTGGTGCTAGATCATCAGTTCCAGTAGAACATCTTTTGAATAAATTAAATAATATTGATTGCTTGAAATTGACTGCTACTTCTGAGAACAATGAAAGTAAAGTATCTTGATTTAACTCTATGAAGAGAATATAGGGAATTTGTAAATTCCAAGTCAAGGTTCCACTTATGTATAAATTAGCTGGATTTAGAACATTTTTATTTCAAAGTGATGAATTATCCAATATTATATTTATTGTTATGTTAATGAATTATTGAATGTTAGATATAATAGGAAAGGCTACTTGCTGTTTAGCAGACGATGTAAGCTGGATCGGTTTACCTATGGCTAACAGTGGGCAGTAGTGCTGGCTGCTACTTGGCATAATGTTTCTGTGCGTACGCATGGTGAACAGCGCCATCTAGTGGCTGGAACTTGCATCGTCTGCTTTTGGGCCCCTAATCTGAATATTTCTGTGGTGGCCACGGAAAACAGCGCCTCTTGCGGCGGCATTACAAGGGGAACACAAGAACCAATTTTTATTTTGGTATATTAAATATTGTAGAGATTATTCCAGAGTATTTTCATTAGATATATATTTACTCCCAATGATTAACATTATGTAATACATCGAGATTAATTCTCTAACTACTGGTTTATTAAATAAATGAAATACTCTCAATCCAAAGCACAAGACAAAACTTTTTAGAGAAAAAAATGTATGATTTATATATATATAGACTGAAATTGAGGTAAAGAGAAAAGACGATTATTCTTTTATTTAAAAAAAGTTTTGTCTTGTGCTTTGGATTGAAAATATTTCGTTTACTTAATAAACCAGTAATTAGAATATTAATAATCTCGATGTATTATATATATATAAAAGTTGTAAGGTAGTAATAGAATGTATAACTTGTCATGCTCATAATCTGGGTTTTAAAATATGGATGAATACGACTTGAAACTTTTTTAGGAGTTTTGATCAGGTTTAGGATTTTTTTGTGTACGCCGCTCATAGCCAATCTAATAAATGGGGATCTCATTACCCTTAACTAGAAAGTATGATAAGAATGGAAAAGGGTCAAATTCTCATTGCTCATAAAGTGGTGGTAAGTCTTGGTAAATAATGTCTTTTTTCCCCACTGTTTCTTTATGAGAGACTCTTGAATAGGCTCTTTTCTAGGAGTGAGTTATTTTAAAAGCCATTTTACCTATCTTTAATACTCAGCTGATAACAAATGAGATACAACCAAAGCATTTGACTCTATTTTTCTAATTAAATGGAAAACATGCGCATATAAATATTCCACCTTCATCTTGAAACTATTTTTTTATTTTTAGTTAATAAAAATTTGAGTAAATATACACACTTAGATATCATTCTACCTTGCAGAAACTACTTTTATATTTTTAGTCAATTAAAAATTGTTTTTAATACATATATATTGAAAAAATATATAAAAACTAACTAAAGGATATATATATATAAATTAAATTACAAACAAATTTCTAATATGTAAAACTGCTATCTTTTATATTTCAACCAGACTGTATTTCTTTCTTATGAAAACCATATCATCTGGTTGAAATGTAAAAGGTAGCAGTTTTACATATAAGTAATTTTATTTGTATTTTATTTATTATATATATTGGAATAAAGATTTTAAATGTGAATGCATTTTAAAATGAAATTATAATAATATATAAAAAGGATTTAATTAATAGTTTTCCCTAAGCAGTATTTTAAATTCTTATTTGAGTTAAATAAGTTGTATAGTGTATAATATAAATGAACGTGTGCAATAAAATAAATTATAATTAAAAAAATCTTTATTATCAGTTATTGTTGATACAATAAATTAAAAAAAAATATTTATTTTAATTTTTATTTGAAGTTATATATATAGAATATTTAAATACAGGTATGCTTTATATCCCTGGAGTTTAGATGTAATTATAGGGGATTTGAATGCAGACTTTCAGGCCTCCTTCACCTATTCAATCCATCTCATACAACCTATACAAATGACTACACACATGAAAAAGATAAATTATCTCCAATATACATCCTCATGCTGAACCAGCACTCATCAGTTGATCCAGATCATCATCTCCCGCACATACATATAACCAGTGCTCAATTTATATTGATAACAAATTTTAATAGACAGACTTCAATCCACTCCATCATTCAACTCTTCAGCCTTCCTTATCATTGAAAATCAATCTCATAATGAAATGCCCAAATCCCTTAATGATGCCAATATTATTGTCATGTCCATGTTAACCTCAAGTCATTCTAACTTGTCCTGTATAAGACTTTGTCAATTTAGATGCACAAAAAAGAGAAAGGCAGGATGCAGGCTAAATCTGTAATATTTAAATACAGGTATACTTTATATACCTGGAGATTAGATTTAATTGTAGGGGATTTGCACCCAGATCTTCAAGCTCTTTGTAGCTATCCAACCTTTCTCATACAATTGAAACACATTACGACACACATGTGAAAAAGATAAATGATCTCTAATATATGTATTTCATGCTAAACCAGCACTCATCAGTTGGTCTGGATCATCTACCCATATATATATATATATATATATATATATATATATATATATATATATATATATATATATATATATAATCAGTTCTTTATTTATATTAAGATAGCAAATCTTCATACTTTAATAGACAGGCTTTAATCTATTCCACCATCCAATGCTTCAACCTTCCATACCATTGAAAATCTGGTGCTAGAATGCCCAAATCCCTTGACTCCTATAATTACATCTAAATTACAGGGATAAAAAGTATACATGTATTTAAATATGCAGCCTGTATCCTGCTTACCCCTCTTTTGTGTATCTAAATGAACAAGGTTCTATACATGAGGGGTCAGAATGACTTAATGTCAACATTAACATGGCAATAATATTGGCATAATCAAAGGACTTTGGGTGTTCCATCATTAGATTTTCAATGGTATGGAAGAATAAAGAGTTGGATGGTGGAGTAGATTGAATCCTGTCCATTAAAGTTTGAAGATTTGCTAGCTTAGTATAAACCAAGCACTGATTATATATGAGTGTGAGAGATGATGATCTGGACCAACTGATGACTGCTGCTTCAGCATGGAATACATAAACTGAAGACCATTTATCTTTTTCACATATGTGTGGTCATGTATATTAGTTGTATGAGATAGATTGGATAGCTGAAGGGAGCTTGAAAGTGTCGGTTCAAATCACTTATAATTATATATATGAAATTGTGCTTCTGCAAAAGTAGGTAGCTAAGCTGTAATTAATTTTCATATTCCTTATCATACTATTCTTATATAATATGCCACTTTATGAAACAAGAAATGTCATGGTTATATTTAGGTCTAAGCAGATTTCCAATTCTGTAAACATGCCTCTTCCTTAACTCAAAGTTTATTATATTACCACTATCTCCCAGTATAAATGTTCCACATCACTTGCTTTTTATTTACATGTATTTCATGAAAAAATATTTACTCTTCAAACTTGAAACACACACATTATCACATACAGTGCACTATAAGAAAAACAATCTTTAGATTGAATAACTCACTAAAATCTTTATGAGAAACATTAATATTATTTTCTTCACTATAATGAATTAACAGGAATTGATAATGAAATAAGTAAGAGTCTCCCCAACAATCCACAATAAAGAAACAGTAAGGAATTAAATAGTATTCCATCTTTGTTTTATTTTGTAGCTGAAATATTGAACTGTTAAAGAGAATGGCTATGGACATCTACCTGAAAAAAAAATCCTCATATTTTTTAGATTATGAAACCACTTTTAAGCTTAAATTAGAATCCAGGTCATAAGTCCATGGCAGATGAATGCATTATTATTATTACACTAGGTACTTATGATGATGAAATATAGATACAATTAGATTGCCATTTTTAAAAATAGTATCAGTGTTAATATCAGTGTATAAAGTTGCATAAAAGATTTATTTTTTTATTTTGTCAAGATACTTTTTTTTTTATCAAAGTCTTTTCTCCCTCTTTTTATCTTTATTTACTTAATTTTGTTTAGTTAAAGCGAATTCACGTTTTTATTTTGATATTATTTATTTAACGTTTTTTTAAATCATAGTAATTTTTAGTTTTTATTAGATTATTAATTAATGTACTCCAATGAATCCAAACATTTTAACTGAAATCTCAAAAAAGTAAATATAAAAAACTTTTTTGCAGTAAATTATTTCAATTTGTATGATTATGAAGTAGAAAAGAAACAAAAGTAGCTACCATAATAAAAAATATCATATTCTGTAATATGTATTAAACATTCCACAAATCTTAATCTTATTCATAATAAAACATTTAGAAAAACTGTATGCAAGTTTGCAACAATATAAAAAATTGATAAAGAGAAAACTTTTTTGACATTTTATACAATGCTCAGAAAAAAAATGGTATTATAATTAATTATAATAATCATGTGGCATCTGAATATGAGAGCAGAAAGTTGAGCCCAACACTTTATGTTATTTACCCAAACTGAGATTTGTTTTTACTTACCTAGGTAAATAATCAACATATAAATCTATAATTTTTGAGCTACTATTATACAAAACAATGCAAATCTTTTAAATCGGTAAACATTTTTTTGTTTTAGATGTTTATTTACCCCTCTCCTAAAAAAAACAAACAAACTAAGATTCATTAAAATAATTCATTATTTACATTGATCCTTCATATGGCATATACAGTATTGTGCTTACATAATAAAATCCCTCCCTGTCTTACTGTAAAAGTCTATGCATCAAAGTAGGTCATAGAATGATGCAGAGAGACAGAAATGTGTGAAATTAAGATCAGAAGCAATTCATATTTATGTAGAGAAATCTATGACATAATTTTCAAAAAAATCATCATCATCATTATTATTATAAATAATTAAAAATAGTTTATTACTAGAGAGTTCATAAGAAATTTGAACACCAAAAGTCACTGAACAGAGCCATGATTCATGACTTTGAGCTTCAAAGTTTGCCACTCTATTGCTACACTAAATTCACCACACAAGACATTATTATTATTTTAAACAGTGTTGCGCATTGATTATGCTGTAATTGAAAGCAATTGATGATACAGAAATATACAACTTTTTTTATTGCATATATGCCTGTATTTAATGTTTATTTTTAAGTATAATTTTTGTTGAATATATTAGGAGTATAGAATAAGAACGGATTCTTTCATATATATAGGGAGGGGGAGAGTCTTTTTGGTGGAATTTGAAAGAATTTTTCTTTTAATTTAGGGGAGGATTTGGTATTATTAATCTAATAAATCAAATTAATAAAAAAAATAAAATAAAAAAAAAAAAAAATTCAAATTTATTATTGTGTTTTTTAATTAAATTGTTTATAAAAATAGTTAATATAAAATGAGCAAATTATCCCCAAAGACTTTTCATACACACACACACACACACACACACACATAATGAAAGTTTTAATGGATTTTTCATTATAATTCTGGATAACTTTCAATTGTGATATTACTAGACAAACAATCAATTTTATCTGGGCAGATCATAGCTATTTAGAATAATATACAGGAAATCCCATTATAATTTTCAATATTTACATCTGAAAGTTCATTCAAATCTTTTAATTATATATATATAACATTTTGGGAAAGATTTTTACTGAGAAAATATTTGAGAAATTGTGATATACATATAAAATATTAATATCTGATCTAATTGTTTTATTTAAAGCTACAGCATAAATTTAAAGTGTTTTCACTTTTGGTTTATAAATGAGTCAAATAAATAAAAATAAGAAGAAAAAGAGGAGAAGGAGAAGAGGGAGAAGAAGACTTTGCTATATCATAAATTTATTTATTTATATATATAAAAAAAGTATAGCGAGGTGCCAATTGATGAAAATTCAGAAATAAATTAATATACCATCCAGATAAAAATACAGCAGTATTAGTTTAATAATTATTAATGCTATATTTTCATTCCAAATTTCCATCTACATGGGTAATGGTAAACTTATAAGCATTAAAAGCTTAATGAATAAGTGATCTATTTTAGTCTTGATCTTTGATAAATGTATAAAATTTATTTATTTATAGCCTGCGGGAGATTGATTTGCTTTCTCACATTAAGCTAGGCTAATTAAAAAAACACAAATTAAATAAGTATTACAATCCTCCCAGTTATAATAAAGATTAACTGACACAACTAATATTTATCTTATGATTGATATATTAATTTTAAAATTTTCACAGATTTATAGCTACAAATAATGACTTTTAACTTTCATGTATTAATCTAGATAATTTTCAACCGTGATGTAATCATGCAAACAACTGACTAAAAACTTGCATTGAAAAAAATTATATTGTTTAGTAATATTATTTTATTTATCGGTCTCATCCATAAACCAAAAGTGAAAACACTTAAAAATTATTTATTTTGAGTTAATGTGAATGAAACACACTCAATAAATATAAATGTAAAAGAGTTATCTCAATTTATTATTATTTTAAAAAATTACTTATACTATAATGTTAATCCATATATGCACACACTATATATATATATATATATAAAGTGTCTATGTTGAATATGTGTATTTGTGTGCTAAAATACGCATTATACACTTATGGAATAGTACAATAGACAATGCATAATGATTTGTAAACAAACCTTATAATCAAAGTGCTATCTGTTATACATTATACATGTTAGAAAGCTAATTTTATCATATTCACATGTATTTTAATCAACGATAATAAAATAAATAATTGAATGATTTATTGATTAGAAGTTCACATGAAAATTTACATGAAGTTCAAGCACCCGAACTGTCAGAAATGAGCTGTAATCCATGAACTTTGAGTTTGTCTATAATTACAAATCTGTGCAGAATATTGTAATTAAAAGCATTTTAAAAAGCATACTGGGATCTATTAAGAATGGATAGTATTTTAATAGGAAATTAAATTTACATAAAACTTGTTCAATATTTGAAATACAGATCTTTATATTCCTGGAACTTAATTGTAAATATAGAGGATTTGAACTCAGACTTTCAAGCACTTTCAACTATTCACACTATCTCATACTACTGATACACATGACCACACACATATAGAAAAGATAAATAATCACCAAGACACGTATTTCATGCTAAACCAGCACTATCAGTTGGCCCAAATTATCATCTCCCACACACATATATAATCAGTGCTCAGTGCTCATTTTATATTAAGATAGCAAATCTTTATACTTTAATGGACAGTTTTCAATCTACTACAACTCCCAACTTTTCAGCCATCAATATCCAGATTTTCAATGATATGGATGGCTGAAGAGTTGGAGGTTGGAATAGATTGAAGCCTGTCCATTAAAGTATGAAGATAAACTGAGCACTGATTATATATATATATATATGGGAGATGATAATCTGGATCAACTGATGCATGCTGGTTTAGCTTGAAATACATATATTGGTGATTATTTATCTTTTTATATGTGTATGGTCATGTGTATCAATGGTATGAGACAGTGTGAATAATTGAAGGTGCTTGAAAGTCTGAGTTCAAATTCCCTATATTTAAGTCTTTTTCATAACTGAAAAAACAGTCTCAACACCATCACCTGGCAGCTAAATTATCATTGCAAATTTGTTACTAATAATAGTAGTCAGATATTTAATTGATAAGAAGATTTTATAAAGTTAGAGTAGAAGTTACTTTTGATAGCTCAGACATTTTAATAATGAAGTTAATCATGTTAAAGTATAGTGTTAAAGGGCTACCGATAAATATAATTTTAGCTTTTTAAATAAAAATTTGCCCAATTTTTCATATCATTGAATATATAGTTTTCATATACATTTCAATAAATAATTTTATTGATTTTCATAATATGTATGTTTATTAATTCTGAATATATTAATAACAAATTATAAACAAATATTAACATCTGCACAAAAAAATGAATTTAAATTATACAGTCAAACATGATGAAACTACAATATATGACAGCACAGGCTAGCTCTATCACTTCTGATGCCCAAATTTTTTATCAACCAACTCTCGAGCAATAAATCATCAGATTATTTTTTGACAATTTATTCACTAAGATATTTGGACTATTGTTTCAATCTAATTTGCTTTACAGACTGAATAAACGATAGTCAATATATCTATTGAGCTTAAAACAATTGTTATATGTGTGTGTGCTTAATGAAAAAGATTTAATTGGTATCAAAATTGTTGGTAAGTTATTTTATTTCAATAATTAAATGGATTATTAATTCATTCTTTGAAAGATATAAATGTACTTTTTTTTTTATCTGTTTTAAAAATAATAATAAATGCACTTTATTAAAAAGTACTTTTAGAAATGGTTATCGTCGTTTATCACAGTAGTTATTTATCTCTGATTATATTTCTTTCTTTTCTGCTACCACTGAAGATAATAATACTTCAATCTGTGTGGATAATTTTTTAAAAATCACTTTTTTCTCTCTATATCTTATAATCTATCTTTTTTGTTGTTTTTATTAGGATTGATTTGCCTCTGTGAATTCTTTTTTTTTTCTTGTTTTCTTAACAGCAAAGATTTCCTATGGGATTCTAACTGATATGAAACATCTCTACTTAAATTTCTGAGAAACTTCATTAAAAAACGAATAATCAGACAATTTTGGCAGAGAGCTCCTCCCCCCTGTCAAACATTTTATTTTTAATTATATGTTTTTATAATCACTGATAAGAAACTTACTCAACGACTTCATTTAAAACATATATTTGCATCAAGCATAATATATATGCGTATTATGAAATAAATAATTAAAAGAAGAAAAATAAAATATATAAAACCATGGACTCATTCAAAACATATTTCAATGGCATTTTTATTACATATTTTTGACAATTCAGATTAAGTTATGATTAGTTGTGTAGCTATCAAGAAACAAACCAAAACAATACATAAGAGTTCCTGGATTTTAGGAACTTTTTTTGTTATATATATATATTGAAGTAATACAGAGAGCGTACCAATAGCTCAAACAAGCTCTTAATTAATAAGTGCGGTATGAGAAAATATTTAAAATCTCTATCCAGAACACCCTCATCTCCAGACCAACTGGTTTCAAGTTTATAGCTCACGTCAGTGGAGAGCTAGAATATTCGGATACTAGTGAACAATAGCTCAAACAAGCTCTTAATTAATAAGTGCTATGAGAAAATATTTAAAATCTCTATCCAGAACACTCTCATCTCCAGATCAACTGGTTTCGAGTTTATGGCTCACTAGTGTCCGAATATTCTAGTTCTCCTCTGATGTGAGCTATAAGCTCGAAACCAGTTGATCTGGAGATGAGAGCTTGTTTGAGCTATTGGCCCGTTCTCTGCATTGCATTTTTGTAACTACAAGCTTATAAAAGTAATGTCACGTTATATATGACTTATATTAATTATATATGTTGAAGTATTTTATAAATTTTGCACAAAATCCTGAAAATTCAAGCTGTGACACTGACTGGGATTCTTATTCTCTGGCCAATAGCTAGATATCTGTTAACTGAATTACTATTATAAAACAAACTGAATAGACCTATTTTAGGTTTAATGAAAAAACTGGTTTGGCCTCAGGGATTGTCAATTAGTAGTAATCGATAATTTTTTGGTAAACAGCAAATGTTAAACATTTATTTCTATTTACATTGATATTATCTCCTGATTTCTATTCTTTATTATAATAACAATCTATGAAAATATTTAATTCATTATATAATACAATTAACTTAATATAATTAGAACGGATTTTTTTTAAGTGTCATAGCATCAGCCTGGACGCGAACCGCAACCCGGGCAACTGCCTGCAAGTGCAAAGCAGTCACTCTGACCTCTCGACCACCAATGCAAGACTAATTAGAACAGATTTAAACTCAGAATTTCAAGCTCCCTACAGCTATTCATTCCATTTTATACAACCAATACACATGAACACATACATATGAAAAAGATTAATGATCTCCAATATATATTTAAGTTTTATATTTGAATCTCAGATCACGGTTTCTTTAAAAAAATTTAAAAACTATTTTTCAGTACACATCTTCTGTTATTATTGACAATGAGGAAAATAAACTAGCAATGAAATGTTAAAAATGTATATAGTAGTATACCTGAATTCACATTTATCTATCTCTAGGTAATATTGATAATGATATTATTTTATAATTACTATCCTCAAATTTAAGTGTGTAGATACTATGTGAATATGTTCACTCAATACGTTTCTCAGTACTAAATCAATTATTTTTATTTTATAACATAAGATAGCATTTCACCATTTCTCTCATGCTTAGTGAAAATGTTATTATCATTAACTTTGCCTTTGAGGCTATTTTTAACAAAACTTATTCAGTAATTCACAATAGTTACCTGACAGGTATAAATTAATATTTCTGCTTAGATAGCAGTCAAGTGATTGAGTAGAAAGATGATTGAGAGATGACTCATAATGCTGCTCATATAAGTGAACATACATTTTTTTTGTTTAATATTTTTTCATATTACATCTTACTAAAACCAAGGATGATGGTTAGCTATTCATTGGCAAACGCTTAACTGTTTTTTATCTTTAATATTAACAAATGTAGTTTTTCCGGGGAAAAAATGGTTTTGAGAAATTATGTATATTTGCTATTGGTTTTGTTTTTTGAAAATAATTTTGATTTATTTTAGTTTGCTTTAGAAATAATTAAAATTTGTAAAATAATTTTCTTGCGACCAGAATTCTTAAACATATATATATTAAAGATCTAAGAAATATATAAAAACATATTATTGTGAAAGAATCAAACATAAGTTATCATTATCACCATTTTTCATTATTATCAGTCCACTGCAGTTACGAAAATCTCTTCAAAAAAAAGTTCCAGTTTCTCTAATCTATAACTTCTCTCTTCTACCTCACTCCAACAAATTTCTTATCTCAACCATTAATTTTAGTATTTTTTATTTCCATTAATTGTCAACTCTTTTAATAATATGTTCAGTTTAGTTCCTTTTCAGTCTCAATTTTCTTTTATGGTATTAATAATGCCTGTTGTTCATTCACTCATTCATTTCATTTTTAATATTTTCTCATTACTCTCAACATACAAGTCTTCACATTTCTTTGGATTTGTTAAAGTCTCTTGATTGCTTTTTTGTTAAATATATAGTCTCAAATGGGTATATAAGAATTAGTAAAACCCATCTATTAAAAACTTTCCTTTCAAAAATCAAGACATATTTTCTTTTAAGATTATGTTATTTTACCAAAAGAATTTTATCCAAGATTAATTCTATGATTAATTTCATTCATTATATTTTTATCAGCAATAATAATCCGAAAAAAGCATTTGTGTTGTTAATTTTTTTTATATGAAATCATTGATCATTATCTTAGTCTTTTTAGCATTTGTTTAATTCTGCCCCCCCCCCCCCCATATCCACTGCAATATTTCCTAATACTCAGAAGCATTATATGAAAACATCTATTAAAATTCCCTATTTCTTAAATAATGTGAATTTATTTTTATCACTTATTTTCCCATTTTAATTCACAAAGCACTTCTTGTAAAACTCCTTTAAAACATTAGTAAAAATGGAAACGCTTTATTAAAATATCTTTATCTATAGTAAATTTCATAGTGTTCTCATGTAATCTAATCATTGCTGTTCTATTTTAATAATTCCAAATCTATATCTTGATGGTCCAAATCTTTAATTACTGTGGAAATGCTTATAGAATTAACTATTATTTTTATAATCCACAAATTTAAAGCATAATGATAATTCTTAACCATTCCTCTCTGCAGTTTCTATATTGCTTTTTTATTAAATATCCAAGTCTCCTATTTATACTTAAGAATTGATACAACATATCTATTAAACTCTCCTTTCTTTTAAGATTATGTTAATTTCCCCAAGAACATCCAAAGTTAATTCTATTCTGTTTTTATCAGCAATAATAATGTGAGAAAGATTATTTTAGCCTTAATTCTGCTTTCATTTTTTTATCTGATATCTGCTGCAATATATTCTAATGCTCTGAAGCATTATTTATAAAACCAATCACATTACTTAAATAATATTTATTTATTTTTATTCCCTTTTTTCCATTTTCATTCACAAATTACTTCTTATAAAACTGCTATCAAAACATTAAAGAAAATGGAATCATTTGTTAAATATTCTTATCAATAGCAATTCTCTCAATGTTACCATATCATCTAATCATTATTCTTCAGAATATAAAAATAACCTCATCTTAAGCTTTAATCACTGGAAATTCTTACAGAATTAAATGCAATTTCATATTCTACAAATCCAAAACATACAGGCAATCCATACTCTTTGGTGCCTTCCATAACTTCTCTCAACATATGGATGTGATTGACAATGCTAAAACAACATTTAATTCAGCTTTATTTTTTGGTTGATATAACTCTAAAGATCTCTCTGGACAGGTTTTAATAATTTTAGTAAAGATCTTGTATAGAACTAATGAAAGACAGTTAATCTGTAATTTCTAATATCTTCTTTTAAATATTAAAATGATTTTTATAATATAACAGTTACAAGCATATTTTTTATTATTTAGTTATTTGGTATTTGTCATCAATTTCAAATTTCTTCACTGCTTTTTAAAAAATATCAAAATAAGCCCATCTTTTAATGTCCCCCCCCCCCTTCTTTTTAAATTTAGTTGATGTCTAACAATCCTTGATGATTCAGATAATGTTATAGTTGGAGAGTATACTTTATCAGGGGGTGGGGGATTACTATATAGTTTTTGTAAAACTCTTCCATATATTTTATTATGCAGTTTCTCTTTCAGGAATTGTATCTTTTTTTTTCTTTTTGTTGAAATAATTTTATTTTCAATGACTAAACCTTGTGTTATTTTATTAATATTTTTATTTTTTCATATCAATTTTTCTTATTAATTCACAGATATATTTTTTTATCATTTTATAGATTTCTAAATATTCAATTCTTGTAATTCTTTTTTTCCACACATTACCTTGTCTGAATTTAAAAATTTATTGCTAAAATGCTATTCTTTTATATCAGTCATCTGTAAATAAGCAATTATTTTATCTAGCGCAGTGTTTACAATTATATTACATTCAAATAGTAATTTAAAGTGAGAATTCTACTCACGCTCTCCTCAACAGTACTTCAGATTTGCTCATATAAAAGAATTTGAGTCGTAGGAATAAGAGGATCCTTTTTATTCCTGCATAAATACTATATCTTGGATTGAAGAGGAAAGTATTCATTTATTTAACACTCTCAAAAGGTGCGTGCTCAATTAGCTTGAAAGGCTGATATTTAAATGTAATCAGTCATCTGTGTAATTGACTTTAGAATATTAGTTATTTTCTAACTGAATTCATTTAAGTTTGGTCCATCTCAAAATCTAATCCTCATTGTCTATTTAATTTTTGATTTAAATTGTACAACAATACAATGATTAATAAAAATTATTAATGTTCTTTTTTTTATTTTAGCTTTTTTTTTTTAAAAAAAAAAGCAACATAGATAGCAATTTATATATTTATTTCATCTTTCCAAATTTTCTTTCTTTACTGATAACTTATTATTGTTACTTCAATTACTACTCTATTTTTTGGCATTTATATGTTTTTTCGGTCAAATTGTTTTATTTTATTATACATTAAATCAAGTATATTTTCTTTATAATTTCTTAATTTCTATAATTATACTTAGATGATTTGTTTTTTAAAAAAATCAAATTTTAACTTTTCAAATATATTAGTATAGACCAACATACAATTACTAGTAAAATGCCATCATCCCCAAGTTTCAGATAAACATTTCCTCTCTCTTTTTAGATTTTTCTAATTGCTATTTCATTTCTATCTTTAAATACAGTTATATCTTAGTGCCTTTTAAATATTTTTATTAATTATTTCATTATTAATTCAAGTTTTTTTTTTTTTGTTAATTCTTAATAGCTTATACTGTGTACACATCTTAAGACTACATTAGTAATATTTAATAACTTTTCAAATCATTCTGTTTATTTTTTAAATATCAGCTTTTTAAAAATTTTAATAGACATTTTATTATTTTTTTTATTATTACATGTTATCAAATAACTTTGACTTCTGATCAGCATAAGAATAGCATTCTGCCTATTCATAAAATGTTTAATTTAGTACTACAGTAGTTTATGATTACTCTCGCCCACACAATTTGAAATGTTTGCTTTACCTTACTGTAAACATTTTTCACCAATATCATTTTATATCCTAGCTTCCCAATATAGGACATTAGCAATAATACATTTAAAAAAATAAAACAAAAAAGAAAAAAAACTAATATTAAAAATAACACACACCCTTCTTATGAAAATTTACTGTAGAAAGGAAAATAAAGTTCAGTTTTGATTTTGGTATAGGACAAAATGTATAATCATTTGATGAAAACTATTATAATTAGCTATGGATTCCTAATTTGTTTATTTAATTTCTCAATTTGTTAGTACATAAGGCCTCAATCTATATCACAATAAAAAGTTTGTTTATATATATATCAAAGTTATCTTCTAAAATTTAGGCAGAAGAAACAGGCTATAGAGTACTACAACAAGATGAGTAACAACGATAATAGAATGAGCTAAGAATTGAACAAAAGCACAGTGTGGTTTAACTGTACAAAATGTGGGATGTATTGAGACTTGCTAATTGTTACAATTGGGTCAGGAAAATATTATTGCCAATAAAAAAAGTGAGTTAAAGATATGGAAAATAAACATATTTTAGGAGTGTTATTTGACAATAATAGTAAAAGAAGTAGACAACTTTTTAAAGATAAAACAGGAACAGTTATAATAAAATAATATATTTATAAAAGAAATAGCTTGGAAGTTTTATTTCGAAAACTAAATGACAAAAATAGGGAAAATATTGGCCATTTATTATTGAAGCTAGACATACTAAAAAAAATAGAAATAATGAATTTCTAAAAAGAAAATGAATAAATATAAATTAAGTAAACACCTAAAAACTTTTTTTTTTTTTGCTTTTTATGTTAGTATTGAATAATATTAAAGGCAACTTAAAAAGTAAAGTAATTAAATTTTAAAAATAATGCTATAATATGGGATACTAACTAAATAGATTTAAAGGTTAAGAGTTTATTTAGGTTAGAAAATGATAGTGGAGAAACATGATGTTCAACAGGTTTCTGGGAGCTTATTGTCTCAGAGATTCTTGATTTTGATGTAAGAGGAATCATGTATTCATTGCATTACATTGCATATCCAAATAATAACATTTGATTATTATCAGGAATAATTTATTTAGAGTGCACCATAACTTTAATGTATATTTTAATTGCGAAAAAATATTTTTTAAAATCAGTAATCAAATCTTTTATTCTTATGTAAAATAAATAAATAATAAAATATTTGAAATCTTCTATTACAATAACAAAAATTAAATTCAGGCTATAGATAACTTTTCATTTACAAAGTAATTTCAAATTAGCTTTTACAAATTATTTTTTAAGTAACTCTCTGGTTTACAAAAATTAAACAATATCATGCATTATTTAAAAATAAATAAATAATTTGATTAAAACAGTTAACTATATTTACTAATGAAATTGGAAATTTTAAAAATATAAATAATGTGTAGACATTTATAATAAAAAGGTAGAGGTGTTATTTTAAAAATTGGCTGTATTCATGCTGATCATACTTTTAGTATAATGTTGAAAAAGAGGTTAAAGTGTATAAGATTGGGGTGTGGGGTGGGGTGATTATGAAAATAAAAATCATAATTAGTAGCTTGAGAAAAGAACTAATAAAATGAATAACATTAATGGATTTAAATATTTATTATGATAAATAAGAGAATATGAATGATGTGAAAAATAATTTAACAATAATGAAATGTTTAAGCAACTGTTAATAAATTATTGTAAATAAATTTTTGAAAGAGAATAAGATCTTTGTTTTAATTGTACACTTAGAAAAGTGAAACTTTATCAACAACAACACAAGAAAAATTAAAACATTTAAAAAATTTAAAAATATAAATAAGAGAAAAATTTTAAAAATAGATTTGTAAAGATAATATTTTAGTAAAGTGTTGAAATAAATAAAAAGCAGAAAAAAATAGTTTTTCTTTTTAAATAGATAATATAACTAGTGATTTGGATACTAATTTAACTCATGTATAAGGAGGAATACTTAAAAACAATTTGACCTAATTATTTAAAATAAATCTAATTTTATTGCATTCAAAAATATTTGTTTCAAATTTATTAGATTAAATGTGGAAAATAATGTGACATTTTATTAATTTTATTTTGAAATTGTAGTTAAATATAGATAGTAAATCCCTTTTTAATTTTTGCATATAATTAAACAAGCCATTGTTTATTTTTTAAAAATGAAAAATTTTGATTATATACATATATACAAAATACATTAACAACTTTTATCTATTAATGGTTATTATATGAGATAAGATTTGTTTCTATCTCTGCCTGTTCTATATAATTTTAGTCATCCCATCTTCTTTTTTTTAAGACAATGTAGTTTTCCTTTTCTCATTATGTCTTTTCTCTTATATCTTTAGAATATAATTACAATTTTGAATTTATATATATGGATTAAAAACAAACTAGAAGATAATTTTGTAATCAGTATATAATTTTATATTATGCATATTACATATAGTAAATTAAATTGATACTATCCAAACTAACAAAAACAACATTTTTTATATACATAAGTAATCAATAAATATGAAATGCCCAGTAGTATAATGGTTGGAACATCTAACAGATATATCTAAAGAGAGTAAGGTTTGATTCTGGATGAAAATTTTCCAGATAATTGATTGCACAGGAATACCATCTTCAACCTCCAAGAATCCATAGAAACAGGGGTCTTTCAACTATTAGATTATCAGTTTTCCTCATCTATGCACTCTGGTTGCTCCGATGTGCCATTATTTTTGACCAGAGAGTCCAATCAGCAAATCAAAAGCTATTGCACTTAATTCGCTCTCTCAAAACCAGAGATACCAAACTAGCCCCACCCTCACTCCTCATAGACACTTGGGCAATCGTCTAACTTCCATCCTCTCAGCCTCTGCCATAGGACTCAATCATTCAAATGTTTGTGACCCATGCAGTGCTTGCCCAATGAAAACATGCATCTCGGACTGGCCTGGACTATACACTGTTTCCCCTTTCCACTTCCATTCCCTTTTCACATGTATCCTTCCCTTCTTAACATTTACATTTTTTTTTTTTTATGAATAAACTTTCATCACTGAGAAAGAGGCATAAGTTAAGGTATTGCTTGAAGGCAAATGAAGTAACTAGGCAATAAAAAAGGCTAATGGCTTTATTGTTTGAAATTTAGGAATTCATAAGTTTGAGTACCAGAATTGTGAATGACAAAATCAATCCTGAGACTTTTCAATCTCAAGTTGGATGCTCTACCATAGCACCAAAACATGCAGAGTACTAGACAATAAAGTATTACAACTAAATAATAATGTTTGTCCATTTCTAGTAGTTGTTTGTATAAGAGTGATAGGTTACTTGCTATTATCTTAACACATTTTATTATGGTGTGTCACTTTTAGAGTTATATCATAAAAACTTTAATGAAACTAACAATATTATAATACTTAATAATTGTGTATAAGTGTAAAACAGAAAAATTATCATATGACAATTATTTTTCTCCTCTATTCTTCCCCTATAGAATAATATGATGAAGCCTTTGCTCTGCGTTTGATTATTTAAGATTCTTCTTTTTTATACTTTATATGGAATCAGATACCCTAATCACTGAATCAAGCATATATATATATATTTAGAAGGACTTGAAATCAAGACTTTCAAGTTTCTCACAGTTATGCACTCCATTTTATACAAGTGATATACATGACCATAGATATGTGAAAAAGATCAATTATCTCCAATATATTATTTTATGCTGAACAGTCACTCATCAGTTGGTCTTATGTGTGAGGGATCAGGATGACTTAAAGTCAACATGGATATGATATTAATATTGGCATCAACAAGGGCTTTGAGTGGTCCATCATTGGATTTTCAGTGATATTGATGGTGGAAGAGTTGGAGGGTGGAGAAGATTGAAACTTGTTCATTAAAGTTTGAAGATTTGCTATCTTAATATAAGGTGAGCACCGAATGTCTATATGTGTGAGAGATGGTGATCTGGACCAACTGATGAATGTTCAGCATGAAATATGTATATTGGAGATCATATATCTGTTTCACATGTATGTGGTCATGTGTATTGGTTGAATAAGATGGAGTGCATAGATGTGGGGAGATTGAAAGTCTTGTTCAAGTCCTTCTAATTACATTGAGTTTAGTATAGACAATATACTTATATTTGAATATGTATATATATATGAAATTAATTCATTGCAACTGTCTGTATAAATGAATTGTTCTCTAACTTCAGTACATGACAATACATTTTAAAGTTAAAAGAGGGTATTTCTTTACCTTTTTCACCCTTATGATATCTCAAAATTGCGTGATATGCCTGTGCTTGAAGGAATGAATTTTCAATCAGTCAGTAAAGGCATGCCATACTATCCTCCAGATATAAGAAGGAAGAAAAAGATAAAGAAATGACTGCGTTTTCTCTTTAAAATGTATTGTTATATGCTGAAGCTAGAGGGTATTTCAGTTATATAAAGACAATTGAAATAGGTTAATCCCAAAATATTATGTATATATGCGTACACATAATAGCTGATATCAGTTAATTATTTTAATAAAACTAGATAGATAACAGCAGAAAAAGTTCCTACTATTTTTGATGCTTTTTTAATTAATTATCTTCCTAAATACTAAATTTAATGCATTAACTTTTTACCGTTATACTTTTAGTTGCTCAATATATCTGCCGATTCATTCATTTCAAACATTGGTGCATTTATTTTCAACTTATATCTAGCAGATATGAATATTATAGATATATTACAATTTTTGAAGTTTAGTTTCATTATAAGCAAATATTACCACATTATCAGCAAGTATGAAATATTCTTTTTTTTCCTTCTTTCCTTCTCCTCATATATATAATAAACAAAATAAATTACAATCCACTTTAAATTTTTTATCTAATTCTCTTACAAAACTAAATCATTTTATTTCAAAGCAGTCTCAAGAGAATCAGAATAAACTGGAACAGTATTTCATTTCATATGAACTTTTTTGTTTTATATGAAAATTTCACATCCCTCGTCGTCTTGCATTGGTGGTCGAGAGGTCAGCGCGACTGGCTTGCACTTGCAGGCAGTTGCCCGGGTTGCGGGTTCGCGTCCCGGCCGATGCTATGACACTTAAAAAAACTATCCCTCGCCGAAATTTTCATAATATTGTCTTCATTTGGATTTGAACATTAATTACTAAAATAATGTGCTATATTTAATATATTGATTAATGAAATGGTATTATTATTATTATTTATCTGAACTATCTTTTTGTTGATCACATGATTTCTAACAATAATAACAATGTTAAGAACTAGTTCTCAGCCAAATGATTTTTTTCAACTGTCCAACTGGCTTTGACTGCCGTCAGTAATTGCCAATAAAGATAGCAATATCAGATCAGATTTCTTTGAAATAAAAGTTCAACTTTTTTTTTAAAATAAACGTTGACAATTTGAAGTGTCACAACTGTCGCATAAAAGAAAAAATAAGAGGGGAGGAATTTCTGACCTTCACAACAACAACAACAAAAAAGTTTCTGCAATGCATACGCTGTTTTTTCCAAAAATTATTTTTGTTAATAAAGATATTATGATCAATTAATAATAAAAAAAAAATGATTTTTTTATTATTTCGCCATTGTTAACGACCTTTTTCTTCTCATTATGCTTAAAATTTCTTTGCCTAAGGGCAAAAATGATGAATAGCCAATTTAAAAAGCGTAACTTGATTATACTGCTGTGACACACACTTATAAAGTTGTTTAGATTACCAAATTGTGAAACTCGTTCTATATATAGGCACACACGCATGTGTGCTAATCTAGTTTCTTTTTTTTTTACGAGCTTCTTGGTACATATATAATCAGAAAATTAAAAATTCATAATAAAAGTCAAATTCTTTTAAATTTTGTTAATTCCGTATAAGAATGTAAAAATTCTTTATTATTTGACACACGATTTTATCATAATAAGAATATCAGATATATTTTGTATGCTCACGATTTGAGATTCAACTCAGGCTGGATCAAATTTTTTTTTTTCAGTTTTCATGTAGGTTCAGTTAGTCAGTTCATAGCCATTCTAACAAAAACAAGAATCACTAAAAACTGTATGAGACAGTTAGATAAGTATCTATCTATCTATCTATCTATCTATCTATCTATCTATCTATCTATCTATCTATCTATCTATCTATCTATCTATCTATCTATCTATCTATCTATCTATCTATCTATCTATCTATCTATCTATCTATCTATCTATCCATCTATCCATCCATCCATCCATCCATCCATCCATCCATCTATCTATCTATCTATCTATCTATCTATCTATCTATCTATCTATCTATCTATCTATCTATCTATCTATCTATCTATCTATCTATCTATCTATCTATCTATCTATCTATCTATCTATCTATCTATCTATCTATCTATCTATCTATCTATCTATCTATCTATCTATCTATCTATCTATCTATCTATCTATCTATCTATCTATCTATCTATCTATCTATCTATCTATCTCAAATACACACAATCTACATTGAAAATTTTTTAAATTGTGATCTCCAAAGGATTAAAGAAAAAAATAAATTTCTATGTACTGCTATGAATATACATTTAGGAAAACTATTAGTATTTAATACAAAAAAATATAATGTCTATAATGTGAATCTTAATATTTTATTGTAATTAAGAATTATATTATTATAAAGGAAACCATTCAAGAGTTGCAGGGCATATTTTTCTGATTGAACCATTACATTAATTCATTTGCTATGCTAGAGTCTAAAATATATATTTTAAACCGCAGTAATAACTTTTTCTGGAAATATAGAGACCCTTATATTACTACTAACATTATGTGTTGAACGAATGTTTTAAACTCTAATGCAACTGATGAATCAATGGTTTAACTACAAATCTTTGTGTTACACAAATGCCTGGATCATTTCTTCTGTGATATTGTAACTTTGAACACATATATAAATATAAACATTCACAAGAAAATTACATTTAGTATAGACAATACACCTGTATTTAAATATTATATATGTATATAAACATAAAGCAGCCTTAAATATTCCACTCAAAGTTTCTCCTATAGCTCCCTCACCATTCTACCAAAATGAGTGATTATTTTACCAATAATTTTAATTCATGTTTCTTTATTTCTGAATGATTTATGGATTGAATGCTTTAAAATTATTAATTAATTAATTAATTAATATAATGTATGAGAAATGTAAATAAGCAACATTTAATTCTCATAAAAATATGTCTTCTTATGAATGTATGTATAGTAAAGGAATGAGTGTAATATTTAGTACATGCAATTTATAATGAATTTAAAAAAAAAAAAAAAACTTTTCTTTTTGCATAGATTTAATTGTATGTTTAGCGTCTTCATTTAAAATGCTAGACAATTCAGATAATGTAATATCTGTAAAGGATTCTTTATTTTCTTGTTCTTTATTGCTAAATAATAATTATAAAACTCTCCCTCATGACGTTATTTCACTCTTTAGTAATAATAATTCTGAAAGTGAGGCATCAAAATTAAAAAAAATTGGCATATTTTAAGAGATTGAAACAAAACTTCTCAGTGACTATTAATTCCAACTTATCAATCAAAAACTTGTATATCATTAATACTCCAATAAATATTTACATATCTGTGGAGATGTGGTTATCAAAATTTCTCAGCTTTAAAAATAAAGCAACAGTTGTTTTAAACTTATAAACTGTTATATTAAACTTAAAGCAACAATAAATAAAAACAGTTTTAACTCATGCTACTTAAAGATAGCTTATTTTATTTTTGACATTAATCTAAAGTTTGATCTAAAAATAGCATTCTTGAAAAGCTGGCTTCTTCTGATTGGGATTGTAATACAACTATTTTACAGACAGCTTTCTTAGAACTAGCATATTCTATTGGTAAAATACTAGGCCTCCCTTTTCTAAAAACGTTTCTGTACTAAATTTCTAAATATTTACTTAAATGTTACCATGAGGAATGTTGCTGGCACAAACAATTCTATCTTTTTTCAGTGAAGTCTCTTTTCCCACATATTTCTCCATTAAATATCAAAAGAGAAACTGCCTTATAGAAAATTACTATTAACTAAATCAGACTCAAGTCATACCAAGACTCATCTCAAATCAAGATCCTGTTTCTGAATGTTTAACCAAGATTCCCTCTAGACAAGTAAAAGATTATAGCATCAAAATAAACTTTTTCAGATTCAACAATATACCCATCTGGTCTACTTAGACATTACTAGAATCTCATCAACATTTACACAATCTCATGGCCATTGAACTAATCCGCTTCATAAAAGGAATATAACAACCATTGATATATGGTTTCATAAAAGGAATATAATAATCATTGATGTATGTAAATGAAACCAATTACAAACCATGAAACACATAGTTAATGACTGTCAAATTTATGGTTACAGTGGGATAATTAGATTAATAAAGCCATTAATGAATCTATTTCCTGGTTGGAATCTCTGCATATTTTTTAAAATAACATTTATTAATAGTTAGAGCTGTCTAAAAAATTCATATGCCAAATAATCTAATAAACAAAAAGAAAGATGCCATACTTTAAAAAAAAACAACTATATATAATATTTAATGATATATAGAAATAGAATACCTAGTAAAGAAATGATGAATCACTTTAGTTCAGTGTGTATAAAATAAAATAAAATCTATAGATTGCAATCATTTCTTTTCTTATTTTTTTTTTTGCTTTGATTATGTGTTTATGAAGTGGTAAAGTGACTGTTTACTGAAGCTTAAATTCATTAAATCCAGTCCAGCTGTGTTACTTTCAATTCTTAAACTTTTTATGAACTCCTGAGCAACAAATCATTTAATTGTTATTGTAATCAATATATATAAAGAATAATCTAATTATACATTTATTTCTATGCAATTTTTATTTGTATGCTTGTAATTTTGACTGCACAACAGTCTTTTTCAAAACTGTAAACATTATATATCTTTATGTATTTCATATATTTCAGCTCTCCAAAAGACTGTTGTACTGTTCAAGCTGTAAATACAAAAATAAACAATTGCATGAAAATAAATGATCCACTAAAATGATTTAATATACATTTTATATAATTTATATCTTTAAAGTTACCACATATTTAAAATTTTTGTCTATTACTAGCTTTGGTATTTTAGTATGCTCAATAAATGTAATAATTAGCACTTATTTAATAAATATTTATATCTCTAGATGTTAATAAATATTAGAAACATTTAAAATATATAGATTTTTAATAAATGTTTATCTTTTTTTAATTTATATAATTTATAAAATACATTTTAAAATCTGAGTGTCTGAATATCGTTAGAACTCTTAAAATATTATTGTGTTAATTTATATATATATATCAATTATTTGGCAAACTTATATATCCCCCTATATTTGTTAATAAACCATATGTTGATTTATATTCTAGGTGTTTTTAATTAATTTCCTACATTTTGACCCCCTTATACACAGACCATCCTCAGAATTTAGTTAACATGCATGCACACCCACACGCACACATATATACCATATAAGATTTTTATATTGGACTATTTCCATCATCTAATATGTGTGTTAAATGTCTTTAGAAAAGTTTAATTTTAGTTAAATATTCCAAATGCATTCAACTATTAGTAATATCACAGCAAACAGGTTAGTATATGCACTAACTAACCTGTTTGCATATACTAACCTGTTTGCTGTGATATTACTAACAGTTAGTGCATATACTAACCTGTTTGCTGTGATATTACTAACATTTGTTTGCTGTGATATTACTAACAGTTGGTGCATATACTACCCTGTTTGCTGTGATATTACTAACAGTTGAATGCATTTGGAATATTTAACTAAAATTAAACTTTTCTAAAGTCAACACACATATTAGATGATGGAAATAGTCCAGTATAAAAATACAGTTAGAACACCATCATCACAAACCTTCAGAAAAATACAATACATTATAAGAGTCTTGAACACAGACTTTCAAACTCCCCACAGCTATCCAATCTTTTTATGCAACTGATACACATGACCACATACATATGAAAAAGATAAATTATCACCAGTATATATATTTCATGCTGAACCAGCACTCATCAGTTGGTCCAGATCACCATCTCCAATCCATATGTACAATCACTGCTCAGTTTATATTAAGATAGCAAATCTTCAAACTTTAATGAATAAGATTTTCTATCTTAATATAAATTGAGCAGCGATTGTATATATGTGTTGGAGATGGTAATCTGAACCAACTGATGAGCATGAAATACGTATATTGGAGATCATTTATCTTTTTCACGTGTATGTGGTCATATGTATCAGTTGTATAAGACTGATTGAATAGATTTAGGGAGTTTGAAAGTCTGAGTTCAAGTGCTTTTACATTAAGTTTAATATAGACAATATACAAATATTTAAATATTAGTATGAAGAGGAAGTAACAAAAGAAAAAAATAAAGATTTTAAATCTCACTATACATATTCTTATAATTTGAAAAAGAAGCTCTGAGACAAGTACTTGTCATTGTACTGAGTCAGCTATTTAGTTATTATATTTTCACTATATAGAAGCTCTCAGCTTGCCTGAAATAATACTATGAATTTATCTTTTATCCATGAAAATTAATATATTTATATAAACCAAATATATCAATTTAAAATTAAAATACTAACCAATATCAAATTAAAAATTTACTACCAAATGATTTTCTTGTCAATGCAAACTTTTTTTTAAATAAATGATTGAATGTTAGTTTGAATAGTAGGAAATTGTTATAACATATAAATGTATAAATTTATGTTATTGTTTGTACTTAAAAAGTCTGTCTGCCTTGGTAGGAAAATCATTGGTAGTGAATTTTAGTTTAAAGTTAGCTACTATTTTAACTTTCATGCATTAAATTGACTACATTACTGTTAACAAAAAGAAGACCTTTGATTTCTCTTTGCATTTATAAAAGAACGGAGCAGAGCAAATTTTTAATATCCACTCCATATGTTCCTGACATTACAACCATTATTATTACATAATTCTTTACCAGGTGACTGAACACATAGGTGAGCTGCCATCAACATGTATCAGCAGTGTGAAGAGGGTTCTGTCTTTTTTCTTCTAAGATCAAAAAACAACACAGTCTTTATTTCATTAGTCTGATAGTTCTTAATTTAAACATCAGTTTGTATGAGAATGATCTTTTTTGGATATTTACAATTATGGTAGACAAAGCTAAATTATTGCATTTTTTTTTCAAGAAGCTGCAGTTGGTGATGAAAGACAGAGAGTGCTAATAATCTTCTGATTGCAAATAAGGTTGTCATTCATTATTGTTATTTTTTTAGTTACTTACAATTGGAGATAATTCCCAAGTGATTGAAGTTAGAAAAACTGTCTAATATTAAGTGGGTAATTGTTATTGTGAAGTTAGACTAAAAAGTAAAAAGATAATTGATTTTAAAAATGGACAAGTACTTTACTACAAAGTCCTGAATATTGAAAGCACAAGTGAAAAAGAACTCATTAATAATAAATAATCAAAGAACAATATTGTATAGATGAATATCATTAGAAAGAGTGACAAACTTAGTTTATGACCAACAAGTTTTTATTCTGATGAAGAACTAGAGAATTTTTATATAGATGTACAAAATGCTTTTGAATGCATCAAGCAATATTTTAAAATTATTATGGGAGATATTAGTTTTAGAATTAAAAAAACAATAAAAGTGCTACAGATAAATTTGATTGTGGTGATAAAATGAGATGACATATTATCAAATGGACATGAAAACATCCAAATGGAGATACAGCAAAATTGAATCATTAATTAACGTGAAATATGTATTCAATTATAATATTTTTTTACAGATTCAACACATGAAGTGTTCATCGATTAAGTGACATGTAAGATTTTGTTAATACAAAAGTAGCAAAATGAAATATATTAAGAAAGACAATGTTAACAAAAATAATCTAGCAAATTCAAATTATAACTTGGAAAATTATTTTAAAATAATAAAGATTTTGAAGATAATTCAGACTTGACTGAAATCAATAAAAAGATAGCTGATACACAAAAGCAATAATTTATTCGTAAATTTTCAAGGGAATCAAGACAATGTATGAAGAAAAGAAAAAATACAAAAACATTAAAAAATAATTCATTTAAAAAAATCAAATATTTGAAATTATGTTAAATAATAAATATATATTATTCTAAATTGACAAGAAAAGCTATAAATAAAAATAAATAAGTCTCTAAAATATGAATATTTGTTTTGGTATTAGAAGAAAAGAGGTTTTAGCAAAAAGAAGAGAAATCGACATGTGAAATGTTTGGAACAGTTGTTTTGTTTTTGTTTTTTGTTTTTTTTAAAAAAATAATAATAATAAAGAACAAGAAAATTATGTAACACCTACAATTATAGCATCTTCTAAATCTCCAAACATTTTAAATAAAGAATCAAAACATAAAATTAAAACTATGAAGAAGAGAAAAACATCAGGAAATGATAGAAACAAAAAAAAAATATTGTGAAGATTGTATACAAATATTTAAGTGATAAAGATATACCAGATATTAAAACACTAAAGATTGCATAATCACAATTTCCTATGCTTACACAAGCTATTAAAGCAGAGGCAAAACTTTCCACACAGTAGTGCCATCAGTGCAAGTAAGAGCAATCAATGAATGCAAGAAGGTTTGTGCATAAAATCCCTAAACAGTTCTCTCAAATCCAAAACTTCTCACTGATGAAAGCTAAAAACTAGTCTGGGGATATTGGATAAGTAGGCACTGGATAGGGATTTTATGCTACTTTCTTGCATCTATTGATTACTCTGGTTGTACTGAGTAGCACTACTATATGGAGTTTTGTCTCTGTTTAATATACCAGATAAATGAAAGATTATTTTAATGATTTTAATAATTAAAAAGTGTAAAAAAATAATTGGTTCTATTCATAATTTTTACCAAGCTAATTACAATTTATCTGCAGCAAACTTTAGATTCAAATTAATTTTAAAAAACAAACTGGATTTAAAAATATCAGTAGGACTGGGATTACATCCAATTGAGAGCAGTTATAGAATGGACTTGTAAAAGTGAGTTGTCATTATGTTTTGGATTTTTAAATTATGAAAAGGTATTTAATTTTATAGGTATTTTCACAGTGATTGGATTGCAAGATATATTAAGATGACTAACATTAAAAAAGGTATATGATAGGGTGATTCCATATCTCCAAAACATTTTTATAGAAGTTTTATAAAAACTGAGCAAAACTCTCCATACAGTATTGCCACCTGTGCTAAACAGAGTAATCAATGGATGCCAGAAGGCTTGTGCATAAAATCCCTATCTAATGCCTACTCATCCAATATCCCCAGACTAGTTTCTGGCTTGTGGCCTTTGTCAGTGAGGAGCTTTGGATCTGAGAGCACTGCATCTAAATCTTAGGATTTAATGCAACCCTCTAGCAACCACCTTTTATCTCTACTTAACTACAAAACTATGAGAATGAAATTGAAAAATATTTTCAATCTAAGCTCAATAGCTTATATAGTCATATGGGTCTGAACTCAGTTCAGCACCCATACATTTTGGTGTCTTTGGCTCTTTTACAACCATAGCCACCACTATCCTATTAGGCAGGATTGGTGTTAAACCATTAAGCATCACATGATCACATTTCCTATACTAGCACAGACACCAAAATGTATGGGTGCTGAACTGAGTTCAGACCCATATGACTATATAAGCTATTGAGCTTAGATTGAAAATATTTTTTGTGTTTTCAATTTCATTCTCATAGTTTTGTATAGTTAAGTAGAGATAAAAGGTGGTTGCTAGAGGGTTGCATTAGATCCTAAGATCTAGATGCAGTGCTCTCAGATCCAAAGCTCCTCACTGACGAAGGCCACAAGCCAGAAACTAGTCTGGGGATATTGGATGAGTAGGCATTAGATAGGGATTTTATGCACAAGCCTTCTGGCATCCATTGATTACTCTGTTTAGCACAGGTGGCAATACTGTATGGAGAGTTTTGCTCTGTTTATCTACAATTAATGTGCTAGTATAGGAAATGTGATCATGTGATGCTTAATTTTATAAAAACTATTTCCTAGATTAAAATGGGAAGCTAAATGAATAAAAACTGAATTTTATTTAAATCATTTAGATATTAAAAAATATTGCAAGTGTTATCTAATGAAAAAAAAGGCTCAATATACAATGTTAAAAAGGATTAAAGTAATGTCAATGATGTTCACACACACACACACATACACAAAATAATAATAATAATAATAAAGATTGATAATCATAAATTTAAAAAATGTGAGTGACTACAAATATTTTGGTCAGATAATTTATACCTTTAGAAGCACAATGGATGAAATTAAAAAATAGAATTAAACTTGGAGTACTTTTGATAAAAATTATTTAATATTAAAAGAAAATATATCTATATGTTTGAGAAGAAAGGTTTGTGTTTCACCAGTTTTTACATATGGATTTAAGATTTGAGCATTTAACAAAAGAGAAAATATGAGATATATGTTGGGAATAATAAAAAGGAATGAAACGGATCAATGAGAGAAAAAGCCGTTATTATTGATGTCAATGAAAGAATTAGCAAAGGGAAATGAAGCTGGACTGGAAATATTGCTGAAAGAAATGATAATAGATGATTGACTGAAGTCCTAAATTGACTGCCAAGAAATTGCATAAAAAATATAAAAAAAGATTATATATGGGATGAATTGATTAAATAAAGAAATTTGATGGTTATGTAAAAAACGAAAGTTATGGAATGGATCGGAAAAACTGAATCACAATACCGGAGAAATTACACTGGAAATGTAATAGCTGAAACTTATGATAATTATAATAAACATTAAATAATTATACTTACAAAACAAATAAAATAAACTATATAAAACAATGAAAACATTATACTGAAGTTATTTTCATTAATATTATTATATATTTATTTGTTTAATCTATATAAGTTTCTGGATGAAAGCGTGCGAACGTGTATTTTAAATAAACTCTCAAGTTGTAAAAAGTTAATAAATAATTTAGGGATTCAATAAATTTCAGTACTTTAATAACAGAAGTAAAAAAAAAAAATAGCATGCACCGGAAACAATATATATATATATACCGTTTTTGATTTTAACCTCCAGTGTATGTAAGATGTTGCTAGTGGTTGGCAAAAATGAAAAATATATAATAAATTATATATCAAAATATATAAAATGCGCTAACACGCACAAGCACACAAAGCTAAAAACAAATAAAGCAAATATATATTATTTTAATATCTATTCATTAAATGGCTAAGCGCTTTCAAGGTTCAAGCCCTCATAATCATAGCCGTATTACAAAATATAATAAATTGACCTGGAGTGATGCAAATTTATGCAAATGAAATAATTATGCATTCCATTTCTTGGATGTTTTGTAGCAAGAGTCTTTTCTATTGATGGCATCGCCATCTCTAGATATAAAGAAAGCTTCTTTTATCTTTCTTTTTAGATCATGCCGCTCTCTGCATACCACCACTCGATTTCCCGGTTGACAATCATGCCCAGCTGAAGCACGGTGCTGCACAAAAACTGAACTATGAGCAGTGTCCAACAAAGCTTTATTATAAGAATAAGTGTGTTGCGATAGCCTAGTGGAGAGAGAGGCCCTAGTCTCACCATAATATAATGATCTACAAAATTTTTCAGGGCAGGCAATATTATAGACCACTTGAGGTGTCAGCGAGGGTGGGAGGCAGACTTTGGTATTATTAATTAATTTGTTAGAGTTAGGAGGTGTGTGAAAACATATCTGGTATTTATTATTGAAAATATTATAAAAACATTTATGCATACTAGGCAGGTAAGGGAGTAGGAGTCTTTGCTTGTCAATGTTAGGGACTTTATCATTTATTTTAGCAAAAAACTGTTTTATCCTCCTGTCAATTACATTCACATCAAAACCAACTTTTATTAGGTTGTCCCTATATGATGTGAGGTTAGATTTTTTATCTGCCTCAAATTTACATAGGTGCATATTTCTAAACAAAAACGAGGTTAAGCCAGAGAGTTTGTGGTTAGTTGGTGAATTGGAAAGAGGGTGGGAGTGTCCTCTAACATCAAGGGGTTTGATTAGCATTTTATAATTAATATGTGTGTGTTCTCACTGCATATGTAGGTCCAGGTATTTAACTTGTTTATGGGCATTTTTATTCTCCAAGTTAAACGTAAGCCCTGTAGTGTTTTGAAGTTCATTTTTTATTTGTAGAATAATCGGAGAGGGAGCGGCTATGAAGATATCATCAACATATCTAGTGTATATGGATAGCAAGTTAGATTCTTGGTATCTTGGAATTATTTGCTTTTCAAAATAATTTAAAACTACACTTGAGATGATGCCACTCATACATAGGGAGTCCCATTGGCCAACCGTCTTTCATATAAAACCACTGGTTGTGAAAGAATGCCATAATATTTTTATCAAGCCAAGATAAAAAGTCTATAAAGTCAATTAGTGGCTGAGCTAAATTGTGGTTTATAAGCTCTTCTTTTACAATCTGAATAGATTTAGCCCTACAAATGGAGCCGTATAATTCCGAAACATCAATAGTAGCTAATGAAGTGTCTGGGTTCAAAACTAGGTCTTTTATTTTTGCAACAAATTGAAATGACGAATTTATAGTATATGAACCAAATCCCAAAGCTTGAATGAGCTGTCTGTTAACCCATTTCGCCATATTGGAATAGTGTACTCCTCCAAAATCTAAAATAAGTCACAATGGAATATCAGCCTTGTGTATTTTGGCATTGGCAAACATCCTTGGAGGAATGGATGCAGACCGGTAAAGCCTATAATATTCTGCCTTAAAGAAAGCTTTATTACAGTGTGGTCTGAGAATGGAAGAAATAAACTTATCCTTATTTAATTTGTTATTGAAATCGGGAAGCCTTTGAAATTGTAGTTTATTAATTTGCTGATCCAGTTTAGATGTGTAGTCCTGTGTTTTCATAAGCACGAATAGCCACTCAAAAAAGAATATGGCCACTCCAACTCCAAAAAAAAAAAAAAGAAATAAGAAAAAAGAATTACTCTAAAAATGAGTTTGCAATGACAATACAAACCAATCTGTAAATTACAAATATGTCCACATATAGAACATGCATTATGTTAACTTGTTATTTTAGGATGTTGTCTTAGTTTGCTCAGCAGAAAACTTTTCTTTTTGAAATACTTCAATACCACATCCTATTATAGCTCTCCAATGTATTCTATTCACTGCAATATCTTCATAATGGAAACAATTGGCATTGCACTTCTTTAAAATGTCTTTGAGATAATATTTATAATGTAGATGGGATCTACCTTTCTTATGAAACCAGTGATGTAACTAAAAAAATTGGGTCCAAAGCAGAAATTTATAAGATACAATTAATAATTGTTTTCATGTGAATATATTTTAATTGCCTTGCTATAGATTTTCAAGTTTATGGACCCCTGGACAGCATGAGCCCACAGGTATTGCCTTTCTTTGCAAAACTGTTAATTATGCAATTGCATAAAATCCATGTTCAAGTTCACCAATAAAACACTCTTTTAGGAAGTCTTCCATTGTTCAATCATTTTACATGCCCAGCCAAAAGATGTGATTTACAGAAGTGGGCTCAATAGTACCACACTCTGCAAGCAAAGAACATATTGATTGATTTTATGATTTTATCATCCCATTGTTAAAATTATATGGATTTACTGAGCAACCTTAAATGAAACTTTTATATTACATATGTCTAATGTAATGTTTGACTACTTATTTGATAATAGATCTAAAAAAAAACTTTAAATCATTCACCACAGGATAAAATCCTTCTCTGCAGCTTTTCCCACAACAGTGAAGAAGAGGCAGTACTCATCCGTAATTTTCTATTCTTGTTTTACCTTCTGGATAAGAATAGTTAGACATCCATTTACTAATCAATACTGAATGGATAGTATAGTTCGATAAAAACCAACTCCCTGTATAAAAACATTTCAAGTTTACTTTTTCTGAATTTGAATCAAAGTTATAATCATAGGAGAAGGATGGTCTAACAATGAAATCTTTGTAAATAAAAAGATTGGGAGATAAAAGATAAATAATTTAGGTGTCTATTAATATATCAGATTGTCAAAAAAAAGTATTTCAATTTTAATTTAGTCATTGCTATAAATCTATTAAACGATTATATGGAGTAAATGTGAAAAACAAGGACAAGCATTAAATTGCTACCATAAGAAAATTAATAAAAAACATTAAGCAGGGTGGGAAAAAATGAAATTTCATTCCAATTTCAAATTTTGATCCTTAAACCACTTAATGCAAAAATAATATTATCTAAATATATCATCATTCTCATTCTCAACCATTATCAATCCACTGCAGGATTAAGGTCTCTCCAAGTTTAATCCTTTTTCTCTGATCTCTAGCCTTCCATATCACCTCTGCACCCTTTTTTATTTCATACATCCATCTCACATGTGGTCTTTATTATATATTTAGATTAATTAATCTAAATACATAATAAAGATTATTTATATAGATTTTAGGATAATATTTTGTTATGGCCAAGCAGGTAATCTTTATTAATATAATTCTGTAGCATTTTCTTAATTTTTCATATATAATTGGAAAATGAAGTAAAAAAGAATTCAGCAAAAATTCTTTTAAAAGGAAAGACAAAAATGGCTTTAAAAACATTCTTATAAGTGCTTTGAACAACTAGCCAGTTTTCATGGTGGGAAAAATTGTGAGATTGAATTAATCACCCATTTCTGAGAAATAATTTTAATTTATTTTAAAACTAAGTTGAATTAAGAATAAAAAGTATTTGTAGGCTCCAAATCAGAAAAATTTTGTGATAAAAAATTATATTTTATATAAAATATATTTTAAATTTTAACACATTTAAATATTACTAAAATATTTATTTTTGGAAAGTCTAACATTGGATTACTCATACTTAAATAAAATATTTTGTTGAATTATTGACCATTTTTAAACTATTGTAATTTGATTTAGATAATAAAGATCATTCAATTTTTTTATTTACAACAAACAAATCATATATAGCCTATAATTTACAATTTTTTTGTCTATTAACAGAATAACAAAATAAAATCTATTTTTTTAATTTTAAAAACTGCTTTATCAACTTTAGATTTAGAATTGATGAAAAAAATTGTAACCTCTATGCTATTGATAAATTACTATTATAATTTAGAATAAAAAAATTATTAGTCATTTTTATAACTGATTATTTATTAATATATGAATCACTTATGCTAATTTTAACTTCAAATATATTTAAGCTATATGAACAGCCACATTTTTCAGATGTTATTTTTTCTCTCAGATAAAAATCAAATAATTAAGATAATAAATTAATTATTTTAAAATATAATTTTGTCTAAATTTGACAAAATATATTTAAAACTAAAAAAATTTCATTCACTTCTCTTCTGTATTTTAATTTTTTATGTTGTTCAGAAGAATTGCACCTTTATAGTAAATAAAATGGTAATTTAAAAAATAAAATCCAAAATGTTTATGTTTGAATAATTTCTATACAATTTTAAACAGATGAATTGTCATTTATTTATTTATGAATATATTAATAAATGTTAATAATTTGCCATTTTTATTCTTTTAGATTTTGACATTTAAATTGTGGTCTATTCACTATATATCTAAAAATGGATTGCAAACTTAGTCATGAGAACTGGTTTCACTTAATTTAGACCTTTTAAATTATCTCCTAAAGCTAGAAAAATAATTTGGAAAATTAACAGTAATTTATTCTAAGTTTATCAATATTTTGTATTAATAATATCAATATAAATTATTTCAATTTTATGGGGCTTTAAAACATTAATCAAATAGTTGATATATATATACTTACTGAAGGCTAAATATAATATAAGCTTGTATTTATTAACTCTTTAATTTTTTTATATTACTTATAAATATTTTATACAATTTACTTTTAAAATCTGTTTCACTCTTGAATGATATAATTCAACATGCTTTCTTATTCTGAGCATAACTAATGAAAAATATGTAGATAATTAACTATGTGGAATAGCTTTGTAATTTTAGATGAAAAGAGGGAATTTTTCTTAATAAATATCTTATAGTACATTTATTAAGATATGGTTTTATGTTTAAAGCAATGCTTCTTAAAGAAAAAAATTTTCATAATCTGTTTTAATTTACAGTTGATAACATAATATTTGGATTTAAAAATGTAATGCACACTAAAAAACAATAAGTTCAAATCAAAATGAGTGCATTGTCTTCAAATAACCTAATTTCAGATTAAAGATCTTTTCAACAGTCATCCAAAATAGAATAGTGAAGAAGAAATCAGATCTGTAATAATGAAGAAGAAATCAGATTTGTACACTATTGGAAATAGGACTTGTATCCATTTACAGATTAGTAATTGAGTAGTTAGGTTAGGAGCCACAAACAGGAAAGAAAAAATCACAAGCCTTAAAATACAATTTCATCTGTCTTTGGTATCAATAATATTGTTAAAAAAAATTAAGAGGAGGCAGAATTGACATATTAAGTTATAAGAATTAACCGAAAAGGAAAAAAAAAGCTAATTTGATGGAAGTCATTTACATATTGTGAAAAAAAAAAAAAGCTTGTCATTAGACATGATTGAAGTATTGTGAAGACTTTTACATTAATCTAATAATGGCTCAATAATTTAAATATTTTTCTTTTTATAAATATTATAATGTTAATATTTTACTTAAAAGCTGCATTTTTATTAGATTAATTAAGCAAAATATATAACGTTCTAGTACAAATAAAGAAAACATTAAAATTTAAAAATTCACTAAAAACATTTAATTATATATTTAACTAGAGAGATTTGAACTTAGGATTTTTGAATCTCTATTTGTCTTCCACTCCATCTCAAACAACCGACACACATAACCACATATAGACAATCAGTGCTCGGTTTATATTAACTTAGCAATTCCTTAAACTTTAATGGACAGGCTTTAATCTTCTCATCCCTCCTATTATTCAACCGTCCATTTCATTAAAAAACCAACGATGGAGTATTCAAAGCCCTTAGTGGATTTGATATTGTAGTCATGCCCATGTTACTTACCTCTAGTTACTTATATAGAAATCTTTCCGTACACTGAATGAATAGGTTAATTAATTATATATTATAACTTTTCAATAAATTTTAATATTTTCTTATCTATCATTTTAAACACTTCGTTTATTTTTAAAACTGCAACAGTTTTCATTTGATTAATAGCAATTTATAAATGAATAAAACAAAATATAAATATTTACTCTTATACATATATAGTATACTAAAAATACTTTCTATAATGACGAATATTACGGTGACGCTCCACGATAGTTTACCATATTAATACATTAAATTAGCAATCTACCAGTGATAAATATATCTATATAGTACGTTAAATATATAAGGACTTCATGAATAAATTTTCAAGGTATGGAGGCGAAATAATCCTAAGATCATATATAAAAACGTACACGCACAGAAACACAAATATTTATTTATAAATGCGTATAATTCCACTCACGTAAACAAATATTTATACTCATTTTATAATTTTCATCTTCATCACTATTATTATATAGTAATAAATTGCCGAAATAAATATTTCAGCTGTACATGGGCGGTACTTAGTCTTACCTGTTCGATTGTTGTGGGATATTTTTAAACAAGTACCATCCTTTCCAGACAACCTGTCTTGCTGATTTGGAGTAGTAGGTGGTGTTGGAGGGCCATGAGTACTGCTAGAGGGAGAAGTTTTCGCGGATGTTATTGATCCGGACTCTGAATCCTGACTAGCTGAGTTTTCCGTATATGGTTTTAAGGTTCGAAAAATAACAGTCGGTGAATTCTGTCCCACTAGGTCGGAGGAACTGGCTGCTCCTTTCAAAGGTTTGCGACGCCTTGGTTGATATTTATAATCGGGATGTTCTTTTTTATGAACAACTCTTAAACGCTCTGCTTCTTCGATAAAAGGTTTTTTCTCGTCATCATTCAAGAGTCTGGAAAAAAAAGAATAAGAAAAAAAATAAGTCATAAAAAAAATCAAACATGTAAGTTAATATTGTGAATAGAGTTCATAAAAGTTTCATTTATTCTTTTTTATGTAGGCCATTTATAAGTTTTAAATGTTAAAGGCCAGGTGCCTGAATGAAAGCTTTGAGTGGCGGATTGAACTTTCAAAGATTACGGTTCAAGTCCACACGTTTTAGTAAATGTAAAATAATACCCGGAAAAGAGAATTCTGTAGTAAAAAAAAGAAAACCTAGAAATAAATCATGTTAACTTGTTTTAGTATATAACGTCTGAGGTATATAAAGGAAATGGGGATAAGGTTTAATAAAATATATATCTTTTATTATAAAATAATGAAGTGAGAATGCGTCTATGTAAGGAAGTGGTTATATGCAGATTTATTTTAAATTAGAATTGAACTATATTGTAATTATTTCAAGTATAAAATATTCAGGGTCAAGTCTTTTCTAAGCTTTACTCGCGAGTAATGTTTGCATGGATTGTAATGGCTTGCTGTGTTGTAAGATGTTTAAGCTCCTTGAGTGGTATAACAACTGTGCTTGTGCGCTTGCGTGAGAAACAAAAATGAGACTTGGGTAAATAATACTTTAATTAAGTTCACTTGTAATGAGCAATGATAACTGATAAATTTAAAATAAAATATTGTTTTATTATTGACAAAAAAAAAAGTGAAAAAATTGGAAAACAGTATATATAATATTAACAAAATTAACTTTATTTTTATATTTGGATATAATTAAAGGAGATTTGAACCCAGTCTTTCAAGTTCCTTTCAATCATCCACTCTATCTAATATAACATACACATGATCACATACATGCAAAAAAGATAAAGGATCTCCAATATACATATTTCATACTGAATCAGCAATCATCAGATGATCCGAATCATCATTTTCCATAAACCGAGCACTGATTATATATGTGTATAGGAGATGATGATCTAGATCAGTGAGTGCTGCTTTCAATATGAAATACGTATACTGGAGATCATTTATCTTTTACGCACGTATGTGGACATGTGTATCGATTATATTAGATAGAGTGGATGACTGAAGGGAGTTTAAAAGTCTGGATTCGAATCCCCTTTGATTAATCTAGCTTAAGAATATATACTATACTTGTATTTCAATACTATATTTGGATATGTAGATTTCTCTATTCGAAGACAAATGACGTAAAAAGGCTTAAAAACTTCGACCAAACGATAACACTTACTATCATCGGTGGTAATTTGACATTGGTGGCTCTAAAAATTCAATTTATTCTTGAATTTCAGTTTTAAAAGTTCATTATAGAATTAAATTAGGCCTTACATCATTAAGATATATTGTATTTGAATGGAAAAATAAATGTTTAAAATCTAAATATGTACACTAATATGAATTACAGTAAACTTTTGTTTATATCCACATTACTATTGCTGTACTAATTATTATCTATACTAATTATTATCTATACTATTATCTATAATTGTAAAAAAAAAAAAATCAAACAAATATTCATATCTATATTAGTGTATTTTGTATATATGCAATATATATATATATATATAAGCCATTTATTCAGTCATATATCATACCCATTACTTGAGATATAAATCTAGAAAAAAAAATTATTTTTTGGTAGCTAACGATTTTTAAGCCTGCCTAGACCTTATTTTATGTCCCTAGACCAAACTACTTAATCCATAACATTTTATTTATATTTAATACTGGTTGGTAAGTGGGGAGTTACTTTTTTTAAACCCTGAAAATAAAAGAAATATTTGGCAGTTTAGTTTAAATGAGTATTGATGCATCTGATTAAGAAAAAAAAAATGTTTGCAGGTCTCTTTGCATCTTTATGAATTATTAATGCTGAAACGGAAACCTTGGTTCAAAGCTGAACAAAAACTTTTAGAAGTATTAACATTAGAAAAAAAAGAAAGATAATAGTTCGACATCAGTGCCATTTTTATCTAAACTGGCACCTTCCTGAAAATGTTATCAACTGATTCTATGCCTTTTAAACTCATACTATTCTTTCCAAGTAATAAAGGCAGTAGTTTCAGTTCAAGAAAGTAGTCTTTATCCATATTTATCTCATCTCTAGAGTACCAGAATGGTTTTTTATGCTTCCAGTTTTCTCATTTATTCCTAACCTGTCATTTTCCTTCTTGTACCAAATAAACTAAATAGTTATTCTGGAAATTAAAAGCGTTAGACCTCCAGCTACTTTTCCATTGAATGTTTATGATAAATTCTGAAAGATGCAACAAATAAAAGTAATGTAAATTTTATTCTTGGTAATACAAGAAATAAACGATTTAAGTGGCTATAAAAAAAAACCCAGAAACTAAAATATTGAAGCTTTAGAAACTTTACAGTAACCATAGTCACAATTTTTACATCTATTCACACCACTAACTCTCAATATTTGCAGTCTTTTTTAAAAGAAATAAAAAATCATATACAACTTTTTAAAAAAAAATATCTGAGGATTTTCAAGCAAGTATATATATCTAATTCAGCTAATCGGTTAATTATTGCTTAGTAAATGGGAATATATGAAAAAAACATTAAAAAGTCTCACTTATAAATAATTGTAAAATCTGTAAATTATATATATATATATTGGCCTGGAAGTTATATGTTGACCCTCCAACTTAATGAAGTATGTTCTCTTCTTCAGTGTTTCTCTACAGAAGATTTGTACTGCAGATTATACTTTTTTTTTTCCAAGATTGTTTATTAAATATATGCCAAATAAAATATCTATTATAGATTATTATTAATAATAAAACAATTGAATATTAATGGGGATAATAAATGCTACTAACAATCAATATAAAATGCAAAAGTACTTTTTGTTATTTGCATAACCATTTTTAACTGTAAACATTTTGTTCACTTTCCACCAAATTTAAAAGATTTACAGTTGAAATTGGAGATGCAAATAACCAATGTGCTTTTATATTTTATAATGGTTATTAATAATATTTATGATTTATTGTATATATATTATAATTTGATTTATAAATGTCAGTTTCATAATTTTGATATGATTCACTTCAGATAAATACATTAATGATTATTTCTAATTATTTATTGGGCTAGAGATTATATTATATAATCCTTAGTTCAGATAAAAAAAAATTAAGCCCAGTGAAAGATTAATTTATCTGCATTTTAGTTAAATATAACAAACTTATGGAATAATTAATCTAACTTCATCTCTTATAATAACTTCTTTCATATACATCTTAATGCAAACCAATTTTCTTTAAAAACTTCTTTATTTTCCTTACAGTTTTGACTATCCAGCAGTATTCATCAGAGTTTTAGCCAACATCCTCTGCTTTAAAATAACGGATTTTTTCAAAATTTCTAAAATCAGTCATTTTAAAGAAGAGGAGGTTGGATAAAACTCTGATGAAAACTGCTGGACAGTTGAAACTGTAAGAAAAATAAAGAAGTTTTTTAAGAAAATTTGTTTGCATTAAAGTGTATATGAAAGAAGTTATTATAATATATATGAATATATAAAGATTTGCAAAGAAAGTAAAAGAGAAGAATAAGAGTATATACTCCTAACTTCATCTGGCATTTTCTATGAACTATATTGTTTAAGATTTATTTAAAACATACACTCAACTATTAATTCTTAAAATATATATAAGAGTTGTGACTTGGGTCAAGTGAAGAATGCTAGTTCAGCATGAAAAGCATATTGGGAATTACACATCTTTTCAGATATCTTTATTCTTATGCTTCAAGAATTTGGAGTGGACAATTTAAGAATACTCTATCTATCTATCTATCTATCTATCTATCTATCTATCTATCTATCTATCTATCTATCTATCTATCTATCTATCTATCTATCTATCTATCTATCTATCTGTCTGTCTGTCTGTTGGTCAGTCGGTTGATCTATCTATCTATCTGTCTATCTGTCTGTCTGTCTGTCAGTCAGTCGGTTGATCTATCTATCTATCTATCTATCTATCTATCTATCTATCTATCTATCCATCTATCCATCTATCCATCTATCTATCTATTTATCTATCTATCTATCTATCTATCTATCTATCTATCTATCTATCTCTATCTATCTATCTATCTATCTATCTATCTATCTATCTATCTATCTATCTATCTATCTATCTATCTATCTATCTATCTATCTATTTATCTATTCTTTTGGAAAATATAGTTTTAGATGAAAGCTTTATATATAAAAGTTAGAAAAGATACATCTTTACACATGGTAGATGTTATATAAGGTACCAATTAAATTAATTTTTGATTTAAAGTATTTACAGTAAAACTGTTTTAATATGTTATTGATATTATAATTAGATGTTTGAATAACAACATGGCAGGTATTTTTTTTTTTTTTTTACTTTTCTTTGAAGGAAATCTATCCAAATACTTTTTGCTCTTTTTTTTCATATGTCATAGCATCAGCCGGGACGTGAACCCAGAACCGTCTGCAACCAACTACTTGCTTGCATGGCTGCTGCGATACCTCTCGGCTAACAACGTAAAACAAAATACTTTTTGCTCTTTAATCAATCATTCTGGAATGAATACAAATGACAGAGAGATGGAACAAAAAAGAAGTGACAGCATTGCGGGGATTGCTTTAAAATGAAATCATTCTAGAAATGACAATTCAAAAACAACCTACAATAAAAAATTGTATTCAATATTTTTTTAACGAGTTAGATTCCCATCATATAATACATTTTACAAAATGGAAAAACAAATTTGTGAGATAATACAGTATTTACCTAAATAATCAAGTAAAAGAGAATCTCAGTAATTGGACTTATAAAAATCACCAAAGTTATATCTTACATAGAATTTTCTACTGTTTGGTCACCATTTTTGTCCTGACTAATGTTGTCATTTACCAGCAAGTCAAATTTTAAACTTCTTAAAAAACTGTTCCTTATCTAATGACATAGTCATTTTTGTTTAATCTACAGAGCATAGAACTTTTACATGAATTTTTAAAATATACTTATTGATCATTCTATTTAAGTAGGTATGGGTGCAATTATATAGAAAGACAGTAATATGGTTTATTATAACTTATAATTCTGGGGAATGTAGATAAGCAAGATAAAATACTTTAACTAGACCATTGTAGAGCAAAAGTCCCTTAGGGAAAAATGTAAAGAAAAAATTAATCATTATAGTAATCAACTTTTTCTTTATCATCAAACTTTGTAATTAATAATGGTTCTCTCTCTTTCTCACTTTGATAAATGAAATTTCAAACTAAAAGTTGATGAAATCCTTATTTTATTTAGTGTTATTATTATACAATCTGGGTGATTTAGAGCAGTGATGAATTCTAAAGCTTAAGGCCATGAATCATCAATGCTTGAACTTTATGTGATTGTACTAGCAATAAATAATTTTATTATTTTTATCGTCATTAAATAATTGAATATTTGTGAATATGTGTTTATTATTAATATATAACAGACATTAATTCTCAGAGTAAAATCCAACACTCATAGAAAAATCCTATAACTGTATTCACTATTTAAAATAAATGTTTCAGTATAAACACACATTCACTCATATATATACAAAAAATTTTAAAACAGATTAAAATTTGCAGGATAAAAGTAAATTCAATATATTAATATGAGATTTTTTTTCAGTGCTACTATTAAAAGCCTATGTGAAAATTTTAGAAGCATCTACAAAAAATCCTCTCAGAATCTTACACAATCTATTTTGTCTCAATTATCAATGTGAATATAACAAGATAAATATGCAAAAGAGATGTGACAAAATATTGAATATCATATAAAAATAGTAAATCTGAATTATCACATTTTTCTTATAAACATAACCAACAATACATATCTGATTGCATATCTTTATTAGAATCAATTTTAGGATCTTCAGACTGTAAGTTTAAATGTACAATATGTAGGAATTGGATAAAATGAGAACAACTATTATACTTTTAATAATATGAGTAGAGCTGTTATTCTACATAAAGAACTGCATGTATTGTATGTGAGATAAAAATTATACAATAATTTTTTTAGCTATATCTTATAGATCCAAAACTCAAGTTTTCTGAAAAGTGTAAATAAATAAAAAAATCTATAATGGCTCAATAATATTTGAATTATTGATATAGCAGACCAAAAAGAGATATGTATTGCCATCTTCATGTGCCTTAAACCAATATTTGATTGCATAGACTATATAAATTGGAACCTTATTCTGTAGTCATTATAATTTTGGGATTTCCACCCAATAGCCAAATTTGCCTCTATTACTATATTCAAGCTAATGATTTGAAATTTTAAGTATCTTAAAATTTTAAAACTATCACAGTGTATTAATAGTAAAGCTGCACTGTACAATTCAGTGTTTTGTATAAATGTCCAATAGTTAGGATGCAATTGAGACTATGATTCATGTCTATTGCATAACCATGCTTACATAGATGATTATAAAGTAGTGTGATATGGAATGATTTACTTTTTTTAATGCAGATATTTAATATAACCTATCATACAGATACAATTTGATTATGAAGCTAATATGTGCCATTAAACATGGCTGTTCATGCAATATCAAATATTTATATTTGGCAGCCTATAACATAATTATTGAATATTTACCATTAAGATCATTACATTATATAATTAGCTAAATTTCATAATGAAATTATGTTAAATTATTGGTATTTAATTGTTTTCTTTATACTATTAAAACAATATATTTCTTTTATGTCCATGTACATTTACAATTTTATGCCTGGCTGAGTATTGTTTTAGCCCTCATTGTTTCTTTATGAAAGCAATTGAAAAAATATTCCCCTAAGTGGGCTATATATATGTAAAGACTATTTTACTTTTACATAGAAAAGTTAATATATGTATATTTATGAACAAGAGTTATAAATTACTATTAAATTTGTCTTTAAAAAAGTAGATTGTATTGAAAAATAATGTTAAAAAAAGAATGATAATCTTTGTATATAATAAAATAAAATATTAAATAAAATAAATAGAAAACATCTAAAAAAGTATGACAATATATATATAGTAAAATATTTATGTAATAAATAGAAAAGATTAAAAAATTGGCTCATAAAAGATTGGATACTGTTTCTACAAAAATAATCTTACCTATATTCATTATGTTATTTTTTAACTACTGCCGTCAGTCACTTAAGTTACCACAGGGTGCAGTCATCATGGGCTGTTTATATCATTGATCATCTCTCTCTGTATGACCACTGACAATGTGATTGTTTATTTGTGCAGTGACATTTTCATCTTTTAATTGCATAGATAAAAATTCTGATGCCAATCTTTTCAAAACATTTCTTTTTTGCATAAGCTTCAGTTTCAAAAAAGCAATAACAAGGACAGGTTTACTAGACTGAAAATTCTTAATTGTAATTTTTCACAAGGCAATATAACCAGTAGCAAAGCATTTTGGAACTGGATTTGGGATGGAAGTTTCAACTCTGAACAAAATTGTATATATATTAAAAGCAGCACTATTTAAGGATTTTTCTGCTTAATAAGAAAATGGAAGTACATTGAAACCATGGATTAAAAATGACTATCTATCACATACTGTTTAGATAATGATGATTGAAGACAATAGCACACATGTAAAAAATAATTTTCTTTCATAAGATTATAACTATATACGTTGTTAAATTATTTATTTACATATATATATACACATGGATAATTTAACACTAATAAACCATTTTTAGTAAATCTCATCTTCTAGAAAAATAAACTTCAATTAAAAGGTGTAGATGATTATAAGTTTTTTTTACTGAATTGAAAAAAAAAAACGTATGATGTTAGACTTTTGAAGTTTGTAGAAGTATCAATAAGTTACTGCTAGTATTAAAATTAGATTGCACAATGATACATTTGTCACTTTTATCAGTCAGTACTTATAATTCAACATTAAATCCAGAAATGCAAAAAAAAAAAAAGGTTTTATTTTTTGTTGGATACAATTATTGCATTAAAAGATTAGTTTTTTTCTTTTTAAAGAATTTAATGCACATATTGATAGAACAATATATATAAATTATTGGAAATAAATAATATTTATTTTGTAAACTTGAGGATGGCAAACACATCTATACTAAAAATAATGGCATCTCTTAGTAAATTGGAGGTCAGTATGTAAAAACCAAAATTTATATTAACTGAGCACTTACAAATGTAGATTTAGAATAATAAACAAGTATATTATTTTGAATCTATACTTAGTAAACTTTTAAATTTTTAAATATTAGAAGTACTGAAACACATGTTATGTCTTCTGTAGGATAACAAAAACAAGATTGAATGAATCTGCAAAGACTAAATGTATATATATAATAAAGATTATGGTACAGTAAGTTTATTATTTTCATTTTTTAATGAATATGAATGACTGTTACATACACAATAAATATATACACATGTATATAATATAAGTTCTTTCAATTTATTATTAATAACTTCACTATTTTTTAAATTATGTTTATAATATAATTTTAATTTATATATGCTCACTATACACATAAAAAGCATTTGTATTATATATGTGTGTGTTCATGTCAAAAACTACTATACATATGCAATTCAATAATGTATATTCTATTTTAATTAAAGCTTATCAACAACATATAATTATTATATACAATGTGCAATGTACATGAGGGAGGTTTAGAACAGAATATAGCAGACTAGTTTCTAACTTGTGGCATTCATCAGTGAGGAGCCTTGGATCTGAGAGCACTGTACCTACTCATCCAATATCCCCAGACTAGTTTCTGGCTTGTGGCATTCATCAGTGAGGAGACGTGGATCTGAGAGCACTGCACCTAGATTTTTGGATTTAATGCAATCCTCCAGCAGCCACCTTTTATCTCTACTTTGTCTGTTAAAATATAGTGGATGTCACAGCTCCAAATATTCATTCACATTGACACATGCACACATAATAAATATAAAAAAATGATATTATTTCTATTTTGCATAATTAAATTTGGTACTATGAATTGTATTTGTTTAAAGAGAAGGTAAGTTGCAATAAACTTTAAAACATATACATGTTCTATGATAAATGCTAAAAGTTATTGATATATGTGCCACCCAATTTCATAATAAAAATTAATTGTGTTTTTAAAAACAGTTTATAAGATATATTGTAGTTTGTTTTTCAAAAATGTATTAATAGAGACAAACTTAAAAGATAACTCATACATTTTTATGCCTGATAAAGAAACAAATAATATTTATAAAAAAATTATTATTTATAAATGAATAAATAAGTAAATATTTATTGTAATGTGCAAACAAAAAACTTTTAGGGGTTATACCATAGTAGCATCTGGGATTTTATTTTTCAAAAGCAAAATACGAAAAAAAAAATGTAAATAAATGAAGAAATAAATTATTTATTTAAAAATAAATTAATACTAATGATATGTTCTAACATGCAGAATTTGTAATAATCAACACTGACAAAAATATAAAGAGGTTGAAAATAATTTGCAATGATATCATTTCAAAATAGATGAAATGATAATAAAATACTTTTTTATTTCATTGTAAATAAATAAACAATATATATATAACAATTAAAATAAATCACACTTATACAATCCCAATATCAATAACAATCAACAATCTTGATGTGTTGTAAATAAATAAAAAATGCAATTTTTTAAAAGTAAAATAGGCAAAACTTTTTAATATTTTAATCTCTTAAGTAGTTCTCATGCAAGTTTTATATTGATGCTGCAAATAATTGTTTTTGATATTAATGATAGAAAGCCATTTTAATCACTTATCAGCATAAATTTTTGAATGAATTTCATAAGAATATTTTTGTTCTAACTAAAGTATCAAGACATCAATAGCTATAATAAATAAAACAAATCAACTATAAAGACAATAAACAGAGTGTTTTTATTTGGCAAAGAAATAAAAGTATGTTTCTACACTTATGTTGCATAGACTTTTGTTATATATTGTAAAAACAAAAAAAGTTTATATTAATTACAATTCATTATTATTTTATTATTTAATTTCTGTAAAATTATTAAATATTTGTTTCTTAATAAACATATGATATTTACACTTAGATTTTATATGAATATATTATTATTTTAGCAGAAAATTAGTCAACCCAAAATGTGCTAACATCAAAAAGAAACTGTCCATCAGCAATATTTTTTTTGTAATTAAAAGTTGAATATTAATATTTCAAAGAATGTTTTTGTTATTTGAACTTATACTTTAGTGAAATATGTCTTAAATATACAGATTTTACAGATATTTTGTTTTTATTAAAATAGAATGTTTTTGGTCTGAATAATAAAATGAAGTCTTTTGTTTTATTGTTTTGTTTATTAGTTGTTTTAATTTGCAGAGTTGATATTGTATTTTTAGTCTAATTTATTTTTTGAATTTATGTTTGAAATAAAATTAAAAAAAAATGGGATAAAATAAAAAAAATGCATTTTTTTTGTTAAAAAATACATTTTTTTTGGTCAAAAAAATATAACTAAAGAAAATCTGGAAATGAAAGTATTGCACATTGTATATGAGCATGCCAAACAAAAAATTAGTCAAAAGATTAAACATAAAATATTTTGAAAGTCCACATCATTTTTTTAAAATTCAATGAATAAATTAGTTCTAATGCAATAAGTTGATTTTGTTATTATATTTTAAATTTACATTTTCTGCATTTATATTTACTTGCAACTAATAAGTTCAAAGTGATTAATAAAATTAATGAAAAAATGTATAATCAATCATAAGATAATTTTAATGGAATCCTGAAAAAATATATACACTATGAATTATTTCATAGCTGGAAGTCAAAATCTTAATTAATTGAATAAATTAAATAACTGATAGCAAGAAAAACTTTAACAATATATACATTTATTTTATGCTTTTTGGTAACATTTGGAGTCTATCGTAATGATTATCATGTCTACATCATGAACAGGAAGCATTTCTTCAAACAAATGCAAAAGTTCTGTAGCCTTACTCATAAAAAATTATATTCTCTCTGGATCACTTAAGTAACTAATGGATTTTTTATACTATGAAACTACTGTATTGCAGGCTTATCAGAAAATCATGCAATTAAATCATCAAACTATTATTAACTATATAATTGAATAAATTCTTAGAAATTTCAATAAAGTTATAGATGGCATTACTAGAAAACTATACACATTATTAAGAATCATAGAAATAAATAAAATAAATAATTAATGTGAAATAATGGAGTTTTGATCTGCAGAAATCAGTGTGACTGCACTTATCACATTAGTATGAATATAGTAATGATTTCACATAAAGTATTTACAATTTTCGATGTGGAACTTGTGCTGTAAGAATTAACATAAAATTACCTGCTGTAACTATGATCTAGGATTTAGTTCAGGCTAAAGATAAACCTTGAAATTTTTTCATAACATAAATAAACTTAGAATTTCTCTTTTAAGTAGACAGTTTACTGTCAATCCAAGTAGCCAATGAATTATTACTAGTAAATAGTTATCTATTTGTAACTGAACATATAGGTCACAAATTAATTTGAGTTGGTCAAATATGTGTCAATGTAAAACTAAAAATTGAGGTGACCTTCATTACTGGTAGGGGAAGGATCATACTTAAAAGTATGACATATTTTATTGCAATATGAGATTAGTTAAAGAACAAAAAATATTTCAGTTGATTATTTAATCCAATTGCATGATTATTCTGACGACTTTAGATCTGTTACTCACAATAGCAGATAATATTTAGCTAAAACTTTAAAAAATATATACAGTATTTATTTTCTCTCTAAAAACAAATTGTTTTATTTTATATTTTGCACTGTTTCGTTTTTTATAGTTTCTATATTTTATTTTTTATTGGTATACTTGCAGTTTGTGTTTATAAAAATATTTACAGATAAAAAAAAATGGGAATGCAATTTTTGGGAATAAACCTAAATATGTATTTAAGCCCATAAAATATTCTTTAACTGGAACCATACTTTTCAGTAACTCTAAATATTTAAGAAAATTTAGATGAAAAAGGCAAAAGTTTTGTATGGTTTAGCTTCTTTTTTTTCAACCTTCAAAGACCACATGAAAGAAATAGAAAAATTCTAATTATACACGCGAATATTATAGATAAACATATACTATATATAGTGTTCATATTATTGGAAAAACAAATCTCAGTAATAAAAACAGAAAAAAAAAGTAACTTCAAAACTCTAACTATACAGTACACTCAAATACTATAAGTAAACATATACAATATATACATATAATTATAATCAAGGACTTTGAGCATTTTATCATCGGATTTTTAATAATATGGATGGCTGAAGAATTGGAGAATGAAGAGGATTGAGGCTTGTCCATTAAAGTTTGAAGATTTTCTATCTCAATATAGATCTGAGCAGTGATTATATATATATGTGAGAGATAGTAATCTGGATCAACTGATGAATACTGGTTCAGCACGAAAAACATATATTGGAGATCATTTATCTTTTTCATATGTATGTATGTGGTCATTTGTATCAATTGTGTAAGATGGATTGGATAGTTGTGGAGAGTTTGAATGTCTCAGTTCAAGTCTTTTATAATTACTTTAAGTTTAGTATAGACAATATAAATGTATTTAAATATTATATATATATATGTGTGTCCATATTATTGGAAATACAAATCTTAGTAATAAAAACAGAAAAAAAAGTCAAATTTTTTTATAGGATATAGCTTTTTTTTTCAATCTTCAAAGACCACATAAAAGAATTACATACACGCACATATTATTGATAAACATCTATATATACTAGTCATATCATTAAAAAAAGAGCCTCAGCAATAAAAACAAATATTTTAAATGCGTGACTATTATGTTGATGTGCATGTATATATAAATATATTTGAAGAGGTCATTAATTATAGGTTCTGTATAATTATTTTCAAAACAAATAATTGACATGGTTTCTTGTAGGATGACTGTAGAATAATGTCAAAGGAAAATGCTAGATATGAAATTATATTTTGCTCTTCGGTTTTTAATGTAATTTTACTTAAAGTTGTTTACAATTTGAGACAGAAAATTTTTGAGTAACTTTACTAAGAAAAAAAAACCTTATTGTATAATAACAAAGTTGAAAAAGGATCCGCTGTAGCTGCAAGGCTATATGATTACTGTAACAAAGTATACTCTACTTAAAGATATTTTTAATTCCTTCAGGGTTGAGTAAACATATTGACTGGTGGAAAAATATAATGGGAAAAAAATACTCTTCATCCAATTCATCTACTTATTAATCATCTCGTTGACCACATAAAACAAAATCAAAACTATTATTATAATACAAAACACTAACTCATGCCAAGTTGCTGTTTTAAAACGAATAATTAATGAATGTCTGTTTTGCACGTAAGTGATTTAAAGAAGTCATCAATAAACTAATCTTGTCTGAATAGATTCGTTTTTTTAAATATATACGTAGTAATTATTTTGCTTTAATATATTGAGCAATGGAAAATCGACACATTACTTTTATTGATGTACAGCCGTTACTTTTCATAAATATTTTGAACTTGTGTATATATAAATTAGATCTAGATACAATCATTATCATTTTCAGTCATTATTGATCCAATGCAGGTTGCAAGTCTCTTGCAAGTTTAATCTAGTTTCTTCGATCCGAAACCTCTGTTCATACCAGCAAAACACCAAACTCCTTATTTCATCTTTTCATCTCACATATGGTTTATTTCTGGGTCTTGTGCATTCTTTTGGGATAAAAGTTAAAACTTCAAATGACAGTCTATAATCATCTCTTTTAATAGTATATCTATCACAGCTCTGTTTTAATCTCTTAAACATTTCAATGATGCCTGTGCTACCTATTAATTCTCTCACTTCGATATTTCATTTTTGATTTTTTTCTTGTTACTCTTAATGTGTTTGAAGTATGCAACTATCATATCCATAAATGAAAATTGATAAAATATCTATATTAAAAAGCTTCGTTTTCAAATACAAGCAATTTTTAATACCAAGTTATTTCTACAAAAAGTACTCCATCCATGTTTAATTTTTTGATTAATTTCATCCATTATATTTCCATTCGTGTTAATAATGTGACTAAGGTGCATGAAGTTATTAATATTTTCTAATTGTTATTATCTCTTTATTTTCTTCTTACTTTTATCTGATAACTCTTGCAATATTTCCCGAAACTCTGAAGTATATATACAGTATATTGAAAAAATAATTACATCATCTATAAAATCTAAATAAATATACACAAATATGCATTTTTATACATTATATAAACTGAGTGATATATATATATTCTGTTAATTCAAATACATATCATATTTGTAGATTGAAAACTATAGTCTGCTGATTTGGTCAGACATAGATTGATAGACTTTGGGGTTCAAATCCATAAATCGCGACTGAGCTTTTTAACTTCCGGCGCTTGTTTTGCGTACGTTTGGCAGAAAAAGTTTAGTGCTGATCAAACACACACATGTAAATATTACAGCATCACCACATTCTTGTATGCATGCAACCAATATTTATTGATAAGTGGTTATCTTGTTATTCTTAAGTAGAGATTAAAGCAAGGATAGAAAATCGTTAAAATCTGTAGCGCCTGACCAATGAAAAACCCTTGAGTAATTTTTTTTTTTTTATTGTTCCTTTAAAAGAAAAATACTAATGCAAATTTTTGGGGGATTATTTAAGAGATTTTTATACATATATGTATATATTACGTGTTCGAAAGTAAATATTTAAGATACAGTACGCAATTAAAGTACAAAACTATAATAATAATTTTAAGTTTATAAACGAACGATTTCTTGTAGGGCAGTATGGGTATACAAATGTCTATAGTAATTATGGGTGCCTTTACAATTTATGAATAAATTAAGGCAGATAAAAGCAAACAATAATAAGTGAATAAATATATTTTCAATAAAGTACGAGTTTAAACATTAGGATTTCATAATTTAAAGAAAAACTTAAGGTTTATCCCTCTTTTTAAAATTTCCTATGAGTTAATCTTACTTTTTATTTTTATATCTTTCAAGTTTTTAACAAACAAGATAACAGATATATATATATAGTGGTAGAATAGACAGTCTATTAAATAGCTCATTTACCAACACTGACTTCTCCAATACTTATTTATAGAGAAACAGCAAAGGAGAAGATAATATTTATCAAGCTAGGCAAGAAGATTTAACTCTCTCCCCTCTTTTTATTTTATCCTCAAGTTAAAAATACCTAAATATTCTTTTGCTATCAGTAAATTAGAGACTAGATTACGTAATGGTTTTTAGAACAAACTTTATTTATACTACTCCGATTTTTGCCTCCTATTGCAAGCTTAAATATAAATATAATTTGCTCCTGAAAATCTCAGCACAAGTTATAAAAATATAATATTAATATTGTCAAAAGAGATACTTAAAAAATTGAGAATATTAAATTATAGAGATACTGAACTATTGTCAGATTTATAAACAATGCCAGGAAGTTTCGGGGACCCAGGGGTGGGATCATTGGGTGATGGATAGCTTCTCAGTAGCTGGGCCATGTAGATCCATGTATAGATACTCATGTTCAGATACACATTAATATCAACATTATAGCAACTCTTTAATGGACATAATTATTATCAAGCATATTTACTTTATATAATCAATAATTGTTTTACCTTGTTTGTCACATTGAACACTTTGTAATTCTCAAGGGGTAAGTGTACCCAAAATTTTTGTAATCCTTTTACTAATAAAGGTTACTTTTGAAATATAAAATATTAAGTTGTTGTCTTTTTTTTTAAATTTCAGACTGATAGCTTGACATCCAATAAATAAATAAATAAATAATAATAATAATCCAATAATAATAATAATAATAATAATAATAATAATAATAATAATAGTAATAAAGGCTTCTGGATGAATAACATATTAAATTCAGATCCTAAACTCTTCTGACAAAGATCATAAGCCAGAAAGTAGTCTAAGTATAAGAATTTAAAGACTGACATCCGAATCTATTGATTAAAATAGGTGACAAGCTACAGTACTATAATTAGTTTACTTACAAATTAGAGGCTACCTAAAAAAAATACAAAGCTTCTTGAAGGATGCAAAATTTTCCAAATGTACTAATGATAACATTCAAAAATAGCTAGGCAACTAAAATATTTATTTTTAATCTTAAATCAATTTTAACAAAAGCTTCATTTTTTCTTCAGAAGAATATTTACCATAAGTCATATTGCGGAATGTAAAAATGTGTTTTAAAAATGAAAATAAATACTACTATATTTCATAGGAGACACTGATTATGCATGAGATCAGTAGAACTGAAAGTTGCATGGGCTTGGAAAATAATCCAATGGGTTATTACTTGGGAATTTATAAAAAGTTTAAGCATTAGAAATGACACAGCTGAGACACAAACCATGGACTTGAATTCCTGCCTCTACCACTTTACTATGCACAAAACTATGTAAGCTAGTGGTTTGTGTATTCATATTTTAAATGTTTGCATTTTATATGTATCCCAGTGTGTTGTCAGTAGCTTGTTTTATATTTAAATCTCAAAAGATACTCACGTAAAGGTAATCAAAACATCATGTTGTCAGAATTATTATATGGCATAAACAATTTCTTAATACAAATATTTACATTTCAGGACATTAAATAATAGCAAAATATATTCGAATGTGAAATTACATTTTTCTTTCTGTTTGTCTTGATAGAATTATGTATGCATTCTTTTAGTCTTATTATAATAGCAATCATATATACAAATTTAAGATATCTATTGAGTTTATGGATTTCCTAGTAACACATGATAAATCTAGTTTATGGCTTATAACATTGCTTTCTAATTTCGATTATGATTGTTTAATGCATTATTTGTATAATAGCATTATTTCTGATTTTTTGAGGATTATTATGTATAGGCCACTTAGAATAAAATATTTTTACCTCAATTTATTATACATTATTCTGCCCAATAAAGATTTTTCTGTCTATTAAGAGAAATGCATACTTTCAAGGTTAATAAATGTAAAAATATTTTCTTTAGCAAGTCAGTTATTAATAGACTGCAAATAATATATAATCTAACTTTTAATAATGTTAATATTTTTTGTCATGGTTTATTATGAATGTTAGAAAACAACTGAACTTATAATTATGAACATTTATGTATATATAATCTTATGTATGTAATTATTATTATTATTATTATTATTATTATTATTATTATTATTATTATTATTATTATTATTATTATTATTATTATTATTATTATTATTATTATTATTATTATTATTATTATTATTATTATTATTATTATTATTATTATTATTATTATTATTATTATTATTATTATTATTATTATTATTATTATTATTATTATTATTATTATTATTATTATTATTATTATTATTATTATTATTATTCAAAGGATAAGCTTTATTAGTATTTTAAAAGGTTATACAAGTTACATTTGACAACATAGTTTTTATATATAAATTGGTTCACAAAACTACATATGTACAATGATTTGATCAGTGATTGTATGGTTATCAAATTAGAAGTATTTAAGAAAAAAAACCAGTTCAACAAAGTCAATGATGATCACTCAATCATATGATTATATACAATTAGATTATTATTATTATTATTATTATTATTATTATTATTATTATTATTATTATTATTATTATTATTATTATTATTATTATTATTATTATTATTATTATTATTATTATTATTATTATTATTATTATTATTATTATTATTATTATTTGTTTATTGTGTATTTCTGTTAAAGTGTAAATGTTGAAATGCACATAATAAATAGATAATATTCATCAAAATATAAAATCACAAACCAATAATAAATAGATATTGAATTATTATTATTATTATCATCATCATCATTATTATTATGATTATTATTTCTTCAATTATGTTAATAATACCTGCTTGTTTTCTCATTTGTGTATTTTTGCTTTTGATTCTTTTTATTATTTGTAACATACATTAACTCACATTTCATTGAGTAATTTGAAATCTGCATATTGATATTTTAATAAATGCCATTAAGAAAGGATAAACCTATCTATTAAAAACTTTTATTTTAAATGCATAGGCATATTTCCTTTTAATATTAAGATATTTCTATCAAAAATATTCTATTTAATATTATTTTTATGATTAATTTTATTCATTATGTTTCCATTTATATTATTAATCACTTTAACATATTTGTAGTTGCTAATTTGATCTAATTCACCATTATTGATCTTAAAGAAATGTAAATATTATTTTTTTAGCATTTATTTTTAGTCCTACTTTCACTCGTTAATTCTTGCAATATTTCCTAAAGTTCTGAAGCATTATGTGAAAAAAAAGTACCATATCATTTTCAAAATGTAGATGACTTAAAATAATCTCTAATTATTTTTATTGTCTTAGCTCATTTGTAAAACTGTTGAAACAATTTTGGAGATAAGGAATCACTCTATTATACACTCTTTTTAATTTAAATCTTCTTACTATCACCATGTAGTCTAATCATTGTTGTTACATAGCGATAAATATTCTTTAGAATATGACAATATCCTAGGTCTATATCTTGTAATATTTATAAAATCAAAGGCATTTCTGTAATCTACAAGTCTGATTATAATGATAACTCATATTCATTGTTTCTTTCTGCAATGGCTCTTAATACTTGAGTGTGACACATTGTGCTCAAACTACTTTTAAACTCAGGTTGTTCTTTTAATTAAATAGAATCCAAAGTTTATTGTAAATGATTTGTAATTATCTAGATCAAGATTTTGTATTGAACTAATACAAATCTGATAGTTTTATTATTTTTAATATTTTTTTGACTATCTTTCTTAAATATCGATATTTCTATTGTAATCTTCCAATCATCTGGTACATTTTTATCACTTAGACATTTGGTATATAACTTTGCAAACAATTTATTCATTTTTTTATCTACTCTTTTTAAAATATCAATAATAAATCCATCATTTCCTGAAGCTTTTGTTTTCATAGATTTAACTGCAGGCCATACTTTTTCATTTAAAATAATGAGCAATTCTGTAGATGTAATGTTATAGGAGATAATATATTTTCTTGTATTTTATTGCTCTATAGTTCCTTATAAAGCTTTTTCATATATTTTATAACATTATCTCTCTTTTCAGTAATAAATCCATCTTCCTATTGCAAAAAATAACTTTCTTTCCAATATCAAGATATTTTATACTTTGAGATTTTTATTCTCTTTTATAATTTTGTTTGTTAATTTACAATTATATTTCCTTATATTTTTATTAACATTTTTTTTACTCTTTAACAAAACTCTTCAATTCTTTTTAAAAAGTCATTTTCAAAAATTTTCATATTTATTTTTTTCTTATCTCTGTAGAAAATTTAGGAATAAAGTGTTTTTGCATCAGACATCTTTATTGTATGTAGTTTTTAATAGAGTTTCAGTTATTTTTTATTAATTTCTGTTAAGTCTAAACCATCATCAAAATCGATTAATATTTTTAAATAACCAGCAAGTTTCTAATTTAGATTTATTAAAATGTTTCTGAAAGATAGAATAGTCAGTTATTGATAACATTTGTTTTTATATTAAACTTCTCTAGTTTTGTCTTAAACACATATCTTAGATCTCACTAATAATTTCTGTGTTGAATCTGTTAAGAACATTATCATCATGAATTCATCATCATCATCATCAACCATTATCAATCCACTGCAGGATGAAGGTCTCTCCAAGTTTAATCCATCTTCTCCGATCTTTAGCTTCTCTTTTCCACAACACCCCTGCACATTTTCTTATTTCATCCATCCATCTCACATGTGGTCTCTTTCTGGGTCTTTTACGATCTCTTGGAATCCAGTTTAAAATTTCAATTGTCCATCTATTATCATTTCTTCTAGCAATATGTCCAGCCCAACTCCATTTCAATCTTTTAATTTTTTCAATAAGGTCAGTAACACCTGTTTGTTGTCTTACCCATACATTGCATTTTCGATCTTTTCTTGTTACTCCCAACATACATCTCTCCATACTCCTTTGAGTGGTCTGAAGTCTCTGTATTGCTCTTCTATTAAGTGTCCAAGTCTCAGATCCATAAGTAAGAACTGGTAAAACACATTTGTTAAAAACCATTCTTTTCAAACACATAGGCATATTTCCTTTTAGTATCAAGTTATTTCTACCAAAAGCACTCCAACCAAGTTTAATTCTATGATTAATTTCCTCCATTATGTTTCCATCTGTATTAATAATCTGACCTAGGTATTTGTAACTGTTAACTTCTTCTAATTCTTCATAATCAATCTTTATTTTCATATTTTGAGCAAATCAATTAAACATTACTTTAGTCTTTTTAACATTTATCTTTAGTCCTACTTTTCTACTTTCATCTGCTAACTCCTGCAACATTTCCTGCAGCTCTGAAGCATTATTTGCAAAAACAACTACATCATCTGCAAAATCTAAATGACTTAAATACTCTCCATTTACTTTCATTCCTTTAGTTTCCCATTTTAATCCACAAAATACTTCTTGCAGCACTGCTGTAAAAAGTTTTGGAGATATGGAGTCACCTTGCCTTACACCTTTCTCAATGTTGATTTTTCCAGTATCATTATGTAATCTAATTGTTGCTGTTGCATTTTTATAAATATTCTTTAAAATATGACAATATCCTGGATCTATACCTTGATGATCCAATGCTTTAATCACTGAAGAAATGTGTATAGAATCGAATGCCTTTTCATAATCTACAAATCCAAAACATAATGACAACTCATATTCATTTGTCCTTTCTATGACTTCTCTCAATACCTGGATATGATCTATTGTACTAAAACCACTTTTAAATCCAGCTTGTTCTCTTGGTTGGTGGAAATCCAAAGTTCTCTGTAGACGAGTTGTAATTATCTTGGTAAAATTTTTATATAAAACTGATAAAAGGCTGATAGGTCTGTAATTTCTAATATCTTCTTTATCACCTTTTTTAAATATTAATATTATTACTGCATTCTTCCAATCTTCCGGTACATCTTTATCATTTAGACATTTGGTATATAACTTTGCTAAAATTGTTTCTATTTCTTCACCTCCTTCTTTTAATATATCAATTATAATTCCATCATTTCCTGGAGCCTTTCCTTTCTTCATACATTTAATTGCATGTCTCACTTATTCATTTAAAATTCTGGGCAATTCGGAAGAGATCGGAATTTGGAGGTACTTGTTCTTTATTACTATATAATTCTTGATAAAAATCTTCTACCAATTTCATGATGTCATCTCTCTTTTTAGTAATAATTCCATCTTTTTTTTTATTGCAGATATAAATTTCCTACCAATACCAAAATGTTGTTTAACATTCTTGAGACTTTTATTTTCTTCTACAGCTTTCCTTGCTATTTCACAGTTATACTTTCTTATATCATTTTCAACTCTTTTCCGTACCATTTTACAAAATTCGAGATATTCAATTCTTTTTAATACATCATTTTTGTATATCTTCATATTCCTTCTTTTCTTCATAAATTCTCTAGTCTCAGTAGAAATTTTATTAGTCAATTGCTGCTTTTTTCTACCAGCTATCTTTGTTGCAATTTTTAAAAGTGTATCAGTTATTTTCATATTAATTTCATTCAAATCTGAATCATGTTCAAAATCTCCTAACACTTGAAACCTATTTGTAAGTTCTAATTTAAATTCATTAGAATGTTTCTGAAGATTAGGCATATCAACTGTAAATATTGTTTTTCTCAATAATTTTTGTCTCTCTAGTTTTACATTAACACATAACTTACACCTTACTAATCGATGATCACTTCCTGTGTTAAATTTATTAAAAACATTACAATCTTGAAATATGTATTCCTGTTAGTCAAAATATAATCCAATTCTGCTGTACCTTCATTTGGATGCTTCCATGTCCATTTCCTTTTAACATTTTTCTCAAAAAATGAATTCATAATATAAAGTTTTTCTTTTTCCGCAAACTCCACAAGTCTATGTCCTCTCTCATTTCTATTACCATAACCAAAATTACCTACAGCAATTTCATCTTTCATTTGTCTACCAATTCTAGCATTAAAGTCTCCCATAACAATTTTAAAATGTTGTTTACTCTGATCAAAAGCCTTTTGTACATCCATATAAAAATCTTCTACTACTTCATCACTATGAGAACTTGTTGGGGCATAAACCTGAATTATCTGCATTTGGTATCTGCTATTAAGTTGTATAACTAATCTTGCAACTCTGTCCGATACACCATCAATCTCCACAATATTGTTCTTCCACTTTTTATTTATAATGAATCCTACTCCACTTGTATTTCCAATATGTGTGCCTTTATAATAGAGTATATGTCCACTTTTTAAATCAATTGTTTCTTCACCTTTTCTTCTAACTTCACAAAGTCCAATAATGTCCCATTTAATATAAGACAATTCTTCTTCTAATTCTTGCAATCTTCCTTCACTTGAAAGTGATCTGCAGTTGTAAGTACCTAAATAAAAAGTCGTCATCAAATGGCAGCCTGGGTCCACAATCAGGGGATTCTTAGCACCCTCTGTCTCGGCCACCAACCACTGCCTTGGTTGGTGACTTTACAGCCTCCTGGGAATAAGGGCCATGCTTTATTTTTGTCTGTCATAATTGTATATATGTATTGGAAAAATATTTATCATTTACACAAACATTCATTCTGCCTTATCAGGCACTGAGAAGAAAGACCATGGTGTTTCTTGATCTTAAACTCAGAGGTAAAAAGCCAATAAACTCACCACGCTGGCTAATGCGTGTTGGTGAGCAGCCCATCCATGTTCATATAGTATATGAATAATCACATAGTAATAACAGCTGCAACGACAAAAAGTATGGAATGGACATTAGGAATTTGCCCTGCTCGGTTCCTTTAAGGCCTCCAAGAGGAATCAAAGGGTCTCCTTTCAGTTAATAGCAAACTCCTTTCTGCAGCCCATCATGAATTACATTTCCATTAATCAAATATAATCAATTCTGCTGTATCTTTATTTAAATGCTTTTATGTCCATTTCGATTTAGCATTTTCCTCAAAGACAGAATTCATAAATTTTTTTTTTTTCTACAAATTTCACAAGTCTGTCTCTTCTCTTATTTCTATCATCAAACATAATTTATTTATCTATTTTCATCATAAGGAGAACTTGTTCAGAAAGATGAATAAGTAATTTTATCATTCTATACAATATATTAATTTTTGCAATGTTGTTAATCCAGTTTTTCTTTATGTTTATAAGGAATACCACTTTGCTTGCACTTTCTAATATTTGTCCCTTTACAATAATGTACATGTTCATTTTTCCAATTAATTATCTCTTTATTTTGTCTTCTGACATGTATAATTTTGGCAGTGCCTCATTTGACAGTTTTTCTAATTCATGCAGTCTATGTTTACTTAAAAGTGATCTGCAATTTCCAATAGCTAAATGAAAAGTCTTCATTAAATTGCATTATCACAATCAGATGATTCTTAAAACATTTCTTCATTCATTTGTCTACAGCTGCTTTGAATGATGAGTTTAGAGCCTTCTGGCAAATAAAGATCATAATTTTGTTTTGTCCATCATGATTGTAAATATCTAAAAAAATCATTTATTTACACATTCATCATGCCTTCAAAAAATCCCAATTGATGTATCAGTTAAGAACTATTAAACAACTAAGAACAAAGGTGATTTTTCCTGAACTCTGTGATTAACACGATATAAAACTTTTTTGTAAGAATAGCATAATAAAGTCTTGAAAATGTTAATGTGCTTATTATCATTTATTAGCCAACAAAAATACTTGCTGTTGGTTAATAAATAATACTTTGAATATTATATTGTTAGATTTTACCATGCTGTTTTTATATATAAAAAAAATTCATGTGATCTAATAATTATTTTCAATGATAATACAGTACAAGTGATTATTTATTTACATTTAATTAGAAATTTGGAAAACAAAATAATGTTAAAATTGTGTTATTATTGCAAATATTTCAAATTAATTTCATTTTTGCAAATTATTGATATCTGAATACACTATATTTAACATCTAATGGCTAGCAAAAAGATATTTGCTAAACATTACTATGCTATTTTTATGTAAGATTTTTTATGTTCTAATATATATATCGTAAGATGCATATTGTAAGCATAATGATATTAAATAAATAGTATACTTATTTCATCTTTCAGAGTGAAGCATCTGAATATCATCAAACTCTGGGTGCCATCTGATAAATACTATCAGGGAATATTACCGCATATATATACTCTATTTTAGTATTAATATTATTTAAAAGATTTTCTTTATAATATTTAATAATTAAAGCGAACATAAACAACCTTTTTGTTACAATACCTGGCTAAATCAAAAATTATATGAGTTACTTATGAATGAAATGTAATATGGAATTGATATTTAGACCTGACAATTTTCATATAAAATAATTGAAACCGTACACTATTTAAATAAATAATAAAAACAATGTATTTATAAATTTAATTCGCAGCACAACTTTTTTCTATTTACAGCTAAATTTATCTTCATTGGGAAATATTTCTAAATTATATATTCAATAAACTACTATTAATACGCTTTAAAACTATTTTTACTAATTTAAATTGAATTCATTTTTTATCTGCAACTATTGCCTTATCTAATGAAATTTAAGCCAATAGTAATGTTACTTCTTTAACAATCTCATCTCTAAATTCTTCTTTAGTTGATGTTTCATGAGTATGTGTGGAAAGACAAATACTAAAATGATAATAACAACTGAACTTCCTCTAAAATGTCCAAAGATTTATTTCTGATCAAAAATATAATTATATGATCAAGCATTTACTTTTTACCATTACATATTAAAATATAAAACAAATAAATATAAGCACACACACACACACTTTTACATACAAGATTAAATAAATAACTTCACATAAAAATATAATAAACAAATTTGGATATAAATATATAAGCTCTAAACATAATAATTGAAACAGTTGTGGTTTGATTACTATATTTTGTAAAACAAAAAATTGACCTGCAATAATTGGTCACATTTTTCTTACACACTATAGTTAAACAAGGATTGTTTTATGGACTATGTTTTAAAGTTTATACTTATTCAAATTTGTTTGCATATTTAACTTTTTAACATATAACTATATTTTAAATTGATAACAATAATTGTTAACAAAATATTAATATTTTCCAGAGCCGTTAGCTCAGTAAATAGATGAAGTTATGATAAACGAAAGATCTGGAATGATTCCAGAGTAATAAAAATGAAAATAGAAGAATTTACTAATTGAGATGGAACGGCCATATTCTATTTATCTGACATTTTGCTATTTGAATATCATTTGACCTCACAAGCTTAAGTTAATGATGGAATTAAATAAATAAATTAGTAATACTAGCTTTAAATTATCAAATATGATAATAAAATAGTTCAAATACTTTCTATTAAAAGCAACATAATTTTGAATATTAATAATTAATTATAATTTTTAATTTTATTTTTTGAGTTAATGTACTTATTTTTTATTTACTTCAATTTTAGCTTCAAAAATTTAAGGAAAATTTAATCTATTTTAAATTGTTTGTTCATTTAATATGCAGTGTGCCCTGCACTGTTTGGGTGCAGTTGGTAGGCTTGGGATAGGAAGGTTCCAGGATTGATTCTGGTACTTGAACTTCTTATGATCTCCTCAGCGATAAAACCATATGCCTTTTATATTTACAGTATTATATATATATTTATAAACATATAATTAGAATTACACTAAAAACAATTAAAATTATTTAATATTCTACATATTGCTACACAGATACAAATAAAATGAGCAAGACTTTATTAGTATATAAGTATAGTAGCACTTATTAAAAATGTCCGTCTGATAAATGACATCTTATATCAAAAATAAAAAAAATAGAAATAATACTAAATTATAAATTAAAATTAATATTACATAATAAATATTGAAATATTCCCAGTTATGATAATTTCAAGCTATAAATTATTTAATAATCATTATGTTTTGTTTTTGACATTTATTCCTGGAGATCATATCAATATTATTTCTCCAGAATGCATTATTCTCTTTTTTTTTCTTTTCAATCTTCTCAAAGAAGCATTCGTTATTGTTATACTGAAATCTATCAATCTCATTTCTGATCATATTCTTCATTTTCCACAACACACTTTTATGTTAAAACTAAAATTTATTTACTCTAATATGAGCAGTCATTGATAATTATTATACCAACAAATATTAAAAAAGTAAATAATTGAATGGCTTTATAGCTTAGAGAATTCATAAGAAACACCATTTAAGGGTCTTACTTGTCAGAGTTGACATTTTACTACTCTAAATTAAGCAAAGCAACATAAATATTTATTAGACTTTATTCACTTTTTGTCAGAGCTAAAAATTTGTTCTTTCATGAACATTCTTTTTCTATAAAAAAACAAACAAACCAGTAAATAAAGTATAATAGTTTTTAATTAAATCATTAAGTTTAACATCTATTACAAAATAACATATATAGAAAATATTTTATAATAAACACTATTCCTGGAGTTTAGATGTAATTATAGGGGAATTTGAACCCAGACTTTCAAGCTCCCTTCAGCTATCCAATCCATCTCATTCAACCAATACACATGCAACTGATACACATGAACCCACACATGTGAAAAAGATAAATAATCTGCAATATATGTTTACTGTGCTCTAAAAAAATCAATAAAATAATTATTTTCCTTAACCATTATTATGTTTTTATATTTAACTTGAAATAAAGATATGGGTATCCAGAAATTAAATAATTCAATCACTTGTGAAAATTAATAATTGAATTAATTAATTTCTAGACACCACACACTTTTATTTCAAGTTAAATACAAAACCCTAACTACAGTTGAAGAAAACAATTATTGGGGGAGTAGAGCAGTGAATAAAATCATTTATTATAAAATATTTTTATATACATATTATTTTTTAACTTTTTAGTATTTGGAATCTTTTTATATATTTATTGCAATTTTCATTAAAATGAATAAAACACTGTTGCATTGTTTTATTCATATAGAATAAATATTATTAATCAATTTCTCCTGATTGTCACCCTCTTTCATCAATCCTTTAGATTAAATGTGATCTTCATTTATTTTGAGAGACATGTCGCTAATTCACTCATTGATACAACAAATTAATTTGATACTTAGCTCTAATCCTTACCCTATGATAATATTGGGGATTTTAACACTTCATATCAGCACTTTATTTCTAAGTATATTCATCTTATAAATATCCACCACATGTATGCAGAGCACTTCTTTCCTATGGATGTCTTGTCCTTTTATACTAAACAACATTCACATCTCATTGATCTAGTCTACTATTTCCCTGATCTTCATTTTATTATTGATCCCTGCCTTCAACCCATTTAATTTTCTGATCACTCCCATTTGTAATTAATTTATCAGTAGACTGTTCCCCTGGTTATGTGAAGGCTTGAAGTCCACCACTCTAATTCTTCTTAAAGCCTTGGCTCTAAAGGCAATCCTCCCAGAGACCTATATCTATTTTAGGAAAATTGACATCCTGCCCTACCCATGATAGAAGCATGGTTTACCTTCATCAATATACTAAACTCCATCATTTTATTTCATACATTCAGGAATAAGGGTCCAACTCACTTTTGAAAAAGTTGGAGTCCACCAATAACACCCTGAAACATATGCCTTCAGTTCCTACTTCAATAGAATCGATTATGAGTCTCAGACAATAAATAATATAAGGACAATCAAAAAATCATTGGAATTATCTTTTCACCACAAAGTTGAGGATTTTTCTTATCCAGTCTCACAATCAGTATAAGGGCTATATTAAATGGGCCCTGGGCCACAGAGACAAATTAAATACTTTTTCTTCTATCAAAGTTGAGGATAAACTCTACTCATGGAACAATATGATTAATGAAATCTTCCTCAAGGCCAAGTTGACAAATTGCCCTTGTGAGCCAAATCAACTGGTGTGTAATAAATCCACAATATTAAATCATGACATCTGAGAAAAAGACATAACCAAAAGACTGTTTTTTACGAGGCTCCTCATAGACATCTGACGTCACTCTAACTCTGCCAGTTCTTATGCTAAAAAATTCGTTTGATAGGTTTTGAATAGGTTTTTAAAAGTTCTGTAAGATGGTGCCCTCTTCCAACTTATTTTACAAGTAAAAAATAAAAAAAAACGCATTTAAACCTAAACAAAGAAACAACATCGGTTGTAATTGGTTGTTAGTGAGATCTCAGCCGAAAAAGACATTCTGATTGGCTGGAAAGAACAAAGAAACCGCCTGATCAAAGAAAATAAAGAAAAACGCTGAGATTTTCATTTCGAATGCAATTCTAAGTATTAAAAAAATATAATTTCAGAAATTAAACTAGTTTTTTAAAAAAAAAAAACTAAAAAAACAAAATTATTTTCGAAAAATATTGAAGATTTTAGTAAAAATATTAAAGAAATATTTAAAAGAAATATTTACTTTTCTATAACATAAAAGTCGACCTTTTGTTTATATTATAGCTTTTATGTTGGAAATTGAATATTTTAGAATAAATAAATAGAATTTATTTTTGAAAGAACTTTCGTTCTCTTCATAACCTGAAAAATTAGTAATATACTTTTTATAAACGTATCTGAGTTGAATTTAATATTATAGGCGAATATGTTTTAACAATAGGCTTTGTCTTCAGTTTGTGAGTTGGCCAACTAAAAGATTTGATTTTTACCTCATACAACCAATAATATAATTAGCGGTTAAAAGGTTAAAACCAAATTATTTTCAATGCCTGAGAAAATACAACCGTCTCCATGCTATTCCTCATTTCATCCTGGTGCACCTTGAAAGATTTACAGTTCCAATCCTTCATGGGATGGTTAACCTCATTTCATCTAAATCTCTTGACATTGATACCCATCTCCATGACTGAATTTATGATCAAGATTATAAAATCAGTTGTAAAGGACAAGATTTGGGATAAGGTCCTTCCATTTATTTCTCAGTATCAATTTTCCAAAAAGGGTTCATTTATGGCTGAAGCCATCAGTTTGTTTAAAATGATCATAGACGATAATAGAACCTTTAGAAAATCTAAACCAATGGTCATCCCGCTGGACATTTCTGGAGCTTTTGACTCAGTTCAGATACCCATTGTCTCCTCAACCTACTTGGCAAGTTTGACATCCCATCTGGCACTATCAATATAATTGGTAATCTCCTCAATAATAAGGACATTTCCATCTCCCTAAATGGAAGGATTTCTTTCTTTTTTGCTTCCACAAATTACATTCTGCAGGACTCCCCACTGAGCGCCTTGCTTTTTATAATTTATATTAATCCATTATTAATTAAATTTGAGCAGCACTCAAAAGCTAATACCCAAAGTTTTGGAAATTTGGTGGATCTTTTCCTCTAAGTCTGGGTTGATTTTCAACATAGGCAAATTTCCTCCAGGAACACTATCACCACTCTATTTTGTGCCAAACCTCAAAAATTTTTGGGTTTTCCGATCTTTAATTCCCCCACAGCAATGAGGAAAAGCATCCAAGAATCATTTCTCCTCTCTACTTACAAGATCAAATCTTCATTATAAAAGTCTATATGTCTCTTTTTGCAAAGACCTCACTTCTGAACATCCTAGTGTTTCCAAGGATTACTTATTTCATGCCAGATGATTTCTCATGAGAATTTATTAGGAAAATAAACACTTTATGCTCAAAACTTTTCTGGAAGGGCAAGACTGTAGCAATTAGCCTCAGAAATCATCAGAAGCATATGAAACTCAATAGACTTTCACTTCACTCCATTGCAACATACCAATTTCAACTTGCCTATAATACCATCCTAAAAATATTTCCTCAATTCCCTGATGCATTATGCTTCACCGCTGTTTCCCCTATGGACACCCCTCCTTCTCATGAGAAGAGCTGGTTGTCATTCCTATTGGAGCACATTTCAAAATTTACCATTATACCTATTAAAACAAATTCTCAAAAAATTAACTTTTGGTAGGCATATCATCTTATTAATAATGATACTTCTTCTTGTTCATCCCTTTTATCCTTCTCTAATCATACCATTATTAAAAAATTTAAGCATGGCATATGGAACCTAAATACTTTTTCTGGTCGCCCATAAAGGTTTCTTGCACATAGACCAGGTCTGCCCTTTATGCCCTAGGAAAAGATGAGACCATGTTGCATGTTTTCTGTCATTATACTTCACTTCAATGCTATGGACATTATAGCTTCTATTTACATAAGCCAGAAGCCCATTGTCACTACCCTGATTAGTAGTATTGGCAATGGTGTGTTTCCATCTATTAGGATTTTCATTTTCTTATTCTTTGCATATTGCTCCATTAGATGTATGATTATCTTTAATCCTACCACTGATAATTCCCATCAATTATTCATATCCAAGCTTCAGACTATCCATGAGAAAGACAAAAAATTAACTCCTTTATTTAAATATTTTTAAGATTACATGGGACTTTTTTTCCATTGCAGATGTTTGTTTGTGATGTTTGGACTATACATTTAATTGTTCCTGACTGCAAGACTAGTTGTGTGATCCTCATCCTGTCTTTGTCATTAACTGTATTGCTTTCACTAGTATACTAATGTAAACATATTATATAATCAATAAAGTTCTTATGAGAAAAAAAGCAATATTGCAGTCTATATAATGTTTGAAAAAAAAATTTCCATTAAAAATCAATTTCAATATTATTTTATTTTTGAAAAAAGAGTTCTCAAAAAAAAAAAAAAAGAAATTAAAATTTAATCCTTTCACTTTTCTTTTTTTTTCATCCATACCTACTGACATTTGAGTTAAGGGTCACAACATTTTAATTTTAATATTTGAAATCCTTATTGAATATTATAAATCAATAAATTGGGTTTGATTTGTTACAAATTTAACTAATTCTAAAAAATCATATTTGAATTTTCTAAATATCAAATATATATAAAAATGTGAAATACACAGTAGAAACAAGAGAGTTTGTGTTTACTGGTTCTTTGTTATAATGCTACTATAAAAAGAAAATTAGCAAAATATTTATTAAATCAATTTTGATTTTTAAATGTTGAACATTTTATTATAAAAGCATAATAAATCTATGCAATTTATGTATCTGAAATTGAAAATTGCATTTATATTTGTTAAATTATCACAAAAATTTAGAATCACCACTGTTTGACACAAAGTATCATAATTATCATTGCTACCAATATAATATTTCAAGTTTCTCAACTTGTATTTTTAAAGTAAAATATATATATTTTAAAAAAAATCTAAGTGGAAATATAAATATAATTTATTTTTAATAATTATAATGAATTTTTTTTGCAAAAACTACAAAATTATATATTTTTTTCTTATTGTTCAAAAGAATGAAATGAGGAATTCTTAATATTCACATTTAAAAAAATCAATCAATCAGCAATCTCTAATTTTGTTGTGGTCTTTTCATGTTATGTTCAATAGACTGATCTGATTAATTTATAAGTTACAAAAAAGTTTGAAGATGTCAATACTTCCACAGAGCAGTTTAACTCATGTTTTAGTACAAAATGCTCATAAATAATGATAAAAAATTGAAAAAAGTAAACACAGCAATGCCATCACAGTATTTTATGAGAAATCATTCTATATATAAAAGGAGTTGAAACAACTTTTATAATCAAGAGAATATTTTTTTTCTATTTCAATTTACTGTAAACATTTTTTATTTTTAGTTATTTTTTAAAATAATATACTGTCTTCTCATGTGAGTGATTGAAAACTTCTACAGTTTTTAGAAAATGAGAGAATCACCCTTAAATATTGGATTGATATATTATGTTGTCATTAATTTCTAACAAAAATTTTAAGAAAATCCATTTGATAAAAGTATATTAAAACTTGATTATAAATTTTTATTTTAAATGAACAAACAAATAGTTTCTAAGTTAAATAAAAGCATTTAAAGACAGCAAAAAGGAGAACATTACTGTTAATTAGTCTTTCCCACTGGAATGTGATGATGATTTAATGGTTTTACATTTTTGCTTATCCTCTAGCTAACAGTAACTAGATTTTCATAAGCAAACAACAATTGAATGATTAATTCTAGCTATGAATCAGCTATTTGGAAAAATAAAATTCTTAGTCTGTGTTGTGTCCCCCCCCCCCCAACCAAGTTTTACCAGCTTGGAAATCAAATTTCAGATCATGAACAAGTAAAAAAGGTATAAAGAAGTATATTATATTAAATGGAATATAGGTATTTTTTAATACTGTCAAATAAAAGTACTAGCATTTTTTATCTTGACTTTTTTTTTCATTATCAGCATTTCTTTCAATTTAAAATGATATAGAGTAAATAAAATTTGAAAATATGAAGTTTTAATAAAAATTAAAAGACAACATTTATTTTTGAAAAAGTTGATGGAATTGGTGGATAGGCGATTTGAATTGTACACATGTACTTAAATATAAAAAATTATAAGGAAATTTTAGAATTAAAATGTTCATGCAAAAGTAAAATAAATATTTTAAACTAATTTCAAGAAAAAAAAGTTAATCTTGATTTAAAGATATATATGACATCTGATAAGATAGATAAATGATTATAGAAGCATGTGAATTACTAAGTTATATATATACATACACACTATATAATATATATGCTATTAAAATACCATTAAACAAATAATAAAAACAAGACAATTTTGAAATTGTCGATCATACCTATCAATTCATGAACATTTCAAATCGGAAACTTTATCATTGCACTAAATCGATTTTATTTTAGATATTGATATGGGGAGGGTCTGATTTCTAAAATTAAAGTTTTAAAAAAAACGTGAATGAGCAGTGGTTGAGATGAAATAAAAGTTACGATCATCAATAAAATGAGATATTATTTTATATAGGCTATGTTTATTTATGTAATAGTAATACGAGCGATTAAGCCAATGCAATGCGCTTTAAAGAGATTATATAAATGAATACTCAGTTTTTCCAGACACGAGATATAGTATTTTAGAAAGAATGGAATGAATCCACCCATTCTTTCCGACCCAAACGTTTATGTATGGGCAAATCTTAAGTGTGTGGAAATAAGAGTGTGAGATGTTACACGATCACTTTAAATTACATTTGTTAAGTTTGAACGAATGACACTTTGCGAAATCTTTACAATTTATGAACCGTCATTCTTTAGTTGAAATTAAACATATATAATGAGATATTATTTTATATAGCGCTATATTTAAAGTGATCGTGTAAGATCTCACACTCTTATTTCCACACACTTAAGATTTGCCCATACATAAACGTTTGGGTCGGAAAGAATGGGTGGATTCATTCCATTCTTTCTAAAATACTATATCTCGTGTCTGGAAAAATTGAGTATTCATTTATATAATCTCTTTAAAGCGCATGTGCATTGGCTTAATCGATCATCAATAAAGAAAATGTTAGTTATACCTTATTGCAGATTGCGCACCCCATATTAAACTGATTTCAGAACAATCACTAATCACGCAAAGATATAAAACTTTTAGACCTTGATAAAAAATAGCACAGTCAGAATGTTTTTTTTAAATATTCATTGTAATACATATAGTAACAAACAATTTCCACCCATCTCTGCCTCCTTCAAAAAAAAAAAATTGTTTGCATACACACAACTTTAATTTTTGAATAAGTTGGGAGAAGTACATAGATTTACATTATTAAATATTTTTATTTGAATAGAAATTATTTTTTATATAAGCATCAATTTAATATGTCTAAAGTTTTTGTCAACTTTTTTTTAGAATTACTAATTAGTTATAATTAGCCTAATGGCGAACTGAATATTAATAGATAGAGTGAAATATTTTATTTTTTTCCAAACAAACGACCAGGACTGAATTAATGATATTGTAGTTTTTTGTCGTCGTCCCCCCCCCCGCCATAACATTTAGAAATCTTGATTTTTTACTACCTTTTCCTTTAACAAAAAAAAAAAAAGTTTTTTTAGTCATTATTTCATATTTCTATTATTGATGTTTTTTTAAATTTGTGATTCACATTTTAAGATACTGTTGCTAACAATGTAAAATATTAGAGCAATCACATTGATCATATTTGACGAATTAGTCAATCATGATTTAACAAAGAATCTTGTATATTCTGGTTAAGGGGATAAAAAAAGAAATGTATTTCTCTTAAAACAAATTGATTAATGAGATACTATGAAAAATGATAATACTAAAAGTTTAATGAAGATGGTTTGCCAATAATCATCACTTTTTTGACTCAATTTATTACAGCATTTTAATTTTAAAGCTACATCGCAAACTTAATGAGTACTTTAGATTCTTAATATTTTATAACTATACAAAGAAATTGGTTCAAGACCTTAAAAGCTGTTTTTGAATTTCAGGCTAAAATATTTTGGTAATATAAATAACTGCTAAATGTGTAAAATCAATTCAAAAGCTAGTTGGGAATGTAGATTATAACATTAGCATCTAGTTTTTATTACTTAGTCAAGCTTACAATAGATGATTCTGAACTGGAGTAGGTAAATTGAACGATTACTTCTAAGAACATATATTGAATGTAGATATAAAAAGTTATGAAAAATTTTGTTAAGTAATCTCTTGATAAAAGAAATTTTATGCAACAATTTAACAAAATATTTCATCATTTTCAACAAATAGTTAAGATTTAAAAATAATTATAAAGGGGTGATCTTGTTATGTTAATGGCCAACAAAAAGTTTTTATTATAATTAAATGTAGATGGAATGAAATGACAAACTAATATTGGTAAGTAAAAATAAAAACTTTTTTGTACCTTCCCCCTCCCCTCCAAAAAATATTAGAAGACAATAAATATATAATCTAATAGATAACTTGAAAGATAATGGAAAACTATGAGTTCGAAACTTCAGGACTATGATGCTTCTCTCTAACAATGGATGCTGTATTAATTTACAGCTAACTGAATTAATCTAGGATCTTTACCTTCCAATTAAAAATAACTATACCTTGATTAGGTTGGATTGGCTATGGGAAGGCGATTTGAAATAAAAAAATCCAAAGCTTTTTTTTAAAAAAAAAAAAAATTAGTTACAGCAAAAAAAATATTCTAATTTCCATTTATTTTTTAAATCTCAAATGCTGTAGCCAATAAGCGGATTTGATAATTTATTTACATTTTTAGATAGAGATAAAAATACATTTTTATTGATAATAATTATTTACACCAAATAAATATTTAAAAAGCTGAAATTTGTTTAAATTATCAAAAAATAAAACAAAATTTGAAAATTCCTTGAAGAACGACTCACTTCAAAAGAAAAAAAGTATAAACAACTTCAAGTTAGTCTTCAATTATTCATCAACTCTTCAAAATATCTTATTAAATTTGAGAACAAATATTTGTAAACCGGTAAAGCTTAATTTCCGACATAAAAAAAATTTCCTCACGCCAAACACCTCATTAGCCTACTCAACAGGCTCATTAATTCCGTTATATAAATCAAATGAAAGTATCGTATTTATAGGTGAGTCATCGACGTCACGGAAAGTGTGACTGATAGGTAATGTTTTGTGACATCATCAAAGAAACAGTTTAACCTTTAAATTTTAAACAAGTGTAATTTGCTGAAAACGCTTTTCAAAGTAAGAGTTTTACTTTTAGTATATAATTTATTATTTCGAATTTAATATTATATCTGGAATGTTATCTTATCTTCCGAAGAAAAAAAATCTGCAGACATGCACGCACATATACATATATGCGTGCGCATATTTAAAACAATTTTCCAATTACATTTTTTTTATTATAATTTATTTGTAGGAATAAAATTGTATTTCTCAAATAAAGTAAATTAAAATAGTTTATATAGGGCAATAAATTATTTATTGTAAATTAATAGCATGTATATAGACTGCACAGTTTTATGAGTCCGAATCTCGAATATTATATATATATTCATCAGAAACATCTGAAAATTAGCCCAGAATGTATCCCAATGTTTTAAATATATTGTCTTGATTTTATGTTCTTGCTTCACAATTTCATTTAGGATAAAGTTTTTCAGTTATTCATAAATTCTAAATTAAATTAAAAACTAACGCACGTGCATATAAAGAAAATAAACATTATATTGATAGATTGTGTATATATTGCAGATTTCCCTGCGTGATGTAGTTGGTACGGTGGTAAATTGGTGCACTCCTAAGCTAAAAGCTCTTTGATCACAGTTTAGCGATGAAGATAATTTGTGATCAGATGAAAATAGGTGTTCTGTGACTGGAAGGATATAAATGCATGTTGAAATGATAAGCAAACTTACAGATAAAATAAAAATAAACAATCACATGGTTTGTTGCTAGACAAGTTATATGTGTGTTCAAGTAATATGATGAGTTCAACAGTTCCTTTCCAATAAGAATAATCAAATAGTTGATTGTTCCAGGAATGTATAAGAAATTCAAGCATCAGAAATGAATCAGCTCAGTGTGATGCATAAATCTTGAGCTTCAGAGTCCCATTCAATAGTTTTTTTTATAAAAAAGCTAAGAATTGTCCAGAAATATTAACTCTAAGACTATTTCTCTATCAGTGAGCTAAATTACACTCAACTAAGCCTGATAATTGATGCAATATATTTGTAATATTCATATCAACTCAAGATTACTGAATTTCCTAAGCCTAAAGAATTATGATACTTTACAATATTAAAATGCATATGACTTTATTTTTTTAAAATCACTAATGTCATGATCATATTCAACATGGGTCCATATACTGACAGTCACAGAACACTTATTTTTCATCTAATCTGCAATAATCTTCATGCTCAGTAATACTGTTACATGATGAATATGATCAATAAAATTGAGTACAAATAAATAAATAATCAAAGGATTATAAACTATAGATAAAATAGATATTGAAATCATTTTATTATTTAGGAGTTCAAAAGAGATTTGAACAGTGGAAGAATAGAATTGGGTGGGCCATGATTCATGAATTTTGTCTGAATTTGCAAATCTACTACTGCATTCAACCACTTAGGGCATTACGGCATATAAAAATTCATCAATGAAATTTAAAAATCTATATGCCATTATAACACTGCTTTTACATTAAGAAAATATCAATAACACATTAAACATATTCTTCATGCATTTTCAAAACAGAACATTCTCTTCAAAGGCATAAGTTTTGATGGGGCATAAGTTTTGTCTTTGAAAAAGATGTTCTGCACTAAAAATGCATTAATGTTTTTGATATTTTGTCTGTATTAAAAGTAGTGATACAATTGCATATAGGTTATTAATCAAGTGTTTGAAAAGTCACATGAGCACCCAAGCATTATGTTAAATGCTATAGTTTCATTAAATTTAATTTAATTTTTTTTTATTCAGCTGAGAAATCATTCAGAAATTTTTAACTCCTGAATTCACTGTTCTACCATATACTCAATCCCACAGAGCTGAAGCAGAGAATTAATATATATTTATGATTCTTTAATGTCCTTTCAAAAGAAAACTATAAAAAAGAAGCTATAATTATAAGTATAGCCAACTAATAGCTGGCTTTTTTGTTTTCTATTTTATTTTTTTAATTTAATATTTATTTACCAATCAATAAAGATTAAGTAGACAGACTATAACCAAATTATGAGAACAATAAATTGAGTCTGTTTGTACCATAAACAAATCCAATATATATAAAAATTTACAGAGTACCGCAATAAAAACAGCATTATGATTTAGTGACATGAGAGAGTAGTGCACTTTAGAGCTCTGTCATGTCAGGTGCTCAAATGTCATATGAAATTCTAAGTTACAACTCCTTAATTATTATATAGAATTAATGCATATTTTGGATTTTACAGAATATATGTATGTCATCAAAAAAGAATGAATTCAAATGATACTATTCATACTGCAAATTTAACTGATTGTATCTAAGAACCAATTACATAGAAGTGTCTAATAATCACCAACTGCACTTAAGCTAAGAGCTAATTACATATTTAGAAATCACATTTTAAGTTTAAAAAAATAGATTTATATATAATAAGGAAGGCAATGGTCCCAGGGAGTTGAACCGATTATTATAAAACAAAAAGTCTTTTAACTAACTAATTGGCCAAAGAAGCAGAAGATTTAAAATACAGAATTCATCACTTTTCTTAAAATTTATTAATGACTTCCAAATAAAATTCATTTTCACATATGATCGCTGGCATTTTGTGAATGACAGGTATAAACAAACAATGTAGCCACTTTAAATATTTGCATCAAGGCACTTTCAGACTTTTTAATGTTAATTACTACTACTCTTAGCATTAGTAACTGCTTGCTTATTGAATAAACAAAATTTGTTTATCGAAAATGACAATGAACACTATTAATTAAGTGCTGTAAATAGAGATTTTGCTTATGGTATAGTGATGATTGTGCTATCTTAACAAATTAAAAGACATTCTATAGGATGTACTTAATGTTTTAATGCCACTTATAAATATATTTAAAAAAGTGTAACCTTCAACTTGTCATTATCAACAGAAGAATGTAAACCAACTTAAATATTTTGATAGTTTTTTAAGTTTAAATGAAGATTACATTTGTACACCAAAGACTCCAATATATAGTTTCTTATTATTTAAAGATAGGATATTTCATTACAATGACATGACTACTGTAACTAAATTAATAGTGTAAAGAGTTAAAACCAATCAAATATCACATGACTTTATCACGTTACTCCAGTTTATTGATGGTTGTGCAACAGTATACTTTTTTTACTACAATTATACCACTCACTAATAGATGCAGAGTATATTACTTCATCTCTTTATTCAATACGTCCTATCCATTATCCCCAGATTAGTGTCAAGCTTATGGTTTTTATCAGTGAAGAGTTTGTATTGTGAGACAGTGCCTGGAACTTTAGAATCTGATGCACTTTTTCCTTGCCAGCCATTATTTATCACTCTGTTTTTCTATAAAGCTATCAGCCCAATTTGAAAAAAAAATTATATAAATGTTTTCAATCTAAGCCAACTTGCCTGTATAGTCATACAGAAGTGAAATCAGTTCAGTTTCTGTATGTTATACACTAAGTTGAAATCATGCAATAGAGTCACATGATATTTGATTTGTTTTAAATTATTCTTGGTGATAGGGTGGAGGTGCCTATTGTTATTGAAAAACTAAGAGCACTGTAATATATCAAAATTGAACTTACTTTAATTATACAGGCAAGTTGGCTTAGATTGAAAATCTTTATATGTTTTTCCAAACTGGAATGACAGTTGATAGGAAAAGAGAAAGGTAAATGATGATTGACAGAGGAAAGATGCATTAGATTCCAAAGATTTAGATGGTGATCCAAAATCCAAATCTCCTCACAGATGAAAATCATAAGCTTGTGTTTGGGGATACTGGATATGACATTACTACATAATAATTCATTAAGCACTATTATCAGCATCTGTCAATTACTAAAGCTTATAATAAGTGGCATAATTGCAGTGAAATAAAAAAACATATATTGATGAAAGTATATACAGTTGTTAGTTTACCCAATTTATTGTATGGAAGTGAATCCTGGAAAATAAAGGCACTAGAACAATTTCATTTAAGATACCTTTAAAATTCTAAAAATGCATAGCAATCTCATAAAAACAATCAACTTGTTCTTTAGCTTTCTAAATGTAAACCAATAAACTCTAATGTTATAAAATTAATCTTATTTTCGATTGGGTATGCAAAACAATGAACATAAAAAACTTTCTTTAAAATTATTTTATAATTAATTTGAGCATGATCTTTGTGGGAAGAGCAGATTCATTTACATTATAAACATCTCAAAAATACTCTAAATGGAATTGCAATTTTCTTTTATTGAGAAGATATAATTAAATTAGACAAGATATTGAAGTGTTTCAAAAATAAAATTTTGCTGCAGAATAAAGCAAAAAAGCATCACAAAATATCAAATAAACAGAAAAATGAATTTACATATTCTATGCTTGACTGTATTGTGATTGATTAGTGTAGTAATAACAAAATTTATTTCTAGTGTTTTATTTTTTTTGGAGTTGGAATGGCCCCATATTCCCAATACTTGCTATTACATATATATATATACTTGAATACATGCTATATGTATATAACTGAAAGTATGCTTATTTACTTTATGACTTACTATATATAAGTCTTATGAGTAAACATTTCTGGATTTATTCCTAGCTGAAGAAAGTAAAAAAAAATATGTTTGGCCAATTGAATAAAACTATTGTATTACTCCAGTCAATTTTAGTAACACAATGTTACTATACTGCCACATTTACTGTGCAATAATATTAAAAAAAAAGTATTCTCAATTAACATAATTTTACTTTTACAAAAATGGAACATTCAAATATCAGCCTTTCAAGCTAATTGTGCATACGCTTTTGCGAGTGTTAATAATAATAATAAATGAATACTTTCTCTCCAATACAAGATATAGTATTTATGCAGGAATAAAATGAATCCACTTATTCCTACGACTCAAATGCTTATATATGAGCAAATCTGAAGTACTGGCAAAGAAAGCGTGAAGATGGAACAGTCACTTTAAATTACTATATACGATGTCTGAATGAATGACATTGGTGAAATTGCCTAGAATTTACTAAATGTCATTCCAACTGAAACTTAATCATATGTAAATAAGCATTTATTTTATATAGCGTATAAAATAAATGCCTAAAAATGGAACAGTATATTAAATTTTTTAGAACAATTTAGAAATGTGTTGAAAAGATAAATGGGGACTAGATTTGTTATGTTGGACTACTAAAAAGAGTATGTGAAAAAATATTTTTTAAGAAAATTAAATAAAAGAGTTATAATAAAAGTATACTAGAGACAAGAAAATTTGAATGTTATGTCGGAAGGATTGGGGAAAAAATTCTAAGATATAGAAATGTGGAATTTTTTTCAAGTTTTATGATGAAATAAATGCACTAATAAATATGCCAAGATCATTTTTATGCCTTTATATAAACCTGTTGTGTAAACTTTATTCTAATCTCTCAAATGCCCCTATTATCAAGAAATATTTATGCACTCATTTTTTCCAGTTACTTCATTTTCTGTTTGCTCTTTGAGAATCAGTGGCATTTTTAACTCTGATATATTTAGATTTACATCTAGAAAAACAATAAATTAATTTAATTCTATTGCTTAATATTCCTAACAAAAAAACTTTCACAATCCTAAATGAAAAAAAACAAACTATCTACCAGTTAATTTATGTTTTGACTCACAGTGCCACTACTGAGTAAAACAGTAAATTGTGTGTTTTTCTTACCAATCATAATTGTTTTAGTTTTGTTATAACTTTTAATAACCTTTAGGATAATATCTAAAATTTATATTATTTACCTTTTAATGTATATATTAAAAATAAAAGATGTGTCAAATTATTTGCTGGTGTTTCTAAAACATTATGTGTTGTAATAATATTAATTAAAATATAGTAGCATTTTATAATTCAAATCAAATCACTTTTTTTATTATTCAAATTAATACTAGCAGAAGCTTTCTAAGATTTCATAAATTTTATGAATGAATATAAAAAATTGATAGGGTTGAAATTTTTTATTTATGTTTAATAAATATTTGAAACCAGGCACTCTTCACAAACCTGGGAGCTTAATTGTAAGACTAGAGGATTTGAACTCAGATTTTCAAGTACCCTTCAACTATCCACACTATCTCATGCAACTGATACGCATGACCACACACATGTAGAAAAGATTAATAATCACCAATATACGTATTTCATGCTAAACCAGCACTCATCAGTTGGTCCAGATTATCATCTCTCACACATATATATAATCAATGCTCAGTTTATATTAACATAGCAAATCTTCATACTTTAATGGACAGGCTTCAATCCACTGCAACCTCCAACTTTTCCGCCATCATCATCAGATTTTCAATGATATGGATGGCAGAAAATTGGAGGTTGCAGTGGATTGAAGCCTGTCCATTAAAGTATGAAAATTTGCTATGTTAATATAAACTGAGCATTGATTATATATATATATGTGTGTGAGAGATGATAATCTGGACCAACTGATGAGCTGGTTTAGCATGAAATACGTTTATTGGTGATTATTAATCTTTTCTACATGTGTGTGGTCATGTGTATCAGTTATATGAGATAGTGTGGATAGTTGAAGGGTACTTGAAAAATCTGAGTTCAAATCCTCTATACTTATGTTTAATAAGCGGCTATCATGGTGTTAAAAAAATAATATCAACATATAAACTATGTTTTTGGTTCTTGTGAATGACTGGGATGAGATGAAATTGAGATGAGAAATGTACTAATAAAAAAATTGAAAATATATTCATATGAAAGCAAATAGGAAACTTTAATCATTATATATATTTTACGATAATACGTTTTGATGAATCAACAAAACTAAGAACTAGTTTATTTATAAACTATGCTACTTAAATTATTGTTTAAAATAATATTCAAATACTCTGAGCAGTTAACTATAGTAATTTCTACTTTTCTTTTTTCTCCCTTTCTTTCCTTCTGGAGTTAGAATGGAAATTAGTTTATGAGTTAACCAATGAATGATTTATGTTGCCCTGTATCGTTCAGCATAAAGATAGAATAACACCCATAAGAGCTAAAAGGATAGAAACACTATCATTTCTAAGATCCAAACATTGAATATATTCGAGTGTTATTTAATTAAGATTGTGATCAAGCAATAGCTAATTGATCATCATTAGTAATGGCATATTGGAAATAAAAGATAATGCGATTTATTTTCTATTTGATTTACCCATTCATTTATATATTCTTTCATCTTTTATATCGTTTTATTCAACTGTTTATCTATTATTTTTAGCCTGTCTATTGACCTATATCTTTCGACCTAAATAAGATATAGGTCAGTAGACCTATATCATCTTCACGTTATTATTTATCTTTAATATTTCATATATATAAAGGGTAAAATGGCCTTAAATAACCCACTGCAGTGCAAAGGCTTCTTCACTATCTCTCAAAGTCTAAGTAAACAGTGAAAAAGAAGTCACTACTCACTGTTGCTTATTAATGATAGTTTTTCGTGTTTTTTATTCTTTGTTTTCCCTCTAGCTAAAAATAGTTACACACAATCATATATATTTAAACACAGACATTTCTTTTTTTTTTTAAAAAAAAAAATTATAAACATTTTTTTTTACTTAAGTATATAGAATAAATTACCTTAGTCTAAATTAAAAAAAATAAATTAGTATTTCTAAAAAATTTAATGCTAAAAACTTTTTATAACATAAACACTTAAATTTAACGGTATCTTACACGTCGATCTTGCTGACCTTTATGATCATTCTAAGGAAAATCCGGAAGTCGATGTAATAATAATTTTCCACCGTGGCAATTGAATTGTTTATGTAAAAATTGACAGTTCTTGCAAAATGACTGGATTTACTTGAAACAATGTGCATTAAAAATAATTTGATTTATTCCTATATATTCAAATAATTTTAATAACATTAAGATTTTATTGGAGATACTTATTATTAATACGTAATTTGCATTAAATTGAAATTACACGCGTAATGTTCAATTTTTTTTATATATGGAATTTCTAGTTACAAAATTTAGAACAATAAATTAAATAATTGACGTCTTCACATTTAATTTAAAATGTAAATTTAATTATGTTATATATATATACTTTGTAAAGTGTAAATGGAGATGGAAATTTTTTGCCTTCAATCAACTTCCGAATTTAGTATGATATTACTTACATGGTAGAAATAAAAAAAAAAAGCAAACACTTATATCAAGTCATAATTTAAAAAAAGAATTTGTGGTTACTTAGAATCATTTCTGATAGTCTATGTATTTTAGATAAAAATTATTTTATTAAGTTTTATAATTATATATATATATGAAAGTACATTGTAGCAATCACTATTTTATGTTCAATAGTTCTATAAATAATGCAAATTATCATCATCAACCATTCGAAAAAACACATATTATGCCCTTTCCAACTCCAAGTAGGGAAAAAATTACTTTGAAGATAAGTTTTGGGATAAATACCTACTTCCTTCATTTAATATTTTCTGATGTGATTCTTTAACTTCTTTTTCAGAAATTTTTTCTTTCTGAAATACATCATGTCTACTTAAGTTCTCCAAAGTATTCTATTTTCCATCATATCTTCCTAATGAAAACCGTTAAAATTGCAACTCTTTAGAATGTCTTTGAAATAATTATCATAATTTAGAGTCTGCTATATCCATATATCCAACCTCAAGTTCATTACAAAACATCCTTATTGAAAGTCTTGTATTATTCATCCGTTTAACATGTCCAATCCAATAAAGGTGTGATTTTATAATAGTGGACTCTATAATAACATATCCAGCAAATTGAAGAATATATTGATTGATTTTATGATCTTGCCATTAAATTTTTTAATAATCCCTAAATAAAATTTTTTTAAAGCGTTTATGTTGTGTTCATTAGGATATCCAAGTCTCTCTTCGATAATAATAGCTCTATATACAGCTAATTTAGCTGCATTAGTTATTTCCCTTCCCTGTGATGAAATATCTTTCTAATTTGTTAAAACAATAGTAAACACATTAAAGTCAGTGCTGCATTTCAACATCTAAATTCACCTTTCTAATTATGAAGCTACCAAGATATTTAAATTGGTTTACAATCTCAAGCTAAAATTTTCTTAAAATTTTTTTCCATTACTGTTTTTTGAATTTTAAGTAATAGATGACAAGTTTTATGTTATATCACACCTTTTTGCTTCTTTTCCTGAATTGAGAAAAACAGTACAATCATCAAAATACTATAAATTCAGAATCTAAAAATATATAGTTCTTGTTGTTCATTGATCCAAATGAAAAATTCTATCATTAAACTTGTGCAACTTGATCTCTCTTGTATTAAGTTATTTGTAAACAGTTCTAAAGACCATTATTATAAAAAAAAAAACAAGATGGGAGCAAATACATATCCTTCTTTAATAACAGTTTTCATTTAAATGCTTTAGATTTTTTACCTGCAGTAATTTCACTTTTTTTCTGTCCATCATTAGTAGCTATATAATACAAATAAACTTTCTTAAACAACTAACTAATTTCAAACAATGTCATACATCTGTTTGATTAATTGAATCAAATACTTTGACCAAATCAACAAAAGTAATATTAAACTACTCTTTTGTTCATTTTCACATATTTGCCTAGTAATAAAAATGATATCTATAGTTCTTTTGATTCTCTAAAACTACAACAGAGTCTCTGATAACCATTCATTTTTACTGGTATTGTTACTTACATTCAACAAAATTCTTGAAAGAACTTACAGTAGATAATAAGGATATTCTGCATACTAGAATCAACATATTCAACAAAATCCCTGAGAGTACTTTTGCTGTAGTTGTATTATAATAAGGATATTTCATGATAAATTACTACAATCTTGTCTATTTCTTTTATTTTTCAAAAAGTGGAATAACAAAAATGTCAGTAAAATCAAGTGCACAACTTCATAAGTTCATATATTTTTAAAAACAGACTAATATTTTTGAAGCTAACATATCAGCACCATCTCCAGGTATTTCATCTGATCATGCAGTCTTTCAATTTTTAACATTTGTACAAAGAGCTGTTTCCATTTCAGTCTTTTATCATTATTCAAAAGATAATCAAAATACTTCCCACCTTATTGAAATATTTTTGATATCATTTTCAATATATCAAAAAAGATCTAGAGAGCCCATGACCATTGAATGGTATTTCCTTTGTACTTTTAACCCATCAATTGTTTTAAAACTTTCTTATCAGTCATTGCACTTCTGTCATTAAATCTCTATATTTATTATGAACTTCCATATTTAATTTGTTATTCAACCAAGCAAAAAACAATCCTTTTTTCTTTTAGTCAAATCACTAATAAGATCACTGTCAGATAATCAATCATGATTTTTCTTTTTAGTAAACTCATATTACAGATTTACTTATATCTACAACAGACTCCTTAGGAGAAGTTCATACATTAGGAATATGACAAATCTGGAAAGCCACATTAGCAATTTTTAGTATTTAATAGTTGTTGAAATTTAATAATACATCTAAAGAAAGAACAATGGCTTTCTTGCCATTATGATTGGAATAAGATCTATTTTTTAATGCAATCTACACTTTTTAACTCTCCCAACTAGAATGTAATTTATTAAAAGTCAATGTTTTGAACATGTATTCTTCTATATTCTTTTACATTGGTTTTAATGCTTTTTCTGCCTAAAATAAAGTGTTTGTGAATGCATGTGTTGTGCAAAAATTCTATAACAATGGAGTCTTTAAATTTACAGCACCAATATTATTTCCACCAAATTCCAATCAAAGTCAATTGTTTGGGCCAATATGAATCTTAAAGTCATTAGAAAATAATGTTCTTTTAATACTATTTCTATAATAATGACATCCTACAAAAAATAAAACCTTTCTGACTTTCCAGAACCAAATGTTGGAGCTTATGCAATAACTCTTATAAGTGCCATTTACATCTGTCTAATAAATTAATTTCACTCCGAATTATCAACAAAGTTGATAAAGGTATGCTTATAAATATCAAAGCTCCCAAGAATACATGGATTCATTCTATTTTTGATCCTTTGTTCAACATTTAGACTGCTTTTAAATCATAACCTGGGGGAAGGTAATTTACCTTGCAAGTGTGAGACAGATTTTAATGTCATTATCTTTTCATTGTTATAACTAAGAATTCTAACAATATAAGATACTAAACTAGACTTTGTAGCAAATCCCCATACAATGCATTCTCTTTTCACTGATTGATCCACACTTCCAAAAAAGCTTGTAATCATATATTTGATCTATCAGATTTACTCCTCTGGAAGACAAGTTTCTCTAAGAGCAATTATATCAATCTTAAACCTTGATAGCTCCTTAACTATCAGTACTGTACTCCATTCTAGTTTTTTATATTTAAAAAAAATATATATTTATAAAATTTACTTTTAATACTATCACTGCCTCCTATTTTACTACTACTATTACTGATAATATTATTTGTATTGCTTTAATGAATAAATAATCAGGCACAACAATCCCTAGCCAAACTCTGAGAGATTGGTCATTTTTAGATCCTATTTTCTAGTTGTCTTCTATGGTATACAGAGGGTTTTTAAATAGAATTGCCAAAACCTAAACCTTTGTCAGAGGAAACATTTATCTCACATCTAGTTCCAAACTGAAACATAATAACAGAATGCATCACACAAAAATCCAACTTAGTATTGCCAACCTACTAAGTCTATTCTCGACATTGCTTTCTTAATTCTCAAGAGCTTGAGTTTAAAAAAAATGAAAAAGAAAAATTTGTTATTTGTTTAATTACAGAATGGAAATCTGTTTGCAGAATCACATACTCCCATTATCACATTTAGTATAAAGAAATAATCAATGAAACGTGTTATGATTAAGTCCTTCATTAACTTAAATGGTAAAGAAAGAAAAGAGGAAGATAGAAAAAGACTGTTCCTATTGTTAACAGAATGTAATTTTTGATCAACAAACATCCTATCCAATAAGATAGCAGAAAATACTCATGATCTGCCACTATTTATTTGTTATTCACAATTAAATCTCATATCTAAAGATCATTCCATTACCCCCATCTGTGAGTCCGTTGGTAGCCTGAGTACAGCACCCGAGATGTCATTTACTAACTAAGCTCACAAAAGCTTAACTTTATTTATACGTAATGAAAACATTAATTTATAATTTTAAAATATAAATGCTAATATACAAATTTTATGAGTCCATGATATCTATGCACACACGTACACTCACATGCGACCAGTTAGTACTCCGACTTTTGTAAAAAAAAATTAATAATAATCATTTGCTTCGCTTCCCGAATAAGAGCCGGAAATATGGTTGTTGACGAAGATCCACCATTTTCCCATATATATTATAGCGTTTTCATTTTATAATTTCATGGAAGAATACACCTGGAGTAAATTAACTAACTGAAGTATTTTGTCGAGTTTCATTGTCGTAAATGAACTCTGATGATTGACGATGCCCGAGGGAAATGATTAAAAAACATTTTGAAACACCACAAGCTTAAAAAACACATGTAAAAGCAATTGTGTAGCAAAAAACAACAACAAAACAATGCAATTTTAATATGCAGCATTTATTTTAGTTAATGATAAATTCCAAATATTATTTTAATATACTAATATTGTTTATATTACTAAATATAATATAAAATATGCATGCACGTAAATACTAAATATATACTTGTGTATATGCTGTATTTATATTTGCAAATATGAATATACTACCAAAAACGTACAGACCTATAAAAATATAAAATAATCTTCAACATCTAATAAGCAGGAAAAGTTTACATAAATTTAATAACTTTTTTTAATGTTTAATATGTAATGTAGTTTGAGCTTAGTTTGTGTATATTATATGCATAACCTGATAAATTATTTCCTGATTATAAAATACAAAATTGAAATTCCAACCGAATTATTTATTATTACTATTATTATCCTATTATTAATATTAGGATTATATTATCATTTCAATCTTCTAAATTTGACCTTTGGCTTACTTTATTCAACACCACCAACGTTGGGTATTGTAGTAATTCTTTGACTACCTTGAAGGAAATGAAAAATTACCGTTCTGGAACGTAGTGACAACATTTATGAAAAAAAAAACAACGAAAATATAAAGTTTAGCCTCCTCCTCTTTGAATGAAAAACGTGTTTTTGTAAATTAATTCTAAGCGACGGTTTAAAGAATTAATCTTAGAAAAAAGTAATTTGGGTCAAAAAATAGATATATTCTTTTCCCCGTATAGGTTGTGTAAAATTTAAAATCGAGTGAAACATTTAAAAAAAAAAAAGGAAAAGAGAATAGAAAATAATATGCTTTTGTAAAAAAAAAAAATCAACTAAGTACTCTTTTCGCACTATATTGGTGAAAAACCAATACATTGCTTGGCAGTTTATAAAAAGTTCGAGCATCGAAAATCACAAAACTGAAATCGATCCATGGATCTTACATTCCATAGCCTCTCATCCCATACACTGAATAATCAATGCAGTGGCTACTTCACCAGATTAGATTTGAAATCGGCCTACCGCCAGGAAAGGTTGATAAAGATAGAATAAGACTTTCAATCAATAATATGGTGGATTGTCTTCATTATCACAATAGTAAAATAAGCCTTTGACAACTTGAAAAACCATTGGATGGAAGGTCATTGGGCTTCTACTAATAATTTTCGCATTCAAGTAGCTTAAACTTTAATGGAAAAAGCCTTAACATAATCTTTTTTATTATTCATGATTCAAAATAAACCTTTTTTTGATTTTTTGTTTCATTACATGTCAATTTATTTTATCTATTCAGCAATTCATTATTCTACTATTATTAATTAAATAGTATTTCCTTTTCGTTAACTCGGCGTATTAGTTAATATTTAGTAAATTGACTTCCTTAAATTAATTTTTTGCAATATTCAAATTTTTACACACAGAAATATTCATGTATTTATCGAATGTGTCTAAGTTATTATTAGTTAAAAGGAAGAAAAGAAAATTGCAAACCCTCACTGTCCAAAAAAATAACCACCCAAGTCTTTCTTGTCTTCTTATTCACAAATCATTTGTGAAGAAATCTTGAGAAGTCTTTGATTGCCATTAAATATTTTATACTTTACATATATTATCCATACTATAACAGGATGAAAGAGTTTCAGGGTGCAGACGTAGTATTTCCAAGTGCCAAGCCTATGATCTAATTTTAAATTCGGTTCAAGTAAAAAAAAAAATTCTAAGAGTCTTAATTTTTTTTTTTCACGTATAGTTAACCCAACCATCTAGAATAGGTAATAAATGGTCTTTAACTATTCTTGGCGAGAAAATAAAACAAGAACAAAAAATTGTTCATAAATTCTTAGCAACTAATCATCAATTGGCAATTTAACCTTCTGTTTTTTTTTGCAGGAATCATCATCCTCATCAACAACAACCATTATCAATCCACTGCAGGATGAAGGTCTCTCCAAGTTCAATCTATCTTCTTCATCTTGATCATCATCATCATCAACCATTATCAATCTACTGCAGGATAAAGGTCTCTCCAAGTTCAATCCATCTTCTCTGATTTTTAGCTTCTCATCCTTGCACACTTTCTTATTTCATCCATCCATCTCACATCCTCTTTCTGGGTCTTTTATGATCTCTTGGAATCCAATTTAAGATTTCAATTGCCCATCTATTATCATCTCTTCTAGCAATGTGTCCAGTGAATTCCACTTCAGTCTTTTAATTTTTTCAATGAGATTAGTAACACCTGTTTGTTCTCTTACCCATATATTGCATTTTCCATCTCTTCTTGTTACTCCCAACATGAATCTCTCCATACTAACCAAGTCTCAGATCCATAAGTAAGAACTGGCAAAACACATTTATTAAAAACCCTCGTTTTCAAACACATAGGCATATTTCATTTTCAAGTTATTTCTACCAAAAACACTCCAACCAAGTTTAATTCTATGAATATTTTCATCCATTATGTTTGCATCTGTATTAATAATCTAATCAAGATATTTGTAGCTGTTAACTTCTTGTAACTCATCATAATCAATCTTTATTTTCATATTTTGAGAAAATCCATTAAACATTACTTTAGTCTTTTTAATATTTATCTTTAGTCCTACTTTCCTACTTTCATCTGATAACTCTTACAACATTTCCTGCAGCTCTAAAGCATTATTTGCAAGAACAACTACATTATCTGCAAAATCTAAATGACTTAAATAATCTCCATTTATTTTCAATCCTTTAGCTTACCATTTTAATCCACAAAATACTTATTGAAGCACTTCTGTAAAAAAGTTTTGGAGACATGGAGTCAACTGTCTTACAACCTTCTCAATGTTGACTTTCCTAGTATCATCATGTAAACTAATTGTTGCTGTTGCATTTTTATAAATGTTCTTTAAAATATGATAATATCCTGGATATATACCTTGATGATCCAATGCTTTAATCACTGAAGAAATGTTTATTGAATCAAATGCCTTTTCATAATCTACAAATCCAAAGCATAATGGCAACTCATATTCATTTGTCCTTTCTATAACTTCTCTCAATACCAGGATATGATCTATTGTACTAAAACTACTTTTAAATCCAACTTGTTCTCTTGGTTGGTGGAAATCCACCGCTCTCTGTAGACGAGTTGTAATTACCTTGGTAAACATTTTATATAAAACTGATAAAAGGCTGATAGGTCTGTAATTTCTAATATATTCTTTATCACCATTTTTAAATATTAATACTGCATTCTTCCAATCATCTGGTACATCTTTATCATTTAGACATTTGGTATATAACTTTGCTAAAAAAAAATATATTTCTTCACCTGCTTCTTTTAATATATCAATTATAATTCCATCATTACCTAGAACCTTTCCTTTCTTCATAAATTTAATTGCATGTCTCACTTCTTCATTTAAAATTCTGGGCAATTCGGAAGTTATAGTAGATATTGGAGGTACTTGTTCTTTATTACTATATAATTCTTGATACAAGTCTCTACTCATTTTATGATGTCATCTCTTTTTTTAGTAATAATTACATCTTTTTTTCGAGATATTCAATCCTTATTAATGCATCATTTTTGTATATCTTCATATTCCTTCTTTTCTTCATAAATTCTCTAGTCTCAGTAGATATTTTATTGGGAAATTGCTGCTTTTTTCTACCAGCTATCTTTGCTGCAGCTTTTAAAAGTGTGTCAGTTATTTTCATATTAATTTCATTCAAATCTGAATCATGTTCAAAATCTACTAATACTTGAAACTAATTTGTAAGTTTTAATTTAAATTCATTAGAATGTTTCTGAAGATTAGGAATATTGTTTTTCTTAATAATTTTTGTCTCTTTAGTTTTGCATTAACACTTATTTTATATCTTACTAATCGATGATCACTTCCTGTGTTAAATTTATTAAGAACATTACAATCTTGAAATATGTATTTTCTGTTAGTCAAAATATAATCCAATTCTGCTGTATCTTCATTTGGATGCTTGCATGTTAATTTCCTTTTAACATTTTTCTCAAAAAAAAAAAAATATTATAATATAAAGTTTTTCTTTTTCTGCAAACTCTATAAGTCTATGTCCTCTCTCATTTCTATTACCATAACCAAAATTACCTACAGCATTTTCATTTTTCATTTGTTTACCAATTCTAGCATTAAAATCTCCCATAACAATTTTAAAATGTTAATTACTCTGATCAAAAGCCTTTTGTAAATCCATATAAAAATCTTCTACTGCTTCATCATTATGAGAACTTGTTGGGGCATAAACCTGAATTATCTGCATTTGATATCTGCTATTATGTGTATATTTTTTTAAGTCTACACAAACAAACTTATTCTTAATGTTTTCTCTAAAAATAATATAAGACCACATCACATACATTACAGACATGTCATCATTAAGACATTTTACAAATCTTTTTGTAAAAACGTATTTATTCAAAATTAAATAATCCATCTAAATAAAATGGAAATAAACAACTAATGATAATTATATTTTAATATGTTAAAAACATATTTCTAATTATTTCCAATTTCTACTCATTTCTGTACAAGCTATTCTGTTACAATGATTTATCTGTTTCCTGTGCTCTGGCAATAAATTTAAATAATAGAACAAAATATTTAAACTAATTATAATTATAAATTTAAAACACTTGTAGAGGTCCCTACTATCGCATTTTATACGCATATTATCGAGGTTATAGCCTCAGTAAATATTACTAAACTAATTATATGTTTTAACAATATTTTAAAGCGACTATTTGGAATATATATATATAAAAGAGACTACTATTAACAATCTTAAATTTCTTCTCTGTATCATTTTAAATTTGTTGTATTGTATCTTAGAATATATATAATGCATACGATTCATTGTGGAGAATCTTAATTATAGATTAAAATTGGGAGAAGTTAGTTATACTTTGTGTTTGTCTGAATGCTTGTAAACATGGCATTTTAGTATTTATTATATGTTGGACTATTTCCTCTATTTAACTTTAAATACTGAATATCTTTAGAAAAATTTTTTAAACTTTATTTAAGGTTTCCAATTACACTCAACTGTGAATAATAACCCGCAGATTAGTATGTAACACAACAGATAGAGTAGTATTATTCTCCTCTCCTTTAAGTATTGCTGGCCTGACTAGTGGTAGTACTAGTATGAAATTGAATCTGGAACTTTAAATTATTGAATATTGGATTTTAATGTCACATTCTAACCGACTGCATTTAGCAAAAAAACTGGTTAGAGTGTTAATTTAAAATTTAATATTTAAGAATCTAAAAGTCTAGGTTCGATTTCCATGCTAGTACTGTTACTGGTCAGATCAGCGGAATTTGAAGAAGATAGGAGAATAATATCACTTGAAATGTTGTGTTATATACTAACCTGTGTGAAAAGTTTAACTAAAGTTTTAAATTAACAGATGCCTAATATTTTCAATGTCTTTCTTACACAACTTGCAGACTAAATCATCCACATTTTTCCATTTATGTGTATATACCCTTTTTGCTAAAAATCCCATTCAAACCTTAAGCAGTAAACTACTTTTCTTGCTATTATCATAAATTAACTCGCACCCAATATTCTGTTTACTTATATATATATATATATATATATATATATATATATATATATATATATATATATATATATATATATAAACATTTTTTGTCTCCATACTAGTTCTCCATCTTTCCAACTTCATATTCTTTATTAATGCATTTATTCTTCTATTCCACCCCTTAACACTATAACACTCAACAATTCTCCTAACACAATAGTCTCATCTTTTGTACAGCCATAAATTCTTTATCTAAATATTGTGTTTATCACATTACCTTTTTGACCCTTCTTGTTGCCTGCCCTTTATTTATAACCCAATTAAATATTATTTTGGTTATCTACAGAACATTTTCATTTTGATTTTTGCATCTGTCATATAAAAACTTGACCATCCTATTTCTCCTTGAATTGCCTCCTTTTCTATCCAAACATCTGCATCTAATGCATGTCTTCCTACTTCTCTTTGTACTTTTTTCAAGTAATCTAATGCCCCTTTACTAACACATAACACATCATTACCATATGTTAAACATGCTACTGCCACTCCCTTCCATACAATTCTAGCTACATTATATTTATTATATAAAAACACTATTAATTTCTTTATCAATCCATTTCTTTTCTTTGCTTCATTTATCAATTTTTTCTTCCATTCATCCAATCAATTTCCCTGATTACTTAAGATGATTCCCAAATAGTTATATCAATTCATCACTCTTAACTTTATATCCCCCAATAAAAAATATTTATCTTCTGTTTTTCCAATATTAATCATCATTACTTTTGATTTTTCTTCACTAAACTTAATCCCCATCTCTTTACCCACCCTTGTGCATATCCTCAGCATAACTTCCATATCTTCCCTTCTTTCTGCACACAAAAAGACATCATCTGCAAATAAAAGACCTGATAATGTATATACTTCCTTGCCATCTATTAGTATATCTCTATCCCTCTTCCTAGTCTTTCTATTAGTCTCTCCATTTCTCTCAAATACAACAAAAACAAAATAGGTGATATAGGGCATTCTTGCCTAAGTCCCATCCCATTTTTAACTTTAACTGATTCTATATTCCCTAATTGATATGTATAGTCATTATTTTCATATAATTTCTTAATAATATCCACTAAAGCTCCTCCATCCATTCCCAAATTTACTAAACTTATCCATAATCTATTTCTATTAACTATCATACACCTTTTCTACATCTATAAAAGCCATATATAATTGTCTACCTGTATATCTACTCATATCCATAAGTTGTGTAACTACAAATGCAAAATGGATGGAAAAGAATAATATATAAAACTGATGTTACTGCTATCAGTCTGTAATTGTTTAATTTTCTATGATCCTTAGTCTTTCCTTTAAATAGTAGCCTTGCTCTTGTATTACTCCAACTATCCAGAAAATCTCTCTTCTGCACCATCTTATTAAAACATGATAACAATTTTACTTTTACATTACACTGCTGCTCATCCATCTAAACCTCTTGCCTTTCCACTTTTCAATTTCTTTTCTGCCTCATTCAGTTCATTTTTTGTAAACCTAATATTTCCATTACTATATGTTGCATGTTTGCTATCACTCTGTCCTTCACATCAACATCTTTTCTATACCTATTACATACTTATTTAATATAATCTCTAATTCTTTTCTAAAGATACTCTCTACTCCCTAATCATCTAGTAATACTATCTCTTTCTCCTCTACATTTCTTCTTTTAATATATTTCCAAAATTTTTTACTCTCATCTCTTCTACTTTTATTAATATCCTCCAACAATTTACAATTCAATTTTATTCTCTCTATATAATTATCTATTTTAACCAACTTTTTTTTGTAAGTAATTTTCCCATTTAACATTAACATGTCTTTCATTTTCTTTGTTCATAATAGCACACTTATATTCTCTGTATACTTTCCCCCTCTTTTTTACACTTTTATTAACTCTCACGTTTTTATTACTTTTATTCTTCTGAATATTCTCATCTAAAACCCTATTTGTCACTTTCTCTATTTCACCACACCAGTCCTTATACTCACCCCCAACCAACTCTTCCATGGTTTCTTCAACTTTTATTTGATACTCTTCTAAGTTAATTTTGTCATTCACTCTCCATCCACATCTTTCACTATCATTTCTACTTTTATTTCTATTTTCCATTTTTATTATAAAGAAGTTATGATCACTATTACTTACTCTCTCTTCATTATCAAACACTTTAATTTTCTGTACTTTATTCATTCCCTCTTTGACAAAAATTCTTCAAAAGCTGTCCATTCTTATCACCTACATCATCAATTTCTTCAATATACTCATTCATATCCCCTACAACCATTATTCTCTTCCCCCCTTTTTTTGAAACTCTGTATATCCTTAACTGGGCATTCATATATGCTACTTGTCCCACTCCATTATAATTTGACTATCTCCAGTAGCTATATACACTATAACCACCATCCATTCTCATTTTCCTAATCTTATCTCAAACCATAAATGTTCTTGACATTTAACAGTATTTAAATATTTTTTTGACAAAACTCCTATCATCACCATTCCTTTTTTCTATTTCTTTTCTATTTATAGCCTGCTATACCAAGTTTTCCAGAATAGGTTCTTCTTCTCTTAGATGTGTTTCCACTACTGCTAATACCTCAAGCTCTTCATTTTTAATTGCCTTGTTTAACTCCAGACACTTTTCTGTTCTCCTACCTCCTTTCATATTCAAATACCCAATTTTAACAATTTCTTTTTTCCTAACTATTCTTTTATAAATTCTTTTGACTTTTTCTTCTCCATTACATTTGTAAATAACTTGCTTACCATTAATTTTACAGACCCATTCCCTTTCCACATCTACATTTATATCTAAATTAGCTATCCTTTGTTTATTTCTTACATCCCATTCATTCTTCTTCTTTTTCATAACACTGCAATTTAAACCCTCACCCCCCTCCTTTATCCAAACTATATTCTTTATAAATCAGACTTCCTAAAACTTCACTTCCTTGTTTTCCTAAGTGCAATCCATCTTTACTATATAACTCCCTCTTTCCAATAAAAAAAATCCCACACATCCACAAACATAGCACCATTTCTCTCACATAATTTTTTCAATCTTTCATTTATAGAACATTCCCTATCTGACATATATCTCTTGTCAAATCTTGGTAATAATCCAACTATTCCTACTTTTCCTTTAATCTTACTCAAATTACCAATCAATTCTATGTATTCATCCATTATTCTCTCTGATGGCTCTAACAAATTATTAGTCCCTACCATAACATACACATCTCTATTCCTATCTGTAACATCATTAATTCTAGCTCCAGGCAAACCTAGTCTTACATATCTGTTTCTATTTTTCCTTGCAATTATATCTCCACATTCTCTAATTAGTGAACCTACTCTTACATACCTGTTTTTATTTTTTCTTGCAATTATATCTTTACATTCTCTAATTAATGAATTTCCTATCAAAACTGTCTCATAGTCTACTTTCTCTGTTTCATTCATAATCTTCTCTACCACCTTTTGGACTTTCTTGTCTACTTCTTCCTTATCATTCCTACTCAATAATTCCTTTATCTGCTCATACCTCATCTCTAACAATTTTAATTTTGCTTCTACATCCTTTGTCTCTTCCTCTACCTTACTTATTCTTTGGCTAACCATCTTCATTTCACTACTAATTTTTCCACCCATATCTCCCAACCCTCCACTAAAACTATACTCTATCCTATCTTCCTCAATTACATTTTGCTGTGTTTCTCCTGACTTTCTCTTTAGATTATCTACACTTAGAAACCATTTTTTCACCTCTTTTATCACATTTACACACTGTCTACATAACCATAAACCTGTTATGTCCTTCCTAATCTTAATTAAACATTTCAAGTGATAAAGTTCTTCATATACAGTATACTCTACCATAGCATGCCTAATTTGTTTCTGATGATTATATATGCATTGTGGAATACAAATGCAATCCATATTCCTTATTTTCCAAGTCACCTACTCTATATTTAACTTTATACTTCCTCTCCTATTCTTCAACCCCTTTGCACAGAAGGATAAAAACTGAATTAACAGTATTTTATATATAAGACCATCTATATGGGTTTCTACAATCCTAATTCTAGGTGTCTGTTTTATGTTTGACTTTTTAATAATCATATTTACTAGAAGTTTTAAGAGTGTAATTTGTTGTATTAAATACAATTTATACTTTTGGTTTGTGTCTTAATAAATTTAGAAAAATGTATTCTTTATTTATATATTTATTTTCTTATAGTTACTATATGAAGCTCTATCTGTAAACCTAATTTGTAGATTTTTTTTAAAGCAAGTTTGGTAGATTAAGAATATAGAACTTTGATAAAGTATGCTAAGAACAAAGTAAAAAAGCTAGTAATGTTGAAAGCTATCAGAGATGTTAAATAAATGAAAAAAAAAGTTTGTTTAAATTGTGTAAATAAAAAACTCTCAGCTTTTCTCTCAACAGCTAATTTGAATAGTGTAAACCAATATTTAAGTCTCCAAACAGCGCCATTTTTATCAGTAAAAAAATTTTCTAATTCCATCTTATTCAATCCAAAATTTAATTTTTATAACCTTTGCCAATTAAAGTTTTTATCTGGTTCAGATTTTTCAAAATCATCTAGATTTCTTATTCTGAAAGTACCTATTTTGGATTTACATTTGCAACCTTCCAGCAAACCTATATGACTATATAAGTTAATGAGCTTGGATTGAAAATATTAAGGTGTTTTCAATTTAAGACTCATAGTTTTGTAGTTAAGTAGAGATAAAAGGTGGTTGCTGGAGAGTTGCATTAGATTCTAAGATCTGGGTGCAGTGCTCTCAGATCCACGGTTCCTCACTGACGAAGGTCACATACCAGAAACTAGTCTGGTGATATTGGATGAGTAGGCACTAGATGGGGATTTTATGCACAAGCCTTCTGGTATCCATTGATTATTCTAGCTTGCAGTGAGTGGCAATACGTATAGTGAGTTTTGCCTATTTTAATAACAGTTATAAGCAAGCATAAGAAATGGTGATCATGTGATGTTTATTGATTTACATTGTTCTATTAAAAAAATATATAACAAATTTGATTGTTTCTATGCTTTTTAAAAGAAATAACATTTATGTAGTGATTCAATATATTGCAATTGAAGATTTTTATCACCCCCCCCCCCGCTCCATTGTATAAATTCATTTTAGTAGTTTAAAAAGTTTCATTATTTTACAATACTTTTTTAAATTTGAGATCTTAGAATAAATTATGTTAAAGAATAGAAAACAATGAAAAACTTTCTCAGATGTATGAAGTGTTACGATTTAAGTAAACTAGAGTTGTTTACTTATTATGATCTGCCTTCAAGCAGTGAACACAGCAAATCACCCAATCATCTCAGCTAAAGGCAAAAGACACAAAACAGAGAATTGCAGTCCCATCTGATACTCAAGATTAATAAGGAAAGACTGTTTCTTGTCTAAGATGAGTACAGAAAGACTGCTCTTGTCTAACATAAAATACAACCAGCACAGATAGATCCAAGTAGTATATTACTATACAATCATCTTCACAATAATAAACCACCCAATAAACTGCACAATATATTATTTAATGTAATTACTTTTGTCTCACCACCCCATCCTCATTTTTACATATTTTTTTTTTTTTAGCAAAGGCTCCACTACTCTCTGGCAATCCCTGATTATTAAAGTTTATAACAGAGTGGCTAAAATAATAGATCAAAAAACGGCACGTCTAACTTAAAAAAATATAACATGACATTATTAATGATATCGATTTATATCTGAACTTTTCTATAACCACAAATACATTCTAGAGTTACTTATTGCCTAAGCAGGATGGAACCAAGCCCTTCAGCTTCTGCTTTTAGTTATATTTAGCTGAATTGGGCACAGTGCGTGTACAGCTGAACTACAAGCTAGAAAAACGATTTTATTAAAAAAAAATTAATTCTGCGAAGTTAATTTAAACTGTCATATATTAAATATAAGTTTTTATTTTAATTTCAATAAATTATTTTGATTGGTACACTTGAAACAATAAATATTGCCTTATACAATATTGTATATTCAAAATCGGTTTTTTTTTTTTTTTAAAAAAAAAGAAGATGTATACAATTCTTTTTTATTTTTTAAAAAACCTGTTCTTGATAAATGTAATACTATAGATTTAATAAATAGTCGATTTTACAAAATATCTTATTAAGAAATAGAGCGGCAGCTTCTTAACAATCAAAATATTCCGATTTTAAAACTTTCAATACCCTATGTTGTTTAATCAATGCAGTGCAGCGATAGCGAACTCTGGCGCTCTCTAGGTCGATGAACAGCGTTTCCATGTTTGTTAACGCTGAAGTTCGAGCTTCGTATAATGTCCCATGTTATAAACCATCTTTTTTCATTTTTTTAAATAGTTTCAGGTAATTTTATATTTTGTACATCAAATATGGTTAAAAAATCATATAGAATAAATATACTTTAAAATATCATTTTCTTTATCCTTATTTTCCTTTATATAAATTTGCTTTTTAAAATAAAAATGCATTCAAAGTCAAAGAAAAAGAAAATACTGTTTAATTTCTTGATCGTTAATAGTTAGTTGTATACGGATATATTTCTAAATATACCAGTATATAATCTTAGTTTCTATTTCAATACTTTCTCAGCAATTTATTAAAACTTATGCGCGAAATAAGAAGCTCGAAGGCGAAGTTTGGTAAATGTTTGATTAGTTTATCGTGTTACCTAGGACTAGTCAACTTTTGAAGTTTTATTTGTTTACCTTTAGACTTACTTCAATGACTCCTTAATTTTAAACTTTTTTTCTTGAGTGGTCTACAACCTTTATTTTTTTTAACTTCTCACTTAACACAAGCGCTTATCGGCCGAATTAAAAAATAAACAATTTCTTTCAAAGCACTGTTGGCTTAGAGTTTCACCTGCATAATAAATTTTATTGGTAGAAATAACGTGTTTGCCTAGCGGCCTGTTTGAATTTCAGAGGTCCAGGCTGGACTCTCGCCGCAAACGCCTTTCGTAGTGTTTAGAGCGTTACAGTCTGCTGATAATACAGCTACTGACAAATTGAGGTGAGTGATGTTTTCAATGGGATTGGTCATTCTTTTATTTTTAAATACTCAGATATTATTTTGAATTCTTTTTTTTTTTTTGTATATCTATATTTGAGAACAAACACTCTCTCTTAAGCATACACAAACATATATACATGTGTATAATAGTTAAAATCTTGTTTAAATTTTTTTAAATAAGTTCAAAACGCTGTTGGCAATTTATAAAAACGAATTAAAATAATAAAGACAAAAGATATAATAGCCTTAAGTAACCCTTCTCCCCCCGCTAAAAAGCATCTCCAAGAGTTCTCCAAAGAGAAATATTAAAAAATATATTATTGTACTCAGATTGGCCATTAGTAAAGATTTTAAGAACCATATACTGACCAATAACTGAATGGCAAGCTAAGAAAACAAGGGTTGATTACCGGGGGAAAAAATTATATATCTTCTTGGAGCAGTGAAAGAATTTTTAGTTTCAGCCAATCCATATTTGAATTCCAGTTCATAGTAATAGCAGACGAGTGTACTAAACGTCAGTAAAGTTCTTTCATTAATAAAGTAGAAATTTTCGTAAATGCTAATATTAAATTGATGAACTACAGTTATAAATGTATTTTCAAAAATGTTACATTGCTTTGTAATAATGTTTTATTTTTTATGATTGAAAGCATAACACATAATTTGTTAAATAATAGAGAAATGTTAAAAAATAAAAAGACAAAAAAATATGCTTGTTAATATTTTAATAGAAAACATCTTTTTTAATTCAAAATAATTTTGACGGTTAAAATCTGATATGATTACTATTAATAAGTTACTACTTCCCACTCTCTTAGTATATTTGTTACCCAGATTTTGTGCTAGGCAGTCTACCCAAAATATGGGAATCAATCAACAGGATATTGTAGCCAAGCATCATTGGATGATAGTTCACAATTTTATTTACAAGTACTGGGATTCACACATGGCTAAATGGAGTGACATATAATCAGAATATGAATAAAAAATAAGTTAGTTATATATATAAAAAAATACATATATAATCTAAAAGGATGTATATTGATTGCTTTGGATTCCCCCCCCCCCCAAAAAAAAAAAAAACAACCTAAAATAAGAATTTGGACTATAGATGCGGTTATGTAGAAATTGGGAGGTGGAATAGAAGGCTGCAAATGATGATGAGGAAAAATTGTATGGACAATAGAAGAAATAGTAAAGATAAAAGGAACAAAAAAAAATAATTGAACACAATTTTAGTCATTACAGAGACCTGATTGAAATTGGGAAGTGGAAAAGGTATTGGAACTAATAAAATAGCTTTCATTAAAGTGAATAGAAGAAAGAGAAATGTATAGGAGTTCAGAAAATAATGATTGAGTATTGTAAGAAAGTAGCAGGGAAGTAGAAGTCTATGGATTTACTATAATACATAGTGGTTTGAGAGAATCTCTAGATATATCTAAGGAGAAGGCATTATTATATAATATAAATAAAACATAAAAATAAATACAATATCTACCACATCTAAAACAAAAAAAAAAAAGAAGTAAAAACTGCTGAAAAAGTTCTAATGTTATTAGTATATATTGTTTTTTGTTTTTTTTAATTAATACTGAAAGTTTAGTGGGATAAATGAATTTGATGTTTTAGAAGTTTTGTGATTCTTGGTACTGAACCACAGTTATCTTCGCCCACTTAAATCATCTGCAAAAAATCTAGCAGATAAATAAAAACTGAAGTTTCACATTAATAAGTAAGATCAGACAAAATCCATAAATTTGTATATTTACATACAAACTATTAATAAATATAAAATGTTATTTATATCTATCTTCATTAAAGTTGGATGATAATTAATCTTCTAAAATAGATAAAAATAATTTTTATTATATTAGTCATATCTAACACTGACTATTCTTCTTAGACATTTTTAAAAAGAACAATTTGCAAGTAACTGTCCTAAAAAAAATTCTTCTGTTACATCTATTTACTTAGAAATGATTTTCAGTAAAAACAAAACAGTTTAATGCATGTAACATCTGCAAAAAATGTAAATATTCACTCTCCTTTCTTCTTTAACATGTGCTCTTAACACTTTGTTATAATGCTAACATATAATGTGCTTTAAATTTAGTATTACAAAGGAGACTAAGAGTACTTTTATTATTTATTACAATTATTCTTAGTGCTATTTACAGAAATTATACTTATTCAAACTGCAGAATAAAATTTTCTTGACAAAAATAATGATCATTATTTTTTCTTATCATTGTACCTTTTTATGATTATTACAAAAAAATTGATAATATAAATGTTATGAGTTTGAAGTCCAATCTACTTCTCTGATTGGAAATAATTAATGTAGATTAAATATGGTGAATATTTATTAGCAAACATTTACAAACAATAATCACCCTTCAAGAAATATATCAAACGGTCACTAATTACTTTTATTGTAATAAATTATTACATTTCATTTACTCTTCGATATAAATTTTAAATTTAATTTGTATAATATACATCAATAAACAGAAAACAAAGATGATAGTATTTGACAAAATATTTAAAGCTTATTCTATTTGAAAATATCTGATTGGTCAAGCATTTCAGGCACCATTATATGTTTCATTTTCTATTCTGCAATAGTTTTTTTTTTTTTAAATATAAGAATGAGTGCTGATTATACTCTCTCTATATATACACACATGTTTCATCATAGATACATACTCTCTTTTCATATTTACTGTATATGTACTGATCTATATAGTGCAATACTAAATATTGACTTTGGTATTATTAATAGCTATAAAACTATAAAGTGATGATGTTGATAAAGCATATTTTTATAGTTAAACCACTAATTAATCATTGTACTAGAGTCTAAAACACAAAATCTACATACTATGTCAACAAAAACAATAGCTTAACTCAACCATTAATGGTTTTAGAACAGAGTCTCAACCTGGAGTTTGAACATTACATGGATTTTTGTAAAAATTTTGATTTGATTTCAAGAAGTGAAAAGCAGTGTAAAAAATATTATTGCATAGAATAAGTGATGAAATCATAAAACATCAAAATCATTTATCACTCACCATTTCAGTCTATTTTCTTTCCATTTTCAGTAGTCTTTACTGTATATTCTTCATAATTTTTCTGTCTTAATACATGTCTAATCTAATTCTTTTTCAACTAATTAATTTTTTCAATAAAAAAACTTTATTTGTTTATTTTTCTTTTCCAAACTTTTATAGGTATATATTGTTTCCCCTCAATTTTTTTTTAAATTTTTTTCAAAGCACATATTAATGCTATCAATCTTTTATCCTCTTTTCTTTTCTTAATCATTCAAGATTTTTATTTTTATAAAATTAATCTGATATTTAATCAGCTTTTCTAAAATCTATTTTCACTAAACTTTAAATAATATTTTACCCTCCTCGATCAATTATTTTAATGCCAACACAATCTCTTAATTTTTAACTTACTACAGTATTAAAAGCAAGACCAGTTCTTTATACTAATATCATCTATTGGGTGCTTGAATAATCAGTGGTTACTAAATTGTAGTTGAATTCTAATTCCATTTACATTTCTGTTCAGTTTTTAACTTTATCAATGATAGCAAAGATTTAAAACTGGAATCCATGCAATTATACATTTAAGTTATCTTTAACTTATTTTTATTATTATTAAGTTGTTTGAAATTCAAAAAGTTCTCAAGTTTTAAATTGTTTTAGTACTTTTTCTATTTCTTTTCTTTTTTTACTGATACTTCTATAATCATTAATTAATCTTCTAATTTTATAAAAATATACATATGCTTTATAATTTTCATCTCAATTACCACAGTTATATCATCTCCTGTTCTGACTTTTATTGTTTTTTTCCATTGCAAAATTGAACAGATATGGGAAAGTAATTGCATACTAGGATTAAAAAAAGAAGTCCATTGATTATAATGATTAAAATTTAAATAGATTATGCAGAAGTGAATTGGATAATTAAAAATGGTGAAAATATATGCACCATTTTGGGTATCTCTGCAACATCCTCAATAATGTTTTCTACTTGAAAGATGGCTAGTAAGATCTAATTGAAACATGTGGTATAATGATTGGCATTTTATTTATAACAAGTAAATGTATACATAGGACAAATTCAACATATATGTGCTCATCATTTATCATTGAAAATCCTTTAATACATATATAGGAAGGACTTAAATCTGACTTCTACATTAAGGACATTTGCCTCAAAATTGATTATTTTCATAACATATGTGTAATCATTGTTTATATATATATATATATAAAATTTCCAATCTATTTTTAGCTGCACTATTTTTAATTTTCCAGATTTTTAGAGCAGAAAAAAGGAAACATGTGTCCCAGTAATCAAAGAATAGTGCCACCTCATCATGATCAATGGCAAAAACTTTTTTTATCTTAAATAATCAAAAGATCACCAATTCTTTATAGAATTATTAGGAAGATTTCATCCAATTCATATGTAATTGACCCATGTGGTAAAATTTAATTAAGTTTTAATCATTTTCACAAATATTCAGGTGTGTGAATGAGAATTTGAAAGTCAATAAGAAAATTATCACAGAAAACAGTTATTTGCATTAAAAAGGCAAGAACAAAACAATTACTAAAGGATAACATCAGAATTTGAAGCAATAAGAATGAATAAGATTGTAGTTAGAAATATTCTATGACTTATTTCACTTCAGTTACAAAGTATATATAAAAAATAGGCATTAATTGAATGTTAAGGTAATTTTTGGATAATTAAATAAATATTATTTCACAATTAACTTTAGTTAAAAAAAACAGTTAAAAATGAAACACTTGCCTCAACCAATCTTCTTTTCAATATAAAATTATTTATTTATATATGAATATAGGCTGTCTATGAATGTATATATGTATAAACTGTACAATACTACCTTCATCTATAAAACTTCTTACTATGTTTTTCCATTTACAAACAAATACAAACTATAAATGTAAAGACAATAATTGTATTCTTTTTTTTTTTCTTCTTAAATGGAAAAGTTCATTCATGACTACAATTGGTGTTTATGGACATGTTCAGGATTCTGAGGAAGTTCAATTGAGTTGGGCCAAAATATCAATTGTAGTTGTGTTTAAAATTTTCCATTTATAAAAATAAAGTCAATGCAATGATTTGTCTTTACATTTATAGCTTGTGATTACATATATTTTACATATATATAATCACAATGAGTACTTGTAATCAACAGAATGCTGGAGAATTGAAAAACCCTGTAATAAAAAAATAAGCAAAACATCTATTAAAAAAAGTTATATGGCTATTTACATTCATTCTGCATTATCAGGCAACTGAGAAGAAAGACCATGATGTTTCTTGATCTTAAACTCAAAGGTAAAAAGTAGAAGATTTTTATATGGATGTACAACTTTTGATCAGAGTAAACAACATTTTAAAATTGTTATGGGAAACTTTAATGCTAGAATTGGTAAACAAATGAAAGATGAAAGTGCTGTCGGCAATTTGTGGAGTTTGCAGAAAAACTTTATATTATGAATTCTTTTTTTGAAAAAAATGTTAAAAGGAAATCGACACGGAAGCATCCAAATGAAGGTACAACAGAATTGGATTATAATTTGATTAACAGAAAATATATATTTTAAGACTATAATGTTCTTAATAAATTTAACACAGGAAGTGATCATCGATTAGAAAGATGTAAGATATGTGTTAATGCAAAACTAAAGAGACAAAAATTATTAAGAAACAATATTTACAGTTGATAATCCTAATCTTCAGAAACATTCTAATGAATTTAAATTAGAACTTACAAATCGCTTTCAAGTATTAGTAGATTTTGAACATGATTCAGATTTGAATGAAATTAATATGAAAATAACTGATACACTTTTAAAAATTGCAACAAAGATAGCTGGTGGAAAAAAGCAGCAATTGACCAATAAAATTTCTACTGAGACTAGAGAATTTATAAAGAAAAAAAGGAATATAAAGATATACAAAAATGATGCATTAAAAAGGATTGAATATCTTGAATTTGATATAAGAAAGTATAAATGTAAACTAGCAAGGAAAGCTATAGAAAAGAATAAACATCTGAAGAGTGTAAAACAACATTTTGGTATTGGTAGGAAATTTACATCTGCAATAAGAAAAAAAAGATGGAATTATTACTAAAAAGAGAGATGACATCATGAAATGGGTAGAAGACTTCTATCTCAAAAATTATATAGTAATAAAGAACAAGTACCTCCTATATCAATTATATCTTCCAAATTGCCCATAATTTTAAATGAAAAAGTGAGACAAGCAATTAAATTTATAAAGAAAGGAAAGGCTCCAGGTACTGATGAAATTATAATTGATATATTCAAAGAAGCAGGTGAAGAAATAGAATTTTTTTTAGCAAAGTTATATACCAAATGTCTAAATGATAAAGATGTACCAGGTGATTGGAAGAATGTAGTATTAATATTAATATTTTAAAAAGGTGATAAAGAAGATATTAGAAATTACAGACCTATCAGCCTTTTATCAGTTTTATACAAAATTTTTACCAAGATAATTACAACTCGTGTACGGAGAACATTGAATTTCCACCAACCAAGAGAACAAGCTGGATTTAAAAGTGGTTTTAGTACAGTAGATCATATCCAGGTATTGAGAGGTTATAAAAAGGACAAATAAATATGAGTTGCCATTATGCTTTGGATTTGTAGAATATGAAAGCATTTTATCTATAAACATTTCTTCAGTGATTAAAGCATTGGATCATTAAGGTATAGATACAGGATATTGTCATATTTTAAAGAATATTTATGAAAATGCAACAGCAACAATTAGATTACATAATGATACTAGGAAAGTCAACATTGAGAAGATTGTACGACAGGGTGACTCCATATCTCAAAAACTTTTTATAGTTCTGCTGCAAGAAATATTTTGTATATGAAAATGGGAAGCTAAATGAGTGAAAGTAAATGGCGATTATTTAAGTCATTTAGATTTTGCAGATGGTGTAGTTGTTTTTGCAAATAATGCTTTAGAGCTGCAGGAAATGTTGCAGGAGTTATCAGATGAAAATAGGAAAGTAGGACTAAAAATAAATGTTAAAAAGACTAAAGTAATGTTTAATGGATTTGCTCAACATATGAAAATATAGTTGATTAGGAAGAGTTAGAAAAAGTAAACAGCTACAAATACCTTAGTCAGATTATTAATACAGATGGAAGCATAATGAATGAAATTAATCATAGAATTAAACTTGGTTGGAGTGCTTTTGGTAGAAATAACTTGATACTAAAAGGAAACATGCCTATGTGTTTGAAAAGGAAGGTTTTTTAATAAATGTGTTTTACCAATTTTTACTAACAGATCTGAGACTTGGATACTTAATAGAAAAGCAATACAGAGACTTCAGATCACTCAAAGAAGTATAGAGAGGTGCATGTTGGGAGTAACAAGAATAGATCGAAGATGCAATATATGAGTAAGAGAACAAACAGGTGTTACTGACCTCATTGAGAAAATTAAAACTGAAGTGGAGTTGGGCTGGACATATTGCTAGAAGAGATGATAATAAATGAACAATTGAAATCTTAAACTGAATTCCAAGACCCAGAAAGAGAGCACATGTGAGATGGATGGATGAAATAAGAAAATATGCAGGGGTCATGTAGAGAAGAGAAATTAAAGATTGGAAAAGATGGGCTGAACTTGGAGAGATCTTCATCCTGCAGTGGATTGATAATGGTTGATGATGATGGCTATTTTAGAATAATTACAAGTGTTCAAATCTTCAAGTGAAACATAACTATATTGTGTAGGAAATTATTATAATTATTCTGAATAGCATTTATCAATTTAAAATTATGTTAGCAAGAGAATGCTTCTAAAATGTTTGAACAAAATTATATAATTTGAGACATAATTATTAATTATATCTATAATTAGCAGCGCCACTCTTTTAATTTTGAGGTCTTGGGCACAAATATGGAGTTGGGCCCCCAGTAAATAAAAAAGTGAATAAATAAATAAAATATTTAATTTTTAATACAAGAAAAGAACATATACAGCATTTATTCTTATCTAAATAGTAATACTTAACTCATTTAATATTAATATAAAAGAAAAACAAAATTAATAAAACTTTATTTTTTTTTTTTTTGCTTTAATTTCAGCAAATTTATCTATTATCTCACTTAAATTTAAGTCTTTGTATAATTTATTTTTTATGGGAAGCAACGTTAGATTGGATAGTCTTTCTTGTGTCATGTAGATCTTAAATTATTTTAAGCTTTGATAAACTACGTTTGGACTCAGCAATGATTATCGAAATTGTCAAAATTAGCCAATAAACATAACATGATCTCCATTTTTATGCTTGCTCTTAATTGTTATTAAAACAGGCAAAACTCTCTATACATATTGCCACTCAGTACAAGCCAGAGTAATCAATGGATGCCAGAAGGTTTATTCATAAAAGCCCCATCTAGTGTCTACTCATCCAATATCCCCAGACTATGTGCAGTGCTCTCAGATCCAAGGCTCCTCACTGAAGAAGGCCACAAGCCAGAAACTAGTCTGGGGATATTGGATGAGTCGGCTTAAGATCTAGGTGCAGTGCTCTCAGATCCAAGGCTCCTCACTGACGAAGGCCACAAGCCAGAAACTAGCCTACGAATATTGGATGAGTAGGTACTAGATGGGGATTTTATTCACAAGCCTTCTGACATCCATTGATTACTCTGGCTTGCAATGAGTGGTAATACGTATAGAGAGTTTTGCCTGATTTGATTGTTAAAATTCTTAAGATTATACTTAAATTGGGAAATACATTTCCTGTTTGGTGAACTTTTTTTAAGGCACTAGCCCCCGGGGGCCCGGGCATTCGCCCAATTGACCGACTTTAAAAGCGTTACTGCTAATTGATTTATAACGTTTGTTAAGTAAAGATTTATTCCGTATGTTAATTACGTTAATTGTAGTTGGACGCGCTTTCGTCTGGCAATGCGGTATAGTTTTAAAATGATTACAGTTGTTTAAGATATTGTGTTTTCTATGATTCTTTATACTTATGAAAGATATTTTTGAGAATTTCATAAAAGAAGATGAATAACAGTAAGTGGATATTTAATTCGATTAGAACTGAAAGCTAAATGAGACGATTAAAATCATTAGAGAAGTATACAATGCTTGAAATGTTTACTAATGAAAAAAGATAATCACCAACATAGATAGTCATTATCATTGCAATAATGAATGAATGCATCTTTGAAAAACTTAAAAAAAAAATAAACATATGATTTTTAGCTCCTGAAAAAATATTGTTCGTTTGATCGCCAAGAGTCGATGTCGACTTAACGGCAACTAATAATAATAATAATTAAACATTGTATTTCTCTCAGGTAAAATTTTTATAATAATAATACAAATCATTAATGATAAAAAGATTTCAATATTTTTTATCAAGTAACTTAATTTAATAAAATAAATTTCAAAGACGTTTGTAAATTTTTAGTTGAAATATTAATCTCTCCTATTCTCTCTATATAATGTTTATTGTGTCGCCTTTTTTTCATTTTTTGTTTATAAAAATTTGTGTAAACATTTTACAAAGTATAAAAAATGTTTTTCTCGCTTATTTATCTCTAATCATTAACTTAAGTAACATTGTAACTCTATGAGCTTAATAAATACCACGTGTTAATTGTATATATAAGCTAAAAAAAAAAAAAGAGTAGGTATAAAAAGATAAGAGGGTGGGTGAGGGAAGTATCTCTGATTCTTAAATTCTATGCAACACTAAAATAATAATAAAATTAAATATATATGAATAGTTTTTCTTTCAATTGTTTAAACTTAGATACATTTTGAATTAAAAATAAATGGCTGCTATTTTTTAACTACTATGTCTTACGCATTAATCTTTCCCAGCCTGCTAGGTATTTTTAACATGCCTCAATTTGTTTACAGTGTGTTTTGAACTTTTAAAAATATTTAAATCACTGTAAATAAATGTGTAAACAGTGATTCAAAATATTTGCAAGCTTTGCGTATTTATCTTTTAAATTTCAACTATAATAGAAAATAAACATAAAAACTCAAAATTGAAATTTGTTTATCTAGATATCACTTTTGAATACAAATATATTGTCTACACTAAACTTAATATAATTAGAAATGATTTGAACTCAGACTCTTAAGCACCCTATAGCTATCCACTACAAACGAAACACACGACCACATGCACGTGAAAAAGATAAATAATCTCCAATATATTTATATATTTCATGCTAAACCAGCACTTATCAGTTGGTCCAGATCAACATTTCCCATATATATATAATCAGTGCTCAAATTATATTAAGATAGCAAATCTTCAAACTCTTCTCCTCCTTCCAACTCTTCAGCCATCTATATCATTGAAAATCTGATGATGTAATGACCAAAGCCCTTATCGAAGCCAATATTATTGTCATATCCATGTTGACTTTAAGTTACTCTGACTCCTCATATATAGGATCTAAATATGTGCATTTAAACACACAAAATATTACATATTCAGCCTATATTTTTCTCATTCATCTTCTATGTATTTAATGGACATATTAAGGTTCTATATATAAAAGGTCAGAATGACTTAAAGCCAATATAAGTATGACAATAATATTGGCATCAACAAGAGCTTTGAGCATTCCATTATCAGATTTTCAATGATATGAATGGCTAAAAAGTTGGAGGGTGGAGAAAAATAAAGCCTGTCCATTAAAGTTTGAAGATAAACTGGCAGTGATTATATATGTACATGGAAGATGTTGATCTGGACCAATTGATGAGTGGTGGTTCAACACAAAATACCTATATTGAAGATCATTTATCTTTTTCACATGTATGTGGTCATGTGTATTGTTTGTATAAGATGAAGTAAATAGCTGTAGGAAACTTGAAAGTCTGAGTTCAAAGACTTTCTAATACCAATTTTGAATGATTAATTTTTTTTTACTTATTTAACAACAGGCATAATTGGATATGCAATAGTAGGTGCATTAGATGAACAAATTCACAGCTTAAATTGGATTTAACATTATTTGAAGAAAAAAATCATGATCTGACCACATTCGTCATTCATTATTAATCATCAAATGAAGGTAATGGAAAGTCTTAGATGAAAGAAATGTCCCAGGATAAAAAGATAAGTATTATGCAACTTTCATTATTTATAAGGAAGTGCCGAGTTCATGATTTATAGATACTTTCTGAATGCATTTTAAAAAAACAGCTTTATATTTTATAAATCTATGACAATTTTATATTAATAGCTAATATGATTAAGTTCTCTGATCTAAGGCAGGTTGTTTAATTAACTAACAGACAACTTAGTTACTTTTTTGATTATAGGTCATAATATGTTATTTGCTTAATGATTATTATTTTTTTTGTTGTTGGCATTCCAATTTTCATAAACTGCATAAAACTTCATTATAAAGTGTATTTAGGATTTCATTCTTGAAAATAATATCTGGACATTTCTATACATGAACATGCATCAAAATAATCAGTTTAATCGTCATGGTTATGCAATATTAGAGTGTCAATCGTCAAATTTGGATCATTCTTCATTGGAGTTAAATAATTTGTTATATTGTCTGTACTACTATTATTATTATTATTATTGTAGTTTCATCATATAGTTTACCTATGTAACTTAAATTTACTCAATTTTAAATGTGTTAATATTTATATATAATTTGTTATCAATGAAGTTTTTTTAATAATAAAAAAGTATAATATAAGAAATACAACAAATCATTTTTATTTATTACAGAAATTATAATTGATATAATTAAAAAAAACTGCACATGAGTTATATGGGGAGGATATTTTAATCCTTTATTATTTTTCAAAAGTACTTTATTCTTTCTTTGACAAAAAAATATATCGATTACATTTGTTTACATTTTCCCCCTTGTCCAATGTTAAAATACAATTTAAAAAAAAAATATTAAATAGGAGGAGTCAGAAGTATATATAGAGCAATTATATATATAAATTCTTTAATTTTTAAATAAAGTAAATGTATCATGTGATCGTTTTAATATTAAAAGAGAGAAATGACCAAGTTTCTATGCATATTTTGTACTCAACACATTTATTTTTTTATCTCTTTCTTTTATTTCTTCAAGCTTATCTTTAAATGCATTTGGGTATATTCTTGGGTTGTTATTGTAAACAAATATATATCTTGTACTCCATATTGCATATAGAAGAAAAATACTAGCACTTATGTGTGAAAAAAAACCTTTACCAAAGTTTACAAAGAGATATTCAATATTTGTATTTTTATTTTTAAATATAGCCGGTATCTCAGCCCTGACCTTGTCAAGACTGTGACCAGAGAGAAAAATGTGAGATTGTGTTTCTGATTTTTTTGCAAAGATGTGTTTTCTATATTTATTAAAATGGTTGGTGTGTAGGCGTCCAAGTTTGTCATGAAATCAAAGAATTTCGGTCCAAGTGATATGTATCTAAATTTGTGGCATAGTTGTTTATTTGTCAAGTTAAGTATGGATTTTTCATAATGTATGGCTGGGTTAAGTTTTTTTTAATTTATAAACATTTATTTACTGAATTGTTTTTTTCCTTTAGTTTTATTTGTACTGTAAATGTGTGTACATACTAAGTTATTTATTATAAAAGGTTAAAAATCATTTTTGAAATTTTGCTTACATAATAGAAAATTTTAGAATAATATGTATTCAAATTAAGTATTCTATCTTTATATATATATAAAGTCACGTGACTTTTTTTTTAGCTTCCTTCAATGAAATTGAATGAAATATGACTTTCTCCACATTCAAATTAAGACTGCTTCAGCCACAATAAGACCAAGGAAAGATGATTATCATTTTTTTATAATCCTTAAGATTTTAAATCTATTTTATTTTCCAGATCATTTTCACAGGATTATCTTTGTCCATTTAACAAACTTATTTTTAAAGTCCATTATTATTCACCCTCAATATGAAATAAAATAAATTTTGTGCAAACACTTTTTTTGTTCTTTACAAGTTCATTACTTCTATTTTTTATAATTCAGTATGCACTATAGTAATAGACGGCTACTGTTTTCAATATTTTCTTATATGGTATACAACATAAATTCCTCAAATTATTTTGTTTATGAATATATCCTCTGATTTTTACTGCCCTGCTTGGGCTTCAAAGAGTAAACTTTTTGTTTTTATGACAACATAACTTATCCATAATATATTGCCTGACATTATTAAAAATAAACAAATTCTTTTTATTTTTTATAATTGCTCTCATCTCTAATTATCTGGAGTGTTTTTTTTATTAGATTTTCTCAGAAAAAGAAAATAAAGATTAATAATTATGAATTAAAAGAAACCAACTATAAATATCTTGGTCAGATTTAGTATAGCTGGAAATATAATAGATAAAATTAGTGCTGGAGTTAAATTTTGATGAAGTGTTTTTTATAGAAATAACTTAGTATTAAAAGGAAATATGTCTTGTTTTTGAAAAATAAAGTTTTTGATAGAAGTGTTTCACCACTTTCTAATCTAAAACAATCATATAAGAAAAGAGCACTACAAAGATTTAAAACCATTCAATATAGTATGAAAAGAGGCACAAGAAGGGTTGACAGCAAAATAATTGGATGGTAGAACATTCAGGCATTGGTGATATAATTAAAATAATTAAGAGATGAAATGGATCTGGGCTGGACATATTTCTAGAATATGTGATTATAATAGATGGACAATTGAAATCTTAAAATGAATCTTAAGAGATTGTAAAAGATATATATAAAAGACCACATGTAAGATGAATGGATGAATGAAATAAATAGTTTGTTATCTTGATATGGAAAAGAGAGCTTGTGGATCAGAGAAACTGGTTTAAATATGGAGACTTTAATCCTGTAGTGGGTCTGTAATATTTGAAAATAACGATGATAACAATGATAAATATATGTATTCTTTATTCTAACTTTTACTATTATGGCTATGAATAATTATATAGATAAATTATCACAAAAACCCTACTATATTTCTTATTCTTCTGTTTGTTTTTCTTTACAGTCCTTGAAAAACAAATCAAGCCATTCTATTACTGCCCATAAATTGCAACCTGGCAATCACTTTCAATTTGTTTTTGTTTTTTGTCCTTCATGTAAAAACTCATTGATCTCACTGTCCCCTGAATTTCTTCATTTGCATTTTTTATGTTTATATTCACAGTTGTCTTTCATTTTGGATTTTTTAAATAATATGCAATATAAACTTTTATGAATATATGCTTCATACTTATATGTTAAATCTACTATCACAACTTATATGATTATTGCTACAAAAACAATTTTAATTTCTTAAACACTCATTCCTTTTGCAACATTCAAACAGTTTTATTTTTCAGTCATCCCATTAGTTTCTTAGTTACTTCAGAATGATTTTTAATTAATTATACTTATTTATCTTTTTTCATATTTATTTTCACTAAAATTATTTTTTCTTTTTCTTTTATCTGTTATTTAGTATCATAATGTTTGACTTTTCTTCAGTAAATTAAAGCAAGCCTCAAAGTAATTCCTTATTTTTTCTATTTTCTATATACAAAAACATACCATAAGAAGAAGAGAAAAATAAATATATAATTTCTTATCTCCTACTAAAAATATTTTATATCCATTTCTAATTTTTTTTAAATACAAACCCTATTTTTTAAAAACTTAATAAAAAAAAAAAAAAGATATATTAATAACAATCCTAAATTGACCCTAAATTATATTTAATTTTAGCTGAATCTATATTATTTAAATAATGTGTACAGTAGTAAGATTAAATATTGCTCATGAGAACAAATGAAGGTTTCTCAATTTAGCAATATTTCCTTTTAATTTATTTCTGTTAATACTGTTGTAAATTTTTACATACTACCTATAGTAGCCATTTCAAAAATCTGTTTTTAATGCCAGACTGAAAACAAAACTAAGCATGTAAATGGAAATGAGATTGATGTCTGAATTCTAGCCTAATTTTATGGCTATTTGGCATTCCTAGTCAGGAGATATACTTTACATCTTATGCAAATTAATGAGCTCAACTTTAAACATATTAAAGTTTTAAATTTAAACCAATCTTCCTTTTTTATATAGTTTAATAATTTTGATTACTGCTAAGCACAGGAAAATTAAACTCAGTTTTGGCCAAATAATAATACAGCAATACAAAATATTATACATTTTCCCTTCACCATATCTTTTTATTTATTTTTTGCAATATTTTCAGTATATACAGTAAGAAGCCTATTTCTCCACAATCTATTTTATTAGCTTAGTCTCTAAAAACAAAATCAGAGTTATGTATTGTATATATCAATCAATTTTATTCAAACAATTTGTAGGGGATCTAATGAGTTGTTATATATATATATATATATAAATATTAGACCATATATAAAGATGAATGTCCACCTTTATTGTTTAAAAGAGGTTGCCATGACAACAGATTGAGCTTGTTGATTGTAATTGACATTAGTATTGTTTAAATGCTGATGGCTTTTATGTATTTATATATATCCAAGAAATTAATGCATATATATCTATATATGTAACTCATAACTTAAATTTGTATGTATATCACTCCAAAGAAATACAACATTGAATTATTGGGGGGGGGGGATCAAGAATAAAATACATTAGAGAATTACAATTAGGCAAAATGTTGAATTAAAAGAAATATTAGCTGCAGAAAAAATTAAGACAGTTTGTAGGATGTCAAATAAAATAAAAGATCAGCATGTGATATGTGAAATATTTGTTTTTCACCCATTGGTTATTAAACTATGCAAAAACCCATCTTTAACATTTTATTCTTTGTATTTCTACATATTTTTTCTTCTGGTGTTAGAATTATCAAAGACCAGTAGCTAACTGCTAATGATGAGTGTTACAATTATATATTTTAGTGAATTAAAATTATTCTAAAGAATAACTAATATGTGATAGCCCCATTAGAGTCATAACCAAAGAAACTTTATATTTTTGTCAGTACAACATCTATTTAATAATTTTTTCTCAATTCACTTTAACCTGCATCATTTTTTAATAATAGATATTATGTATTTTATTTTTTTCTTTATTTAAATTGTTTATTTGAATGAAGCTAATAATCAAAATTGTTTAATTAATTTGAAAAGCCATAGTTTTAATAATTACAAAGTTGACTGTTTGTTTAATAAATAAACAACTTTAAAAAAAAAGTTATTTGTTTTTATTTATTTATTTAATTATGTGACAAAATATCTACGTAGGAAGTCAGCATAAATTATAAATGATTCTTGGTTCACACAGTCATTATTTCTCCACTATATGCATTTCTATGCTGAAGGCAAATAACAGTATTAAAACATTATTATTACATTATAATAACCTTGATCATAGCTGTTAATTTTTCAACATTTACCAACTTTTTTTTGTTAGTTTGATTATAGAATTGGTTTGGAAATATTTCAATAATGTATAAGACTCATTAAAATTTATGAAGTTATTTTAATTATTAAGATATTAAAAGAATTGTGTAGGATAAGGCAAACTACTATCTATGATGATCAAGTATTACTTTTTGATCATAGTATCCTCTTGTCTTAATTAATTCATATGACTTTGAAAAAAGACATAACATAGTTCCATAAATGCATATTTAACATAATTTAAAAGTTGCACTAAATTTAAGGAGATAATTAGAGTCTCATTTTAAATAATTTTTCTATAATGTTTAAATTTTGATGCATCTCATATATATATATAATTATAGTAAATTTTTTATGGATAAAAGATGGATATGAACATAATAAATTTTAATTTATACCAATGTTTGTTTAGACTGGCTTCATAATAAAACTCATTCAGAAATGCCTCAAAAATTTTTTAAGCATCTCTATAACATCCTTAAATAATCTCTTCTGTCTAGAAAATGGTTGATGGAATTTAATTGAATCATGGTATAATACCACTATTCAAAAAAAAGCAATATATATGAAGATAAATCTAAAATATATGTTTACACATACATCATATATATATATCAATGTATTTTGAGGCAATTTACAATAAAGATTCTTTAATTTAATTTCTTTAATCCAGAGCTTCCCTTTACCATATTTTCCCAGAAATCTTTTAAAAAATGGACATTCACCATGACATATACTAGTTTATAGGAACTTTCAATCATCTAAGAAAAAAGATTATAATATTTTCTTGGTTTCAAAGTAAGATCTAAAAAACTAGTAAATACTCTATGCTGTCTTATGCATAGTAGTCAACTGTCCACATAAGTTTATTTCTTTATATCAACTATTATTTGGTATGGCAAGCCATACAAGTGAACATTATGTCTTTGTTCTCTTCTTTTTTAAGTTCTCAAAGAGGAATCAAAGAAAAGTTTATTTTTTTCAATTAATAGAAAATTTTTCTGGAAGTTTTATGTATACATATATTTAATGAAATTTATAAACTGCTGTTGCAATGTTTATATAGGTATAAATTTTATTCAATTTTTATTTGAGTATTGCTTTGCTGCAAAAGATTAAATTGTTTATTACTATATTTAGTAATAATTAAGGATAGCTATACATTTAAAAATAATGACATCAATATTTAACAATGTGAGATATTTTTATTTACAAATATATTCATATATATAAAATCAGAGCTGTTAATTAGTTTAAACTGAAAATTCAGTTTATACTCAAGATTAGGAGAAAGGAGTTTTTAAAGAAAAGGTCCGGATCTTTTCTCTTTACCTCTTTTTCTTTTATAAAAAAATTATTTGAATGAAGCATATTTTTAAATAAATCATATTACTTTTAAAGCTATATTTTAAATTGATTTATATTATTTGAATTCACATTTAGTTTTAAAAATAATATACATTTAATTGGTTTAAAAATATTCATGCTTTTTTTCCAAAGTGCTTCAGATGAACTTCAAAAGTCTTATGCTTTAAATTGAGAGTATTTCATTTACTTAATAAAGCAGTAGTTTAAATATTAATCTTGATGTATCACAAGATACTAATCACCGAGAATGTCTTTATACATATATAATTGCTATGTTTGATGCAGGAATTTATTTATTTCATGATAATTAAACAAAAATTTGAAACACACTATTCTGCAGAGATTGATTGATTTTTTTTATTTATTAAAGTAGCAATGGATGAATACTTGAATATAACTTGTAGTTGAAGCTTTAAAAATCAATTATTCTCAGTTCCACTAATTTCATTTATCATATACTTAGATAGTAACTTAATCATACAAAGTTCTTTAGGAAAAAAATGAGTTTATTATTACAGCTCTACCCTGTGAGTGTACACATCTTAATAAAATGAACATTATTAAAATAAGATGTTAAACTAGACATTCAAACTTAAGCATTAAATAGCTCGTATTAATGTTATTTAAATAGAAATGATTTGCTATCTTTGATGTGAGGAATGGGTTTCTGTTATAACAGTTAAAGAAGGAAAATAATATGAGTTATTATAGAGATTGATCTTTTTAAAAAAATTAATATAGCTTTAGATAAATATTGTATAATTTGTTGATGGTATATATATATATATATATATATATATATATATATATATATATCAATATATATATATATATATATATATATATATATGATTTCATATGTATATTAGCATTATTACAAACTATCTTCTTGGTTATAGAAGTTATTTAGAGATGCTACAGAATCTCTGTTCATATTTTTATCCATGAAAACTTTTATTATATATAAATTTGATTATATTATTTGAAATAAGCAATGAAAATTCATTCTTATGTTTTATAGTACTAACTTTAAAATATAATATATTTTAAGCTTCTGCTTGATACTGCAATATCAAATCATAGAAATACTATATAATTCATATTAAATCAAAAAGGAAAAAAAAAAAACTTTTTTCTTTAATTGCTTATCCAAGAAAAATCTTCAGCTAACATCATATTTTTCATTAAAAAAAATATAGTTAAGAAATTTTTTTCAAACAAGTCAATTACCAGATTATAACATTGCTGATTGATAATTTCTAGCTCTCTCTGCATGACAGCACTTACAAAAATTTTGAACGTATTCATTTTTTTATTAGATTTCAAAAATGAAACATATATTTTCCATAGTTTATATATTTATAATTATTTTTCACAATGTATTAATGTAATATTTATTTTTAGAAGAATAATGTGATTAGATTCAGATTTTATTTGAACATATTTATTTTTAGAAGACATGACAAGAAAAATCAATAACGTGCAGCTGCAATGTGTAATTGGCTGGAAAAAAACCATTTTATATTGACTGTTGAAGATTTATTTTTACTATTTTTAAAAAAATTATAAATACTATTTTAAATTATAAATAGCTTTAATTGATCTGAACAATAATTTGTTGGGGCTTTATAAACTAAGTTAAAACAATTCTTGATTTTTCAAGTTTAATATTGTTATAAGCAATGTGCTAATTGCTCAATAAAAAAAAGGTATTGCTTTTTTATAATTCTTACTATATATTTCAGTTCTTTATTTTTATATTTGCAAAGTTGAAATAATTTTTTCAAAAAATAATATTTCTAGTAAGTAATTCAAAATTTCTGAAAATATAATAAAAAATAAATATAATCAAATAAAAATTTATAAATTTAATCCAACCTGCCAATAGGGATTCTCAAAAAAATATTAATAACTAAAGGTTTAAAAATCTAACTTAGTTTGAAAGCATATCCCATACATATCATAATAATAGCCCTGAGGAGTAGAATTTTTATTCAGAAATGGTTGAATCAAAAATTCCCAGAATTTTATCTTCCCCCAACTTTTAAGAAAAGTTTTTCAAGACTTAGGATTTTTTAAAAATTAATTATGCAAATATGTGACAAAATAATAATAATAATAATAATAATAATAATAATAATTATTATTATTATTATTATTATTATTATTATTATTATTATTATTATTATTATTATTATTATTATTATTATTAAGTAGCTGTGTTTCATTCATTGCTGTTCCCCTTTTGTATTCTTTTTGTTTATCTAACCTTCAGGTTTCTTTATCATTAGTTTGGGTCAGATCTTGCTCTTTTGGGATATCGTCTGCCTTCCCTTTTATCTTGCCTTATTCTGAAGACTTATTATGCACCAGGTTTGGTGCTTGCTTATCAATTTGTGAATTTGTGCTTCTTATTTTGTTTTGGACATTTGGTTGGTCTGATTTCTGGACCCTCATTTGGTCTTTTGTATTTGATATATTTATATTATCAGATATTTGTGATTTTTTTTTGTTATTTACTATTTCTATTTTCAGTTTTTTTATCTTGATAATATTTGCATATCTGCTATTTTTTTGTATTTAGTTGATCTTTATTGGTATTTCCGATATTATTTGTTGTCTGCTTAGTATTATTTTGTTGTCTATATAATAGCTTTGCCTCATCTTTTATAGTAGGTCCCACGTCTTGAGGCATATTGGATGAAGTTACGTTTTGTTGTTTGTGCAATTTACTGCTAAGTGCCCTCTAATTCCACAAACATAGCACTGTGGTCTCAGGTATTTTATTTTAAAAGTCAAAATAGCTTCCTGATCTATTATCTGGTTACTGATGTTTTCAGGATTGATGTTGTTATTTAGTTAATTTTAAAGTGAAAGTTGTTGGTGTAAACTGGAATAGGTGTGTCAGTGCAGTAGACCAGATTAATATATATTGGTTGACCAAATAGCTGTATTAGCTTTGTAAAATCTTGCATATTATAACCATAGTATATATTTCTCAATATCCCGGTATAGTAGTTCTCTAGGTTTTAGTCTATTATAATGAGAGCATAATTTTGGAGTGATTTATTTTTTTCCTGAAACTCTGCACATAACTTTTCATTAAAAAAATTAATCATGATATATCTAGAATTTGGGTGGTCTCTGATTGCTAGTATGGTATGCCACATTTGTTTCTCAGCTATTTCTTTATATAGGAGGTCTCTTGGAAATTTATATAAGGATAAATTCTCATCAGTAACTGCCAAAACTAAAGATTTATTTGAGAAGAATTTCTTGAATGTTTTGAATAATTTTTTTGGTATGGTGTCATTAAATTTTTGGTTGATTTCTTTCAGATCTTCTTCAGTCCACATTTGGAATTCCGGTTTATTATTATTTTCATTGCCTATGCTTATATCCTCAATGTCATTTTTGTTGGCTCTTCTAAATCTTGTAGTCTGTGTTGATATTATATTTTCTTTTTTGTTAAACAATTTGTTTTTATAACATTTGCATACATTTTAGTATTGTTTGTGCTGTTTAAATTTGTGCTAATACCTTTTTCATTATCTAATATAAGATTTTTTTCTCCTGACACCATGTTTGTGTTTGATATTAATTTAGTTTTATATAATAAGCATAAGTTTTTTTACCTTTTTTCACAGAAAAGATCCTTTTTGTGCTATGTTTCCCTTTCTTATTTCCTGATGAGTTGTGTTGCATTCAAAATGTTGCACCTTTTATTACTTTTTGCTAACTTTTTGGTAGCACTGATAAAACATCTACTTCTCTAGTTGAATAACAGGACTGCATATATATATATAACAATAACTCTAATACATCACAAACATCAAGAATAATAATCAAGACTAGCACACAAATCATAGAGGAAATAACAAGAGATATATTACAAAATATATCATTAGAAGTAGAGCAAAAGAGAAAAACATGCCAATCCCAAAATAAAAATAGATGTATAAAAAAAGTAAAAATTAATCCACTTTGTCAACCAGTTGATTTTTTCAATGAAGAAATTGACCTAGACTATGAAGATGCATCTGAGATGCTATCAATAAACAACAGAGATTAAAATGGAAATACATTCAAACAGAATTATAATGTTCTTGCTAAAACAATGGACAGGCTTCAAGATGTACTTCAAGCAGGGGGTTGGGGACAGTTTGATAAGGGAACAAGTGTCTATATATGAACACACATAAAAAGCACAGAATTTAAAACATTGACAATAATGAAATACAAAAATTATTATTCAGGCATGATAAAATATTCCTATGTAATCTTATACACATGAAACAATGTACGATCTATACAGCTGTAAATAACCTATGTAACCTATTTATTGTGCAATAAAGTGTATTGTTGAAATATAATAACAACAACAACAACTAGAAATGTTATTATAAAGTGCAACAACAAGTGATAATTTATAATTGATTGTTTTTTATAATTATATTTGTATTCACTGTATATAATAATTTAATTTCTTATTGATTAGTGTTTCACTTACAAAATAAGTCACTAAATGGTAGAAATAAATAATCTATTAAGCCTTTAAGCATCAAATTTTATTTATCTATTAACAATATAAATTCATAATTTGTACATATATCTTTTTAATCAATTTTTAACTGAATTATTTATGAATGTCCAACTTTTTATACAATAAATAAATCATTTTTTTATAATTCATTTTTCACATTATACATATATCTATTAATTATGGTCCATTTTTTCATCTTATAAGTTTATTTTATTTCAATTTTAAATTTGCTTTTTATTTAAGTCTTTATTTATTTTTTAAAAAAAATATATTATTTTTTAATTGTAACTCTCCCTTTCCTAGTTTATTTTGACTCCTATTTATTGATTACATAATAAAGGCAGACAGATTATATATATGGATTGTTCACTGCTATTATATAGATACATTGGATACTTTAGTTTTTACCTCTGAAATCATTGAGAATTTTTAAAATTTAAAATTTTCTATGTCAATCCCTAAAAATGTTCAGACCAAAATACCTATCCAGAAGTTCTGCTATTAAGGAAATGAACAACATAATGATGACATTGAATGCTACATTCATATAAAAAACATCTACATTAAAACTTACATTTTTCTTTATTATCATCAAAATATTTTTGATCTACTAACTGAAATCTATTAATTATTAAAGCTTACATTAAATCACATAACTATGGTGAGGAAACAAAAAGAATTTACTATTTATTAACATTGATTGTGATTAAATTATTGTAGTAATTATTATCTATATCAAAGAACTACTTCAATCTCTTTTACTTTAACTTTTTATATATTTGGCATTAAATGGTCTCATGATATAGTAATTAGATCATTATTTTAACATATTTTAGAATTGAGTTTAAATCCAAAATGAAATCAAGGATATTTAAAATAACTCCATTAGTCATTAACATTAAATAATTATCTAGCTATTCTCATTCAAAAAAAAGTTTATAGTAAAGCCATCTATTGTAAGCTTGAATAAATAATGGACTTTAGATGGTATAATGCTAGAATATCTTCATTTCATTAGCAGTTTATCGGTTTTGCCTCATTAGTGGAGATTGAAATTCATAGCTAAAATTAATACATTTGTGTATCTAGAAGCCATTTCTTACTTCGTTATACTATTTATACTGTGTTGGTACAAGATCACATGATATTTAATTAGTAAAAGTGGCCCATATGATCTTTGATACAGAGACCTTTAACACATGAGTGGCATTTAAATAAATATAACTGAATAGCCGAAAGTCAAGTGCAGAATGATAAAGTTAGTAGGATGAACATCACTTTACTAATTATTCAAATAAAAATATATAATTAAAATATAATGTAATTTTCACTGTTGTTGTTATAGACATCTGAAGCACTGAATCTATATATATTGTTTTTTTAAACTGAGGACTAATATAAAAAATGTTTTAGAATTTTTATTTTGGTAATAGAAAACTTTATAATATTTAGATTTGGTTATTACTGTCGTTTTATTTATTTTTATTTTTTTTTAAAAAAAGCCTACATAATTTTATTTATTCATTCGTAGTCATTAATTTATATGTAAATTTGTATAATATTTTTTTTGCTCAAGTTTACCCAATTCAGAATTTAAACGTTTTGGGTTACTTAATATAAATTATTATATTAAATTAATCTCTAATATATATATAGATAGAAATTAATGGCTTGGATAGTATCAAATTAAAAAAAAAAAAACATTATTTGTTAAATCGACTTCACTGGAATATTTATATTTTACATATTTTCTAAATTTTTATTGTAAATTTAATTTTCTTTGAATTTTATGTAAGTACTTCTATTTTCTTTATTATTATAGGGATTACAGTTTCTTGAAGTTCATGTACAAATATAATTTAGAGAGAGAGAGAGTAATATACAAAAAAAAAATCAGAAGTTCAGCTTATTCTTCTGCATTTTCGAACTATATATCTAAGCTAGCAACAAGAGATTCAAACAGATTTTATACTTAGCAAAATATGAAATCACGCGCATTTGTTTTTTTTTTTTGTCTTTATTTTAAGATCAAAGACTTTATCTAAGTATACATTATTGACTTAAAAAAAGAAGATAAAAATGTATAAGAAGTTAAAAAATGTAATTAAAAAAAAACATGTATCAATATTTATATATTTGTTGATATATTAAAAGTTAAAAAGTGCAGATTAAACAGAAAAATCAGGTTAATTAAAAATAGTATTTAAAAAAAAAAGAAAAAGGAATAAATTGTATCTTAAAGGAAATATTTTTAGAATTTGATTACGTTTGAAATTATTTATTAATAATTTAATGATCTACTGATGGGAGTTCATAAAAAGATCGAGGACCGGAGATGACAGGTCTGAAGCTCCAGAGTCTACTTACTACTCTATAGCTGCAATTATATACAGACGAAATTTCTTATTAAATCAGAACTGAAATAGATAATTAAATATTTGTTTTTAGATCGTATGTTTTTTTTAGATGTTTAGAATGTATTGGAGCAGCCACATTTCCATTACAACATTTTTTTAATTTTTTTATTTATTTTAAAAAATAACTTATGCAACTGTTGTAAAACAAGTTGTTCTCATCAATTTGGCGTTTTATTAGACATATATATAATATTTTTTTTCATATTCTCTATATTCAAGAGAGTTAATATTTGTTAAAAACAAACAGAAATGCATGAGCGGCATATTTTAAAGTTTTGTTTAAGTGGAGTAGAAAGAAGTTTGTGTTTAGAATATTATCTTCAGAAATTTTAAATTTCAAAATCAGTTTCAGTTATTCCTAAAAATAACGTAATTTCGTAAAATATAAGACTTTAGCTGTTTCATTTCTTACCAGTTAATTAAAATAATTGTATTACAAAGATAAAAATTATTAAAAGCTTGTCATTTATACAATTTCTATAAACACAGATATTGTCATCATCGTCAGAAATTGCAGCCACTCACAAACACTAGGCATGAATTTTGCAATACAAACCAATCTGTGAACTACAAATGCTTCCAGGTATAGAAGTCGCTGGTCCGTTATTCTTTTTTTTTTTTGGGGGGGGGGGGTATTTTCAAATACTGTATTTATAATTATGTAAATATACGTTAAAGTATTAATTCGATGGTAAGGTTGAGCAATAGAATACTGTATTACGATCAAGAGATAAACTTGATATCTGTCACTTTTGGTTTAATGTAGAGAATACGAATAATGTCTTAATATAATGACAATAATTATTCGTACTTTTATACAAAAATTGTACCAAATATTTTCAATTATTTAAAAAAAAAAAAACAACTATATAATCTAAGAGTTCTCATTTGATTTTATCACAAACTTTTAAATACGTAAACTTAGCAACACACAAAACTTCTCATTAAAATAAATCATTCATAAACTAAGGTGTTGGCTTAAGACTAAATGAATACGCTACGTGAATACTTTTATTGTAAAATAAATTATCTTTATGCAAATTTCATGTAATTGCGTAATGTTTTTTTTTGTTGTTGTTCTTAGAAAAATTGTAGACTGTTAGATCATCGAAGCATTAGGAAACTCGCATTTGACAAGAAGTGGCGTCAAGACAAGTTTGATTGCAGTTGGTTGTTTTTCTTTACTCGTTTTTTTTTTTTTTTGAAAAAACAAAACAAAAAACAATTCATCAATTCTGTAGACGAATAAATGTAAATCTTAGGTATTTATAAATAAATTAACTAAAGAATACCTTATTGGCTGCGAGTTTACTAGTAAAGAGATAATGTAGAATTAATTGTCTCTTTCTGCAAACATAATATTATATATATATTTGAAAAAGATTATAGCTTTTTAATAATTTCAAGAACCGCATATAGATATTGTTTTGCTAAAATAATATGCTATATTTGTTTATAAGTAAAAAGATAACAATTCAGTATAAGAATATTATTTCCTATGAAAGGTTTAAACCAAAATTCAAAAAACTTTTTCTTTTTATTCATATTACAGTAGCACAAATAGAATATATTTTATTCTTGTTATACTTTTATTTTTTCGTTGAAGCGATTTTTTTATTTTTGAGATTTTATTTGCGAATATGAAATATATTACAAATTATTGATTTTACAAAATGTATCTTTTGTTGGCCACTAAGGCCGCGAAAATTGGAATTCTCTTTATTACATTGTGTAAATATTTGCTTATAGTAGTAGAAAAATAATTGCAGAGGAATTAGTTGAACTTGTAACTATTATTCAACCATCTTAAATTTAAGCAAAAAAGGTAGAATTACAAATATAGTACGTATATATACGCCTAAACGTTAAGTTTTCAATCCAACGGCAAATCTTTTTTTAAATAGATATGTTATTCGTGCAAATACACGCACTCTTCAAAATCACAGTTTCCAAACTTCGACAACATTCAAATTTAAAAAAGTCTTTTTCTACTAATTCTCCTAAATCATATTAAATTTATATCAGAAATTTTTGTAGTAGATTTTAAAAATCAGATAGTTAACAATAACCGTATATAAACTGTATGTATATACTAATAATATATATTTCACTCGTGATATTCATGTTTCCGTACTAGGCTTATCTTAAATTTAATTTCTAATAATTTGAATATTAATAAACATAAAATATTATTATATTTTATTTTAATTTAAAATTTTTATTGTTAAAAAATTATTGTATAATAAAATTTCAATTTTGCATTTTAAGTGAAATCTCTGGTTAAAATTTTATTTTTTATCTTTCAAAAACCAAATTTATTGTACATTTAACTGCTTTTATAAACACATATTTTTTCCCTTTTATTTATATGTATTTGAACGCTTGCTTGTATTTACAAACGTTCTAAGTTGATATATATATATATATATTGCAATAATTTTTGTGTGCATATATATATAAGGTGTGTGAGCGTGTATGTATTTGTGTTAACATATTTTAAACTTTTATCGCGTGTTCAAAATCTTGTGATTTTTTGTAAATAAAAATTAATAAAATGCTGTCATTATAAATTTTTTATACAGGTATATAATATGTTTGAATTAATTACGTCTTTATATATATCTGATTGCTTATAAATATATTTACAGGATTTTTGTCGACAAATGTTCTTGCTGTGCTTATGTGTAACTCGGTAATAGATTTTAAAAAATATACATTAAATAAATCCGTTTGAAAATATCCTTATTGATTCTTAGAACATTCCTGCAAAAAGTACTTTATTTCGATTTGCCAGATATAGTTTGTCAATCTAAAGATTTAAAAAAGGATATTGAAAAATTGTTCGTGCGCGAAAAAATTGTCGCCGTGATTTTTTTTTATCAAAATATTTGCATTTTTTTAAATCGTTGTCTAATAGAGGATATTTTATTCTAAATCAGAAAATAAAAATATTAGAGAAAACATAAAAATTGTAAAAAAAAAAAAAGTGCATGTATATGTAAGTGTATGTTTATTTTATAAATCATTAAAAAAAAAAAAAGCTTATTTCTTACGATAAAAGCGACGCAACTCTTTAATAGCATACAATGGGCAAATTGTTAACTAATAACGGCAATCAAGAAATATTTTCTTTAATCGCATTTACCTAATATGTATTACTTATATATAGAGCATCTTCATCCAAGCACTCGATATATGTAAAACTAAACTTTAAAAAGTAGCGAAATAAATTGTATAATTTAATGGACCACACAATTAATTAATAGTCAATAATAAAGAAGAGACGAAAGTGCGTCGCTATTAAAGAAAATTTTCTTTAGTTAGATTTTGAAAGAAATAAAGAATTGCTTGAGATCGTTGTAAAGCATGAAATTAAAATCTGTGTAGCAGAGTCAGCTCGTGATATAAATGTACAAATGATAAGTCTTTATATAAATCAGGGACAAAGAATAAGTGACATAATGTTAAGTAATTAATCATCTCTCCCTCCCTCCCCTGCTTCGCGAGTTTGAATAAGTAGGTATAATAAAATCAGGTTATATTTTTTTGTGGCTAGAATCTTAATCTTGAAGATGATAAAAAAATAAACTTCTCAAAACTTATCCTATAAGTATTCTTCAGTGGTATGATTACCCTGTAAAAAATAGGCAACATTCAGAGCTTAATTTGAGACTCTTGGAAGTCATAAATGACTTTGGTGCTTTGGATTGAGAGTATTTCATTTACTTAATAAACCAGTATTGGAATGTTAATCTTGTGTATTACATAATATTAACTGCTGGGAAAATTATATATGTATATATGTTACATAAGAATATGAAGAATAGAATAAATTATATGAGAACATATTTTAATTATAAAGAACACATAATATAGGTTATAAAAATAGGAAAAAATTGTAAATCGGTTTTTAAAATTACATTCTTTCAGTATGAAGAACAAGTGAAAGTGTATGTATATGTAATTTATTTTCATTTATCACTTTCAAATTAACTAATATGGTAATGCATATATACCTATTTACCAGGCATTCATGAAATGATTGTCATTAGATTTGAATAAAGTTAAAATGCAAAGTTTATCAGCAAAATCTAGATTGTAAAATAAGACTAGTTACTATTCGCAATTAAAGTATTTAATAATGTATTTTTTTAAAAAAATTTTAAGCACGAAATTTTATTAAGCACACTTAGGAATAAGTACAATAAATACTTCTCATTAGAATATGAATTTTAAATAAATATTTAATATTACCAACATTTATAATACTATCAAATTACTTAATCATTTACAAATCTCTTGTTTTAATTTAGCTGATAAATTAATGATTTTATCCAAGAAACATTAGTTTTGCAAACACTTGGATCACTTCTTTTACAATATTTTATATTACCAAGATCACTAAATTAATAGTTGAAATGCTCTCTAGCTGCTATATTCTATAACTTTTTACAGTAAAAAAGTGAACTACTTCTTACAGAATTTTAGTTTTATTTAAAGTTAATCAGAAGAATAACAGCCAGAGAGCAAATTTTCTCCTCTATAAAATAAATATCATTTCATTAAAAATCAACTTAGCAATCTATAAAAATTGTTCAGTTATTAATCTTAAAAAAAAAATCGAGGTCATTCAGTAATGGTTCATAATCCACAAAGATGGAATTCTTTTATTGTTGTTTTGTTTCAGATTGCCCAAATTAGCCTTCCAATCTTATTAAAATTATGATAAATCTTGATATATATTTCATAATGTTGCTTGTAATTTGTTTCAAATATTGCTATCATAAAATGAAAAAAAATGTAACACTTATTGCAATTTACCATCAGTTTTTATTTTAAATGCCTAGAATATTCTCCCAGAAGTAACCCTTTCTTTGACATCATCATATAGCGCTATATAATATAAATAAAATTCCTTAATCAGATTGATAAAACAATTATTTTTTTAGCAATTTTTTTTCTGCAGCAACATTATATTTATGTATTTCTTAATTCCCAAAAACTACAATAAATCACATTTATTACTGAAAGCTACTTCTTGGGGGAAGAAATCAGTGAATGTACTTTTCTATAATGGATAATACTAAGTTCTATAATAACTGCTACAATATTTTCTATTCTCCATATTTTTATAAATTGAAACAATAGAAACATTTTTTAAATCAGAGAACACAAACAACTCTTTGTATGAATTTATATATTCCAAAATATTTCAGTAATTTTAAGGCTAACATTTTTTGGGTGTTCCATCAGAATCTACAGATTTCCCAATCTTTTATGATTTCAAAGAACCTTTTTAACTTCAACAAGCTGATTTTCTCAAATCTAAATTAATAAATAGGATAAATATACTTAAAAGAAAATCAAAATATTCATTTTATCACTTCATATATTACAATTGTCATATAAATGAGTGGCATTCATTGCTTTAATGAAAATTTGATATTAAATTACTTTCAACCATTAAAAAAAAAAAATCTCCAAATACATACATTTTTTTACTGCCTTAATCTATCAATCATTAAAAAGTCTTTTTGTCAATTGGTGAAATTTTTTCTTTAAATTTTGTATTTCTTATCAAATTCTACATTCATTTTTATTATTCTGTTAGATATTTCAAGTAACTAATAATATAAAAAAATACCATTGGAATATGATTTTTTTAATGAACCCAAAAATGATTTATTCATATCTACAATATACTCATAAAAAATTTGACAAGCTTAAAATTTCAACTGACATTTACCTAGTAAAAAAACCCAGCTGTTTTTCTACCAATATTTTTAGTTACAATCTAGATTTTACTGCCGCTATAACTTTACTTTTGAAATATAGTAATTTAGAATCTATTCAGTAATTTGCTTTTATAAATGCTCAAATAGAATTGACATCTTTTGTAAAATGAATTCCAATTAAATTCTATTGTTTTAAAGTGGCTCTAACAAGCTTTATTGATAAAGTTTATCAAGTTAAGTCACGTGATGTATGACTTGATTTTATTTGCTATTAGATCTGATAAAAGTTAAATGATTCCCAAGATGCATTTTATTCCGAACATTATACTATTCAAGATATAGGTCACAATATCTTATACATGTATTCTTCAGTTGTTCAATATGTATTAATATTTTTCAATTTGATTCATAAATATCAACTTTTCTGGAACTCACAACTTTGGCACCAAACCACTTCAGAAAATTACATTAATGAAAAGAATTAATCATTTATTAAGCTAGAGATTATCCTATCATTCCTAATCTAGTTATAAACTTTAAACCTCAATTAAAATTTAAAATATAACTTTTTTTAATTAAGCATAATAGAATAGTTCAACTTAATCTCCTTTTTTTCATGTATATTGTCATTTTTAAATAACTTAAAACTTTCACTTTACCACTCATTCTCGAAGTATATAAGTAAAGGCATCTGAATAAGATAAATTAATTCATAAGATACATTTTACACTGAACCAAATTCTTTATTTGACTGAGATCATAATTTCTTGCATATGGTTCAGTCATTTCCTCAATATTTGTCAATGTTAAATATCAAAATTGCAACTGCAGAAAGTTTGATGTTGAAATCAAATTGGAATAAAATTATAGACATCTATCCATTCCTAAATTGTCTCAGATGTAAGAAATAATTTTCTGGGAGATCAAAAAATAAGTTTATTCAGTGTAAGTTTTTATAAAATATTTTTTATTCCATTATTTATGGTCAAACAGAACAAAAAAAGATTGAAAATTACAAAGTGTTCAAAGGAAAATGAATGCAGAATTGTAAGTAGCTAAATAAAATTTTATATTTAAGTTTTTTTACTTTATAAGCTTTTTTTATTTTCTCTGAATTGTGGCTTTAGTTCAAACTTCTAGTTATTACTGCATGTGAGATATGATTAGAAATATCAGATCACTAAACATCACATGATCACTATCATACTAGCACATAATTGTTATTAAACAATTCAAAACAAAGCAAAACTCTCCATACAGTAGTGCCACCCTGTGCCAACCAGAGTAATCAATGGATGACAGAAGGCTTATGCTTAAAATCCCTATCTAGTGCCTGCCTATCATCCAATATCCCCAGACTAGTTTCTGGCTTGTGGCCTTCATCAGTGAGGAGCCCTGGGTCTGAAAGCACTGCACCCAGATCTTAGGATCTAAGGCAATCCTCCAGCACCCACCTTTTAACTCTATTTAACTACAAAACTATGAGAATGAAATTGAAAACACAATTAATATTTTCATTCCAAGCTCAATAGCTTATATAGTCATATGGGTCTGAACTCAATTCAGCACCCATACATTTTGGTGTCTTTGGCTCTTTAACAAGCCAGAAACTAGTCTGGGGATATTGGATGAGTAGGCACTAGATAGGGATTTTAAACATAAGCCTTCCATTGATTGCTCTTGTTAGCACAGATGGCACTACTATATGGAGAGTTTTGCTTTGTTTTGAATTGTTTAATAAATATCAGATCACCTATACAGACTGAAATTGGTATTTTGTATGATGAAGATCAAAAAAATCTTATAATTAGACTTGATTAATATCAAATCGTGAGCAGAGGGGATGATTTATTAACTAATTGGATGAAATGTGCAGCTTGGTGTAGAATAATATTAAGCGCTGAGGTTCAGAACACTCTCAGTTTTACATAAAAAAAAAAATTCTACCAAAGAAATAATGTTACAGCAAATTAGGAAATGTCATATTGCATTTGTTTCAGGATAAAGCATTTTTTCAAGGCAAGGATATACGTTCAATTCAAAAATGCAACAGTGTTCCCAAGACAATTAGCAATGCAAGTAACTTTATATTTTTTAATATAAGATTAATAAAATCAAATACATCCAATGAAAGAATTTCTTTTACCTAAAAACCACAATTCTTAGAATAGAAAAAAAAATCAAATATATAATATCAATAACATTATATAACATCATTATCATCTCATTAAACTAAAGATGATAAACAAATAAAAAGAGAAGAACAACATATAATCTTTGAAAGCATGGCAATAATTAAAAGAAAAATAATTATTTACCCTAATAAATTGTTGGATGAAATTGGTTGATCTATTTTAAAATGTTTAGCCTTATTCATAAAAGAAAATATATATACTTTTTTGTGGTCAATGTTTCAATTGGATAATAAAAGTCAGCAAAAAAATACATCTTAATCTTAAACTATAAATATAAAATGTAAAAACCTTAACTCCTTCTGGAATAAACTTTCTAAATCCAATCAAATTATACCAACTAAAAAATACAAGTGTCTGAATAAAAATTAGATCTTTAAAAGATTAGCAATCATTAGAATATTAGAAAATATTTCAACCAGAATCTATATGAATCAACATACAATTAATTTTGTAAAAAAATCCATATAAATCATCATCATCATCATCAACCATTATCAATCCAATGCAAGATGAAGGTCTCTCAAAGTTCAAACCATCTTCTCCTACCATTAGCTTCTCTTCTCCACATCACCCCTACACACATTCTTATTTCATCCACCCATCTCACATGTGGTCTCTTTTTGGATCTTTTATGATCTATTGACATCCAGTTTAAGATTTTAATTGTCCATCTATTATCATCTCTTTTAGCATTATGTCCAGCCCAATTCCACTTTAGTCTTTTAATTTTTTCAATGAGGTCAATAACATCTGTTTGTTCTCTTATCCATATATTGTGTTTTCAATCTCTTTTTGTTACTCCTAACATGCATCTCTCCATACATCTTTGAGTGGTCTGAAGTCTCTATATTGCTCTTCTATTAAGTATCCAAATCTCAGATCCATTAGTATCAAGTTATTTCTACCAAAAGCACTCCAATCAAGTTTAATTCTGTGATTAATTTTATCCATTATGTTTCAATCTGTATTAATAATCTGACCAAGATATTTGTAGTTGTTAACTTCTTCTAACTCATCATAATCAATCTTTATTTTCATATCTTAAATATATTTTCTTATATTAAAACACTGATTTTGGATTGGTGATTAAAGGCCTTGGGCTCATCAGTGAGGGAAGTTTTCTTTGAAACTAGTCCTGTTAGTTATTGATACAGTCTAGAATTCAGAAATTGGTTTTTAATATATCAAAAAATATCTTATTCTTTATAGAACTCAGTAGAAGATATTTTGATGCTCTGATCAAATATAAATATATTTTTATATATGTTGTAAATATAAATTAAGCAACATAAAAATATTTCAAGTATTGAAAAATTATGTAAATCTAAGATTTATTTTAAGAACAAAAACAACAACAGCCCCCTGGAAAATGGCTATAGCAAATGCAACATCTACATACGTTATTGAAAATTTAAAATCATATGACATTCTGAAAGAAATTAAATGATTTAAAATATATTTATTATTTTTCTGAAATAGATAAGAATCATACAGAAGTATTTATCATACATATTTAGATTTTATAATCATTTTATTCTCTCCATTCTGTAAAGCTCATAATTATTTTGAAAAAAATAAATATTTAATTGCTTAAAAGATTTGAACATAGATTTTCAAACTCCCTGAAGCTATCCACTTCATTTTATATAACCGATACACATGATTACATACATGCGAAAAATACAAATGATCTCCAAAATATGTATTTTATGCTGAACAGCACTCATCAATTGGTCCAACTTATTATCTTGCACACATACATATAATTAGGGCTCAGTTTATATTAAGATAGAAAATCTTCAAACTTTAATAGATATGCCTCAATCTTCACTCTCCAACTCTTCTGACATCCATATTTATTGAAAATCTGATGGGCTTTGAGCATTCCGTCAGATTTTCAATAATATGCATGGCTGAAGAGTTGGAGAGTGGCGAATATTAACCATTATTGCCATAACTATTAAGCTTTTGGAATAAAATCAATACATTATTGAATAGGCCAAAAGTTCTTAAAACTTTTTAAAACATTATGTTCTAATTACAATAAATGATACAGAATATGAAATGTACACATTTTGTTATTGCTACTCTTCAAGGTGTATTATTTTTGTCATAAAACTCATTTATAAAATGTTTAATTAACATAATATAGATTTTTAGACTACTATATTTTAAAAGGAAGTCAGTTCTTTTTATCCAATATAATTTATAATTGCTTCAGCCATAATCAAGATGTTTTATAGAAAACTATTGTACAGTGCTGTTTGGTGCAATAGCAAGAACTGCGAATTCAAGAGTTAAATATATCTAAATTTATTTTTAGTTTATTAAAGTGAAAAACAAACACATAATCTTATTTCATCATTTAAATGGAACTAGTTGTGCTCAATTGGCCACTTGGATGCTTAAATATCATGTAAATTTCTAGGCAATTAATTGTCCCTTTTCATGTGAATAAGCTTATCAACAGAAAATCTGACTCAGTGGGACTTGTTATCAATTTATATCTGAACTTTTTTTAAGTTTAGAAGTAAAAGCATTTTATAAAATGTTGTAAGAAGCATAAGAATGTAGTAATATTTGTCTTCCCACCTTTTTTTCTGTTAAGCCAATAAACATCACATGACCACTACTTCTATGCTTGTGTATAACTGTTGTTAAAACAGGCAAAACTCACTATATGTATTGCCACACACATCAAGCTAGAGTAATCAATGGATACCAGAAGGCTTGTGCATAAAATCCCCATCTAGTGCCTACTCATCCAATATCCCCAAAGTTTCTGGCTTGTGGCCTTCATCAGTGAGGAGCCTTGAATCTGGATCCTAAGATCTAGGTGCACTGCTCTCAGATCCAAGGCTCCTCACTGACAAAGGCCACAAGCCAGAAACTAGTCTGGGGATATTGGATGAGTAGGCACTAGATGGGGATTTTATGCACAAGCCTTCTGGCATCCATTGGTTACTCCAGCTTGATGTGTGTGGCAATACGTATGGTGAGTTTTGCGTGTCTTTTTTCTTTTACTGAGGATGGTTTTAGTTTTCAAAAATTTTTATGACCTAGTAAAATTTTATTTCAACTTGATAAGTCTTTATCAAGTTCTTATAAAAATTTTGTTTTTGTATTTAAATATTTTTTATAAAAATTAATAGATAATTTTTTGGGGAAACAAGTAGTACAACTTATACATCTGAAATAAATAAAACAAAAACTTTTTGAAGAACCCTAAGGAAATACATATAATTTAGACTCACAATGCACATAATGTTTGAAAGTAATTTTTGAAAATATATTAAAGTTTTGTCCCTCTCCATGCGATTCACGTTAAAAATGCAATATTTCAAACAAGTACTCTTGAACTATAAGAATTTTTCAGTAGACACATAAATAATTATTAGTCATTTGTCATTTGATTAGAAATTATAAAAGAATTATTTCTAGATATAGACTTTAATTTATTTTTTTATTTTTGATCAAATATATCTGTTACTATTTATAAAAACATGAAATATCCTTTATATAACTTATTAATTATTTCCATTCATAATTAAAATCCTATATTTTTAAAAATAAATCACAGTCATCACTTTTACATGTTAATCATGTAATTTACAATGTCTGCAGTACCATGCTTGAAGCTAAGAGCTATAGTTTCTTTTTAAAAAAAGAGAGAAGTAGAAAAAGTGATGATATAATAAAATCTTATATTTGTCGGTTAAAATATATAGAAATTATGTTTAATAAAAGTTCTGAGTTCTGTCTCTTTTATATTTTCTTTTAAAAAAGTTTCCTGAATATATATAGTCTAAATTAAGACTGAGCTAGTTTTTTGCTTGACCAATATTATATAATGATTGTACTGACTTACAAAGATAATAGTTTCATTGAAAAAAGACATGATAATCAGCATAGATGGGTATTTGTTCTTTACAGATTTTGATATTATTCTGAAAGTAATAAATTATTTAATAATATTTTAGTATCATGGTACACATTGGTTTAGTGCATAGAATTTTTTTTTTTACTTTGATTGATCATGGTTAAAACAAAGAGATAACATCTGAAAGTGGAAAAAGTAAAGCAATAGTATTGTGATGATTAACTAGAAGCATTTAAAATAAGTTAATGGTATATATAAGTTTTATTATTAATTACTATTCTATTAACTAAGTTTTCAATGAGTAAGCTTGTGGTTTTAAGACCTGTAGAGGTCCCTACTATCGCATTTTATACGCATGTGCTTGAAGCTACAGCCTTAATGAATATTATTTACATAATCAATGTGCGTTTAAATAAATTTATAAGTACATTATTAAGTAATATTTAAATAGAAAGTAGGTTGAAGTAAAGAAGGTTTCCCTCTTTTCTTCCATAGTGTAAGCTTGTGGTTAAACATCTGTAGAGGTCCCTACTATCGCATTTTACACGCATATTCTCGAGGTTACAGCCTCACTTACGTAATCAATGTGCAATAAATTTATAATTAATACATTATTAAGGATGATGCTTAATGTTGCAATAAGACAAACTATGTACAAATAAAGTTTGCTAAAAGTGTTTGAAGTTTGGATAAATTATATTTATAATTATATTTATAAATAAAAAGTAATATGAAATCTGACTTCAAAAAAGAATGTGTCAGTAGCAGAAATATAATTAGGGATAATGAATGCAAAGCAGCCATATTTTGATGCTAAATTGTAAATCAATGATAATTTTTTATCATTAATTAAAATTAATAAATATTTTTAAGCATTATTTTGTAGATTTCAAAGAGATTTAAATATTATTTTAAAAAATATCAAAATATGTAGACATAACTCACATTTCCAATAATTTTATGTCATTGCCTATCAGAATAAATAAAATACCCCCACCCCCCGCCATTATAAATTGTGCCCCTATTTGTAAATAATGTACTCCTATAGCTTCTGTTTCCCATTTAATATTTATTTGCACATGTTCAACAAAATAAAATAAGTGAGACTTTCATTTTTTAAAATAATAATAATTTTCGATTTTATCATGAATAAAAAAACCTTGAAATTTTTTTATCTAAAATTGTTACAGTTTTGTATTTTGGGATAAAATAATTAGGTTACTCAATTTAGTCTTATAACAAACCTTTTGTAGAGTTAATAAATTTTTATGCATGTAATAATGTAAAAACAAATTACATTGAAGCTCTAAAACTTTAAAAATGAGATGGTTTTGCATAATACTTAACAGTACTTAAATTTAAAAATCTAACTAATATCCTAAAATTGTAGCATTTCAGTAATAAAATTAATAACAAATATTTCATTGTATAAGTTGTTTGCAGACATTTATTGCTTTTATTTTTAACAAACATTGAAGATACTAGAATGTAAATAAATTTAACAGTTTAATATTTAAATTTATATTGCTAAAAAAATCAAGAATTCCTGAATTATAAATAGTAACTAATATTTAAGCGTAGAACATCAAATTGATCTTATTCTTCTATTAAGTCTTCATTACATGTTTTTTTAAAAACAATAGAAAGATGTTTTTATTTTTTATATATACTCTTATGATAATATTAAGTTAAAACAAATTAATTTCGAATTTTCTGAAAGCATTTCAACTCATTAATAAAATATTTTATTAAATTTAGATCAAGATTTTTTTTAAAAAAATCCAGTCTAAACACAATATTTTCCTCAAGTTAGTTAACAATAGCTCTTGCTTTGTGACACGATGCTTTATAATTAATGCAAACAAAGGCTGCCTTTTAGCTTTATAAAAAGTTATAGTTATCATCTTAGAAAAATTGGATTTACCCACTTTATTGTGAAAACGTGCTTACTGATATTCACAATATTATCAAAATGCAAGAGCTTACTAGTTTGAAACAAAATTAGCTCTATTTATGAAAAGTTTTAAAAACCTTAATTAGTGAAATGAGTTGGAGCATAATATAAAAAGTTTAAAAAAATGTACTTCAACTTTAAAATCTAGACAAAATAAAATTATATTATTCTGTTATTCTTGGAAACCAACAAAGTAATTAAGCCTAAACTAGTTAATAAATGTCTAAAGAAAAGAGATTCAACTTATATGTTCTGTGATTAAATAAATGATTTAATTATCCAGGGACTTCACAATGTGGTGCAACATATGAATCACAGTACTAGATGTATTTAGTATCTAACTTGTGAATTATAAGCTAGGATAATACAAGAGTCATAATTTTAACTCAGCTAGGGCATATTTCCAAAATCACCAACATAAATTAGAAGTTATTAAAATTTTATTTAATAAAAGCAGATTGTATTTACTTGAGGAAAAAGTATAAAATATTCTTTATTAAGGAGTTGATTTTGTTCTCAATGAAGACCCATATAGAGTATTATGTCCACAATCTACTCTGTATTTATCTATTCCAATTAATGTTGGCTTTGTACAGTTTTATCTTTAATTGCATATATCAAGCATTTTGATTGATTGGATTTTCATGTAACTCACAAACATTTTCTAACAATGAAACTTGTAAATAAATAACAATAATAATAATAAATCAGGATTCATGTTCAGTGATAGTTTTGTTATTCGTTATATAACAATAAACTTATATTATTATATACATTATAAATGTATTAAAAATTTAAAGTTTAAAAAAAGTCTATTTAATAATTTAGTAAATAATAAATCTTGGAAATAGATGAAAAGAAAAAATATCAGAAAAAGTAAAACTACTAGGGTTTAATTTATTTCTCTGAAAATATAGGTACAACTTTTAAAAAGAGAATCTTAGTTAAAGACTTAACAAAAGATAGGAAGTGCTATAAAAGTAGATCATGATAAAATTTCCTACAATATAAAAACTGAAAAATACAAAATTTTGTGGATTTAGCTGAATGATCAGAATGATGATGATGATGATGATGATAATGATGATGATGATGATGATGATAATAATAATAATAATAATAATAATAATAATAATCAAATGATTAATTACTTAAAAAGTCATTATAAATATATCAAATAATCTCACTACTATCACATATTCTTTTAAATTCATATAAATAAAGATACAATAAAAAAAAAAGTCTTCCAAGATGCATTTTATGCTGAATGAGCACTCATCAGTTGGTCCAAATAACCATCTCTTATATTCAAAATATAATTATTTGAAAAGTAATGCGATCTTTATCAGCAAAAATAAAGACTGAGTTGTGATCTTGTAAATATTAACTCTTGGATCTATAATTTTAATATTATTAAACCATGTAGCCTCTTAGATTATTAACTGGGCACATTTAAATATATTTAACTTGGAAATTAGATAAAATAATTGGGAATCTATACTATCTTTATTATTTCTTTAAAACCACCATTTGCTAAAAAACTGCTTGTATTCTATATAAGACAGAGTTATATAAATTTGAACAATTAGAAAACTATTAAGTCATTTTTACAGATATAACATCTCAGATTTTCTGCACTATTAATAGAAAATATCAAGATTTTCATATGCTTATGAATAGTTCATTTGGATTAACAAAAAGAATCAGAAAAATGTAACATCACTGTGAGTGTACAGAGTAATTATTAGATGAAAAGTGATATTATAATTAATAATTAGAAAATAGTAAAATGATTAATAAAATTGTTTTGATGGTCAGTAGATATAACCCATTCCAATATTTAAACCCTTCTATTCTTAACACTATATCATTAGCATTTATATTAGAAGTCAATAGCTTTGAAATAGACTGTTGTGAACCTCTGATGGATTATTTTGTTGAACATTGGAGAATTCAAATGCATTTTAATCTCTATAGCAATTGTTATATTAGGATTTGCTACAATTATTCCGGGGACTAATCATTAAGTATTAAATTTGGTTCCAGATTTTATTCTTTCATCTTTAAAAATATATTATGTATTTACCATTCTGAGAATGTTAGTTTTGAAATATTAAACAATTTTAGTTACTTTGATTTCCAATTTACTAACTATTTAGGTGGCAACAATATGACATTTATTTTTGCAGATTTCTAAAACTAATGCTAAGGTTTTTTTGGAAATATGTATCAAGAGTTTCTGTCTCTTATTATTTCTAGAAATATGATATATAACAAAGAGATATAATATCTCTACTAAAATAAAAGAATAAAATACTAAATTTTGCCTCTGATTAATTAGGTGTCTATGTTTTTTTTTAAACATTAGAATTATTAGTCAAGTAGAAATACAAATTGAATACAATATGTTTCTTGGGTCATTAAGCATTGCTACCCATGGTTTATCTTGTGCTTAATACTCCAGCAATATTTGGTTAAGCTTAAAGCTACAAGGGATTGTTCATACTTGAGAGTTCTTGGATTTTCTGGGGTGGAATATTTAGAATTCTATAAATGCCCTCCAGGATCGATGTTTAGATTATCATAATTTATTTCATTGGATTAAAATTGTATTACTGAAATGCTTATCATGGTTGATAGGATGTTTTCATTCAAATCTGAAAACTTTATTGGATGGACTTCATTGTCAGGGGATTGATAATCACCTCCTTCTGTTGATGTCAATGTTTTTTTTCATTTTTTGCCTTTTTATTTCTTAGTTTTGTTAGATTTTGATTTAAAATGGTAGGTTTGATTTGATTAAGACTAGCATCCAAAGACAATGCATTATCATCATCCTGCTAAGAACTACTTGAGTCTATTGTTTTCCTCTTTATGGCTTTAGTTCCATGGACAATTAAATGATCTTTTTTTCCCCATTGGATTACGGTTTATTTGTATTGGTTCTACCTCACCAGTTACCTTGCCATCACAGGACTTAACACCTAATATAAGGTTTTCCCCTGTTGCCTCTATTTGCTCATTGCATTTCCAAATTTGATCTTCCTGAATAGGGTAAGGTAGCTTATCTTTGTTGAGTTCATCTCCTTTCCATAAGTTGCATTTGTGATTTTTCCTGTTGATGTTTTTGCATTTTTTGCAAATATATGTTGGACATTGTTTAATGAGGTGAAAAAACATTGTGGTGAAATGCCACAGAATATTTAAATTGGGCATTCCTTCTTTGCAAGGACCGAACGAATATCAAGTGGAGATATATTTTTGTGAAGGGTTAATATAAAAGAAGCATTATTATATAAGATTTATATTTTAGAATGTTTTTCCCATAGGAATTTGAAATTTTCCACCTTCCTAAATTGATCAAGCAACCACTGAGAATCTTGTTGTGAGAGTTGAATATGACAATTCCTTGCCAATCCATTAAGCTTAGATTGTCTGTTCATATCAATGTTAATGAGTAATTTTCCATTTAAAATATGGTAGTTGTTTCTAAAAGCTTGTCTTTGAAATTGATAGGTGTCTATGTTATTAGCAGTTTTCTAATTTTATGTATTAGATGAGCTATTTAAATATTTATATAAATTTAACCTACTTCAAATTTTTAACATGTAAATAAAACACTGATATCAATTTCTGTATATTGTATTCAATCATGAATCAATTTTGTACCAATTTAGAACTTAGACTTTTAGAAATTAAAAAAAAAAAAAACCATAACAACAAAACTTAATTAAGCTTAGTTCACAAATTGAATTAAATATGTCATGTGACCTTCATATTATTATCTTTTTTAAAAAATATTTATAAAAATATTACTATAAGAAATTTTTCAAATTTTGCAATATGTTTCCTGTTCATTATTTTTTCTATTAGTAATTAGAATTATAATAAATTGAATATGTGCTAAACAATAATAATAATTAATTAGTAGTTGTAAAAAATATGGTAGGCATCTGAGGGGAGAAGAATTTTTAGTCAATCTTTTAAATATGTAATGTAAGTATTTGCAGCACTTCATAGATGTCTCTTTTTTCTTTAACAGAAAAAGATAATGCAGCTTAACATTATTTCATATAATTTTTAAATGTGCAGAACACTATTTTATAAGAGATAATTGGGATAAGGTTAATTTTAAAGGGGCTACAATAGTAGCTGAAAAGCAATAATAAAACTTCTCTAGTAACAACTCATATGTTTTTTTTGCTACTTGATTTTAATGCGTATAGTGAGCAAAGTGCTTAAAATCAAGAAACTTTCTTTATAAAACAGAAAAAGTGACAAGTAAAGGTACTTAGAATTGTACTTATTATTAGACTATATGCCTAGATTGTTAACTGTCTTTAGAACTTAGCCAAAACTAATATAAGTTTAATAAGTATTTTACAAAAAAAAAAAAGTTAACTTTAACATACAAACTCATTATGAGTATGTTAAGCTTTTAAAATGGGTATGTATCTTTATCCCTTACACAATGATGTTAAGCTTTTAAAATGGGTATGTATCTTTATCCCTTACACAATGAAAATATATGAAGTATTGTTATTATATATAAAAATAAACTATACTATATGTATATATCGTAAATAAAATGTAATAAAATATATTTCATCAGAATATGTAGACAGTTATCAAAAATTATGGTAATTTTAATACAAAACAATATTTGTTACTTTGCTGAGCCAGTCTTTCGATAGGCATCGATAGATATCGAAAACCTGCATCGAAAGCTTGGCTCAGTAATTGCTTTGTATCAAAGATTTATTACCGTAGTAGTTGATAATTGTCTACATACTCTGTTAAAATATTATAATATATAAATGCGTAAATGAGTTACTATAAATGAGGTAGCATTTTGTAAGACATGCAGAAAGCAATTTTTATGGAAAAGAATCAATATTATGCATAATTCTAAAAGAAATACTTGATAGCAAGCTAGCTATTGCAGCTATAATATTTGAGATTACTTGCAAATGATAACGTCACAGTTATTCTCTTCACTATCCTTGAAGTAAATAACTGTGATATTATTAAACACTGGAAACCAAGTTTTTATATAATATTTATCAAAATCCATTTAGACTATCAACTTATTTTCTGCAATAAAAAACTAAAGTAATTTCAGATATATTTCAAATTGTAGTTGTTATTTGTGATTAGTCTTGTACACACATATGATTAATATTTTTCATCTCTCGTAGTTTAAAGGTGGATGGGTAATGTTTATATTGATTTAGTGCAAAATCAGTTATTTGCTGAATCATCTATTTGCTAAATTATGTATATATATACACACATATATATTATACTCACGTCTGTAATTTCTTTATTGGTGAATTGGATAAACATAGTTTGTAGTAATAAAAACTAAATTTAAGAATTTACTAATGCTTCTTGCATAAATATTGTGAAAAAAAAAGTTTAAGTTAACTGGGAATAGTATTTAAGAGAATGTTGTAGTAAAATTATAACGTTTTGTTTTTTCTGATAAGTTTTCTATCACAGCTATGCCATCACTTTGATCCCGCATGAGAACGTTGATATCAATATTGATTGAAGAATAAGACAGTTTTTAACCTTGTCTTCATAAAAATAAATACCATGGATTTTGATGATTGAACAAAATTTCAGGAGGTAGTTTACTTAGAAATATGGCAATGAACAGTTAATTTTCTCCAACATTATTCCATAAAAGAAGTTTTTAATGCATGATAAACGTAATGAATAATTTGTAATTTTCTATAAAAACAAAATTATAAATTCAACATTCTAACTTGATATTAAACCACTTTTTTTAAAAGTATATTTTATGATATATATACTTTTTTTAAAAGTATATTTTATGATATATATATTAGACACTCTAACTGAATGAAATAGTAATAGCTTCATTAGTAGAACGCATCTGGCAATAGAATAGAATGAACTACAATTAGTCAAGATGTTGATTTTTTTAAAAAAAAAACTGTTTGCTGCAAAAGTTAAAAGTTTTTGTTTGCTTTGTAAGAAAATAAATGAATAATCTAAGGAACTAGCCACGATATAAATAGATGTATTTGTGATTGACAAATTCTTTGTAAGTTCAATAAAATACATCTTTAATTATTTTTTTTTAAGTGTTAGTAAGATATAGTCTTTAGTATAATCGCTCTTCGACATACAGATGTTTGCACAATAAGTGAGCTGCAACATAGTATATTATACCTAGTAATATAATACCTCTGGTAATATAATAATGTAAAAAAATAAATCTAAATGTATCCAAGCCTTTATTTAAAAAGTAGTGTGATTTTTGATGTTGAGACATGCTACTCTTAATAGGGATGGTATCAAGATGAGAATATGTAAACCGATACCCATTCTTTGTTCTTTGCATATTTCAATTTGCAATAAGATGATTCCCAAAGATATGTTGATGCAACAATATAAGAAACATTTGGCCCAATTTTCAGTGTACTCTTTTCATTCTCTTTTTTTTAAAAATAACCTCCAGATTTGTATCATTTTTGAACTCAAAGAATTCATCAAATAGTTTTGCATAATCATATCCTAATGCAGCTAGTTCTGTAATAATCGCTGCTTCTAGCTGCCAAGGATTTTCTACAAACAATAGACAATTTTTAATATTTTTTAAATCCTGAAAATTGCTCTTAAATTTTTCTTACAATACAGTTTAATAATTTAAAATGATTTATAGATTCCTGAAGATATGTCAATAGCATTTTGTTTATACAGTATTTGGTTTTGCATTTCCTCAAAATAGATAGTAATTTTATTTTCAGCCTGTAAACCATGACAGAGTTCATCAAGTTTATCTGTGATGCCAGCAGAAGGTTAAAAGACAACCCCATTCTTTATTTTCAAATTCACTTCTTGTAAAAATAAAATTATTTTTTATTGTAAAGAAAAAAATAATCTAGGATCTATCCCTAATCCAGAATTTGTCCTCTGCTTAGCTGAGGTATGTAAAAGAATATCACTATAATTATTGTTCATTTTTTCCAAAAAGTTTTAAATTTTCTGGGGTTCAGTTTTCCTGCAGATATAATTCATTATATTTGTGATCGTTTTTATTCATAGCACCTACATCGTAGAGACATGTGCTGAAAATTTTCTTGGTAAATGATATAGTGAAATGATATGAGATTAGTTAAATTGTATTTCTTTATCAAATTCCAAATTTATATACAAACCATTTTTATATCAATATTCTTCTTCTTCAAAATAGTAATAATAACACCCAGATAATCTGTGCTTCTGACTTGATTCTTCTTAAGAAAAAATTTCAAAAAAATCTTCATGAATTAAATTGTGTTCAGTACCATATCTAATAGGGTAAAAAACAGAATATTGTGAGATTTCCATGATATACACACTAAAATTAAAAACCAAGCCAAAGTATTTTTAATTTCTTCAAATCTTTTACAATGCAACCAGAAATGTGTTTTGCAATGTCTTCAATCTGTCTAATCAGGTAGAATCTGAGAGCTGCATTTTTAAAATTTGCTATATTATTTCATTTTTAAAAATATCACATGATCACCATTTCATATGCTTATACATGCTATTAATAAGAGTACTAAACTCTTCTTACAGTAATGCCACCAATTGCAAGTTTTGTAATCAATGAGTGCAAGAAGGTTTGTGCATAAAATCCCTATCTAGTGCCTACTCATCCAACATCCCCAGGCTAGTTTTTAGCTTGTGGCTTTGGATTGGTGAGTTCTGCATCTAGATCTTAGAATCTAATGCAACCCTCCAGCAGTCACCATTTACCTATTTGGTTAACTATAAATCTAGGAGCCCCAAGATGAAAATACCATAATGTTTCCAACTCAAGCTCATTTACTTATATATTCATATAGAGTACTCTGTTCAGCATCTATATATTTTGGTGTTCTTGGTTTTTCAAAAACCACAGTCACCATTAACCTATTGGCAGGATATGTATAAAACCATCAAAACATCACATAATCACCATTTCAAATCCAAGACTCCTCACTGATGAAAACCACATACTATAAAGTAGTCTGTAGTCTGGGATGTTGGATGAGTAGGCATTAGATAAAGAGTTTATACATGACCCTTGCTACATTCATTGATTACAAAGACTTGCACTTAGTGGCACTACTGTATGGAGAGTTTGGTACCCTTATTATTCAATTTTTATTACTACATTTATCATACAATACATTATAAGCAATCTTAAAACATTCCTTCACAATCTCTATATCAGTTTATGGTTTGATATATTTATCAAGCAAATTTCATATAATGCTTTTGTCACCACTAACATCTGCATTATCACCATAGACATAATACTTTGTTATTATTGCAATGACTTTTTAAAGAAAGTTAACTATTCACATCTTATTAAAGACAGAAGTAAGGGAAATAGTCATTGAATGATTTATATTTCATGCTATAATGACAATAATGTTATAATTTTTTAAAAATAACACTTTCACAACACATCCAACAAACCGCCTGTCTTTTCCAATTGTCTTTTTTGTTTAGAATTTTGAAGATCCTATTGCAATTTCTAGTAATTCAATTATAGTTTGATGCAAAACCATATATTTCAAAACAGTCTCATGTTTGTAGTATCCATTTCAGATAACCGACACTTGAAATTATAATATTATGCATCTTCATAATCACAGAAACTAAAACAAACATTATGAGTGCATTTTATGTGGAGCACAGGTGCATCAGTACTCATTTTCATTTGCTCATCAATTGATTGTGTTCTTGTGCATTTCAAGATTTTAAAAATGTAGGTTAATGAAGGTATTTTCAGTGCATCTAAAAGGCAGGCTGTGTGTTAAATATGGTAGCACTAGAGTAAAAGTTTCCGAATCAAAACTTACCCTGTAATTTCCATGGTGAAAAACCATTGATTGTTGAATTATTTGATAGAATCTTTTTGTCTTACATTAAATTTTCTTAATTTTATTATTTTTGTAATTTTTTCAGTATTTTTATGATTTTTATAAAAATGTTAGAAAGCTTTTTTAAATCAGGAGTTGTATACAAAAATGTCTTAACCTATTTTTAAAATTAATAGTATATTTTTGTATAGTGATACATAAATCCTAATATTTTATTTTTGTGCCCAATATTTATAAAAACTGCTGTTATGAAATTTTTAACATTTTTTAAAAAAAAAAACAAATCCTGGATTGAATATTCTTTGATTTCATTTTTATAAGAGTAAGAGAAGTATATGGGTATATTTTAATGCTGGGTTAGCATTAGTTCAGTAATTATAGAGAAAAAACTGCAAGATATTTAAAAATTAAACAAATTTTTCAAGTTTTATTCAACTGAGATTTAAAACAAAATCCTGAATATTGCAGATAGCTGATCATTATATCATGAGATTCTTTGTTTATATATATATATATATATATATATATATATGAGAGACTCAGATATATATATATATATATATATATATATATATATAGCTGAGGTTTCAGCACAATAGCAACTACTTTCTTCAGAGCTTCTTTTTTCTCAAATCATAAGAATGTGTGTGATGAGATTTAAAATCATTATTTTCTCTTCATTTTCAAATTCTATTGGTTGAGAAGTTTTAAATTTTTTTTATCCTCCAATGACTTTTTCCAAATATTGTTAATTTTCTTTAATTCACATCTTCCATTTATGCTCTTAGGCTTTTAAAGATTTTCTATAGCTTCTCTTAGCAATCTCTGGTCATTGTTCAATTTTTGCTAGAATATGAGTTTTATTAAAATTAATAATACAGTTAGTTAATTTAATGTGTGATAAATTAGATTTTTCTCTAACTGCCAATGTGTTCTTTCTTTCTTATGTTTATTCTGTGATTGGTCTATCCAATGTATGAATATAAACAAATTCCACAAGACATTTCTTATACACCATGACACTCCAAATAAATTTTATCTTTAGGGTGTGGAAATACTTTATTAATTTTTTTAAATGTAGTATAAATTGTGTGAATATTATTTTTCTTTAAAGCATTAGCAAATTTTATCAGTTATTCTCTTTATATATGACAGAACAGTCTTAATTTTTGAAATATCAAAATCTTTTTTCTTACATAAAAAAGCCCTATTGATAATTCTCTGATCAAAACCATTATGAAAAAGTATTTTTTAGCAGCACAGATATCTTTGTGAAAATGGCTATCAACATAAAGTCTCTTAGTTCTATTTAATAATGTCTTTACCACTGAAAAAAATTGTGTTGAATAGTGATGAGAAAAAATGTAGTTATCTTCCACTGTGTGTGTTTTTTTTTTATATATATACCATTGGCAAAGACATTGTTAGATAGAACTAAGAGACTTCCTGATGTTAGCCGTTTTCACCAAGATATCTATGCAACTAAAAAAAATGCTTCTTCATAATGGTTTTCATTACAGGATTATAAGTAGGGTTTTTTTTTATATATAATAAGAAAAAAGACTGATGCTTCAAAAATTAAGAATATTTTGCCATATATGAAGGGAGTAATTGATAAAATTGTTAATGCAGTTTAGTTTCAAATGTTGTGAGAATCTCTTTTATCTTGAACCATTTATTTGAGATAAAAAAGCTGAATAGATTAGTGACAATCTTAAATGAATGGTAAAATTTTTTTTAGCGTTTTTGAATAAGAGAAATGATAAAAGTATTTATATAAGCTTAACTTCTAATAAATATATAAATGATCATTAGTCATTCTTTTTAGATAGAAATTATTAATATATTTTTTTTAAGTGTCATAGCATCGGCCGGGACGCGAACCCGCAACCCGGGCAACTGCCTGCAAGTGCAAGGCAGTCGCGCTGACCTCTCGACCACCAATGCAAGACAATTATTAATATTTTTTTATCAGGATATCAATGCATCCCACTCCCCCGTATCTATGTAAATAAAAGGGTATAAAGAATTTTTGAAAGATATTTTGATATAAAAAAGTTACTTTTGGAAACTGATCAAAAAATAATCATAAAAATTTCTAATCTCCAAGTCTTCACAAATTTTGGGCACAGCATTTTCTAATAACCTGCAATCTTTTTTCATTTTTTTTTTTTTTAATTCTGAATTAAGTTTTAATCTAAGAACTTTTTACAAAAAATTTAAGCAAATAAAAATATAATATATCATTTTTATTCCTTTTAAGTGTTACCGAGAATGCTATACATAATAAACTTTTGAGTCAGATTTTAAAATTAGTATTAAACAATTGAATGATTATGTTCAGGAATTCATAAAAGTACGAGCACCGGAAATGATTAAACTATAGCTAAGAGATCATCTATGTACCTTGAGTCCACTATTCTACAGATTGTATCAAATAATCCTGGGCAAATTTATATTGAAATTAAAAAATAGGAAAAAAGTTTAAAATTTTAAATAAATAATACTTTTTTGATTCAATTTTACATGCATAAAAAGATGATAAGCGATATACAAGATTCATACCAAGAGCTTTTAAAAAGTTAAATACATTTAAATATATAATACAAGTACACAGACAACACTATTGTAAATATTGTAATAAATTAACTTGCAAAAAAAGATAGATTTTAAATATTTGAAATTATACTGGAAAGACCAAAAAGAAAATAGAAACATTCTTAGGAATATTAAAAGCAAAATAAATGTGCAGATAAACATTTTACATTCTTATATATATATCTCAAGGATCAGCTTTCGTAATTTATAAAATAGGTTAATGGCACAATTTTATGTATACATTATTTAATATATTTTGTAGTAAAAAAGTTCACTTGTCTAGACAATACAGAACTGGGACCATTTAACATTAGTATTGGTGCTAGTTGGAATATTGCCACCTTTTAACAAGTTTTATTTAGCATTATATATTTAGTACATATAGTGACAATGAAAGCAATAATTTTATAAAAATTTTAATTGATTCACTTTTCCGACTTTTTAACAAATTTTTTTTCTTTTGGTTAAAAAAAAACAAAAAACGTGTCTACTATCTACTTATATAAACATCTGCATTTTTTTTCCATCAGCCTATTTATTCATCTATCTACACATTTTAGTTTTTCCTCCTCTATTTATTGAATTCATTTCTAACTCTTATATATATAATTTTATTATTTACTGTAATCCTATAATTCCTACAATGCTATTTTTTCCAATTTTTGAATACTTTTTAAGATTTTATTTTTCAATTTTAATTTTTATTTTGAATAAATCTTTTGTTTTCCAAATTAAATTTACTTTTATTGGCTCACGGTAACTTTTCTAATTCAATGAAATTAATATTTTTTCATATTTGCACAGATTAATAGAAAAACTAACTGCTCTGCAGTGTTTCTTATTAATTGTCTCAACATTTTGCTTATTAGCTGCTTATTTAAATATCAAATATACTATCTAATTTACACAATGATGATTATGTTTAAATTTAGCCGTGAATTGCTAGATCATTAAGTTTACGATGACTTACTAAGTCAAAGAAAAAAAACCAGATTTGATCTTCGGTGAAATAAAACATTTCCAAAAAAATAAATTTTTGAATTTTTTTTTTTAATTTTCTAATGTTTTCTGAACTACTTATTTCCGTGGAAAAGAAGAATATGAAAAATATTATCTTTTCTTAGTGGTATTTAATTAATTTTAAAGTAGCAAAGAATCCTTCTTTTATGAATACTCTCACCTACAAATACGTTCAATGCAAAATAAAGTCTTTCTAAAAATAAACAAACATATATATATATATATATGCAAACTAATTTTTAAAATAAGTTTTAATATTTTGTTTTCAAGAATTACCTTTAAAATAAAGTCTTTCCTAAATTAAACAAACATATATATACAAACTTAATTAATCAGACATTGTTAATACAGAAAATCAATCAGCAAATATGTTTTAATTTTTGAACTGCAATTTTATAAATGGTACGTTTCGATTTAAGTAATAATTAATTAGTTTATAAAATAAAATAAGTATTGACATGCTTACATGTAAACATATAGAATATTCACAAATGATCAAAACTGTAAAATATGTATATATCCGTATATATACGTTAATCACGATTGTTATTATTAAGGTACCTCAAATTGACATCGATTTTGTATAATTTTCAACAAAATATATGGAAGGTATTTAGAATTGTTTTGTCTTTTCCATTTAAAATGATATTTTGCTATCCACCCATCTGGATCAACTATTGTAACATTATTCTATATCATTATTTTCCAATACAAATATTAATAATAATTAGTTGTTGTTGTTTTTTTAAAAAAGTAAATAAAACAAATAGAAGAAACCAAGCAAAACAGAATATGTTAAAGATATTTAAAAAACGATACAATTTGCTTTTGTAGATATATAAAAGTTATTATTAAATTTAGAAGCTATTATCAATGGAACATTTACTTCTAACAATTTAAAAATAGCATTTCTCAATACTGGCTTATCTTTTTGATTTTCCTCTGCTCAAAACAAATTATCATTGTGATGAATTCATTTAATTCACTATTGCTCTTCTTCCTTCATCATCAATTGTCCTGAATATTATACATTTGTTTTATGAATATTAGATCTCATGGTATGGAAAAAGGAAGCAATTTCAACGTTTTCATTTCTGCTTCAAAGGAATGAATTCATGTTCAGTTTATATAAGTATTCTTTTGTTCATTTTTTTTACTGTCCATTGTTTATTCAAATCTTCATCAAAATAATAAAGCAAAAGCAGTAATACTTTTTTTAAATCTTTCTTCAGTTTCCAACTTTCATTTCCATTAGAGTTTCAGAAAGTATGATAACTCAAACAGTTGTGATCATTATTTTTAAAAAAATATATTCTACTTCTAAAAAAAATTCTAGGCTTTTCAAAGCATCATTGTTAGTATACAATAGATCTCTTGACTTTGAAACTTTTTTATTTTATTGATAAAGAATCTAAGAAAGAAAAGCTGTTAATAACTGCTAGTTTTCAGTACTGATTCTGATGTTGCCTGCCATCATAATTTTTATGCCCATTATGATTAAATGAAATCAGACTGTTCACTCTGATCTTTGATTTTTGTAGTAGCAGTCCTGAGATCAGCATTTTCAAGTGTGAATGTAATATCATTGACCTGCAGGATTTATGCAGTGGTAGAGTGTCTTGAAGTTCAAGATCTATGGATTATGTCTCAGCTCTGGTATTTCTGGCAATCAAAATTTTAATGAATTTTCAAGTAAAAAATTCATATGAAGAAGATGATGATGATGATTATTATTATTATTACTATTGTTGTTGTTGTTATTATTATTATTACTACTACTACTACCACTACTACTACTACAACAGCAATATCTAAAATCATTGATATTTTGCCCTGATAGTTCTATTCCTTCATACAGAAGTGAAATGATGGGTATATCTCTTGATAATTACAGAATGTTTTTGTAGATTAAGTTCAGAATGTCAATTCAATCTGGGAAAAGGGGGAAAGGCTAACAATCTGATTTGTAAAAAAAAAATATCCTCAATTACTTTCATATTTTGTTGATTTGGGGAAAAGCACAATCTGTGTAGCCAAGTCTGATTTGTTTATCAAAGATAATTCTATTAAATCATTGCATTACTGTAGATGCAACTTTTTCTTATGTATATGGTGTCTTTCTGGGATTTCAAACAATTGATTTAGCATCATTCATAAGCATTAATATAAATAGTGATAAGGTTAACCCATGTTTCCCAGGTTCAAATAACTTTGTAAAATATAGCTTTTTCTAAATGTAATTTTTTTTTATACTATTGTCCCAGTATAGGGTTATATTGCTTTGGATTATATAAATTTGTAAAGTAATACATCTATTATTGATATTTTCATGATCCATAGAATGAATTGGTATTTTTGTTAATGTCTTGAGTCTCCAGATATAATCATTATCATTTTTTCTATTGATTTTTGTTTAATATCTGAATGTTTTCTGCATAATATGTAAGCATTCAATCAATATTTTATTTTTTATATAAATAGTTTATTTTATTTCAAATCATCATAGTTGATAAACTAAAATAAGCTTTATTGATAAATGCCGCAAGAGAAAACATTTAAAATATCTCTAGAAATTACCCCCAGCCTCAGACCAGTTTCTAGCTATTGACTTTCCTCAGTGAGGTACTAGAATATTTCAGATCCTTGACCAAATTACCAAATCAAAGTCAACACTTATCTGATAGTTAATTTTTAAGTAGAAAATCAGAAATTTTCAAACACCTATATGTCTTCAAATCCAGCTATCTAACTTAAATAGCTTTATGGGGCTGAGAAATCTTCAGTCATACCATATATTAATAGCCTTAGCAATATAACATCACTTAGGACTTAAAAGCAAAAGTATAATAGTAAATAAAATAAAATCTTTACTTTAGTTTATAATTACAAGCTTATAAAATTAAGCCATGTGATGTATGACTTCATTTTATTTACTATTATATTTTTGCTTTTAAGTCTTAAGCCATGTTAGATTGCTAAGGCTATTAATATATTGTATGGCTAAAGATTTCTAAGTCCCATATAGCTATTTAAGTTAGATAGCTGGATTTGGACACATATAGATATCTGAAAATTTTAGATTTTCTACTTAAAAGTTAACTATCAGATAAGTGCTGGCTTTGAGTTGGTAATTTGGATCAAGGGTCTAAAATATCATAGTGCTTCATTGAGGAAAGTCAATAGTTAGAAACAGAAATAATTTTGGGATAGAGATTTTGAATGCTTTCTCTTGCTGGCATTTATGATAAAGCTAGCACTGCTCTTTATTTTAGTTTATAATTACAAGATATTCAAATTAAGTTATGTGATGTATGACTTTATTTTATTTACTATCATAGTTGATAATTTACAATCGCTATTACTGACTTGATTAAATTTGAAGCTTATTTTTTTAAAAAGCAATATTATCATCAAATTTTTTGTAAAAATTTTGAAAAAATGTTAAAGTAGAACTGGTAGAATAGTTGTAAATAAATCAAAAGAATAAAAGAGTTGATCATTTGATAATGACAGAAAATTGAAAATTTTATTAAGTAGATTTTCATACACTATCTTTTTATCTTATTCTGTTAATTATTTATTTAAAAACATAATTGAAGTACATGGAAATAGTAAATAAAAAAAAGCTACTCCCTACATGTACAGATTTTTAGAATTGACTACATTAATCCAATTATGACTGTCTTTTTAAAGTCTTTAGAATTAATTATTATAATAATGCTGATCTTGTGATGTTTAGTGGTTTAAAATGAATATGGATATGTTTAACTACAATATATCAGAAAAGATAATAAACTTAGGAGAAAGAAAAAAAAATGATAATGATAATTTTAATATTCAAGAGATAAAAGGGATCATAATGATGGAGATATTATTTTAAATAAAAAAAAACAAAGAAAAGTTTCTTAAATAAACGAAAGCTTAATCAATAATCTTAGATTAAACAACAACAAAAAAACATGTATATAAGAATTTTAAAAAAAATCATTAAAAAATTATTTAAAATGTACATAAAAATAATTGACTTATGACAATTATAAGTTAAAATACTGTGTTAAATAATAGTTAAAACAATTATAGAAATGTATAGATTAAGGTACAAAAAAAATAATGTTGATGTATAGAGAAAATATCATGCTAGTAATTAACAGATGGTTTAAAAATCTTAAGAGAATTTGCCCGTGGAAAACTCCAATCATAAGAATATATTGCAATTAAGATATGTTTTTTTTATATATATTCAAAATAGATGTAAAATTACATTAAGAATGTATGTGAATACTGAGACTACAATAATTGCAGATCACAACTTAGAATGAGTAAAATTGGAATTATCTTTTAAAAAGAGGTTTAAAAAAACTGAAATAAGAAGAGCAATTAATTAATTACAGAGATATATTAGAAAGAAACACAAGTATGTTGAATAAAAACACAATTGCAGATAGTAATAGGATAAACAAGAAAATTAATGAAAATATATATTATTAAATAAAAATTTAAGATGCCTGCAATGGATTGTGGAAAACCGAAGTCAGCATTTAAAAAGACTTGGATTAATAATGAAATGAAATACACATAAGCCTTAAAATGTGATACCTGATTAATCTAAAAGAAAATGAAATAAAAAATAGAAATACAGAGAAATTACAAGAAAAGAGGATATGTCTAATTTAAAATATCAGAGAATGAAATTATTTGATATAGAAAAATTTGGGTCATTCAATAAAGTAGTAACTAAAGGTAGAAAAAGTGAATTATTTATATAGAAGTTGCATTACAAAGAGGAAAAGAATACATAAGAGAAATAATAAATCTTTATCTATATTAATCAAAGAAAAAGTTAGGAGATAAACATGAAATAAGTAATATAATAAAGAAATAAATTATGAAGGTTTGAGAAGAAAAATGCTAAATCATAAGGAACAAAAGAGATTCCAATGCAATTATGAAAGACTATGATGAAAAGAAAGAGAATCAGCAAGTGTTAGTGTGAAATTTATGAATCCGAGATGAGACAGTAGATTTTTGCTCAACAGTTGCAATTCTATTCAAGAAAAAGTCTAATTTTGTGAAATATAGGAATTTTAGTTTAATTAATATAATTTCATGAGAACTAAGCTGTTCTAAGAATCTAGAATAGATGTATTTTCAGTAGAAATAGCAGCATTTTTTAAAAATATGATAAATAATTTGAATTTAAAAGAGAGAAATAAGAGATGCAATTGCAGTGACAGGAAATAACAGAAACAATTATATATAAATAAAAATATATATATATATAAAAATTAAAATATATAGGGAGGGGGAGAGGAAGAGATAACTATTTTATTGACTTTCAGAAGACCATTTATAGAATAAAATAGATTGCTTAATATATATATATTTATATAAATAGAAAGAGAGAGAGAGAGACCAACAGATAAATATTAGAAGAGTGGAAAACTTGTATACAGTTATAAAATATTTAAGATTAAATAGTAATCTTACAGAAAATACAGATATAAGAAGAAGTTCAAGTCAGGAATGCTGACTAGCTCCTATTTAATACTTAGATGAAATGCCAAATGAATAGTGTTTTGATAATAATGGAATTAGAATTGGTAATGCCAAATGAGTAGTGTTTTGATAATGATGGAATTAGAATTGGGAGCAGATGGGGTAGAAGAAATGATTTTATCAGTTTCGATAATGATATAGAAAGAAAAACTGAATTGGACATGCATTAAAAAGGAAGAATAGTTTCATAAAAGATATTTTAGAGAAATAGTGAAGGAAAACAAAAAGAAAGGCCAGAAAAGCTTGGCCTTGCTGGAATATATAAAAGATGGGATGAGATACATAGAATTGAAGATCTGAGCAATGAAGAGAACAGATTAGAGAAATAGATGAACTTGTGATGTGATTGCTCTCTAGATCTAGCCATAATACAAAAAGCTATTGAAAATGATATATGTATTTGCAAATAATAAAGATGATAATAACAAAATATTATGTATGATCAACATTTATTCAAGTGTAGAGTGAAAACAAATAAAGTACAACTAGAACAAAAATATCACATGATCACTATTCCTCTTACCAAATATTTTTTTTTAACAAATTCAAAACAAACCACCCCCCTCTGTGTGCTTGAAAAAGTAGGGGGTCCCCCCTTTTTGGGGGTTGGGGGGGGGTGGGGGGGGGTAGAACAAAAATAGATAATGAGAACAAAAGATAAAAATGTACATTGAATACAGAGTTATAGACCAGATTGTGATGTTTTTAAACATTTAGAAATTATTTGAAGTGAATAAAAAAATAGTGATAAAGAAATTTTAATGAATATTGCAATGATGAAAGTAAGAATATTTTTAATGTCCCATTGAGATTACATGTAATATATAACAGAAACAACAATAATTATAAAAAGAGTTAGAAACTTTAAAGATGTGGATTAAGAGAAGCAAAAAAACTATATACTTTAACTCAATATAGGCTTATTTTTATATAAATTTAAAATTTTGTCAATACAGACAGCCTTAATTATTACAATATCAGAAGCAATAAAATATAGTAAATAATATGACAACTTTCAGAAAATGTGTTTAGTCTGTTAATTCATCAGCTACTTTCTATTTGAATATATTCAATATCAATTGCTTTTTAGCTGATTTTGAATATAGTGTTATAGAGTTAAGAATGTTCCCCCAAAATCTGACTTTATAATGAACAATTATAATGAGAAACTAACTCATTGATGTGAGAAAAGCCACCTTTCTATTATTTCTGGGTATACGATTGATTGTTCTTTTTTTAATTTTTTTTTTTACAATATCCTTCTTCTACCAAGAGACTCGTGCAACGATAGTGTATTTGCTTTCTACAACTTATGATCTGGGTTCGATCTTTAATTTAGTAAATATATATTTAAGTATTTTTAGCTAGAAAATAAAACTGGAATATAAACAATTGAATCCTCATCTGCTAACATTGGGAAACCTGGTTAGTAATGTCTTCTCCACAATTTTATGATGGGCTGTTCAGACATTGTTTTGCAGAGAGCTATTTTGTTTTACTGCCTCATCTTATTTTATTAAATATTTATTTGGTTTCTAAAAAGGCTTCCTTTTTCGTTTTTGTTTTGTTTTGTATAAAATATTTTTTTTTTGATAAATCTCATTTAGATATTCATCAAAAGTATTACTACAGTTGCCAGAACTATTTACCTACATCTTCTATTTCTCTTTTTCTCTTGATCTCTCACTGAAATTCGTATTTGATTACAATAAAGAACATAAATTTATTTTTTGTATCTCCGAGTTTATATTGTACCAGCCTATGATATCAGTTCCCACATTACAGAGTTTATATTGGATGCAGCTTATGACATTGGTTATTAATAATAACTTGCTCCTTTGTACTATCATAATGACATCACACTGATATCTTGTAAATTTCCTAGTTGTGGTTTAATAGATTAGTGTAAATGACAGCTTTTAAATAGCTCACTATTATTAAAAGCTGTCTAATAGTTAAGCTCTGTAATAGTTTTTCAAATAGAAATAATTAAGGAGAAAATTATACTCTCCTCACTTATCAGATATAGAAATGAATTTCCAAGTTTTATTTAACTCAGATAAGACTTTTGTTTGATAGCATAGCAAGTGAATGAAGATTAGTTCTAACTTTGTAAAACAGTTTTAGATATATTCCATATATCTTAATGTGAGTTTATTAATTACACTTATGATATTGGCTTTCTAGCTCTGGGATGCTATGACAAGAAAAGTTTAATACTTAGTGCTTTCATAACCTTTTGGTATCATATTCATAGCATGGTACGGTAGGCAGGAGGATAGTGTATGTAAATGTAAATAATCTTAATAACTATTGAATGGTTGAGTTTATTAAAATTATTAGAATTTTAATTTTAATTATTATTTATAACTGCTATTGAAATTCAATTATCGATTAATTATCTATAAAATAATATAGAATACCATATTAAAATGATTCTAGTGTTTCTGGGAATTAATGATTCATACTTTTTGCACAGTTTATGGTAGAATGCAAAGAGGGCATGCATTTAAAACATCTAACTACTTGCAGCACATTTGAAAAAATTACATTTACTTAAAAAATCATAAGAATCTTAAGATTTATTTATAAAACTCACTTTATATATGTATGATATAAACAAGAGTATTCCTCTGTATTAGCAACATCAGCTTGAGATAACAGATGATTAAAAAATGGTAGACATTTAAATCTTTATTAGTAGAACAAGTTTCTGGCTTTTGTACTTTATAATAAAGACTTAGGATTCAAAGTCAGATATAAACAAGAGAACCCCTCTGCTGTATTAGCACTATCTATAATAAGCTTGAGTTAACAAATGGTTAACTAATAGTAGACATTTAAATCTCCATAAGTAGAAATTTTCTGATTTTTGTTCTTGATAATAAAGACTCAGGATTCAAAGTCAGATATTAGTTTGTAATGAGGATTTAAACATATCATATGGTAATCACTGGTTAACTAACCTTATTACAGGTGACAGTAAGTGAAAACTGCTAGTACATAGAAAAGTGATATATATAATACTTAAGAAAGTCAACATTTTTGGAATTGTAATAGAATAATGGGTAATGATCAAAAGCTGAGATCTCATATTTAAATTACCACATATGAAGTGCCAAATAATAACTTTATTATAATGATACAACTGCTGAAAATACAATTAGAGAAAACTTCTATAATAAAATTTATTAGAACAAAATTATGAAGATAAAGATATATCAGACCCAGTAGCAAGATTAATTAACGTTAGAGTGGAAGATAAAAGATAAAAATACCTAAGAAATTTAGATATGAAGATAGAAGTAAAAAAAAATACAGGATTGTAAACATTTTTATTATATATATATATACTTTATTAATTCTTTGTTAAGAAAAAAGTTTGAAGGTAATGGTCAAAACATATGTTAGTAAATTAACGTTTTGCAGATTTAGATTATATTTTGACAATTAAAATATATGGATTTTAAGACTTTAAAGTAAATCAATTAAGAAGACAGTTTAAACATTTAATATTTCTAATTTCCCAAAAATATTAAGCAAAATCTAAGCTGGATTTTAAAAAATTATTTTAGAATATTAATAGAGGAAGAAAACGTTGAAAATTATCAAGAATGATAACAAGGTAAAATAAATTTTACTAATATTAAAGAACGATAACATATTTTATTAAAAACACAGTTTTCCAAACAGTAGGAACAAAGAAAACAATAATTCTACAGTTTTTGCTTTTAATTGAGACAAGTCAATATATGTAGTATATATATAAACATTAAAAGTTCAATATGTGAAATTATGTAAAATGATAAAAAAAAGAGCTAAATGATAATATAATAATATATAATTATAAAATAACAAGGAAAGCTATAAAAAAATTACAAGTATCAAAGAAATAGAATATCTTCTTGATACTTGAAGGAAAGAAAGTGTACTTACTAAAAATATGTGCAATATCATAAATGTATGTAAAAATTTTTTTACAAAGAACTAGAGAATAAAATCAGGCAAACAAAATAATTCAAACCATTACAATATCATTTATAATTATACTTACTCTAAATAAAAGGATAAGACATGCAATAAACCTATGATAAACTCATACACAATTATAGATATTTTGAAAGAAACAAGTGAAGAAATAAAAAAAAAAGTATTTCTAATTTATGTACACCCCCTTTAAATGTTTACAATATACCAAATAATAAAATAGAGATATTGATATTTAAGAAAGTTAAAAACAAATTAAAAATTACAAACCTATTGTTGTTCTACTAGATGAATAATTGTATTCATAAGCCATGAAAGAATGACAATAAAGAAGTTAATTAGATAGTATTTTAGTAAGATGTCAAAATTTATGTAATTTTATTATAATTGAATTAATTGGGTGGTATGACTCAAACTTTGCTTAAGAAATAATTTGATTATATAATATTATTCATTTAATTTTAGTTCATTTGATTTAATATAGAGAGAAGTATTAAATTATAATAATCAAGTTTAAGGCATAATTGTAATATTTTTACATTGCTTTAGGCTAATTTATCATAATGTTTAATGTTTAATATTGAAGAAATCTTATGTTATTATTATTAAACTAATTGGTCTCTAATATACAGGAAAGAAGATCTTTGTACATTACATTAGGATATTACCAAATGACTGCAACCATCTGGAGAATGATATTAATAACCATGAAACAATCATAATTGAGAAACTGATTGGTTCATATTTTAATGTCAAGTCAAAGTTTGTAAGAGTTTAGTACTTATGAATTTATTGGCTAGTATGATTTAAACTTTAGTTATGAAATAATTTGATTATATAATATTATTATTATCAGTTTAATATTAGCACACTTGATTTATATATTCTGCAACAACTTAATACTTATATTTATCCAGCAGGGCTACTTATGTAATCTAAATAGTAATATAATGTTGGATAAATGTAAATGTTGTGCTAAGATATTTTTTTATTTGATTCCAGTATATCTTATGCACTATGTATATTTGAATTTCATATACAGGAGAGTGTGTGTCTATTTTTTTTTTATAACGCATATGTGAAGAGTAGTTGACTTTCACAATATTTTATAGGTGTATAAATCATTGTATTATCAATTATTATATATACATATATAGTATTTAAATACAAGTATAATATATACCTAAGTTAGATATAATTAGAGAATTTGTACACAGACTATGAATCTCTTTTTGTCATCCACTTCATTTCATATAAGCGATACACATTATACACATGACCACGTACATGTGGAAAAGATAAATGATCTCCAATATAACTATTTCCTGCTGAACTAGCACTTATCAGTTGGTCTGATAATCTTACCTCCCATACATATATGTATTCGGTGCTCAGTTTTATATTAAGATAGCAAATCTTCAAACTTTAATAAAGTCTTAATTCAAATTCTCTAATTATATATCTATAACAGTTGACTCAAGATATTGATATACCTTAATTAAAAAATAAATTAATAATTATTCTTTATTTATAGATATTTTATATTATATCAATTTTAAGTTGAATGCATAATCATGATTTGAATGCACTTCATGAAATACTTTCAATAAGAAATAATTATTAACTTTGTTAGTACATCATTTGTTATATATAAAGAGAATAAAAAATATCATTGATTATATATATATATTGAAGGAGTGGGGGTAATTAAAAATTTGGTAAAGGGGGGGGGGGGGGAGGGGGGGGGGGGGGGGGGGGGGGGGGGGGGGGTTCTTAAGGAAATTACTAGTTCTTCAAAAATAAAGAACATGCTAAATTAAAAAAATACTTTTAATATGGTTGGTCATATACAATTATTAAGATAAGTTATAGAAAGAGTAGAGAAGTCTAAGTTACCATTTTACATTAATTTGCAGATTATAGAAAGCTATTTGAATTTATAAACTTTTTTATTGCAATAAAAGCTTTGAAACATCATGGACATAAACCCAGAATATTGTCAAATTCCTAAAGGGTCTTTATTAATTACTATAATAACAGTGATTAGACTAAAAGTGACAATAAAAATGGATAGCAGGTTGGTCCTATCTTTCAAAAAACTTTTACAGCAGTTTTCATAAGATATTTTATGGATTAAATAAAGAAGTGGAGATATTAAAAACAAAAGAATATAACTTATGATATCACTCTACTTTGCAGATGATATGGTATTTTATATATATTATACTTTATAATAATAGAAAATAAATGTTACCAGAGCTATCAGATAAAGCACTAAGCAAGCAAAGCTAAAAAAAAACTGAACTAGTGTTCAAATATTTTTTTTAAAAAAAAAATAAAAGTTTGATATCAATGAATTAGAAGAAACTTATAATTGAAAATATCTTTTGTAAATACCATAGTTAAATGTCAACTAGAAGGAAGGGTGATAGGAATAATACAAGAGAAAATATGTAGATACTAAATAACATCCAACAATAATAATATATGTGTCATTTTTTATTATAAATCTGAAAATAGAACACTAATAAAAAAAACAGTACAAAGAACTCATCCAAAAAACTATGGAAAAATGTATGTTGAAATGAACTAAAAGAGAATCAGAAATAAAATACATAGAGAAAAAAAAAAGCACATTATTATCAACTTTGTGTAAGAACTGCAATAAGAATACCAAAATATATTATTAAGTGAGATAATAAAAAATGAGAAAAAAAATTATTAAAGAACTATAGAAAAGCGAAATTATGAAATAAATTGAAAAAATCTTTATCCTGAAATGTAATGCTTGAAGATAATGTCGTTGATAAATTAGTATATATGCATACATTAATATTTATAATATATGTTCCTTTTCCAAAGACAAGTTGGCTCATCAAAAATTTATTCTTTATTATAAGTCACAACAATTTGAATAATAGCATTAAATTCGGAGATGTAAGTTTCTTTATATTAACTTTTATTAAATTACTTTGTGCTTAGGCTCACGTATTATATGCCTGTGTGTGGTGTGTGAACACGCAGAAAAAAATTGCCATGAAGATTAAAATTCTAGTAATTTATGAGGGCGAATAAAAAATATATATGCATACATTTTACTATAATTCACTTTCTAAAGATCGTTAGTAACTTTTTTTTCCATATTTACATAGACAGATAGATAGTTGATAGATCGATAGACAAACAGATAAACAGATAGGCAGACAAACAGACAGTCAGATAGATAGATAGATAGATAGATAGATAGATAGATAGATAGATAGATAGATAGATAGATAGATAGATAGATAGATAGATAGATAGATAGATAGATAGATGGATGGATGGATAGATAGATAGATAGAGATTTTGTAAAAAAAAAATTATATATTAACAAACAAATAAAAACTGAAGTACTACTAAGGCTCAGACATAATAGAGAAATTTATTGCTTTAACTTTTAGTCATGACTTTTATTTATGTTTTTGAGTAAATTCAGAGTATACAATTAAGAACTACAGACAACATGCTTGCTGGTCTTCATTAAGGAAATTAAAGAAGTACGTTTTTCTACTTTATAAACTATTTTTGGGGTTTTAAACCAAAACCTATTTTTGAGAATATTGATTTAGTTGTCTAGATTTGCTTCAGCATAAATATATTTTTGTTAACATGGATAATTAAGCCTCTTAATAAATCTAAATGTTTTCCTATTATAACGTCTAATTCATATGGATTACCTTCCTATTTTTTAGGAATTCTCAGCCGATCACTGTATAATGTTCAGATAAGTGGCATGACATCCTAGGCCATTCTTTTCTTCAAATATTTTTTCTCCTTTTGTCATTCTATAGCTGTTTTCTTTTCTAAAGTTGCTTGTTAACTTTTTTTTTTTTTACTATCCTCTCTTACTCTCTCTGTGTACATTTCCCCTAATATATCCTTCATAACTTCTCTATTTCCAGCCACAAGCATAATTCAATTCTTCTATTTAATCTTCAATATATATATTAATTAATTTTTTTGCAACTTTATATTTTTCATTTTATCTTTCTAAATTATTCATTATTCCATCTTGGCATCTTAAAAGCCCTCTTTCATTTTTTCTTTTTGCCTAATTTGTAATCGAACTTTACATTTTTTTACTGGCAATTTTCTTAGAATTGTGGTATATATAATATTAATTTATTAATAAATTACTGAGAAATATATATATATATATATTAATGACGTTAATAATAAAAACAATTATAGTCTTGGTTTCTATTAATTTTTAATATTTTTTTTTGCCTGCAAAAATATTGCTTAAAATATTAACCAATAAGAAAACTAATTCCTCAGTTATACATAAACATATAATATAGTTGTTTTCTATTTCTATTATAATTATATATTTTAAGTACTAATTAATGTCTTAAATGTATATATGTATGATTACGTGATTTTAAGCATAATTTTAAACCGTAATAGATGATACTGTACGTAATATATAATAATTTTGAAAGATAGCAGTAAATTCTTAAATATTTTTAAGTGGATTAATATATATTAACAACAAGCTGCGTTTAATTGCTATTAATTGAAAAGAAATATATGTTTTACTTTGGTGCAGAATAAGATTTGGACGCAATTCTTTCTAATGATTTAAAAATAAAACTTTTGAAAAGGATGTTATGGAATGATTTTATAATTTAATGTGTACGTAGATACATGAATGTAGTTTGTATATGTGCTATAATTAGATGGATAATTATAAATACTGTATATGAAACGAGCTAAAAATTGTTTATGAATAGAAAATTTTAAATCAAAAACATTTGAATGTTACTTAGTAACATTTAGATATTTTTATAAATCTAAATCATAAAGCTTGATAAATATTTATGTTTCTTAAAACGCCGACTAATAAACAAATGTAGATGTAAATATGAAGTGGAAAAAATTTACAAGTAAACTTATATTTGTTTTTTTTTTTTTAGAATAAAAATTTAAATGATTTTAAAAACATAAAAATGGCATTTTGTATTTCACTAAGTATTTTTAGTTAACTTTAAATTACTACTTTTTAAAAAAACATTACATTTTTTATTAGATGCATTCGCATTAGATTTCCAAAATACTATCAGTTAAATGCAAACTCATCTATCTACTTAAAAAAAAAAAAAAAAACTTTTTACAAACATTACGAAATTTGTATATACAAATTTGATTAAATACAATATCCCTTTTCTTTTTATTATTACTATTTAAATAAATAAAAGACATTTAAAAATAATAATTTGTAAAATATAATCTTTTTAATACCAACATATTAGCATAGATGATGAAATAAATATCTTTCCAACTGACCGGGAAATTGCTACAATTACAGTTTAAAAAATACTAGATTTTATAATTTTACACTTTAAAAATAAACCAAATACAATCAACATTCACAAAAAGAAAAATATGTGTATAGATACTTGTTTTTTTATTTTTTATTGTTACCTGTTCCTATTATTAATAATCTTTTGAGAATTAATAAATAATAATCATTTTTGGAAACATTTTAAAAGAATCATTTATATATAGTAACATGTAATCATATATAAATATGTATGTACGTGAGAAAAAATGTATATATTTTACTTTCTCTTTCTTTCTTTGTTTCAATATACGTGTTAATTACAGATTGTCTTACCTCCATAATTTTCCCAGTGTCTTACTAAGTTCTGCATTATGAAGATGCGGGTATTGGTCCGCGAGTTTCCGGCGCGCCGCTTGGGCCCAAACCATAAATGCATTCATTGGTCTTTTAACATGTGGTTTGCGTTTTTCTGAACCGTTTTGACGAGCTGGCAGCGGAACCAATGTCCAGTCATAACCTTTCAAAACTTTTGAAACAGCTTCACGAATGCACGTTGGAAACTTTTCGTCCGGATCGTCCCGATCTGTATTAGAATCAGAATCTCTTTCAGACTCTTGTCCTGATTCACTCGTAACAGAAAACGGAGATTTTATTTGTTCGTCTTTTTCACTCATTTCAAATCGCATTCAGCGCCAGATTTGAAAAAAAAAAAGATTTTTTTGTTGATGTTTTGTTTTGTTTTCGGCACTCAAATGTTGTAAATAAAGTCCAGGTAGAAAAGGAACTCCAAGGTTGAATGCTGACTCTCAAATGACACTTTATTTAGATGCGCTGAGCACTTATTGACGTATTCAAATGAATTACGGATGCTTCGAAACTCCGCCTCTTTTTATTCCAATGGTAAAGTTTTAATCTTCTGTATTTAAACTGCAGTATTTTACAAAACGCCACCATGTAGCATTTAATGAAACAATTTCAAATCCTTCTAAACACTTGTTGTGAATTTAACTATTGTTCGATCGCTATATACAAAATGGTTTTAATTATTGGTTTCTTGTCATTTTAATATTATTTTATAATAAACTTCTAAAGAAGTTTAAATAGCCTGGATAAAAAGAAAATGTTTATTTAATTAGTAAAGTTTTCAACGGAAGCGGAAAATCAATTAGTTGGGGGGCATTTTGTGAAGTTGGATCAGTCCGACGAGGTTGGTCGCATAAGTCTGTAGCTTCGGGCAAGAGTACTCCCATGAAAATTATTCCCGGATTTTGTTGAAATCATATCATGAATACGTTCCAAGAGAATTTTTATCTACCTCAAAAGCGGATAGTAGTTTTAATTAAAAATTCAGAGTTAATAAATTTGAATCGTAATATTTATTCACTTTTGAATATAAATATTTCATTTTTAAATTGTTTTAGCAGAAATATAAGTCGCTGAAATTTAAATTATATATATTATAAACAAACAGGTAAAAATCACTCCCTCTCTCTCTATAATGATAACGTTTTTTTTCTTTTGTAATTTAAAAAATTAAATATAAAACTTTGTTATATATTTTTGCCAGTCATTCTATCTTTAATGAGAGAAAAAAATCTTTTTAAATGTATATATAATATTTTGGTTTGTTTTTAATTAATAAAAAACCCAACTTATTACCTGTTTACGTTATCAGTTTTTTTAAAAAATAATTCAATAACAAATATTTTTTTAAAAACGAAAATATTTCATTATTTTCTATTTATATACATTTTCTTGACCATTATTATATTTAATTAAATCTACCCAAATATTTTACGTAAACTAAACTTTTTCAAAATATCACACTCTAGATTTACAGAATATGTGTGTGGGGAGGGGGGGAGCAAAGTGTGTATGTGTCTGTATGTTCGTTCATATACATACAATATGAATTTTTTTCAGTGAAGGTAAATAGCTAATATATATTAAGATATATGCTAAAGAGAAGTATACTTATTAAGACGTGTGCTTAGTTCATATCAGACAATTTTAATATAAGAAATCTATTTTGAAATGATTATAAATAAATTCCAGATAAAAACCTACTGCTTTCTATTATTAGATCGTTGGGGTAAAAGTTTTCATATTCGGATAATCACTATTTTTTTGTTGTTCTTTTTTATTATTTGATCTCGGAATTATTTAGTCAGATTCTTTACGGTTACTTGTCCTGTTCGACGCTATTCTCGTATAACGGATTCGAGAGTTTAGGAAAGTACCCGCATCAAAGTTCACCCTAAACTTATGTTGCTTGAACGTCACTGACCTTCAAAACAACAAACTATTTGATTAAATATACATATATTGTCATTAAACATGCATCCGTTTTAATTTTCTGAGTAATCTCAATTATATACATAACTCATTAAGATTTATGAAATACCTCTAAATATTGAGATATTAGATAAATTTGTGTTAAACGAAGACCAACTATCACCAATGATAATCAAATATTTAAGTTACTTCAATCTGCTTTTCAGCTGGGGACTTAATATACATACAGTCCTTGCGAATATATATATGACATAAATATACACCTATATTTTAAGCTGTCTTCAAATAAAGTTTTGTATTAATTGGTTTGAACTAAATGGGTATGGCATATACATGTACATATGCGTCAGTTGCTATGATTTTCTCTTAGCATTTTATATTTATACACTAAGTATAGCAAGATGCATATATTCGTCGTTGTCGTTAGCCAAAAGTGTTAAAATAAAATATACAAATTTAAATAATGTTGAAAAAACAACAACACTGCTAATAAAGTATAAAATTTAGAAAATATATAAATGTTTCTTTCTATTTTAGTATTATTTATTTTAAAACTTATTAATATGTAATTTATCAAATTTCTTTTAAATATTAAAGTAAAAATAATAATCAGCTAAATCTATCATTTATTTTATGTATCTCATATAGTCACAAGTTTGTAGATTCAGTCAATATTGATTATGTGAGCTATTTCTTAAAAGAATCATACAAACTTCTATTGATTCCAAAATCTGCTGCTGCTAGAGTAACTAAGAGAGAAAAGAAAATACCAAATAGAAAAAATTGCTCAGTAATTAGGATAAACATACATGCAGTCTTTAATGCTTTGCTGACAGCATCTACTGATATTATTCTGACAGTTTGGAAATAGTTAGATTTTTAATTAATATTATTCTAAAAATAATTCTAATAAATAACAAAGAGAGATAGAGAAAGAGAAGAGAAAGAGGGAGAGAAAGAAGAGAAGAAATAGAAGAAGCAAATAGAGATTCTTTTTTTTCTAGTAATTTATTTGTAGTAAGTAAAAGAAAATTATACAAATGTCATTCTTCTCCAACCAAGTCCTAATTGTTTTTTTATTTTATTTTTTTATTTTAAATATAATACAAAATATGGTAATGATAATAACAATGACAAATTATATTTCAATAATATATTAATTATACATAATAAAATTAATGATTGCATCATATTGCATACCTATATATTTTTTGCTTTATACTAAGTTACTGCATCTCTTCCTTTTTCGAAAAAAAAAAAAAAAATTATTTGTAATATATTTTTAATTTGATTTTTTATTTTCCTTTAATATTGCAAATTTTTCAACTCAATAGGTAAATTATTGAACAATTTAGAAATGTAATGATTTCTTATTATAGTTTCATATTTATTACAATATTTGAAACTATGTTGTATCTGTTTTTCTTAAAGACATTTCTGTTTTATATAAAATTCTATTTAAAAATTTGTTTTCTGGTCAAGCGTTGGTGGCCCAGAGGTCAGCACAGCTGTCTTACAAGCAGTTGTCCTTTGCGGGTTGCTTTCTGGCTGATGCTTTGACACAAGAAAAGAAAAAAAAATTGTTTTCTATAATTATATATTCAAAAAATTCATTGAAAAATAAATATTACCTTTGTAGTCAACTTTTTCTTTATATATACAATTTTATTTTATTAGTTCAATTATTCTTTTTTGCATTTATGTCAATCTCTTAATATTAGATAAGCTTGCAAAACCACAAAGAGTTATTCCATATCTCAATAAAGATTCATATCAAATTTTATATGTTATAATAAAAACATTTAAAGAAAAAATATCTTTGACTTTGTAAAATATTATTATAAAATATCTAAATTTATTAATATAATGTTTTCAAGATAATTTTTCATTTATTATCATTCCAAGATATAATTTAGATGTAATTAGAGCGATTTGATCACAGACTTTCAAATTCCCTTCAGCTATTCACTCCATCTTATATAACCAATACACATTATTCTACTTTTATATATTTCTTATTATCACATATAGCATTTTTATCATATTTCATGTGAGATCAACATATCAACACATATTTTGCATTTTTGTATTTCTACTCATATAAATTCCTGTATCAAAGCAAAAAAGAACAATTTTGTTCAACTTTCCTGACATTATTTAATTGCAATATTAATATTGCTATTTAGGCTTATAATAACAGTATCATCTGCATATTGATATATTGATCCTTCAATATTAATATTTTCTAGGTCATTTATGAAAATTAGAAACATCAATGCACTAAATATAGAACCTTCAGGAACTCCTTATTTTTGACACAACATAATTATTTTTATGTAAAAAAAAAAACGCACACAAAAAACATATCTATTATTCAAATAATTTTTGATAAAAACTGAACAATTTTCTTATATATTAAATTTAAAGTTTCACATACTTTACTATTATTGTTAATTTTTTTAAAAGTTTATAAGTAAATTAAAAAAAAGTATTTTTCTAAATAAGTTGCATATCAAATGCAATTGAAAAATTACATAAAATTGATATTACTGTTTTTTATCTGTATAATTTAATATTGGTTTTAAAAATATTGTTTTAAAAGTATATAAGATTGAATTATAAATTTAAAATTGTGAGATGCTTATTAAGTTCTTTTAAAAAGTTGCATATATATTTAAACACACACACATTTTATTAAGCTTATCCTCACTATTGAAAATATGATAAATTAACCCTTCTATCCCCAGTATCAAAACAACATCGTAAAGGCAGCTCTCACAGTGCGATAGTGATCGAGTAGCAGAATTTGAAGCTCAAGATCTATGGATAGCAGACCAGTTCTGTTTCTTTTCAACACTTAAACTTTTTAGTCACGCTTTAAAAATATGGTCATTGATTATTTTTATTTTTAAATTAAAAATTAATTTAAATATTCATTAAGTAAAACAAAAGATAGACAATAATCTTATCTTACACTTTTTCCTATAACTATTTTTTTTTATATATAAAAAGACACTTATTGTATCATTTAAAAGTTTTCTCAATAATACCTTTACATTATACATTTTCTATTTCTTTATACACTAAAATAACCCAATGTTATCTAACAAACAAATTTTCACAATCATTAAAATAAGTAGAATTCTCTTTTTAATATTTTTCAATTATAATTCTCATCTCTTCAATTGCACTTCTTATTCTTCTGCCTTCTGTAAGTTCAAGTTGTTCCTCACATAGAAATATGTCTAGTTTATTTCTAATTTATCTATTCAAGGCCTGAAATATCATGTCTAATTATTCTAAATTCTTCACATTTTGTGGAATGCATTTTTTTTTTTTTGGTTAGTAGAATCCTGACAGTTAACACAAAATCTATTCTCCTCAATCATAAATTGTACAAGAAATTTTAATTGATTCCTTCAATTCTTTTTCCTCATAGAATTCAATAATTTAACTGGAATTTTTCCAATTCCCTGTTATCTTTTCAATGTTTATGTCAATTAATGTTTTTATACTGCCTTCTGTTATTGCCCCCATATTTCATTATTGATTAGATTATTTTCTTTTGCAATTAAAATAGAGAAGTCTTATTATTTCTGATAATAATAATGAATACTTTAATACTCTGGAGTTTATAAAAAGTTCAGGAACACTGAGAAATGGTAAACCTAGTCAATGAATCAATGGATTTTAAACTCCAGGAGTCTGACCATCTTGACTCTAACCAAGAAAATTTCTGATAAAAATTAATCATGGATATATTTATATTTATTCAATAAAATGTTTTATTAGTTCTATTTTTGTTGCTATTTCATTCCTGTAAGTTTGTTTTTATTAATATTTAAACTGTTTTATTCTACTATTGATCAAATAAAAATGACTCTTTGCTTATAATTACTCTATTTTTGTATGTTCCCTTTTAGCATTCCCTTCAGTTTTATTATTTTATATCTCAATTCTGTATTAAACTTTTTAATTATTTTTACTTTCAAGAGAATTTAGATTTTATCTTTTTTTCCTAGCTTTTATTAATTATGTCATTGCTAATCCAAACTGTTTCTGCTCTTTTATTTCTTTTATAATCCACTGATTCTTTTGCAGCATTTCAAAAACTTTCCTTGAACAATTTCCATTTTTGATTTAAATATACTTTATCAATTAGTCTATCTTTTATCTAACCACGATCCCCCCCCCCCCAAGCCATCTTTGATTTATCAATTGCACTTTTTTTTATCACTATTAAATTGTGATCTGAATCTACATCAGATTCACATTAGTACACACTTTCTCATAATACTATGGATTAAATATATTTGACAGCTATTTTCATTAACTAGATGTTCTTTTAGATGTTTAAATCCCAATGTTTATTGCAAGTATACTTGTCTCTACATTAAACTTATCAATATTTTTTTAATTTCCAAAATCTCCAATAATTTTAGCGCTTTTACCTGACTTATCACAGCATTCCAATCCTTAATACAACAGTTTTTTATATATTTTTCGATTTCTTCATGGTTATTTTTTACTTATCTTTATTAGTTGGCATGAATCCTGAATAATAAATGACCGATCCTTTGGAAATGCTTTTTAAAATAATTCATCAAATATATAAAATATGCTTTTATTTTTTCTCCCCTCCCTTTTTCTTTGACAGTGATAAATTTGCTATAATTTTGATTAGCTTATATGCTTTTAATTTCACCTGACATATTCAAGTGATATTTCTTTAATAATTTCTAAGTTTGTTTTTAATGAATTTTATTTTTCAAAATTTTTTCTTAAAAAACCAGTATTGAATGTTAAAAACTTTTCTAATATTAGTTCTCTAAACTATAAAATTGTATATATATATTTACTTTTTAAAAAAAGTCTATTATATGAGCAAACTTTAGAACTAATTTACATTTAATGTAATCAAAAAATTTGAAGAAATATCAGCTCCAATCATGGTACTTGATGCATTTTTTTTACTATGGCTGCTGTACTACTTGAAAAAAGTGATAAAATGCAGAGTTAGAATCAAAATTCTTCATATTTATTTAAATTTAATTGAGGATGTTGGGAACCTATTTATTATTTAATACATCCAGGCAGAACAAATTATACTGGATACCAGAATGTACACTAATAAAAGTCATTCTTGAATTTATTATTGGAAAACTTTCATTCAAATAAAAACTCATCACTTATAAGAGTTTATAAAAATAAAAAACTCATACAAAGTAAAATATTGTGTGTCTATTTTTTTCCAAATTAATGCTTTTTTAAAATGTTATTTCCTAGATATTTTTTAATTTATCTTATTTTGTTACCATGCACAAAATAAGAAGCATTTCGTAATGTTAAATTATTTCACTGCAAAAGCTTATATAATGTGCTTATTACTATTATTGATGGAAATGATATTATATAAAATAAATTCAGCTTAAGTAATGTCAAATGCTTCTGAGCATATGAAAGTTCACCATTACTTGGTTTCAAATTCAAGTAAAATTTACAATTTCTTTGTTTGAGAATTTTCCAACAACTTTGTTTTTTTTTTTTTTTAATAGTTAATCTCGCTAACTATTTAATATTGTTTAGAAAGGTATCTCTGATTATTTATGAGAAGTAAAAGTATCAAATAATCTAGATGTTGGATAAATGTCAATGTGCTAATCATAAACACACAAAAAAATGATTTGTGAGAATTTTGTTGATATTATTTTTTAATACACGGCTGGTTTATTATAATTTTACACACAATCAAGTTAAGTTAAGATTTCAAAGATCAAGTGAATTCATTTATCATTCAAGCTTATTTATATATAATCCAATTTTGCTTACCATGTATTATTCAGGGCTTGAGTCTATTATATTCTTGATTTTTTAAACAATGTTCAAATTATACAAACATAATTCAAATATTACAGAAGAGAGAATTTATTTCATTTTTAACCGCCTATCAATATATATAAAATAAAAAGTTAAATAAAAGTTATTAATAGCAATATCTTAATAAAGTTTGGTCTATAATTTTAAATCTGAAATCATCTCAATTTTTTTTTTCCAGAATGATTGCATTTTGAATTCTCCAATGAGTTCTTTTTCATTTTTTATTGCATTTTTTAATATAATAGATAATTGTGGAGGTTTTTCTCATTATTTATTTAACTTATGCTATATCCTTATATTTTTTATCAAAAAATAAATATTCTTGATTGATTACTTACTAAGGAAATCATATGATATTCAAACATCAGAATTATATGAGGGCCTTTAAATCTTTAGCTTAACATTTTATTATTATATTAAACAATTCAGGACATCTGATTTATTGATTCATCAATATACTAGATGACAGTGCAAATAGTGGTTTTATTTTTATTGGCTATGTTCTGTATTTCCTTTTTTTGGCTTGTATTAAAAAATTGCCAGTAGACAATGATTTCTAAAAGATAATCTTCAAACTTTAAAGGACAAGCTTCAATCTATTACACTTTCAACTTTTCAGCCATCCATACTATTGAAAATCTAAATATGGCAGGCTCAAAGCCCTTGATGATACAAATATTATTGTCATATCCATATTGACCTTAAGTAAATCTGACCCTTCACACATTGGTTACAAATATTATGTCTTTTTTTACTAAAGCACAAATTACATTGCAGTCTAATGTCTATTAATATCTTAATGCATAATAACTATGATTGAAGCCAACAATCAAATCAGTAAACTAAAGGGGAATAGTATAATCTATATTTCAATATATTTCAATGTTTATACAGGTATGAATATTATTAATGTATTTATAAAATATTTTAAAAATATTTAATATCTAGACAAAAATACAGAGAGAGAAGAGGATACTTTAAATATTCATTACCACCAGTCTTTATTATTTTAGTATGAGTTAGGATTTATTTAAGTAAAGTTTAATTATGAACAAATTATTACATTAAAAAGTATTATATCTGCATTTTTACTCCTCACATGCAAATTCTTACTATAACAATTTATAATAATGATCTTATCCACTATTTTTTAAAAATAAAAAACTATTCAATATAGTGATATTTAAAAATGACCACTGTTTTTTTAATGTTCATATTTTTTAAAAATAACTATTTTGTAAAACTGATATAAGTTGTATATTTTATATAATAAAGGTCAATAATAAATATTTAAAAAGATACATTATACATTAGCTAAAATACAATTTCTTTACCTAATTTTTATTTAATACTTATAAAGTAATAAAATTGCAAAGCAATATTTTCTTGTTATAAATGTTTTTTTTTCTTAAAAAAAAAACCATTAATCACATAATATAGTGTATCAAAAATTAACTAAAATATGTCCATCCAAGTTAATTTAAAAATATATATTTATTTGCTTTATTTTTATTTATATAACAATAAAAGGTCAATGATTACAGTTTTTGATAAACTTTTAGTTTTATAATAAAATTAATCAAATAATTAATAAAGTGTACAAACAGTAAATGAGAAAGCATATATATTATATTAATTTTTTTAATTTTAAGGAATCAGATTTTGATGAAATGTTATTTTCAACATTGTTTCCATCAAGATAGCTACTGATTTCAATAAAATATTTAAAAATAACAGGAAAAAAATACAACTGTCCTGTATTTCAATTTCAGAATTATTTAACATAAGTTTATTTGTGTGTATTTATTCTGATATAATTTATTAATGTATCTGTAAATATAAAAAATAATATTTTTAATCTTACTGATTAAAATAAATGTAATGTATATTTGTATGCCTTTCATCTTAATATTTAAAACAAAGCAAAAATGTAGCTTAAAATATCATTAATATTAAAAATGACAAATAAATATCAAAATATCTTGATATTAAAAAAAAAAATTTACTTACTCGTTTTTATCAAATTGTAGTAAAAAAAAAAAGAGAAAAGGAATGAAGAGAGATTAATTGAAAATCATTACATTCAGTTTCTTATTAGAATTTTTTCCCTAAAAAATATGCACTATTTTTTTCTAGTTAATTTCCTTCTATGAACTAAAGCTAAATCTTACAGTATTGTTCAAGAAAAAGCATATAATGAAGTGAAGGGTATGGAAAATAAATGTGGCTGCTAAAATAATTGGATACTAGATTAAAATTAAAAATGCAATTTTATTTAAATTCTGAAATTTTTGTAAAATAAAAATATTATTTTTTTGAGAATTTGGTTTCTACATCAAAAGTATATTTGTCATGCTAAAAAGTAAGGATCCAAAATATGTTATAATATTGTAAATGCATGTAAACTTTACCCTATAAAAAATGTTTAAAAGTATAAAATTATATATGTCAGAATATAAAAATAATTTATAAAAAGAGAATGTGACTAATATTATTGAATTATTACAAGCTATATGTTTTGGTAATTCAGCAAAATTTTTAATCCAGAAAAACTAGTGAAACAAAATTTTAGATTAATAGTATTGCATTAGTAACATTTGAAAAATAGTTTATTGCAAAGTAATGTCCTTTTTTTTTCATTAAGTTTTTTTATTTCATGTTATATTTATTTTTGATTTTTTTTTCATTCTAAAAAAACGTTCTGCATATTTATACAATAGATGTTTTTATTATTATTACAATTTGAATTACAAAATATCAAATTCTGCATTGATACCACCCGCTTCAGATAAATACGTTAAATATTATTGTTGCTAATCATTTTATAGGCTAGAGATAATCATGCCATTTTAAACTAATATAAACTTTTAAGCCTCAATTAAAGATTAATATATCTATTTTCTAATTCAACATGAATATCTTTTTTAAAACATATTTAAAATAAATTACAAATATTATTACTTGAATTGATTTTATCATTTTATTCGTAGTCTTTTTCCCCTCATAATGATGTCTTATAATGTACAATATTTTTAACTAGTATTTCTTATTATTTTTAACTCTTTCTTATGTGTTTTCAATGATTATCGTATTATCTTACATATTTTTTTTTGTTTAGTTTGTTAATTATAAAATTTATTCCAATTCCCTAGGTAATAGCTTTAAATTGCTAAATTTTATCTATGAGTCTTAAACTATGCTGTCGCACCCTTGAGGTTATTCATTTTAGATTAATACGTTATTGATCATTAGTAATCGCTAGAAGTTATCATACCATTTCTAATCATGATATAAACTTTAAGCCCAATTAAAGATTAATATATATGTTTTTTTCATGTTCTTTAATTCAACTTATAAGAGATTGCGATCTGAGTCATCCCCCCTCCTTTTTTTTAGACATCTTTATTCATATGTTTCAAGGATGTGTGGTTGAAGTTTTATTTGTATCTATAAAAAAATGATAATAATAAGAAGGGATTTGAACGCAGACTTTCAAACTCCCTACAGTTATCTACTTCATTTTATACAACTGATATACATGACCACACACGTGAAAAATATAAATAATCTTCAATATGTATATTTTATGCTGAACCAGCACTCACCAGTTGGTCCAGATCATAATCTCCCTACCACACATATATAATCAGTGCTCAGTTTACATCAAGATAGCAAATCTTCAAACTTTAATGGACAAGCTTCAGTCTTTTCCACTTTTCAACTCTTCAGTCATCCATATCATTGAAAATCTGAAGATGGAATCCTTCATCAGATTTTCAATGATATGGATGACTGAAGAGTTGAGCATTCCATCATTAGATTTTCAATGATATAGCTGGCCGAACAGGTGGAGGGTAGAGAAAATTGAAGCCTGTCCATTGAAGTTTGAAGATTTGCTATCTTAATATAAATTGAGCATGATTATTTATATGTATGGGAAATGATGATCTGGATCAAGTGATGAGTACTGGTTCAGCATGAAATATGTATATTGGAGATCATTTGTCTTTTTCATATGTATATGGTCATGTGTATCGATTGTATATAATGGAGTGGATAGCTGTCGGGAGCTTGAAAGTCTGAGTTTAAATCCCTTATAATTATATTAAGTTGAGTGCAGATAAATGTTAATGATTTATATCCTTCAATCATTTGTAACAATTTTTACTAATTTTATTTAATAAAATTTGTTTGTTTGTTTTTTCTAAATTTTTAGTCTCATTGATAAAATTTGTTCTTTACTGAATGATAACTTTATATATATTCCACAAAATCCATCATCAACTGTCACTGATTCTAACTATTTTAATGAAAGCATTTTATTTATGCTTTATTCGATATTATAGTTATTAAATTATCTAGAGTCAGTTAACATCTGATTACTCAAACAATAAAACCTTAGGGTTTTTATCATCAATTAGCCTTTTTCAAACCTGTTGAGATTCAATTTTATTATTTTTTGCAGAAACTCATTTTGATGGTGTCTGTAAATGTTCACATGAGGGTATTTTTGACATAGAAAATTTAGGGGTCAAAGTAATACGGTATTATGATTAACTGCCAATAGTTTGTTAGTATTGGTGATATTCTGAAGTTTAGTAAAGTGATAGAATGATGGACTTGAAAACTGAATGATTGTTAGAATGTCACACGATCTATTAAATAGTTAATTATTCAATTGCTTTATTATTCTTGAAGGTTTGCCACTTTTCTATAATGTCATATGTTTTATTACATTAATCAGCCCCAACTTACGATCTTTCAGAAAATACTGTTGAATAACTCTAGTGAATTAAAACATCTTTAATATTCTAACAAACTTAGGTCATTTATTGTTATGCTACTAGTCAGTCCATATATCTGTTTCCAAATATATATATCTTCTTCAATGTAGTGCTTTTTGTCTTTATATTTAAAAAAAAAAAAAAAAAATTAATGGATATCATTAACATAACCTTTAAAATCCACTTTAGAATTGAAATCTACTTCATTTCGACTGAATATTACGGCACTTATTAGTTTTAACAAATCCCCAATGTCTCCTCATTTCATTCATTTAGCAGCTCTATATATCTTAGCACAATGGTAAAGTAGCATCTAAATATTCTTCGATCAATTACAACTGACAAAAAAAAAAAATCATTTTGGTCAATTGAATGAAACTTGACTTTTTTTAATGTCATAGCATCGGCCGGGACGCGATCCGCAACCCGGGCAACTTTTCTTAGATTTAAAACGGCAGACGATCTCTTAACCAATTTGATTAAACATTCTTTTTTACATATATTTAGAAATCTATCTAGTTTTATCCAATATCTACACACGCACACATTTGCCTGAAAGTGTTGGCATGCGTGTGTACATTATTCTGTAAATGTATGCGTGTGAGTAATTTACCAAATTATTAGAGAAATTATTTTTACAATTTACTAGTAATAATAATCTCTATTTACTTTATATTTTAGAAAGTAAGTATTAATTAAATCTGGTTTATTTTCTCGCTCTTGACTATTTTCCGCCCCCTTTCCTCGTAGCTAATTGATTTTAAACTAAATAGTAAACAATCGTCGAGTCGTCTAAATGCGTTGTAATTGACTCGTAAGTCCTAATTCACTTTATGTTTATTCTGGCGTTAAAGAAAGCGTGTGGTCGCCATTCTTTTCCGCAGCTATATTTTCTTTTTTCTGGAGTTCGAGTTTAATTGTTCTATCTTTTATTTTCGTATAGTTACTCATCTGCATTCAAATAGCTTATACAGTAAATATTTTCTTTTTTTATGTTATCAATTCTAAAGTAAATTTTTAATGAGGATATTTTCATAGTTGGGGGTGAAAAATGAACATACGCTTCAACTCATTAAAAACTTTATAGCCTACTCTTTCCTATTACACTTTTTTTTTTTTTATCATCGTTATTAAATATATATATATTGCTTAAGTTTACATAAACTTGTGTACTAAATACAATTTTTCTTACACATTTTATATATACATATTAAATACACTTGTGCTGTAATTTCATTGTTTGTTTGTTTTTTAAAGAAAAAAACTTCTTTTGGGGATGGGGGGGGGGGAGATTGGTGTAACTAATCCTATTCTTCAGATAAGACAAAATATCTGTTCTAGTAGCAATAAAGATCAAAATTAATGTTTTATAATACCAATAATAGAATGACGAATAGACTGATTTATTGTTTGAAGTTTTAGAATTATAGGACTGATTTGGTACTTATGGTGATGTTTTCAAAATATGTATTCGTGCAACAGAACATCGCAGCAAATTTTCTTTTTTTTATTAACATTGTTGCATTTACAAAAAAGAAAATGCCAATAATTGGTTAAAATTATACTTTTGTCTCATGCCTCTAAGATTCTTTTAATAATAATAATAATAACAGATTACAAACAGGAAATAGATAGAAATTTGAATGATGAACAATATGGTTTTAGATTTGGAAAGAAAACCATAAAAGCAATAATGGCACGAACCGTGACTTTGTAGAGACGCTTGGAAATAAATAGAAATTCTTTTTTTTTTTTAATAAGATAAACTTTATTAATTGCAAATTATATACAAGTATTAAAATATATACAGATGGGGGGAAATGCACGATATAGATACTTAGCTTATAAAAATATAATCATTAGAACTAGTGTTTGAGTGAGGGTTGATGAAAATGATTCAGTTTATGTAAATGAATGTATAATTTATATCTTTCTAAAATAATGTATCACTAAGAAAATCTTATGGCTTTCATTGACTTTCATTTGACAGGGTGAATTGAAAATTATCATTTCAAATAATAAAAAATGTAGATCTTGATTGGAAGAATAGAAGATTGATTCTAAAATTATATAAATGCTAAAACATTATTGATTAACTAGTTTAAGAAGAGCTTGATTTCTTCAAATGATGAAAAATGTAGACCTTGATTTGATGAATAAAAGGTTGATTCTACAATTATATAAATGTTAAAACACTAATTAGCTAGTATAAAAAGTGGTGTAAGTCAACATTGACCACTGTAACACTACTTGTTTAGCTTGTTTTAAAATTATAATAATTTCTCATTAAAAAAAGGAAAGGGAAAACTATTTATAGTATTCATGGAATTCATTACGTCAGTGATAGAGCTTTTAATTGTGAATTTGAAAAAGAAATGAATAAAAATATTTCCGAGATTTAATATGCAAAGACATATTTGATCAAAACGAGCTCGCCGGTCAATGCTTTGACATATATATATATATATATAAAGATTGACCAGTGTTTTTGTCAAACATTGGTGGCTGAGTCGTTATCACAGCTGCCTTTATAGTGTAATTAATATTAACATATTTATTCAAAAGATATGTAAGAAACAAACAACATGGTACAATATATATATATGTATGTATGTATGTAAATATTAAGAGTATAATGAAAATTTTCATGTATTTATCGGGATAAACTTCAGCTATAATGCAATTAGGAAAACAATTAATTAAAATAGACAACTGCAAACTCACATCATGCCATTTAATAATAGTATTTTTGTCTGAATTACTTTTAATGTATATTATAGCTTAAAGGAGATTGGCTTAACAACAGTTTGAAATTCTTGATTGTTATCTATACTGGGGTTGTCTAAGTGTTGACTGGTTTCTAATATTTGATTATTTTATATGTGTGAAAACTGGAAGATCACAACCTCCTAAATATTTTTTGCAAATAAACAAATTTATTAAACCACCAAACATCACATGATCACTATCTCATACTAGCACATAATTGTTATTAAACAATTCGAAACAAAGCAAAACTCTCCATACAGTAGTGCTCTCAGATCCAAGGCTCCTCACTGATGAAGGTCATAAGCCAGAAACTAATCTGGGGATATTGGATGAGTAGGTACTATGCACAAGCCTTCTGCATCCATTGATTACTCTTGGTGGCACAAGATGGCATTACTGTATGGAGAGTTTTGCTTTGTTTTGAATTGTTTTAAACAAATTTATGTTATATATATATTTAAAAAATTTCATGGATTTATAGATAGAAATATTGATTATATATAGGAGTGACTTATGACTTTCATAACATCTAGAGTTCTAAGTTAAAAGCTATTCTACTTTTACTTTAAAGTGAATAGCAAAAATTACTAAATAGAATGATTTTATTTTACAGTTATCAATTCTAATTATAACATATCTGAAGTTTATGTAGATAAATGTATGAAATTTCTGCTATACTTTCAATATTTATACTTATAAAGTCTGTGAAAATCTTCTAAATATATATAATTCTTTATAGAGAGACTTTTAACTTGTGAAAATATTTAGGAAGTTGAAATCTTTTTTTTTTTACATATTTAAAGTGTATATATTTAATTATGACTCATAATATCTGGAGTAATAAGATAATAGCAGTTTTACTTTTAGATTATTAAGTCAGACAAAAATACAATTATTACATGAGGTGATTCCACTTTGCAATTTCCAGTTCTATTTATATCTTAGCTGAAATTTATTTAGATAAATACATGAAATTCTTGTTATACTTACATTATTTATAACTATAAAATCTGTGAAAATCTTCTAATTAATGTGAAAAAATATTTAGAAAGGTGTAATTTTCTAGATGCTTATGTAAATATAGGGGGTTTGAACTCAGACTTTCAAGCACCCTTTAACTATCCACAATATCTCATATCACTGATACACATGACCACACACATGTAGAAAAAAATCACCAATATCCGAATTTCGTGCTGCACCAGCACTCATCCAGATTATCATCTCCCACACACATATATAATAAGTGCTCAGTTTATATTAAGATAGCAAACTCTCATACCTTAATGGACAGGCTTCAATCTACTCCAACCTCCAACTTTGCAGCCATCTTATGTATAAAATATATATGTCTGACTATTTCCACTCTTATAATATTTACCATTCTATTTTTAGATTAAAAATAAATCATACAAAATGTTACTTAACCTTTTAACCGTTAATTATATTATTGGTTGTATGAGGTAAAAATCAAATCTTTTAATTGGCCAACTCACAAACTGAAGACAAAGCCTATTGTTAAAACATATTCGCCTATAATATTAAATTCAACTCAGATACGTTTATAAAAAGTATATTACTAATTTTTCAGGTTATGAAGAGAACGAAAGTTCTTTCAAAAATAAATTGCTATTTATTTATTCTAAAATATTCAATTTCGGCAACATAAAAGCTATAATATAAACAAAAAGGTCGACTTTTATGTTATAGAAAAGTAAATATTTCTTTTTACTAAATCTTCAACATTTTTACAAAAATCTTCGATATTTTTCGAAAATAATTTTGTTTTTTTAGTTTATTTTTTAAAAATTATTTTAATTTGTCAAATTATACTTTTTTTAATACTTAAATCACATTCGAAATGAAAATCTCAGCGTTTTTCTTTATTTTCTTTGATCAGGCGGTTTCTTTGTTTTTTCCAGACAATCAGAATGTCTTTGTCGGCTGAGAACTGGCTGAGAGCCAATCACCGACAAGCTTCTTTCTTTGTTTAGCTTTAAATGCAGTTTTTTTTTATTTTTTACTTGTAAAAGAATTCAGAAGAGGGCACCATCTTACAGAACTTTTAAAAACCTATTCAAAATGTATCGAACAAATATTTTCGCATAAGAACTTGCAGAGTTAGAGTGACGTCAGATGTCTACGAGGAGCCTCATAAAAAACAGTCTTTTGGTTTTTCAATTCCCAGATTCAATTGGTTGTTTGCCTAATTACATCATAGCTGAAGTTTATATATATCAAAAATGCACAAGCATTTTAACCAAATGAATTTATTCAATTTTTATTTTGCATTTTTTTTAATGGACTGCTAAACTTTAATGATATTTTATATATTTATGAAAGTCTTTACAAATATATTTAAAAATGACCAAAAAAACCCAGCCATTTCTGTCCTTTTTGTCACCAATTTTTATTTTCATTACTAAATTATTTTTTGTCATTGTTATAAGTCCTCATGCCTTTAGACTTCTTTTGGACTAATTTGAAATTGTGTATTAGTGCAGACATGTTTCAAACTTTCAATTACCCATGCAGTAATTTAAACTCCAATCTTTTTTTTTTCTTGGTTTAAATATGTAAGAGAGTTTAAGCTTTTTTTGTTTTGTTTGGTTTTCCTCTTTTTTGTTTTGTTTATGACATTATGATAGCTATACTTATTTGTGAGTGGCTACTAATGTTGATCTATATTATACATAAAATCAATTGCTTAATTTAAATAGAACTTTTTTCCAGCTCATCTTTATTTTTAATACCCTCCTCCCTTCCTCCATAAAATCTATTACTTTTTAATCTACTTAAAAACTTTGTTTTATTCAAGATTTTACAATCCTTTCTAATATCAATAGTTACTATAAATATTATTATTAACAATATTCTGCTTTATATCCCTCTGCAATACGAGCAATCAATGAGTAGCATAAAAAGAACTGTCAGTATTGAATGAATACTTTGATAATTATAGATTAAAGAGAGATAATTTAAAAGAATAAATAGGTTTACAGTGGTATAAAAACTATCAGAGGAATGGTTTTAACCTAGCTAATTAGATCTCTTGTTACATGACCTATGCATAGATATTTCTGATTTTGTCTAAGAAGTTATTTAATTTACAACCACATATTATTGCTAATGTACATGTTTAATGTATAGTAAGAATATCATTAAGAGTTTTAATGGTCTTTAATTTTTTTACATTATATTTTATATAAAACTGCTGAAAAATATTTAGAAAAAGGTTTTAGTTTATGCTTTATCTATATTTTACATTTTAATAAGTTAGTTATACCAATAAGTTATTTCATTTCTTGTGACACATTATTTAAATTAAAATACATGTAGCAATATCAGTTTGTTTTTTAATGCTTGGATTACAAATATTAATTTCTAACATCAACTCTGTCTCAGTACAAACCTATAGTTAATTATAATACAGGTAACAAAAGATTTTTAACGTTTTTAGAGATTGTTATCATTATTTTCACCTTTGCTATATATATATATTAGCCTTTGCTTTGTTTCTTATGCATGTTGTGAACAATTTTACTAGTATAATTTTTGTTTATTTTTAAAAAAATTTAAGTAAATTATCATCTCCTATTTTATAGATTGCTACATTGTGCTTTCAAAATAAATATAGAAAGAAAAGAGTTTTGAAACAGAGTTAAAATAACTTTATAACTACTATTTATTATATTATATTGTAAAATTTGTCAACTGCTTTTAAATTCTTAGGAAAAAACTGTCCACAATATTTCATTGTTTTTAGAGAAATCTCTATGTGAATCTAGAGCTCATAGGTTTTGATAAAACAAACAAAAACTGCTTTTACTTTGCTTGTTCAAATTACTTCAGAATTGGATTTCAACTAAGTCCAAACGTGATTGGCTAAAAGCATCTAAGTTTTGTATATATCGATATGTTGTACATCAAATAATTTATCCATATATTAGAAAAGCGACGATAAAAAAAAACAAAAAGACGGTCATAAGCACAATTCATTTATGCAGAAATATTGAGAAGATTAAATGATTCTTTCCCTTTAAGACACTCTGCGGGGTTTTTTTTTTTTTTGCAAAATTAATTAAAATAGCTTTATTATTATTAATAAAAATAATCACTTTTGATGTGTGCATGTAATTGTTTATATTATTTTTAAATCCATGCTAATTATTTCAATTATTCAACAGTCTTGCTTAAAACTTATGTTCTGCAGAAAAATACAAATAAACTAGTGCTAACTTAAGATATGACTTTTTTCAGCAAAGATCGCTAAAATTTTGTTAATAAAATATCATTTTAAAAAAAGAGGAATTAATTTCCCAAAATTATTAAAACATGAGTAAAAAAAAAAAAAAGCTCTTTTTGCAAAAATTTAATATATTGATCTATTGAGCATTTAGCTGTCTGAAAAAAATTCTACCAATATCAATTACTAAACAAAATGATTATACATAGTCAGCAAAATCAAAACAACAAATGAAGTGTTTTGGATCGGAGATAAACTTCTTAATCCATGTCGAAAATTGCGAGTTTCTTCTTTTTCATGAGGCTTGATAACAGGTTAATAAATAATCCAGCTTTATTCACAATACATTATTTACCTTAGATTTTTGACTTTTGTTTTATTCAACATTGATTAATAAATAGGTTTCTAGCTATTTCTATATGAAGAGTAAAAGTTTAAAGATAATCTAATATGATCAAATGTGCTGTTAAAGCACGTCCCGGCCGATGCTATGACATATGAAAAAAAAAAAGCACTAATTATATATATATATAACATAATTATAATGCAATAATATTACAACTTATGAAAGAGCTATTAAGATATCTATGGAAATTTAAGTCAATGTTTTATTTTTACTTACATTTTTTTCACCTGAGCGTAAGAAAGCTGTTTTGATGATGAGCAGTTTGTTAAGGCTTTTTTTTTTTTTTACATTAGGCTATATCCCTTCAAAAAAATTTAATTGAAAAAAAAAAAAAAATTTATATAAGCCAAGCAAAAAAACAAACAAACTATAAAATGAAAAAATAAACAAACAAACCTAATAATGTGGATTATAAAAATAATATATATAATTATAATAACGAGAAAGGATAAAACCTTCAACAGAAGCGCCTTAAAATGCTTATGTGATAGCCAATCAGATGTAATAATGACTGCACGTGGAACTCTTAATTCAAGAACACAAGCCAGAACACGAGTAAAAAAAATATGTTTAGTCGATTAATAAGATTGTTGCGCTCAATCTGTGATTTGGATATTTTAAATAGGTGCTCAAAAATGATGGTGTCGATATAAATAACTAACTTCACTATTATTATTATTATTATTATTATTTAAAGGTAATATTGAGGTGACAGAACAATATGTCTTTTCACGTTTAAATTTTTAATTTGATTAATCAAAACACATTCCTTTTGTGAACTACAATTTGATAATGACTATTAAAAAAATGTAATTATACAGAATCATACATTGATATATAATATAACTTCTGATAAATATTTCTACTGTTTATAATTTAATGTAATGGAAATAAATTTTTCAAGTATTTATTATATTCAAAATAAAAATATTATTTAGATGAAGCTTATAATTGTAACAATTGGAATTCGCAATGATTATATAATAATAATAATAATAATTAGTAATATATATATACATTACATAGGAACAAAGTTACTTAGCTCCATTTTATACAGACTTGAAACACTCTTCTATCTTTTTTAGGGGGGATTTCTGCTGTTTTTTATTCACAATTTTGATCACAACTATTGCATTTGGTCCTTTAATCAAGGTAAATGTAGCAGAGCTATCAGATGACCAGATATCTCTTGCCAATATTATCAACTGTCAAAATGAAAGTCCAAATCCTAATCAAACATATCAGAACTCTATTCACAACAATGTGAAAATGCTCCATAAAAACAAGGATAATATAATATCAACAGCCTCAGAAATCAAATTCCAAATCCTAAGCAAGCAAATAGAAATATCATCAACAGTATTGCACAAATTCTCCATGACAACCAGTTTATAAATTAAGGTAATATTACTTGCACCAAAAGTCAAACTACAAAGTTTAAACAACTCCATAGCAGCAAGGATATAATTTCAAATATTATAAACAGCTTCAAAAATAAAATTCCAAATCTTAAGCAAATGTCGATCAGCAATGACACAAATTTTCAGTGGTAACCAGGGTGTAGGTTCAAATGATATTGCCTATACCAAAGATCAAACTACAGATTCCAAACAAACCTATACAAATGTCATCAGCAAAAATCTACAAATATTCCATAGCAACAACAATGTAATCCCAAGCTCTCCAAGGTCCAGTCCATGTTTCTGCAAAACTACTTGCAATGATAGCACAGATTTGGACCTAAATATACAACAGCTCCACCTACTCCCACCATTGACTGGACATTGAAAACACCCAATATCAGTGACAGAATTCACATCCCTATACCTCAGGGCTTTTAAACAACAATTAAGATAATTTTTACCTTGATCTCTAGTGCTATCAGTCACTGATTTGAATTTAACTCTCTTTATTTTCCTTCAGCAACTTCTCTAAGACAACATTAAAAGGCATGTAATGTGGGATTAAATCAGATCTGATCATCCAAATCCTAGAAACCTAGCAATTAAATTTTTTTAGCTTACCTGAAGGGAATGCTTTCAAAGTCAAATCAAAATACTTGGAAATTATGTGCTGATAGCAATTGTTCTGATAACAATTGTTCCAAATCAGAACAATTGCATCACTGAGATGTTGAAAAATACCTATTTCGAATACACCCCACAGGATTTCCAATGACTGATGCAACATTTTAGCAAAGTCACCTTTTTTCAATCAATTGTTCTCAAGGGCACCCCTGTAGCCATGCAACAGTTATAAATTCAAGATTCAACTGCACCCAGAAATTGATCCAAATATGATCCCTAGACAAATCCTTGATCAAGAGGTTATTTTATGTTTATTTATTTGTGTCCTAAAGCATCAGTGCTATGCCTGTAGTCAGAAGGATCATCTTACAATTCAGTGCTTCAACCTAACAGTCCCATCTTCATCACTAGTCCACAAGAAACTTTTCAAACAAACAGCTACCAATTAGTTTCTTGTAACTGCTCAATCAGGGCCTGCAATAACAGTCAGCCTGATAGTTCAACATCCTCCCAGAAACCCCTTCCCATCCCACTCTGATGTACACAGTCAACTTCATATCCAGAATCTAGTCAACCTGCTACCCCCCTGGTGCAATAATAATGCTAGGCTATAGCACCACCACTCAGCCTTAACCAATGAGATAAACCCACATCAAAACATGACACAGAATTAAAACATTATAAGAAATAAAACTGCAATAAATATCATGGAAATCAAATCCATAATACCAATTGCCCATACCACTCCCTCCCCCACTCCAAACTCCTAATGAAACTAAGAAAAAAACCTGCATAGCCTAAAAAAATCATAAATAAAAAGCAAAAACTAATGATACAAATTTCATAACACTCACCACTAATAATCCCCACAAGACTATGTAAAATACCAATTTACTGTACACTCCTGATGACTCACATTGTTCATCCTCTGAACCAGAACCAATACTATACCAACATAACCTTCTCTCTAAGTATACTCATCATTTATTTCCATCCACAATTGATCAACAATCACTCATAAGGACACTCCACATTAGCAGCTTCAAATACTTTTTACAGCTTCTTATTTTCAAGACCCCCCCCCCAGCATCATTAACCCTCTTTATACTTTATAAAGCTAAAAATAATAGCACTCAATTTCTGTGGTCACAATTCACTATCAAAGCTATGCAAACTATAGAAGTAGTTTACTATCATTAACCTCATGTCCTCAGATTGCTCAAAACCAAAATTTTATAGTGGATCTCAAATTAACCCCATAGTCTATCTCCATAGACATGTCTTTTGCACTTGTTTGAGAGATACTTCTTTACCATCAACAGGCAATGGCATTCTTATGCCCTTCAATTACCTGTTCAAATCATTTAAAATACTACCACTTTTCAATACCATATAGTAGCATTAAACATAGTATTTGTCTATATTCTGCTTGGCCCTACAGACATGTGCAGCCACATTTATGCTGTTCGCCTTCTCATGCACACATTGTACCATCTTCTTAGGCAATAACATCAGAAGACAACCATCCACATTTACCAACAAATTATAGCAGCTAAAAGAGGTAACAGTATACCCCCTACATTTTTGTCACCAACTGGTCACTCCTTAGAAAGCAATCCAACCTATAAGCTACCACAACCACAGTATCCAGTACTACCAACCTTCTTGTATATCTCATCTGCTTCATGGTACAACTATCTGCATGAAAAACCATTGTTCCAGACATCATCATTAGATTAGTCTCACATCATAAGAGACTGTCTAACCAGACCAGTCAAGCCTTGGGCAAATGAACTTTCATTCAAATGATATAAAAAAAAATTTATATCTTATTTCATGTCAGCAATAGCAAGTCCATTAATGAATAAACCAATTTCACAAATCAGGGCAACCAATGCAAAAGTTGTTAAAAAACTAGATTTAAAAATACAAGACCCCCCTCCCCCACCATGATGTAAATAGCTGACTTGCTGACAACCATTTGTCAAAAATTTATTATTACCATCCCACTGGGGTTACTTGCATCATTTAACACATTTTGTCCCTAAATCCACCATTATATCAGATACAGACACCAACTGCTTTTTAAGTTACTTTCACCCCACTCTCTCCAATTACTATTAGCTCATGTGTCTACCATGCATGAGGTCATAGTTACAAGAATATGCACTGGTAAACTCTGGAATAAATACTGCACTATTTGAGAACAACAAAGTCTTCCAACTTAACTCAAATGAACTTTAAATGCACAAATAAGACTTAGTCATGACACTTTAGTGGTCCCCAGAAAATAAGTACAATTTATGTATAACCATATACCAATGTAAAACTACCCCCCTTCCCCAAGATGTATTAACAAATACCACCATTTGCTTTTATATATTTATCTCATAATATTTTTTAAAAAATGTACGTAAACCTAATCTGGCATATGTATTTTGTTAAGCAAAAATTATTCTTCTTCCAACTACTGTAAATATGTTTTTGTTATCATAAGCAAAATTATAAACCCTCATTGTGTAGGTAATCTCATGTATCAAATTGTATCTGAGAATGCATGGTTTTCTTATGCAACTTATGTAACACATACACAATAATACTTAACCATAAAAATTATAATGCTCCCCACCAAATAAGCCAAATTTAAGTACAACTAAATACCAATCTAACACCAACTCCAACCCTCCTCCATATATGGTTTAATTTATATTATCATATACTTCTATGTATTTTTCTCAATATTACATTTAGAAATTCTATGTAAACCTAATTTGTTGCATGTATCTTGTTATGTACAATTATTCTTTTTTTCAATTACTTTAAATCACTTTTTTTTCTATTACAAGAACGACTACAGTAAACCCTTATTGCATTTGTAATATCATGTATCAATTTGTATCTAAGATGTCATGTTTTCACAAGTAATTTATGTCTTAATAAAGTTTACCTTTTGAAATAATAATAATAATAAATAAAATGGTTGAATATTTTTTAAATAAGCAAAGAAGACAAGCAGGCATTTGCTAAAATAAATAAAAAAGTTAAAAATATTAAAAATATTACAATGACTACTATTACTACTGCTATTGCTGCTTCTGTTATTACTGCTACTACTACTACTGCTGCTGCTGCTGCTGCTCCTATTACTACTACAACTGCTATAACTTCTGCTGCTACAACTACTATTGCTAATGCTACTGCAGTGGCCTCTATCTCTATTTCTATCTCTACCACTTTCGTTCTCCTCACCACCACTGCCACTTCACTGCCACCACGACCACCACTGCCACCACCAGCACTATCACTGCCAACTACTACTACTACTATGACTACTATGCTACTGCTATTGCTGCTGCTACTGCTGCTTCTGTTGCTGCTACTACTACTACTATTACTACTACTACTACTACTACTAACACTACTACTGCTACTACTATTGCTACTTGATACTCTGATAATACTCAGCATCCAATTGAAGATTGACTATTATTCATTCAAATGACCAAACTAATTTTTTTTTTTACTTTACTCTCTGTAACATTTAATGACGTTGCTCAGATTATTAGAAAAAATAACAGATAATTTTAAAAAGATGAAGTTAAAGAGAAAAAATATTGGAATGTCTTGTAAGTTAAATAAGAAAAGTATTAAATAAACAAACAAAAAATAAAAAAAGTATTAAAAATATTAAACAGAAATATTAAAGAAAAACAAAGAATATTAAAAGAGAAAGAAAGGATTCCTGAAAATCTAAATATTTCCAAACAATAATTATGTTTTTAAGAAAACATATAAACTATCACATTTGTATTTTAAAGACTATACATTTATTAAATAAAAATCATAAATTTCACATGTACTTGCTATATAATTTAGTACTAGCCATTTTTTGCCTTATGGAGTTTCACTATTTAGTCATGTTATTATGATGTCATTTACCATCTTGCTGTTGTAAATAAGAAAATTAAAATTGTATTTAATATGGCATCAAATTGCAAACTTAAGAACAGAACCAATTCCAATAAACTTAAAAAATTCATGAATTGATGTCTCAATATTTGATTTAATTTAAAAAAAAAAAAAGCCATATGCTGAAGCTGACAAACATTTAATAAAAAAAAGTTTGGTCAATTCATAATATTTATTAAAAATAGAAAATGGATCATGTAAGATTTATTTGTGCTCCTGAAATTGATAAAGATACATATACAATATGAAATAAATATTTAGTGGAATTTGAATCAGAGTTAAATTTGCATATGGAAGATATGAACAAAAATAATAATTCAATAAATAAGATAATATTAAAACAAAAAGCATTGAACCTCTAAGAAAACTGCTAAGTATTTATTGAAAAAAATGGCATTAAAAAATGTTCTACAAGTAAGGAAATTTTATATAGTTTGAAAATTTGTATGAAACTTGAATGCAAATAAACTGTTCTTGAAAGAATGAACTTGAAAATGTTGCATTTCAGAGCTTTTTTAGAGAGGCAAAACTATCATCACTATTAATTTTGTATTTTAGGGCAATTTTAAATGAAATTGTTGCTGTAAGTATATCACAAGAAAATAACCTCTGTTTTCAATGGAAGAAAGAGCACACAAAATTTATGAATTAAACATCAATTAGGCACTGTAATTTTTACTTTTGATCATCATCATTATTGAGAAAGAGAGTGTGACCTACTTAACTAATGATAAAACTCCTACAGAGGTATTATTACAAAAGTTTAAAATAATTTTGATAAAAATTTAAAATAAATTTTCTTACAAATTTTGTAATGCCATATAAAAAAAATTAACTCTGTAAAATAATTTTTAACAAATTTTTGTTAATTTTACTTATTCCATTTAGAACTTTGAATTCTGATTAATCATTGGTTTTCATTTCTTAGGATAATTAATTACTAGTGGAATTTTAATCTTTTTTTTATCCCCCCCCCCTCGGACTTTGGATTTACTCTTTATAACATATTAGTACCACCAATACCAACTTTAATATCAATATTATCAATATTTAAAATAAAAAAAAATCTCTGAAAAATCTTTTATTTGTTTTTCAATTATCATTCTTTATCAAGTTGTTATAGAAGGGGTTTTTTTTTTTTTGGGGGGGGGGGTTGTTTTAGCTCTTACATTCCTGACAGTGAATTAACGAATTCTGTTTATTGAGAAATTAAACAAAAGATTATAGTCAAAGTTAGAACTCTTATGTTATATTAACTAATAGAGTGTGCACGCGCTACGCACGTATTTAAAAAAATGTTTGTACCCGAACAATCACAAGTTTTCTATACATTTTACAAATTAGATTTTTTAATTAATCAAAATAAATTTTTGTTAATTTTATATTTAAATAACTAAATTTTTTACGGAATATAATTATCTACTTGCAAAAAATTTCGATCTGAACAAATAATTAATTGCAAGATAAAATTTTAATTCTTTTTGTTTACCATCTTTTGTCATTTATGTGTAATTCTTAGGATTGTGACCCCCCCCCCCCATTAATCTCTATATATTCTTTAATATTGGGTTTTTTTTTTTCACCAAATTATTTTTATATTAGTTATGTGATAATGAAATTATATTTATGATCTATTTATTTACAATAATAATAAATCAATGTATGGTCTTACGAAATATTTCATCATTTTTTAATTTTACTATTTTTTATTTTTTTTTAAATTAAAGAACTATATCTCAAAGATTTCTAAATTCCTATGTATTGCTTTTTAAAGTACTTTTTACATGCAGCTGTGGTTTGCTATTCACTAAAGCTAATTACCTAGTTTTCTTTTATATAGATTACGTTGATGATTATAAACATTATTTACGTATTGTATATGAACTTGCACATACCGGAAAACAAATTTGCTTAATATTAAACACTTTTGTTTGTTAAATAACTCAGAGATCGCTTTTTAATTATTGAAGCATATTTTAAAATAAATACATTAGTCGGACTTTTTTCCCTTGAGAACGTTCAGAAGAGTATAGTTTACGTCTACGCCCAATTTCCGAAAGGGAAACGTGGAAAAAAAATCCAGAGGTTGCTTTATAGTCAAAGGTGCGACCAATCGTTGGTTAGACAAACAAACACTTTCCACTATTTATATTGAAAGGAAGTAGTTTAATTAAAAGAACGGTAATGAATTAAAAATATACGTAACAATCCTTTCCGGGGACTTACTGGTAATAGCGAATTACTTGTAAGGATACCGACTGCCATTGAGTTTTAAAACAATAATTTTATCTGTTTAACGTTTAGTGAATTTCAATTTTTATTTGTGGTCTGCGAACAATTGCCGCACAATTTTTTTTTAAACGCAATCGCGTCGACTTTACACGTTTAATTTTATAAAATTATAGAAAACTATTAAAAAAACAAAACAATTAACTGCTAGTGTATGTTTGGCCCGTATTTTTTTTTTTTTTAAGTGGTTGTAATGATAATAAAAATAATGCATAAGTGTAAAAAAAAGGATTCGTGGTACAACGATGTTGCAACCGTTTGTCACGTTTATGATCTGGAATGGTACAGTCCGAATAAACCCTAAAATGTTTTAGTAAGTTTAGAATTTTTTTTTCACTAAAGCAAAAATTATAATAAAAGGATTATAACTGTTTTTAAAACATTTCTTCAGAAGACTTTTATTTTAAATATTTATTATATATATTGACAATTTTTATTTGTCATTCCTTAGACTAGAGATTATCCAATAATGAATATCTATGTAATATATATTCACAATCTCGTAGATTTTTTTTTTTTATTTGATCACAGTCTCTTTGAAGTCAACAAAACTAATTAGTATTTCTCCTTAATTATTATTATTTTATTTTTTTGTGAGTTGTTATAGAGGATTGAGTGAGACATTTAAAAACCATTTTACTTTATACATAAAAAAAAAAACCCGTGAAAATATATATGCAAATATGCATTTCTAATATCACTGTGCTAAAACAGCAAAAAAGATTAAAAAGTGTCATATGAGTATACAAACATACGACTGAAACTAAGTTAATTCATTAGCAAAATGCAGTGGGTAGACTTATTTCACCACTAACATCATTCTAGCAAGAGCACGCAGTTTGCAGATTTAATAACAAAAGATTATTACAAAAGTCGTATTGCTGTCAAAATAAATATTTATATAGTGCGAGTAGAGGGGGACTGCATTTTTATAAGCTAAATAGATTCCAAAGAAATAAATATGGTTGAATTCATATATATATATGATATAAATATTATAAATGTGGTTGAATGTGGTTTAAAATTCAAACATTTGCTAACTAAAAACCCGTCTTGTTGACAGATTATTCAGGAGAAATTTCTATTCATTTGATGACAGCAATCCAAACTGCATGAATCTATGAGGTCATCAAGATGCAACAACAGACATCCACTTCATAACCTAAATTCGAATCTAAGTCAAATTGATTTAAAAATAATCTAATATTGCTTGATAAATAGCAGCTAGTTATTTTTAAGTAGAAAATAATACAAGAATGGAAAAAACACTCAAGTCCTCATCATCTGAAAATTGGCAGGCTTATTGAGTACTATCTTCTCATTCATCATTGCTGGAACTGTTTAAATAAATTTTGTTTCTAAGAAATCAACATTAATTAAAAGTAGAAGAAAAATAAATCACTATTATTTCTCTTAAATTATTTAAAACAAAAGAAAATCAATCATGAAAATAAAAACTATATATTGTTTCTACTGATGCCTCCAGTTATATGCAGATGTTAAAACATTATATGAGCTCCCTAGTAACAAATTTTTTAAAGTAAATTTATAAAAAAGAAATTGGACTAAATCAATTTAGAAATGGACATTGAAAATATCTAAGTGAATGTATATTTTAAAATATTTTAGGAAATTACTTTGAAAAAATATTTCATTATTATTTTTAAAGCAGTTAATATTATTTAAAAATTAAAGTGATAATACAAATACAGTAATTAAATTTGTTTAAGAATATTTAATTAACCTTGGATAATATTTTAAACAATATTCTAATTGATGTTTTGAGATGGAGTCATATTGTAAAAGCGTTTAAAAAAATTAAAAAAGATACATGAAAAATTATTAGATAATATTGGTAATAAAATTAGTTGAAATGAAAATATATTAGCCAGTAAACTTTTAAAAAATTTATATGGTATTCAAAAGAATATATATAAGGTTAATTTTATAATTATGATTAACAAGGTGAAATAAATCATAAATGGAAAATGATAATATCATGGTAGTAAATTATAAAAAAGCAAACAAATATATAAAATTATGGATATAGATGAATCATTATAGAATTAAACTAGAATGAAGTGCTTTTAAAAATGAGAAATAGCCTAATATTTAAAGAAATTATAATTATATATCAGTGGGAGGGGGGTGAGAACTTGTAATAACTTTGCTCTGTCAATGATTTACTATGTATCTCTTACTTGGAAATTTAATAAAAGAGTGAATTACAGAAAATATATTTCAGGATTAACGCGGAAAAATCAAAAGCTAATGCAAGGATAAGAGACCACTCCGATAATACTGGTAATATTAATAAATCAATATTAGTATATTGTAAATTCCGAACTTTAAGATGTAATTCAAAGGGAATTGCGCACAGACTTTCAAGCTTCCTTCAGCTATTCATTCCTTCTTATATAACCGATACACATGTCCACACAAGTGAAAAAGATAATTGATGGCCAATATACTATTTCGTGTTATACCAGCATTCATCAATTGAAAGTCTGTGTTCAAATCCCTTTTAACGGTAATATTAAGAAAATTAAACGGCTAAAATAAAATTCTAACTTGCATCTCAAAAGATTTTAAAACACCTAGAAAGAGATCACATATGAGACAGAAGCTAAGAATATTTACCTAAATTATGTTTAAAAAAAAAAAGCTATGGTTGAAAGTACATTACTAGAAGAAAGATCTTCCTCTTGCAGTATGTTCTCGAGATAGTAATTTCCGATTATAGCATGCATAAAACAAAAAATGCAAAATACAATATCAGTACAAAAAGAAGAAACACGTTTTCTGAATAATAAAACAAACTATTTATTCTTTTTGGTCAAGCGTTAGTGGCGAGTGGTTAGCACATTTGCCTTCGCGGTGAACACTTTGATATTATAAAAATAAAAAAACTTTTTTTACAAAAAAAAGATCCTATAAATGAACAAAAAAAAAATTAACATTGTTTGTGATAAATTTTTAAGTTTGATTGCTAATAAATTAAACATACAATTTTAGATTAAAAACAAAATCAAAATAACCAGCGAATCGTAGCATAGAAGATTTAACCAATAAAATGCCACTATTAGATATGTTTATGTTTGAGCTAGCATTAAAACGCGTGGATGTTATTTTTTTTACTTATGCAGAATCTAAAACATTTAAAAAGTTCGTTAAATTAAATCAAAATATTTCTAAAATTTAAAAACATATATTTTATTTTTTAATTAAATCAACTCGAAAAATAAAAGCAGCTTCGAAATCATCTGATTTTTTTAAATTCCTTGTCAAATAAAACCTAAAATAAAGTAAGGGTTGATTTATAGTAAGCATAAATCAATTTTTTTTCAATTTTATTATATAAATATTTCAACATTAATGTCAAAAAATAATAAAACAAACAAAAATACAACCGTCATTAATTCCTAAAACATAAATAAATATTCCTTTTATGCATTCATTAATAACAATAAACATATATATATATATGCGTGAAAAGATGACAATAAATGGATAGTTGAAGTTAAACTGGATTTCAAAAAATTGTAAAATATCTAGAAAGGGATAGCACCATAAAATGGAAGAATGAAATAAAGTGGTTTTCTGAAGTAATATAGACAGACAATCATCTTACAGTGATTTGATAATGATTAAAATTGTTATTGATTATTATAATATATTTATAAAACCCAAAAGCATGCATACAATTCGACCACATACATCTATAAATTTTTATACATGTAGAAAGAGTTGAATAAAAAAGGTGAATTGAAAAAAAAAATAATGAAAATGTTAGATTTAACACAAATTACAATTGTTTGACTAAATATGTAAACTAAACAAGCACAAATAATCGAATGGTTTATTGTTGGGTATTCATAAAAAGTTTGAGAACCAAAGTTTCAGAACTGAGCCATGATCCTAAACCTTGAACCCTAGAGTCTGTTATTGTACTAGTACACTAAACACCTGCAAGTTTTTAAAACTGATGATAAGCAAAATCTAAGTGGGCATATTTCTTAAAGAATGGTTTGGAATTAAAATGCACTTAACATTCTTGCAAGGGATAGAAAAAAACCTAGAGACATTAATTAAAATCATCATACATCAACAGGCATTGAACTAATAGTTTCTTATGATAATAGTATATATTCAGTTTTAAACATATATACAAACTTTCATAAATCTTACACATTTGTACCAAAAGTATACTTATATTCTAATATTTTATATAACAATAATTTTGAAATGAAAGTTAATGTAATAATAATAATAATAATAATAATAATAATAATGATAATAATAATAATAATAATAATAATAATAATAATAATAATAATAATAATAATAATAATAATAATAATAATAATATATGGCCACTCATATACCTTTATTCAGTATTTTATATAACAATAATTTTAGAATGAAATATATATATAATAATAAATAGCCTCTCATAAACGAGTATAACCATTTTAACCCTTCCCCCAAAAAAAGGAAGGCAAAGAAAAAAGCAGAAAAAAAAAGAGAGGGGGGGAATCTACTCTGAGTTTTGCTATAACTATATGTTGAGAATATGTTCTCCTTTAATTTCTTCAGCAGAAAACGTTTTCTGTAATATTTCTACACCATATCTTATAGTAGCACTCCAATGTAGTCTATTCTCTCCCATATCTTCACAATAGAAACAATTGAAATTGCACTTATTTAGAATATCTTTGAAATAATCCTTATTATATAGAAGAGGTATAACTTACCATGTTATGCTCATATTTTAAAGTCTTTCATTATTCTTTTGTTTTACATATCTAATCCAATGAACATGTAAGTTTACAATAATGAACTCTACAGTATCATATGCAGCAAGTTGAAGAACCTTGCAGTCAATGTTGTCATTCAACATCTAAATCCACCTTTCTACTTATTAAATTAAAAGATATTTAAATTGATTTATATTCTCATGTTGATAATTATTATTAATTGACTGGTGAGCACTTGAGCTTTTGAACATTAATTAGTAAACTAAATTCTTTATATGATGCAATCAAATCATAGAGTATATTCTGTAAATCATCTTTTGAACTGGTAAAAATAGTGCACTTATCAGCATACTGTAAATAGAAATTCATGTTTTTACTTTTAATCATTAAATTAAAAATTTCTTCATTAAACCAAATCCAAAGACCACTGTTATAAAAATTAAAAACAATTTGGAGCAAATACACATCCTTGTCTATCACCAGTTTTCATTTCAAATGCCTCAGATTTTCCATCAGTAGTAGTAACACTTCCTGTCATTCCATCATGCAACAGTTGTATAATGTGAATACATTTTATGGACAACTAATTAATTTCTAACAATTCATAGACTATTCCTGTTAACTAAATCAAATGCTTTAATCAAATCAATAAAAGCAATATGTAAATCACTTTTTTGTTCACATACACACAAAAGCACAATAAGTTTCTGGTAACTGCAATCTTATTTATTCCCCTCATTTAACTCATTTAATTGATTCTTAAAAACAGATATCACAACTTCATGGGTCCATATATAAAAAAATTTCAGTATTTTTGAAGCTAACATATGATTACCACATTTCACAATAACAAACAGTTCCAGATATTGCATCATGACCTACAGCCATTCTGTTTTTAAGATTGAAAGAGCTGTTTTGACTTCACTAAGCTGAATTTCTTTACTCATTTAAAGCCAGATTTACTCATTTAGATAGATAAAATGAATATATCATTAAAAGTCATCTAATGTTGATTTGTATATTATTGTTCAAAAAATGATCAAAATACTTCTTCCATCTGTTCAAAATATCATTATCATCATATAAAAGAAAGCCATTTCTGGTTTAATATGATTGTGATATGTTTCTCAGGAATATAAATAAGATCTTGAAGAACCATAATCAATAAATGTCTGTATCTTCTTTGTAGTTTTAATCCACCAATCATTTTTAAGTCTTTTTGTCAGCCATTGAACTTTTGAAAACAATCAACAATTACTTCACACTTTATAGCAATTTTTTTTATTATATATACAATCTTACAATTATTATTGTTATTACAATATTATTAATATTATTATTACAGTAGTTTTTTAATTAATGGATATTTTATTTGTGTATATATGTATATACACCCACAACCTGGCATTTTGCCTGTCCTGTAATCTTGAGGCTATGATATAATAATAAATAAAATAAATATATAAATAATATAATAAACAAATGTAATAAAGTGTTTAAAGCAGGCATGGGCAAACTTTCCTAGTTCAGGGGCCAAATTATCTTTCTGTCCTCGAGTCAAGGGCTGGACCAAATAATTAAATAGTACAATATAATAGTGAATGATAAAGAGCTACATAAATTTCATAATAATGACATAACAATTTAATGTGAGGATTAGCCTTGTACTTCAACAATGAAACTATCAATGTTGATGGGAATACTGCTTAAGAACAATCACATAGAATTTTCAAGGTTTTTGTCAGTTATTCTTGTCCGAATTTTTGATTTATTAAATTCCATTCTAGAAAAAAACTGTTCACACATATATGTGCTGCCAAAAAGACTAAATTCTTTTTGAAAAGGCACTACATTTCTATATTTTTCTTCTACCAAATGTTTATAAAAATCCATCAAAGCAATGTTGTTAAATTGTAATTTTAGCACTAAATCTGCTTAAACCTCAATAAGTTCCATCTGCAAATTTTCTGGCATATTATTTATATCAGCATCCTTCGGATGATAAAATATAGTGAATATGGAGTCTTTATTTTGGAAGTCAGCAAACCTTGTATCAAATTGCTCTATTAATGTCTTCAGTTGATTTCCATAACAAATTATAAGGGATATTTTTATGAGTTGCTAGAGTAGGAAAATGGTAACAATTTTTAGCTCTTATCTGACTTTCCAACAATTTTACTTTATTACAAAAAGCAGTGACATGTCCATACAGTTCATGAATCAATTGTCCTGGTTTTTGCAATTTAAGATTTTCATTTAGGTATCCAGTGACATCTACAAGGAATGCTAAATCAAACACCCACTCATCATCTCTTACTTGGTTGTTTTTCCTTTTATGTTCATAAAATCTGCTGTCTTGTCTCAGATCATAAATCATTTTAACCTTTTATTTTTACTCAACCACCTCACATTGCAATAAGACACATTTTCATAATCTGAAAATAAGTCTGCCAAATATTCCTTAAATTGCAGTGATTAAGTACATGTGACTTAATAAAGTTAATACTGACTACTACAACTTCCATAACATTTCTAAAATTAATTGATTTTGCACACAGATTTTGTTAGTGGATAATGCAATGAAAATTTGTTAAATTTTTCAGATGGATCTGTAATTTTGTTACTTTTTCATGAACTATTCCAATAAATCCCTTCCATGCACCAACCATTGCAGGAGCTCCATCAGTGCATATGCCAGATAGTGAACTCCATTTAAGCCCAAATATCTTGAAGACTGTTTTGACTTCTTCAAATATATCTTCACCAGTAATTGTCTGTTTTAGGGCCAAAGTAAAATTCTTTTGTGATATTAAATCCACATCCACTCCTTGAATAAATATTGCAAGTTGTGTTGTATCAGAGGCATCAGTGCTGTCATCCAAAGCAATTGAAAATGCTTTGAATCGAGCAATCTTCTCTTTTAAATTTTTTTGGATATCATCAGCCATGATTTCTATCCACCGGACAGCAGTACATCTCAACAAACTAATATTCTCAAAATCTTTTCTCTTTTCAGGACATATTATACTTGCAACATTCAACAGACATTCTTTGATCTCCTTCACCAAATAATTTAGAATGCTTAGCAAATTTTTCATTTACCACAAAGCTGGCTTTCACAATGCTTCCATGCTGCATTTATTACTTGGTGAACATTTTCTGCTGGGTATCCAAGTTCTTCAATTTCTCTATTTCATCTTTTCATAGTTGTCCAATTTTTTGGTGATCTGCATGTTTTGAAGTAAAGTGTTTCTTCAAGTTGTATTTTTTGTTGACTGATATGGATTCATTGCACAACAAACATATAGGCAAACCTTTATTCAGAATAAAATAGTACTTGTCTGTCCAGCTGTCTTGAAATTGATGATCCTCTGTATCAAGTTAATTCCTGACATTGTTCTAAATTTCAAACTATATATTTAGAACTGTCAAACAGAGCTGTTGTTAACACTGCAGATACTGAACAGAAAACAATATAAATGCAGGCACTTAACAAGGCACAAACCCAATGTAAATATTAAAATAAAAAAAACTGATTTTTTACACTCCAGATAGAACACAATATAAATACAAGCACTGAACAAGACACAATCCCAATGCAAGTATCAAAATGACACATTGTAACATGTTCACACACTATTAGTCAAAATGGGAAAGAGATCTTGATGAGAGAAAACAAATGTTTTGCAGGGTCATATGATGTCAGCTTAACTATTCAAAATATTAATTCTGAGAGAAGCTAAATAATACAAAAAAAGTGATTTTCAGTAATTGCTAATGATTATAACATAATATTTTTATAAAACATTTATTATTAAACCAAAAAGTACATTACTAATAGGGAATTGTCTTTGAAAATATTTTCTTTTAATAAAGATTGCTCATAGGAAATATATGAAAAAGCAGAAATCGCTATTGCTGGCTTTACAAAAATTGCTTTTGCAAAAACAATAGAGAATAATTTTTTAATAACAGTAAATAATTTATTAACTTTTATAATTTCTTTTGTTTCTTTGATGATAATTAGTTGTGAATGTATCATTTTTTTAATGTTATAAATTTCTAATATTTCATTCTGTGCCACAACATTTTAACTTGATTCGTAAATTTTCAAAGATTACACAAATACGGCAATCACCAAATATATTTTTTAAAAGGTAATCTTACGCGAATTTATTTCAGCCAAATGTACACTGAATTAAATAACTAAACCAGATTAAACAGGGACACTCAAATATGACATTTAATATATTTTATTATACTGTATTCACTTTTAATTAAAAAAAAGCATATTCTCTTTTCCTATAGCATTTCCAACTGACTCGAATCTTTTTTTATATATATAAAGAGCAAATACAAGCTTAAATTAAACACAAACATTATCATTTTTTTAAAAAATACAGTACAAATTATTTAACTAATATTCTTTTTATTGATCTTTCAAGATGAGCAGTTAACATTATTAGGAAAAATCTAATCTGATTCACACATGAATTATAATAAAATGCATAAAAAAAAACATAAAGCATATGAGTTTAAACTCCTCTCCCTTTGTTTTAACTCATTTAACATAATATAATAAAATTACCAGCAATAATCCTACACTCTATTGTTGAAACATTTAAGATACTTAATAGTATATATCTATTTCTATTCGCAAAATGGAAAGTTGACTCAGTAAAAGTTTATAGTATTTCATCCTATGCTTGCCGTGGTTTGCCCAGTCACTAACTTCAGAAAAATTCCAATTAATCTCAAACAAAAGACAATCACATAATTAATAGTTTTTTTTTTGCAATGTTACTTATAATCCTGAGGAAACATTCCAAACTGGTGAGCGTAATAGATAGCACAAAAATACCTCCACTATCAAAGTCTCAACTATAGAGCTAATGGCAGAAAAATTCTATACTGTACTTTCTTTCTCCTTTTATCTTTAAGAATTTCTAAGAATTAGAAATAAAACAAAAGACAAACTTTTATATATACAAAAAAAACCCTGCAAGATCTTATGTTTTGTTTTCCCCCCTTCTTTTTTTTTTTTTAATCTCGATTTAATTGATTTCAAAACTTTTAAAATTCACTTTAAAAAAAAAGTTTTATTATTTATTTTTAGTATAGTTTTATTATAAAATAATATATACGCGATTTTAATAATATGTATATGTGCTTATATACCTATGAGTATGAGCTGGCAGAAAAATACCAACTCTATTCTAATCTTTTCAATACGTTCCATGCTGCTAATTAAGACGTGCTTTTTTGCTATTGCCAAGAACTTCATTTTCACATTTATTTTCATTATTTTAAAATATTAATAATTTTAGTTTTTAAATTTTAATCATTAAAAGACTTAAATAAAGATATAAAATATAAATTTATTAAACAACATAATTATTTAATTGCACAAAAAGTAAAAATCAAACGTAACTCTCGCTAGACCCTATTCAAAAATTTGACAGTCGGAATCAAACATGGGTGAAATAGATTGGTGGTGGGCCGGATTAAAAGTCATAAAGGGCCGCATCTGGCCCGAGGGCCTGAGGTTGCCCATATGGTTTAAAGTAAAACAAAAGAAGTGATAGATTAGATTTATTATGAAATTTCACATTTAATCTATTATTCTGTCAAGCAACAAACGGCACGTTTCCTTTTAATTAAATCACTAATAATGAGATCATTGGCAGAAAACCTTCATGATTCTTCTTTTTACCGAATCCAAGAATAGCTTTACTGTATATATAACACATTTTTTTACAATTCAATAATATTTCAATCTTGAAGATCGAAATTAGCAATTTAGGGTTTAATAACTTTTGAAATTTAGTACACTTAGTAGATTCTTAATACAATGTACAGGCTTACACTTGCATTTATATGTGTAATATATGCAGGATTCGAACTCAGACTTTCACATGACTCACAACTCTCAGTGCCATCTTATATTGCTGACCCATCTGATCACACAGATGTTGAAAAGATAAATAATCACCAATACACACATTTCATGCTAAACCAGCCCTCCCAGTTGGTCCAGCCAATCTTCATACTTTAATGGACAGGCTTCAAACTATTCCAACCCACAGCCTTCCATTTAAATAAACATCAAATTTCTTGCAATGTGATTGGAATAATATCTATTTTTAATGCCACTATCATTTTAATTTTGAAACCAGCTAATCTAGATTTATCCAACAGTTTGTGCTTGCAATACTGGCAAAATCCTCAACTTTTTTTGTGTTGTGATGCCTAATTATAATCAAATCTCTTAAATGCAATTGCTTTCAAATGAATGCATTCATGCCTTAGCAAAGTAATTGCCATAGTCAACCCATATGTTGGATAAAAAGTCACTAAGAAGAAATCATTTAAATTTATAGCACCAATGCTATTATTTCTAAAAATTTTGTCCCAAGTCTACTATTATGCCAACACTGCAATAAACTCTCCAAAAAGAAAATTTCTAGAATAATGTTATTCTCTACATTCTCTGGGACCTATCATTATGCAAGGCAAGTTTTAGCATTTAAATTGATACATGAGAAATTCCAACAATAGAAAATACTAAATTAGACTTCATAGCAAATCAAACATAATGTGTTCTGCTTTTACTGACTAAACGTTTTCATAAAAAAAGTTGTGCTGATCCAACAATTCTATTAAACTTCCTTCCTTTGGGAGATGAGTTTTATTAAAAGTACCTACTTTAATCTTAAATTCTTGATAACTCTTTAGTCATCAGTGCAGTCCTCCATTAATTCATATAACATTTGAATATTCTATTAGATTCATAATAATTCTCATTAGTTCTACTCCTGTCTTCTCCTTGCCACTATTACTGACATTGTTATAATTATTGCTAATATAACTACTGCTGTAAGGAATAATTCACCAGACATGCCAACCTAGTCAGACTATGTCAAACAAGATTTTCCACTTCTATAATAAACATCAGAATCCCTAAATGACTGTTTAAACATACTGGGGTGAACCTTCTGACTCATATTAAATCCAGTTCTAAAATAACTCATTAGTAAATATACTACTTCAAGCAAAGATCATAACTAAGGATGGCCAGACTACTAATCCTGCCCTACCATTATTTTCTTATTTTTTGAGAACTTGAACTAACAAAAGAGGAAGGAAATGGAGTCAGAAAGAATGTGTTGGTAGACAACGGGTGAAAATGTTGATGCATACGCATACAATTTGTCCAATGGAATGATGGCTCACAACAACTGACTGAAGAATTAAAAGAGAGAGATAGAAAATATTGTTACTATCAAAACAGAAATTTTTTTTTTCAAAAATATATACTTTGGAAAATCACTATTAAGTAAATAACTGGTATTGAATATAGATTATTTTTTTTATATTTTTGATGCAAACAGGCTAGAAACTAACCACTTGCAAACCCTCCATAATAAAAAATGTTTTCATTTTTAGGAATTGATGTTTTGTAGAGAAAATAAAAAATACAAAGTTATCATTTTTTAGCAGAAATGTTTAATTTGTATAAAATTATAATCCTTAAAAATCAGTATTGCAACCCTAACTAAGATCTGCAATCTAAGAGGTTGCTTAATTTGATTAATAAAAATATTGTCTCTACATAAAAATTATATGCAATTGGAATTTAATTTTTCAAATGTCTAATACAACTTAGAATTTAATATTCCAATCCATAGAAGTCATCAGATTTTGAAGTAAGGATTGCCCTTAGTAATGTGTCTTTTAATCATGACTAGATATAACATATTAGTTAGACATGAAACACAATGTTCTCTGTTTATCAAGAATAGGGAAATATTTGTGATTTTGGAAAATATCCTTTTTAAGTGATTTTGGCCCAGTTGTGTCATTTCTACTGCTTGAATTTTTTTTATCAGCTTCAGAGTAATAAAGTTACTGTTTATTTATTCTTAAGAACTAATGGCTTTACATTTTATCAATATTTTGTTGCATGAAAATCTGTCCAGAATAAAATTAGATATACATTAACAAACAAGGCAAAACTCTCCATACAGTAGTGCCACCCTGTGCAGACTAGAGTAATCAATGGATGCTTTGTTTATTAACAATTATGTGCTAGTATAAGAGATATTGATGTTTAGATATATACTACTAAATCATAAATAGCTGCTTCTATGATTTTGCCAGTGTTACCATCTTAGATGATGTCTTTCAATTTTTCTTTATTCTTGAAACATAAACTCAATCTAAATTCTGAAGTTTGATCAACAGACCAGAAGGTCTACTTCATTTAATGGAATTCTTTAATGGCATAGTTGATATAAATTTTTCTAAATCTTTCACATGTCAATTTGCTGTCTTAGTATCTTGATGCTATTTAAGAAATTTTTTATCCTAAAGGAGTGAGAAAATTTTAATCATATCAGAACAACTTTTGCATATTTATATGCTATACTTCCTTTTTGAATTCATATTGAAACTTCAAGTATTGATAAAAATGATGATTGCAATAATTGTATTTTATCTTTTAAAAGATCATAGTTCAACCATAGTATGTTTTTAAAAAAAAAAAATCACTTAAATATCAATGATTCTGAATTAGGTACATTCAGATAATATTGGTTTTAATATATTTTTTCCCCATATGTCATAGCATCGGCCGGGAGGCGAACCCGCAATAACCGTCTGCAGCCAACTGCTTACTTGCAAGGCGGATGCGCTGACCTCTCGACTAACAACGATTGACAAGGTTTTTAATATTTCTACATAGAGTTTTTTAAAAAAATCATAATCTCTAATCTAAATAAACGATTAGTAATAATCATTTATATATTTATCGAATACGGATGGTAACATAGACATGACTGCAAAAAATTTAAAACTTGTTGATTGAATTGTAGTAGCACACTTATATATCAATCACACATAATGTCAGGCAGACAAATTTATTGCAATAAATAGAAACTCGATATGCATTCAACTACAAATGTCATGCGTCTCTCATCATTACAGTGTAACTGTAAATAATATTTATTTGTACTAATTCTTTGTAATATTGGGAGGCATGACAGTTATGGTTAAATGAGTTGCAGTTTATGTATATAATAATGAAAATTTTAAAGCGTGACATGTTTACTTATTTGGAGCATAAAATTAAAAAAACTTATAATTAGCGTAGTATGTAGCTTACTATAAAGTATTTTTGGTCTAAATATATCAATGAATGATATTGTTAAGATTTGAGTATTCATTGTCAATGAATTCAAAGCCTATTTATTTATTTCAAAATTAGACTTCTAATCGATGAGCGAATCATCCAAGAATTGAATTATATACGTGTGCACTTGCACACATCTACATATGTATATGTATACAGGTGTGTTTAATTTAATTAAACGATTACGTTGATTTTTTTGTTTAAAAATGTTTATTAAATATATAAAGGTAAAAATACATGTCTTCTCCTTTCTTTAATTAAAGAAGGATATAAAAATATCCTTTTTGTTGTTGTTGTTGTTGCAAAATTTTAAGCTGAAAGCCTTTTTTTTTTTTGTAGTAAGGTATAGTAATAATGGCGGACGACATCAAACATTAACCAAGTAATGTGAACAACAACAACAACAAAAAAGTATAGAGTACTGTAATTATTTTTTTGCTGAATCGTGAGAAAACGTTTTTGCGGTTTTAACGATTAAATCAGTTTTTGTAAGAGAAGTTGGCGATTTTTGGAAACGTGAGATTCACTCCTTTCGGAACAAAGCTGTCAACTAGACAACGGAAAAAGATTAATATTTAAAAAAAGGGGGAGATAGAGAGTGCGAGTGCTGCGATTCCGTTACAATTTATTTTACTATATATTGTATGACTCACATCTATCTATATATTGTCTATATTTAAATATACATTTCGTCTTAATTTAAACCCATCCGAATAGATTTAAAAAATTAGTAAATAAATTGGATCCTAAGTTTAAATTTATACTGATTTCTCTATTATATTATTTCTTCATTTCTCCCTAGTAATAAATATATTTATTAGGCGGCAATCGCTGCTTTTATCGAGAAAATGAAATATAAATAAACTCTGCATTATATTATATACATTTGCATTTTATGAAAATATAAAAATTTAATAAATTATTTGTTTTAACCCGATTAAAATTTAAAAATAATTAAAAAAAAAAAACATTACTATTTACTCTATATTTTTCCTACTGGTTTCAGCAAAATAGTAACGTATTGCATCTGTAAAACACCTGTAAAACTTGAAGTAAAGGTCTAGATGTCGCTCTAGAATAGAGTTGACAGGTTTCTTGTCAGAATAGATAAGAAGTAACAAAGAAATTAGAATAAAATTGTGATGCAAACGAGAATTTTTGGAAAATGAGGTAGATCGAATAGACAATTAGTGGTTTTAATTATCACAGCTGGCCCAGAGATTTCGACACCCCCCCACCCCCAAGTAAATATCCTAGTATTTTTTATTTATAATATTCAAAAACGATGTACGCGCAAATTAAATAATAAAGAATAATAAATCAAACGAAGCAAACTTTTCTTATTTAAATTTTAATTTTCTAAATGTATTTAATATATATGTGTATTTTGGGATCATAGATCTTTTTCACATGTTTTTGATCATATGTTTAAGATTACATTCCTCCACGCAGTGCTAAAAGTAGATCGAAAATATTCCCCACCTTGCTGTGAGAGCTGTGTAATGAAAATTACACTGCAGAAATATTATTCATTAAAGGAAAGGCTCCAGGTAATGATGGAATTATAATTGATATATTAAAAGAAGCAGGTGAAGAAATATAATTTTTTTAGCAAAGTTATATATCAAATGTCTAAATAATAAAGATGTACCAGATGATTGGAAGAATGCAGTAATACTATTAATATTTAAAAAAGGTGATAAAGAAGATATTAGAAATTACAGACCTATCAGCCTTATATCAGTTTTATATAAAAATTTTACCAAGATAATTACAACTCGTCTACAGAGAACATTGAATTTCCACCAACAAGCTGGATTTAAAAGTGGTTTTAGTACAGTAGATCATATCCAGATATTGAGAGAAGTTATAGAAAAGACAAATGAATATGAGTTGTCATTATGTTTTGGATTTGTAGATTATGAAAAGGCATTTGATTCTATAAACATTTCTTCAGTGATTAAAGCATTGGATCATCAAGGTATATATACAGGATATTGTCATATTTTAAAGAATATTTATAAAAATGCAACATCAACAATTAGATTACATAATGATACTAGGAAAGTCAACATTGAGAAAGGTGTAAGACAAGGTGACTCCATATCTCCAAAACTTTTTACAGCAGTACTGCAAGAAGTATTTTGTGGATTGAAATGGGAAATGAAAGGAGTGAAAGTAAATGGAGATTATTTAAGTCATTTAGATTTCACAGATGATGTAGTTGTTTTTGCAAATAATGCTTCAGAGCTGCAAGAAATGTTGCAGGAGTTATCAGATGAAAGTAGGAAAATAGGACTAAAGACAAATTTTAAAAAGACTAAAGTAATGTTTAATCGATTTGCTCAAAATATGAAAATAAAGATTGATTGTGATGAATTAGAAGAAATTAACAGTTACAAATACTTTGGTCAGATTATTAATACAGATAGAAACATAATAGAGGAAATTAATCATAGAATTAAACTTAGTTGGAGTGCTTTTGGTAGAAATAACTTGATACTAAAAGGAAATATGCCTATGTGTTTGAAAAGGAAGGTTTACCAGTTCTTGCTTAGAGATCTGAGACTTGGACACTTAATAGAAGAGCAATACAGAGACTTCAGACCACTCAAAGAAGTATGGAGAGATGTATGTTGGGAGTAACAAGAAGAGATCGAAAACGCAGTGTTTGAGTAAGAGAACAAACAGGTGTTACTGACCTCATTGAAAAAATTAAAAGATTGAAATGGAGTTGGGTTGGACATATTGCTAGAAGAGATGATAATAAATGGACAATTGAAATTTTAAACTGGATTCCAAGAGATTTAAAAGATCAAGAAAGAGACTACATGTGAGATGGATGGATGAAATAAGAAAGTGTGCAGGGGTGATGTGGAGAAGAGAAGCTAAAGATCAGAGAAGATGGATTACACTTGGAGAGACCTTAATCCTGCAATGGAATGATAATAGTTGATGATGATGATGATGATGATTGGATCATCTCTAGTCTATATTAAAGTTGTGAGAGCTGCACTTTGACTCATCAATTAAACTATAGTATTCTGCTATCTATATATACTAAACAATGAGATTGTGGTCTGGGCCAAATGATGAATGGTTCAGCACGAAATGTGTATTTAGGGGATGATCGATCTTTTTCACACTGCATCCTCCACAAGATGCTAAAAATGGATAGAAAACATCGAGAACAATGTAATGAAAATTACACTACAGAAATATTATTCATTATTGGATAATCTCTAGTCTAATGAGTGACTAATAAAAATTATTAATATACATAGTATCTCTAATTAAAATAATTGATAATTGATACTGGCTATGGCGTTCCTAAGCCGTGGTAATTGCATAGTTCGCATATAGCATAGACGGAATCTGATAGAAATATAAATTATATATTAATTGATACTATCAATCCCTGTTAAGCAGATTTCGGATAATGAATATCCAGCTATATTTCATTGCATTGATAATTTACTTTTTTATTGTTTAATTAATTAGAGATTGTCACGTTTATAAATTAATTAGCTAATCTACATACACATAGTTATGGTATATGAACGTTTGGCATAAGACCATTTTTTGATGTTGATTTACTTTTAAGCTAATAGAATAAACTACAATGACAATCGATTGTTTTATGCATGTGTCCCGTGCACGATATGTGTATCGTAAGACGCCAATCTTTTAACCATTTATTTTAGTATCAATATTAAGATCTATATTATACTATTTTATAATAAACCCGGACAAAAATCTGCATTAAAAAATAATATTGACACAGATAAATTATATATAAATATAATTTATTGTACGGAGTGGGAGCGTAATCTAACATGAATCGACCATCTCTATCTCGATTTTATGTTTTGGTCTTAGTGAAACAAGTATAGTACTTGATTTTTATAGTATAAATTGTGATAAGATGCACTTTAGAATTTTTAAATCAAATCCTTTTATATTTCTTACGCATTCACCCACGCAATCTATCACTTATTTCCATATATATATAAACGCATTACAAAATGTTATTAGATGTAATTTTTAAGATTAAACAGAGCCGAACAAATACTATTATTTCATGACATAATTTTTTCTCCAATTCACTTTTTCTTTTAAATGTCTAATTTATACTTTTTTTTTCTTTCTAAACATCTTCATTTATATTTCTTTAAATTTACATTGCTCTCAGCTAAAATTTTATCAATTTCTTGAATATTCTATTGTTTAAAGTTTTAAGTTTGCATTTAACATATTCTACAGTCGCCCAATGGTCATGTCATTTGATTTTAAATTATGTTGTAATTCCTGAAATTCTACAACAATAGCGCATTATATCACAATATGATATAATTTTATTGATTTATTTATTTTTATATTGGTATATTGACAATTATATAATTAATTCTAATGTTTTATTTAATTATATATTATTTTGTCTGATAATATTTATATATTGCAAACAATAAAATAAAATAGAATTTAGGAAATTATTTTATCTGTGCCCTTTTTTTAAAAACAAACAAACAAACAAACAAACAAATAATTTCTCAGTGCTTTATTATTTATATATCCATCTTTTAAATACAACTATTTATAATGACTATGCATCAGAAGGATTTTGCAGTGTAATAGTTATCATATTAGTCTCCAACTTATGGCTGGGACTTTAAAATTGAAATATAAAAATTGTTTTAACTATATGAAATTTTTAATCAGGTATATCAGATTTTCAATCAAGTTAATCAATTATTGATATTCTTTTTAAAGGGATTTAAGAGATGAAGATATAAAATATAGTTTTATTTCATTTGCTTTTTAAATCAATATATCGCACCGCCAAGAGGGTGAGTGAATTGGAAGACTATCTCGGTGGGCTTGTCCAATTGACAGAACAAGTTCTCAGTAATAACAATACATACTGGGATACATATAAATTAATTCACCTTATGCAAGGAAAAACGCCGGCCTTACTTAATATCTCTGTAAAATTATTAATCCCAAAAGCAAGATACTGGGCCTTAGAGCGAAAAATACTGGACTTCTTAATTAAATACCATCTGTATGCTTTGCTTACGAGTCATTTTTTAGTGACTTATAGGGGGTCTAAATGTTGTTCATATGAGGAGACTATGAAGCACATCTTCTTTATCTGCCCTCAATTAATGGATCTTAGAAACAGACTAATTGCAAGTGTCTGATCAGGGTGTATTAAAATCCTTAATCTTAATAAAGCCTTGATCAGTGGTAAATTTGCTGTCGTAAGAATGTCTATCTTCATTCTGTTTGCTTTGTAGCTCATCAGGTGCCATCTTAAATTCAATCAAAACATGCAGAACCTATGGGATATGTATAAGGAAACCTTATGTAATCTTAAGATCAGAGACCACTTACTGGCACCTGAGGGGCTTTTCTTGGATACATGGAAACAAATAGCACTGAAAGACAACCAGAACTTCTTCCCAACAATAGATCTATACTATGAGATTTATCATAGCATCCAGAGAACTGGGGTAAAAAGGAGATGGTGAACTAACACATTGAAATCAACTTACTGGAAAGAAGAACCAACAGATCGGATAACAAAGAGGATTTAACTTTGCAACAGTGTTTCTATGAGAAAAACAATAAGTTGTGTAATAGTGGCAATTTGAATGATGGGGTCGCTCCCCAAAAATAATAGTAGATTGGTTAATTTGACTCCTCATTCCAATAAATAAATGACTGAAAAATGATAAAACTCAACTGGTGATCACAAATAAAAAGTGAGACTCAATTTTAATAAAACTCATGTTCAATCTATAAACTAAAGGATGGTTCAATCTCCAATCTAATAAAAACAATAAAGCTAGCACATGAACTCCAAGGTGCAGTCTTTGGGGCAGATATACCTTACTTGCATAGATATGACAGCATGATACCTGAAATACTTGATGCATTAACTGAAGACGTGGAGTAGCCATTGAATCTACTGTCCAAGTTATTAATGTATAACAAGAATTTGTGGATTTATTCTAAAGAAATGTCTTCCTTAATAAAAGAAAAAAAAAAGAAAAAAAAATCAACATATGCGTATTCCTAGAAAAGTAGTCTTCGAATAGGCACTACATCGCAAAGATCTCTCCAAATGCTCCATAAAAACTAATAAAAGATATTACCAGCTTTACCAATAGCGGAGGAAAGAATTTAAGCATTTTTCCATCATCTCCTTAGCTAAGGATAACTGAAAAACTATTTACTGTCTAATATTAAATAGTTATCTGATATTTTTAATAAATTAATCACCTAAAAGAAATATGAGACTGATTTGAATCAAAATGAGAAAATTTTTATCTGATCCGGATTCGAATTTTAAGTTAGGGGTGATAGGTATCTTATCACTAAACAATGAAATTTCTATATTATGTTTCAGACAATGTTTACAAATTAATTGTGACAAAAAGATTGTAGATGTTTGCTAGCATACTTCCATTCTTTAATTACTTTGCAATAATTTTGATTTCTATTTTTCCCCCGCCCCCGCTCACTTTTTATATTTTTCTTTTTTTAATGAAATGAATGAAAGACCAAGCTCATTTACAAGTCATTTCTAATGATGATGATGATGGTGGTAACTTCTTTTTTTAATTTCTGGGAATTTTATAATTGTTTTATCTGGTATTATTTTATTAAGATTTTTCTCATCTTTACTTTTGCATTTTTTTTTTTCGCAATTGAATTTATTACCTATTGTTAATTTAAGGCTTCCTTGACCTGTATACTTTTAATAAATTATTTTTAGCAGCTTCTGCATTTTTCTTAAATAATTTTATTATAAATTCAAATACTATTAATATTTTAATTTCCAATTATTTAAATTTTTTTCTGCTATACAATAGTTGGAAATGTAAGATTTACTTTATTTTAGCAATGATCCTTTTTACAAACTTTGGTCAAAAATCATTTGTGTTAAAAAATAACAGTTAATGGCCACCTACCACTGATTACATTATCTCACCATTATTTTTAACTATTATCAACTCTACTGCAGGATGAAGGTCTCTCGAAGGTTAATCCAATTTCTTTAATCCACAGACTTTTAACACAATGCCAGAAAACTCCCTTATTTCATCTATTTATCTCACATGCGGTCTTTTTCTAGGTTTTTGTTTATACAGTTCTTTTTGGAGATCCAATTTAAGACTTGTAATGTCCATATATTACCATGACTCTTATTTCAGTATCTTAATTCTTTTAACAATGTCATCGATAATACCTCTTTGTACTCTCAACTACATATTTTGTTAAATTTAAATTTTTTCTTGTTATTGTAACATACATATTTCTTATCTTTTTCTATACATCTTTGAATAGACTATAGTCTTTATATTGCTTTTCTATTACGTGACCAAGTCTCAGACTTATATATAAAAACTGATAAAATATCCCTATTAAAAACCTTCCTTTTCAGTCTCATAAGTATTTTTTTTTTAATAATTATTTCTATCAAAAGCACTGCATCCTAATTTAATTCTATGATTAAATTCATCCATTTCATTTTAACCTGTATTAATAATCTGATCAAGATATTTATAATTGTTAACTTCTTCTACTTCATGATTATCAACTTAATTTTTCTTCTTCTATGAAAATCCGTTGAAAATTAATATTTTTAGCTTTTCTCTTTAGTCCTACTTTATTATTTTTTATGATAACACTTGTTACATTTCTTAAAGCTCTGAAGCATTTTGGCATAAATAACATAGCATTTTTGCATAAATAACATAGCATCTTTAAAATCTAGGTCATCTAAATAAAATCTTATATATATATATTTTGATTTTCTTAGCTTCTCATTTTAATTCACAAAATACTTCTTGTAAAACTGCTATGAAAATTTTTGGAGATATGGATTATTTATTCCTATAGTGCAACCTTATAAATGTTAATATTAGGGTCACCATGTAATGTAATCATTATTGTTACATTCTACAAAGCCAAAGCATAATAACAATACATACTCAATGATTCTTTATATAAAACATGGAAGTGATCCACAGCCATAAAACCACTTTTAAATTCAAATTTTTCTTTTGATTGATTTAAATCCAAAATTCACTATAGAGGAGTTGTAATTATCTTGGTAAAGATTTTGTATAAAAGACTGCTGGAGCTGTAATTTTCAATATCTTCTTTATGAAAGTTTTCAAATAAAATATCACTGTTATTACTTCCAATCATCTGATACATCTTTATCATTTAGATATTTAGTGTACAGCTTTGCTAACAAATTTTCAATTTCTTCAGCTGTTTTTTTTTTAAATATCAATAATAATTCCGTTATTTTGTAGGGCTTTTTTCTTTCATGGATTTAATTTCTTGTTTCACTTTTTCATTTAAAATGGTGGACAATTTAAAAGATGTTATAATTATAGGATTTAGTTTGTTCCTGGTTCTTTATTATTAAACAGATGCATCCAACATTGTACAGGTTGTGGGTTTTTATTTAATTGGTTGCTTTAACAATTTTTTTTTTAAAGATTTAATGTGAATTAAACAAAAGATTTTAAATGTGAGAATTGTATACCAGTCTAAAAAACTGTCTTGTTATCGCAGAATACAAAAACTCTGGGCTTTCAGCCCCCCTCCCCATTTTTGTAATAATTGGTTACTTTAACAAGTTTTTTAAAGATTTAATGTAAATATGTTTTTATTAGTATGTTGTTCATCTGAACTATATTAGGATATTGATAGACCAGGAAAGCATGGAGCACCTTAAGATAGAATTATGAATCAGTGTTTGTGGCCATTTCTGCAGCTGACTGGGAACTATTATTATTAAATATATACTATATCTCTGTAGTTAAAAGCTCTCATACTGATTTTTTATTCAGCATTTTTTATTTAATGGCAGAATTACTTTCTTCACATAAACATAATGGTTGTGAATTTGATATGTGACATCAGATAAACATTAATACATTCACCAATCAGATAACAGAGGAAATATAGATTTTATATATAAGATAATTTTTCATAATTTTTTTCCTTACATTTAAATAATACTCATTACTTTTTGCTGCTGAAATAATTTTTTTTTCTAATATCAACTTGTTCTTTTACATGGCAATTGTTCTTTTTTATAGCCGTCCTGACCAATTTGCAATTAAATTTCTTCACACAATTATTAATTCTTTTTGTATAATTTTACTGACTTTTAAATATTCAATTCTTTTGAAAGCAACATTTAAAAATAATTTCATACTTTGTCTTTTCTTTATATACTGTTTTGTCTTGTTTGAAAATCTCAGTGACATAATTAGTCAAAAATTATTTACAAGTTCTAATTTAAGTTTATTGGAGTGTTATGAAAGTTAGAACTATCAACTATTAATACTATCCTGCCTAACAATTTTGTATCTAAATTTGCATTAACATTATTTAGCATTTCACTTATCTGTTTCATTTCCTATGTTAAATCTATTAAGGGTATTACAGTTTTGAAACACATTTCTGTTATTCAAAATATATTATAAAATATCATAGAGAAATGTATTAAAATTTCAACTAATATTTAATAGACCCATTAGTGGTTCTATTAAATCCTATAATTCTACTATTGTGTCCAACAAGTTTAACAGACTTTAACTGTGCGTTTGTTTTTAAATAGGGAAGCAACTGTTAAATTGTATTTATAAAACAGATTAGCGCAGTATCTATTAATTTTCCTGAATAACTAGTAAAATATATGAAAATCAAATCGGTATTTGTGAGTTGTCAAATAAACCAAAATGGCAGTCTGCATTTTTGATAAATCTGTAGTTTCAGGACCACAAAAATGTTTACACAAGAAAAATCATATTTAATATTTACACTTTATTTTTAATTACTGTTATTTTAAAAAAGAAATCATTGTAGAAAAATTTTTGGCGGGATTAACTTATTAACAGAAAAAAGAACAAAAAATACTATATTTTCACTTTATTCATGTCAGTGGCATTCAATCATATCTTGACAATTCATCATCATCATCATCAACATTATCAATTCACTGCTGGATGAAGGTCTCTCCAAGTTCAATCCATCTTCTCTGATCTTTAGCTTCTCTTCTCCACATCACCCCTGCACACTTTCTTATTTCATCCAGCCATCTCACGTGACAATTACCGCACACTTTTACATCTTTGGAAATAGTCCACGGTATCATGTTCTGTGATAGGAAGATCCCACATTTTTATCATAATGACAATTTTTTTTTAAAAAAAAAATGCTGACAAAAAACCCACCACACTGAATTGAAAGTATGACAATGTTAAAAGCAACTCGTTTTCCAAGTTATAAGTAAAAAAAATTCAAATAAAGCTTCTTAATGAAATTTATCAGAATTTAATATTTTTTTAATTTAACAACTAGTATATTTTCTTTAAATTATAGCCATTGAAACTCTACATTTATTAAAAATGCAAACTCACAAGTACACAAATCTAGCAGGCTTCATTATTGAATCTGTAAAAAAAAATTGCTGAGAATTTTATGCTGTAATTATTTACTAATTTTGAAAAGATTTTTGGATGAATATTTAGAAAAGAAATCTTGAGTAGAGTTGAGTCTTAGATAAACTTTATTTTGAGTTAATATAGAATATACATTTTTGAAAAACAACTTTTTTCAGATATTTATTAGAAGAATGTATGCAAGAACAGGAAGATTCTGAAAGAGAATAGATTTTAAAAAGCCATTTAACCCTCCTCATGATAATATTGTTTTAAAAGTTAATTGAACTTGTTATAATATTCAAAATTGTCATCATCACTTTGTAGTCTTTTTTCCAAGTAAAAATGGTCATTTTATATATCAATTAAATCTTTAAAGGATTTCATTTTTATATTTCAAAAATATTATTGATGATATCTAATATATTTATTTATAATTACACAGTTCAAAATAAACAACCATAATATCCCATTTTCATCAATCTGTGTATATATCCTACATGGTTTGATGTAATTGGCAGAGTGTCCAACTTGAGATGGGGAAGTTCCAGGACCAATTCTGGTCCTCACAGGTCTGGTGCTCGAACTTTTTATAAATTCCCAAACAGTAACGTTATATGTCTTCTTTCAATGTTGTAATCATTATATGAATGTATTATTTCCTGCAGTGAATAGTTTTTGATTAATATTTAGTTGAAAATGTTAATCTTATTAATCATTTATATGTATTTTACAATTATTTATATTGCTATTTAGATTTTCAATTTTTGTTACTGAATACTAACTTTAAATTTATGTTATTTATACATCAGCCCAAAGTTTTAATTTTGCAACATGGTCATCTTTTCTACTTTTTAAAAAAAAATATTTTTTCTTCAGTTATATTTTTCAATGGAAAAAAAAAAGTATTGTTTTTCAAATTTTATGTCTTAAATAAATTTTATTAAAATTACAAGTACAAATAACAAAAATATTCTTAGAAATAAAATATCAACTTTGCAAATAAAAAAACATAGCAACACAGAGAATTTTATTTCAGCTTTTGGTCTAAAAATACATTTAATGAAAGAAAAAACTATTTTGTTTGAATTTATTTGTTTTAAATAAATTTCTTAGTTATAAGTCCAAAAATCACAAGTAATTTTTAAAAATCAATTTTCCAATTTAAAAAAACAACAATAAAGTTATTAATAAAAAGTAATTATTGTTGGCCATGGTACAAATTTTCAGGAAGCTATTTTACCCAAAATATAAAATATATTTAATAAAAACTGCATGTAAACATTATGTACTTATTGAGAAATAAATATTACAAAACAATGCAAACCAATAAGCACAAATAAAAATACAATTACATTTCTATAAATATTGGAGTAAAATATAGCCTATAAGCACAAGTGTATTTCCTCATGAGAATGATTTTCCCTCACCTCATTTGAAATACTGCTTGCTGCTGATATAGGCTCATTAGTTAAAATTAAAATCTTAATATATTAAATAGTTTTCAACACATAATATTACGTAATACTGATTGTAGCATCAGCAAAAATATTATATGGTTATAACATAGGTGGATATTCAAATTTTTATTATCATATTTTAGCGTATTATAGGTTGACATTTTTTCCTTTGATTTCTGAGTTTTTTATTTTAACTGCTGCATGATATTTAACCACTGAAATTCACTCCATATAGTATATTTCAGAATTATATGATGTGAGCTTGAGTAATCATAAAATATTAGATGACAGTGTTATATCCAAATCTCCAAATTAATTTCTACCTATTAGCTTTCATCATTCAGAAACATTGAATTTTGCAACTATATTTTATGCAAACCCTAGTTCTACCCAAACTGATAATCTAGAATTCAAACATTCTCCTTGAGATAAGTTGCTTGTATAATTTTATATATCTAATATCAGTGTATTAATCATATATTTTAATTGTAGACGAACTGCAGTCATTTTTCAGATTTTATCAAGTATAGTTTGTAACAACAAAATATCATTTCATCTTTTTTTTTTTTTTTTTACATATTTTCAATGTCTGAATTAAGAGCAGTTACCCTTCAGAAAGTCATGTGATACTTTGTTTCATACAAGGCAACAATATTTTTTTAATATAATATTAAATATTCTATTGATGGAGTACTTGAAGAAGTAGTCAATAGTTCATTCATGAATATATTGTGTATTTGGCTATTCAACACATTTTTAGACTAATAGCTAGCTTTTTAAACACAATCATGTACTGATATTTTATAGGAGTTCTAGAAGCAAGTTTTATTGAATTTAATTTAGTTTCGTTAAATTAGAAAACAGTGATGTCCTGAAACACATATGTGGAATACATAAGCTGTTAAAATACCAAGAAGTATCGTCTAATTTTATAGTATTTATATGTGGTAGTAATTATTCCTTTTTTCTTTTCAATATTTGCAATAAATATAACAAAGCGTCAAAACGTTTTTCGTCAAAATTTATTTAGAAAAAAAAAAGATCAAACTGATTACCATTTCCAATACAATCTTCTTTTTTTTTTTTATTAATAATTTGATCCTTACTCAAAGGCACTAATATTTTCCCCTTAAACTTCAACAAGTGATGATAGTTTATTATTAGTATTAATCATGAGATGAAGACAAAAATATAAAAGTAATAAAGCACAGAAGAGACAAAAAGTACTTTATTTACCAAGATTACTATATTCCATGTGGTGGAAGTTTTATAAGTTTTCATTTTTTGTTTTACACAATGGCCTGGAATAGCTAACTATCTTCTTTATTGATCAATTTCGAATGGATATGGACAACAACCTGAAAAAAAAAACAACAACCTGTTTTTCTTGTTGAAACTTCAAAGAAATTGATATTTTACCTGACCCAGAATCAAATCTTAGGTTGCTGGCATGGCAATTGGATTTTCATAAACTATTGCCAGAAGATTCTTATATAAAAAGTACAGCTTTGTAATTCTAAGAAGTTTTCATTAATAGTAATATTTGCTTCTACAACTTTTTCTGTTATATCTGTAAACTTATTAAGTTTTTCACATTCTTTCTCATTATATTTTATTTTTAATTGATTTAAAAGCTCCAGTATTTTTACTTTCAAAATTCATTCAGGCATCTTTTAGTTATTTTAAGACTGACTGGTGATATATTAATATTTTAAAAAAAAATAGACTGCTTATTTAATCAGGAATACCGCAAATGACAAGGCTTGAGTTACAATCCATGAGTCTGCATTCAGAGCTCAATTACAATTTTACTACCAAGCCTTCTTTTTTGTTTTTCAGTTTTTGTTTTCACTAATGATTACTGGTTTTGTTTCAGTACTTCAAATATAATTATTTGTGTTATTTCAAATTAAGAAGTTCTGTGTCTTTAATTTTCAACAATTATAAATTATTTTTCAAAATGAATCAGCTTATAGTTGTTCGTGGTATTATTTTTATCTCTGATAATATGAAATAAAGTTTTATTTACATGTTTCAGGATACAACTTTAATTTACCATGAGCTAGTTCAAAAAATTCTAACTTTATAAAACGTAAAGTTTTAATAATGTCTTCTTTTTGTTATCATAGTGCCATTTTATGAAGAAGATTAAATTTCATTTTTATTTATAAACTTTAGTAAGATAATTGCTTTCTGCATAATCTAGGACTACAGTTGTTATTCTTATAATTAATTTAAAAAGTTTAAATATTGTTGCATAAATAATTACTCAATAACTTAACATTGAGCAGTGGATAAAAACATGGTATCTATAATGAAAGTTCAGTTTATCACATAATTGAAAAAATAAAATGTAAGGGCATTAGAAAATAATGTGAAATACAAACAATACAATGATCATTATATGCAACATATTAATCATTCAATGGACATTTCCCCCCACTAAATTAAGGTTCAAACAATGATAACCAAAGAATATATACTGAACACATTTTGTAAGTCTTAGTGCTAATTTATTATGTTTGATTTAAATAATAGATTTCACATGTCAAGACTTTATGATCAGTAGTCATCACTGTATTACCTTATCAAACACAAGATATTTATTATTTATACAGTATTTAAAATAATAAATTTATTTTTTATAAAACCACCAATGACCACCATTTTCCATCTTTGCACAAGCTGCTAATAATAGTGGAAAACTCCCCATAACAGTAGTGCCATCCAGTGCAAGTCTAAGGTAATCAATGGATGCAAGAAGATTTGTGCAAAAAAATGCATATCTAGTATCAACTTATTCAATATCCTCAGACTCAAATTCAAGGCTCTTCAATAATGAAAGCCACAAGCTAGAAACTAATCTGGGGATATTGGATGGGCAGGCTATAGATAAGAATTTTATGCACAAAATTTCTTACATTCATTGGTTACTAAGGCTTGTACTGGGTGGCTTCTATATGGAAAGTTTGCTGCTGTTAAATTTATTTTTTTAATGGCATATTCTTTAATTAAATATAAAGATAAAATAAAACATAAAACTTCTATCAATTATAGTATTAAAATGCATTAAATTTAACACATTTTTGTCATGCTCCTTTTATAAACAAATATGGTATAAATTTATAATGTTAAAACACAATACTTTTTGAAACAGGATAAATTGTGCAATTATTTCTTTAATGATTGGATTTCAGTAAAATTAAAGTTTGTGACAAGATAGAATTATTTTTAGTTTAAGTATTCATAAAAAAAATCTTTAAAAATGAAAATATATTAAAATTATTTTTTAAAAATTAGCAAAATAAACTGTCTTTATGTTTGGCAATATAAATCATTCTTGCTTTTTGGTTAATTCAGTAAATGCAAATACTACTATGAATGCCATTGGTTTTTAGCAGTCACACGAGCAAGACTTTTCAGACTATTTCCTTCAGATTGTTCATCCAACATTATTATTACATTTTGTTTTCTTACTTATTTATTTTTAACTTTAGTGGTGTAAATCATTCTATTTCTTATCATGTATTACAATAATCTGGAGAAGTAATATTATTTTTATAATTTGCTTCAAAACAAATATTAAACTTTCACCAAGTCAAAATTTTCCAGACCAATTTTGCTTACTATATATGCATTTCTGTGTGGATATTCAGATGTTTCAAGTCTATCTCATTTGATAGGTAGGAGTTTATTATGAAATAGTGTAGATTAGAGAGATTGGTTTTTGGAAAGTTTACATTGAGCAATAATTATGGGAAGAAGTGTATTGTGAATCTGAAAGATTTGATTAGACAAAGGCATCATCAACAACTATTATCAATCCACTGCAGGATGAAGGTCTCTCCAAGTTCAATCCATCTTCTCCAATATTTAGCTTCAACTTCCACATAGAGTTGAGAAAATCTTCTAAAATCATCTCTATTGAATTTATTAAATATTGTTTTTTATATGGTGAAAGTAGTTAAATGATTGTGTAATGTGAGTTATTTAATTATCTTTAATATAAATGCCATTAGATTTCATCAGCTACTAAAATAATTATATACATACTTTTATAGATTTATTACTTCTATATTATTTTAATTTATTTCTATTCACAACTTAATTTGAATTTCTTTCAGAGATATCCAAACAGCTTAAATCCATGCGAATCTTCTTTACATTTTCATAGTTTGTCAACATTTTTTATTTATTCCAATATTTCAACTATATTTCTATGAATATCAACACCATGTCAGTGGTCTTTAATTTGTTTCTGAAAAGTTATGGTTTGGTTAAGCGGTAGACTTTGGAAAGATCATGATCCAGTTTTATCTGGTGCTTTTTATGAACTCCTGAGCAATTGTGATATTTACCTCTTTTCTCCTAATATTTTATTCATTAAATATAAGTTGCACAAACACTTTGTCAAAATAATGACAGGTTGCTGATAAAAAAGCTTGAACCAACAAATTACTTTCTCAATAAAATAATCAAACATTAATAAAAATGAAATGCCCAGACTTTATTATGATTGGATAAAAGTATTAAATCCAAAGTATTATCTTGAATGTAAAACGTATCTCAGTGATTATACATTCTGCTACTAAGAAACCTAATCTTTCAATAAAGTTTCTCCAACGATAATTTACAATAAATAAGCTTTAGTATTAATATGATGAGATTGATTAGAGTTATGACTTCTCAGTTTAGTTAAATATGTTTTAGATTAACGTAATTATGCATTAACATTTATAAAACAAAATTTGCTGATTGGTCTTCTATTTCTTATAGCCGTTAAAGTTTCAATGCAATGGTAGAATTTAGATGAACTAAAAAAGATTTAGTTTCATTTCCCCTACAATATTATGACTACAGACTTTAGAAACGTATTGTTATATCTTTTTTTATTTCAAGTAATTTTTATGATTTTTTTTATTGTAATGTAATACAAAATATTTTAGAAAGATTTGCTCAACCAAAGAAGATTTTTTTAATATAATAACCTTTCTTGAGTTCAAACTTCCACTGTTATAGAAAACGGTGCATTATATGATAGTTTGAATTATGGGGTTCCTGTTTATATATATACCAGGCTTCACCAACATAAGATTTAAATGCAAGCAGGATGAAACTTAAAATTTTATCAGTTTTAGAATTGTTTTCAGGTAATCGGTCCTTTTGCAACTTAATTATATTTATTAGTAAATGAGTATCTAACTATTCTTAGCTAGAAAGTAAAACAAGAATGGGGAAAAAATAAACCATCATTCCCACAAACTGAAAAGAAGAATGAGGAGTAATGCCTTTTTCTTCACTGATACTCTTTTGAAAATATGGGAGAAGGGTTTGTCTTGCAGTGAGCTAATCAAAGGCTATTTTACACTTTGTTTTAAAAAAATAAAACAAAAAATAACTATTTTTAGTTTATTTAAAATATATATGAGTGTGTGTTTAAAAAATTCTTACTCAAACACTTCAAACTTAAAAGTTATGTGGAAAAAAAAACAATCTCCAAAGATGCTTTTCTGGAGGCGCCAAGTATTATTTAGTTGGACCAAGTCACAAGTTTTCACATGCCTTCATAATATGTTTAGTACTTATAAAATATTAATTTACTATAATTTAATTTTACAATTGTTATACATCTAATATTCACTCATTTGATTCAACTATGTTTTAGATAAATATAATAATGATTATCGCAAATCATTGGAACTTGTAAATTGAGTTATAATAATATATCTATAAACAGTATAATGATAAATTTCCCAAACACTTTTAATTAATATCCAAATTCTCAACATTATTGTCAGATTGCCTAGCATAAGTAAAATAATTATTTATATCTATTTACTAGTTCTTATAGAGATAACAAGTAGGATAAATGGATGTTATCCAGTTTACTTTAAATGATCCTTGTCAGATTTGCCATCAAAGAAACTGATGTAAAAGAACATTTTATATTTTCTATGAAATCCAACAAAGATATTGGTGTATATTAATAACATTTGAAAAGTCTATTGCTTCAGTAATTTAAAATGTTGTATTTATTATATATATATATTAAAAGGTGTGAAGGTTGCCTTGACAGCAGTTAGAAATATTGGTTGCTATATTTGCTGTGAATGTTTAGGTGGTTACTGGTTGGAAACTAATTATATATATATGTCAACAGATGGCATTCTACCAAAAACACCGTCAAGCGTATGTTTACATAAACGTCAGAGCATGCATTCACTATCTCTAACTTTAATTCCACTTTCAGATCATGATTTCAAGCTATTTGCTATCATCAGTGAAAGACAGGAATTTTAGAAACTAGATCTAAACACAAACTCTGAGCGTTTATGAAACAGTTTCTATTCAGCTTGCAAGCGTGAATCTTTTAGACACGTAATGTCTTCAAACTCAGCATAGCAAGCCAGATAGCTATATGGGTCTGATCTCAGTTCAGCATCACCACATAGTAGAAGCCTCTGCAATATATATCATTGCTAGAAAGACCTCAAAGGTACATTTATGAAAAACAAAAAACAAGTTAAAAACTTGCTAACGCTTGTATTTATGTCAACAGATGGCGTTCTACCAAAAACACCATCAAGCATATGTTTACATAAACGTCAGAGCATGCATTCACTATCTCTAACTTTAATTCCACTTTCAGATCATGATTTCAAGCTATTTGCTATCATCAGTGAAAGACAGGAATTTTAGAAACTAGATCTAAACACAAACTCTGAGCGTTTATGAAACAGTTTCTATTCAGCTTGCAAGCGTGAATCTTTTAGACACGTAATGTCTTCAAACTCAGCATAGCAAGCCAGATAGCTATATGGGTCTGATCTCAGTTCAGCATCACCACATAGTAGAAGCCTCTGCAATATATATCATTGCTAGAAAGACCTCAAAGGTACATTTATGAAAAACAAAATACAAGTTAAAAACTTGCTAACGCTTGTATTTATGTCAACAGATGGTGTTCTACCAAAAACACCGTCAAACATATGTTTACATAAATGTCAGAGCATGCATTCACTATCTCTAACTTTAATTCCACTTTCAGATCATGATTTCAAGCTATTTGCTATCATCAGTGAAAGACAGGAATTTTAGAAACTAGATCTAAACACAAACTCTGAGCATTTATGAAACAGTTTCTATTCAGCTTGCAAGCGTGAATCTTTTAGACACATAATGTCTTCAAACTCAGCATAGCAAGCCAGATATCTATATGGGTCTGATCTCAGTTCAGCATCACCACATAATAGAAGCCTCTGCAATATATATCATTGCTAGAAAGACCTCAAAGGTACATTTATAAAAAACAAAAAACAAGTTAAAAACTTGCTATCGCTTGTATTTATGTCAACAGATGGAGTTCTACCAAAAACACCGTCAAGCGTATGTTTACATAAATGTCAGAGCATGCATTCACTATCTCTAACTTTAATTCCACTTTCAGATCATGATTTCAAGCTATTTGCTATCATCAGTGAAAGACAGGAATTTTAGAAACTAGATCTAAACACAAACTCTGAGCGTTTATGAAACAGTTTCTATTCAGCTTGCAAGCGTGAATCTTTTAGACACGTAATGTCTTCAAACTCAGCATAGCAAGCCAGACCCCTATAGCTATCTGGCTTGCTATGCTGAGTTTGAAGACATTACGTGTCTAAAAGATTCATGCTTACAAAGCTGAATAGAAACTGTTTCATAAACGCTCAGAGTTTATGTTTAGATCTAGTTTCTAAAATTCCTGTCTTTCACTGATGATAGCAAATAGCTTGAAATAACGATCTGAAAGTGGAATTAAAGTTAGAGATAGTGAATGCATGCTCTGACATTTATGTAAACATATGCTTGATGGTGTTTTTGGTAGAACACCATCTGTTGACATAAATACAAGCATTAGCAAGTTTTTAACTTGGTTTTTTGTTTTTCATAAATGTACCTTTGAGGTCTTTCTAGCAATGATATATATTGCAGAGGCTTCTACTATGTGGTGATGCTGAACTGAGATCAGACCCATATAGCTATCTGGCTTGCTATGCTGAGTTTGAAGACATTACGTGTCTAAAAGATTCACGCTTGCAAGCTGAATAGAAACTGTTTCATAAATGCTCAGAGTTTGTGTTTAGATCTAGTTTCTAAAATTCCTGTCTTTCACTGATGATAGCAAATAGCTTGAAATCATGATCTGAAAGTGGAATTAAAGTTAGAGATAGTGAATGCATGCTCTGACATTTATGTAAACATATGCTTGATGGTGTTTTTGGTAGAACGCCATCTGTTGACATAAATACAAGCGTTAGCAAGTTTTTAACTTGTTTTTTGTTTTTCGTATTTATATATATTAGAAGGAATTTGAATTTAGACTTTCAAGCTCCCTACACTATCCACTCCATCATATACAACCAATTCACATGTCCACATATATGTGGAAGAGATATATATGTATTTTGTGCTGAACCAGCACTCATCATCATCTCATACACACATATATAAGTACTCAGTTTATATTAAGATAACAAATCTTCAAACTTTAATAATCAGGTTTCACTTTTTTCCATCCTCCAATTCTTCAGCCATCCATATCATAGAAAATCTAATGATGGACTGCTGAAAGTCCTTGCTGATGCTAATATTATTGCCAAACCCATGTTGACTTTAAGTCACTCTGATTCCTCTTATATAGGACCCGAATATGTCCATTTAAATGCATAGAAGAGGAATGGGCAGAATAAAGGCTGAATATGTAACATTTAAATATATAACTATATTGTCTATACTGGATTTAATGTAATTAGAAAGGATTTGAGCTTAGATTTCAAGCTCCCTACAGTCATCCATTCCTTTTTATACAACCAATAGACATGACCACATACAAATGAAAAGATAAATGATTTCCAATATACATATTTCATGCTGAACTAGCACTCATCAGTTGATCCAGATCACCATCTTCCATGCACACACACGCATATATATATATACGCACACTCATGTTCATATTAAGATAGCAAACCTACAAACTTTAATGATCTCGATCAACTGATAAGCGCTGGTTCAGCATGAAATATATATATATTGGAGATCATTTATCTTTTTCATATGTATGGGGCTATATGTATCAGTTGTATAAGATGGAGTGGATAGCTATAGGTAGCTTTATTTCAAATCCCTTCTAATTAAGTTCAATATATATACAATATACTTGTATTTAAATATTACATATTCAGCTTGTATTCTGTTCATCACTCTTTTGTGTATTTAAATGGACACATTAAGGTGTAATATATGAGATGTCAGAGTGACAAAGGCAACATGGGTATGGCAACAATACTGGCACCAACAAGGTCTTTGAGTGTTTCATCATCAAATTTTCAATGATATGAATGGTGAAGAATTGGAGGGTGGAGAAGATAGAAGCCTGTTCATTAATGTCGGAAAATTTGCTATCTTGATATAAACTGAGTACTGATTATATATGTGTTTGGGAGATGATGATCTGGACCAACTGATGGGTGCTGGTTTACCATGAAATATGTATATTGGAGCTCATTTATCTTTTTCACATGTATGTGATTATGTGTGTCAATTGTATAAGATGGAGTGGATAGCTGTAGGGAACTTGAAAAACTGAGTTCAAATTTCTTTTAATTACATTAAGTTCAGTATAGACAATATACTTGTATTTGAATATATATATATATATATATATATTCAAATACAAGTATATATATATATATATAATAATATAACCATAATACTATATATATATATATATATATATATATTAGTTTTATGGTTGGTTATTATTATTTCATCTACATATCATAGCATGAATTTGATTTGAATCCAAAGAAAACTTGAAAGTTTTTATCAGGTATCTGAAGATGTCAGAGGAAGCTTAAAATTTTATTTTTAATAAACCAATAAATTGTTGGCCAGTAAGCTATACCTAACTATTATTATCTAAAGATTTAAATAAGAAAGATGGTAAAAACTTTTACTATCAAAACTAGCTTGACTGAAGTTGCCTTTTCATTCACTATTCTTTTATGAACTGTTTTATTTATATATGAATGTATATTCTCAATGCAGTTATCAATATTATCTATTCATCTAAGCATGTATAATAATTATCAATTTATATACAATTTGAAATGAAATAAAACAGTTTCCCCCTGATTAATGAGTATTTAATATATAAGTTTGAACACAAGTGAAAATGTGCAATGATGTGAAAACATAGTCACATTTAATATATATATATATATATAATAAATGTATTTCTATAAAAAGTCTTGAACACTATTCTAATATGATGACAGATGTTAATACCTTTAGAGTACTTGACAAGGATAGACTGTGCAAATAACATATGTAGTATGAGAGATAAATTACATTAAATAGCGATTAATAAATTATATTGAAAATGTAAATTTACATAAAACACTAAAATTTGCTCTTTGTTTATCATAAATATTCACAGTAGGATATATATACATATACGGATAATCACTGAAATGATAATCTTTTCAAATGCTAATTAAATTAATGCTCTACCATTAATTGCTAGAATTTCTGTACAAGAAAAAAGAAAAAAAAGTACATTTCTATTTGTGATTCCAGTTCTTATAAAGATAGAAAATCTGACAATTGATGTTAATAGGAAGAACAAACTGAGATTGCAAATCAAAATTGGATTCCTTTTTTATTTGTAAGTAATTCTGACAATAGCTAGTGGTACAGTGATTTATCCAGAACTTGAAAAGTTTATTATTTTAGTGAGTGTATATCTATATGGAGATAGAGAGAGATAACTTATAAACATTTGCCTCCAATCTTTGCATTACGCCTGAAAAAATTATTGGTCTGCTCTATTTCTTTATTGATGTGAGCTTGTTTGAAAACTTTTTTTTTAAAGTGCATGTTGGCAATGAAACATAACAGTTTTTTTTTAATAAAAAAAAATAATTTGTAATAGCTAAGAAACATTACCTACTTTGTAATTTATTTTTCTATACAATTATTTTATCTGATTGCTATTATGTACTTTAATGGAAAAGTTTGTAAATGTGTTCATATGGCATAATAAAAAATAGAATACAGTAACATTTCTTTCTGGCATTTGATAAGTTTAATCAATATAATTTAAAACTATATATAGGAAGTTTCATCCAATAATCAAAACAGTCATTTTTTATACATGAAAATAGTTACAAAGGCATATATTTATATAAAGACAGATGTTTATTGAATTATTCAAGGATTATTCTAAAAAGAAGACATGATTTATTTATATATATGATACAATATTTTTAATGATGTTTTAGATGGAAATATTTAATATGTGGAATTATTCATTTATAATTGTTTAATTAGAAAGCACTTAAATTAGATCACTAGGTGATGAATACTAATCACCCAGACCAGGTCTTCCTTTTGAATACAATGAAGCCTGTCAGTTTTACTTTAAGACTTGTCCTGGGGCAGTTCTATGTTAAGTGCTTTCTAATTAAATAATTATAAATGGATAACTACAAACATGAAAAATTTAATGATCAATGAAATTTATTTACTAAGGCAGTGTCAGATTGTAATTTTATTTAGAAGGTGATAATCTCTCCTCACTTGCACTGTATTATAATACTAAATCAGTGATATTAAATCTGACACTGCATTAGTAAAATTGATTGATCATTCCATAGTTTATCATCTTCTAATATTAGTAGGAAGTAAATTTTAATATTTCATAAAAATGTATGTAAAGTAAATAATTTTACTATATTCAAGCTTTTATTCCCAGATACTTAAGATTGGTATACTTAAGTGCAGTTGGGTTTGAAATTAAGACAGTCATTTTTCAAAGTCTTTATCTTGTGGGTAGAATGAAAGCATCCTTGCATTTAATATTACTTATTTAATATTGTAGGGTGGTAGCACAAGTGAGGAGGATTATTACATTTTAAATAGAATTACATTAAATATTTCCATATATATTTTAAAGGTTGGAAAGACCCATCCTTTCCATCAAAGTGTCATTATTGTTTTTAAAAAAATCTTTGATATGGGAATTTATATATATTGTTGTTATTAATTGTTGTTATCATTATTTATTTCAATTTTTTTTTTTTTTTTTGGTATATGCATTTGTTTATGATTGCGGGATTTAAATGGCAGTGATTATATATATATATAGAGAGAGATTTTACCAAGATATTGGTTTATGTTTAAAGCACTTGTCTTTTTGTAATATCAATGAGTAAAATATTGGCATATAAAAGTACTAAATGTGTTTAGATTGTATTTTTATTTTTAGAAATCGTTTGGGATATAATTCTATAATTTATTTGTTTATTTAGCTATTTTGTTTTTATTAACTGTAAAGCTAATTATTATTTGTAATTTTTTTTTTTTTAAATTTTAATATTTAAAAAAATCGGCAATTGTTGTAATAAAGATATTGATATTAGCAGTGTGTGAAAGACTGAGCTAAACATTAGGCACAAAAATTATTATAGCAACAAGGATTGACAATCTTCATTAAGGAAAGAAAGCAAAACTTGGTTACTGTCTTATATACAATTTTTCTTTGCGTAACTACAATATTTATTGGACTCAATATGGCATTAGAAATGGCAGGTTAAAAAAAATTACAATCCAGGGTTCAAATCCTACAATCTTGCTTATTTTACAATCAATATCTAGTGAAAAATAAGGAAATTACAGACAAGCAGACATTTGGAGTAGAAAACAAGCAGAATGAATACCTATTCATATACCACAAGCCAAGATAAGCATTCACTACATATTTAAAATCGGTCCATCATTTTAACTGATACATCATAATCTAGCTCAGATAATTAAAAAAATGCTATGAATCAATCATTTATAAAACAAAAAGGTTCATGAATTCACATGTTTGTCATTTTAAAATTATTTACATGTTATCTTAACACACGCCTGAATGGATGAAAACGCATTAAATTGTTAGTGAACTTTAAAATGAACAGGAGATAAAGAATATTAAATGGTAACTAAATTTGGTCATTTTATTTATTTATTTGCACGATTGATTCTCAAAGTTAACTATTTATATGTATGTAAACTAATTTTAAATTTTAATCAATCATTATAATTAACAACATGTTAAGTTTCATTGAATATTAAAATTTTCTATTTCTTTTGATTCACATGCAATATATATATTCGTACATAATATAAGTAAATTGTTTTAAATGTTTAATTTATCAATATTAATAGTAAAGATGTTAGTCACTTATTATTAAAAATTTTCTGTTGTCATTTAATTCTTAAGCCTTATATATGTACGATATATAAATAAACTGGTTTTAAATTTCAATTTATTAACAAATGATATATTAGATATTATTGATCATTAAAATATTTGTTGTTGTTTTTAGTTAAATGCATTGTACATGCAAGCTATGTAGATTGTCGTATAAAATGTAGGCTGAAAATTAATTGATTGTCGTTTGTTCTCATAGAAGTCATTGATAAATATACACATAATTTTTTATATTTGTGTTTTCAATTTTGTCATTACTTCTTATTTCTCTTCAGAATTTAATTTTCACATTCATCATTAGATATCTCTAAAAAGGTAGATCATGCTGAAGATATTTTATGTTTGAATTGTATATACCTATTTCTTCACATATGAGATAGGAGTCATTTTTATATTTTATTTTTAAAAGTTTCATATACTAAGAGTTATATAGTCCATGATAAATACTTATTGAAGTCTCAGAATTAATAAAGATATAAAGGAAGATATTGAATTTAGAGACCATGATAGAAGCCCTATTATAAATACTAAATCTAAAGAGTTTGTACTTGTAGTTCAAAGGAAAAGTATAGTTTTAATGAAAAATGAAACAAATAAATATCCAACACAGTAGGAAAGGAAGATTCATATTTTTTTTTCGGTTAAATGATCTAGCTTTGAGAAATGCATCAATGATTGTAAATGATTACTCATTAAGTCTAAAGTGCCTACAGTAGCTCATATTCAGAAGTTTAACATTTCAACTGAGTTTATATGGAATCGGTAAATTGTACATGTACGGGTTTTAGATCATTCGACCCACCATTAAGTTATGATTTAAATAAGGGATGTATTTTTTTTCTATGATGAAATTTGAATTTTTTACAATTTTTTTTAGATTTACTAACTGTAAAGTCTTTTTACAGTTGAATTGCATTCTCTTATTGCTTGATATGGATATGAAATTGGCTATATGTGTTTGTAAGCCTTCTTTTTCTAGAAGTTCATTTTCATGGCAGTTCAGATTTGGAAGCTGCAATATAAAAAAAAAAGAATTTGGAAACTGCAATGTTGGAAAAAAATGATTGGATTCATTTTTGTCTGCAAGGACAGCATGATAATTACATCTGATGCCTTCATGACTGGATTCAAATTTGAAATGGAATACAACATTTAGCCAGGATTCTGTGAGTATTGAATTAGTTGTATTACTTATTTTTTTTATTACTTATGTCTTTATATAATTAAATATATGCAGAAAACAATAAATATGCTATAGAATTTTAGACAATTTACATTTCAATGATATAAAAACATACACATCCAGACTTGATCATATACATATATTTAGAGCAATAGGCAAGGTATAATATGATTTTATTTGAGTATTCAATTAGTTTTATTACGTATTTTTATTACTTATTTTTTTATTACTTATTTTTATATATAATTAAATATATGTGGAAAACAATAAATATGCTATAGAATTTTAGACAATTTACATTTCAATGATATAAAAACATACACATCCAAACTCGATCATATACCCTCAGCCATCCACTTTCATACATTATCTCTCACACACATATATAATCAGTGCTCATAATAAATTTGTTTATTTTGATGTTTATTGATTTTACTTAGTTTTTATTGATTTTATCTTAGAGAAATTTTTGTTTGATATTTATTTTTTTAATACACTTTATTTACTTGAAAAAAAAAAATACATATTTTAGGTGCCCCCTCTTCCCCAATAATATAATAATTAATTATATTTTTAAATATATTACAATTGATTAAAGTTCTCTTTGCATAATATCTCATAAGCTGTTCTTATTATTTAATATTTATATGAGTACACTTTTTATTTGAAAAGAAGACACATTTTAGGTCACACCCCATTTTTCACTAATATAATATAATAATTAATATATAATAATATAATACATTACAATTTATTAAAGTTCTCTTTGCATAAATATCTTATAAACTATTACTGTTATTCCCCCCCCCCCAAAAAAAAAAAAACCAAACATATTTCTAATAGATAACCTGCATGGAAGGACAACCAAACATTTCTGTCAGATACCCTGATATGGAAGAGCAGGATCTGGGCCAGCTAGTAAAAATGGAAGTTTCCAATCACATTGTTTTTGTAATTTTTTCACTGAAAAATTACTTCAGATAAGTCACATTATATATCATTTTTTTCAGCAATTTATGACAAATGTGATGAAGCTGTCTATGAAATTGTCATTTTAACATTTAATTTTCAAAATTTAGAATTTGTGAACCAATGTAAACATAAAGATGTTTAAAAGAAGTAAAAAAATTTTTTTCTTAATTTTTTTTTTTAGGTAATGATTATTTTATCAGCTTTATTACATTCTTTCATATTTGCTCTTTCTAACAATATATATATATATATTTATTATAATAAAATAGAAAATATATTATAAATTATATTTCTTGTAATTTTTTTTAAAATTAAAAATGGCGTCTTGAGATTCTAAGAGTTTAAAAAGCCATTATGATTTTCATTATTTCTCCTTTATTACATCTTTGTGTGTGTTAAGTAATAAATGATTCTTATGTAGATACAAATGTCCATCCATGTCTATTGCTAGCAAACATTGTTAATTTAAATAATACTGAATTAAAATGAAAACATGAAAGATAAACAAATATTGTATGTGTTTAATATAATTATTGCCAGTTGAAAAAAAAAATCAAACCACAATTAACATAAAGTATATACCATTTGTTGTATATGAAATGATTTTGTAATTCATTTGAAATTTATTTATTTATTTATTTTTCTCTTTTCAATGTAAAGATCAGTAGATAATGCTTGAGGCTTAGAATTACTTAAATAATAATGTTGTATTTTGATAATATTCAATTTCATAATTATTTATCTAAGCCATCATTAATCATTATATTGCTTTAAATATAATCCCCATCTGCAGATATAGGTTCATTTCAATAAAATTCCCTTTGTTTTTAATTTATATTTTGGTGAATAATTAAATCACTGATCAAATTAACCCTGAGAGTAAATCATTTAATGTCTCTTGTTATTGCTCTTTGGTATCCAGGCATATTTTATGTATAGCTAGTCAGATAGGCAATATTGTAATTGTAGTCAATGATTAAACCATCCAGTGATTGGCTAGTTTCTTTTCTTTTATACATAATATTTCCATTACAATTGATACCTTGAAAAAATGATATGCCTAGTCCATTACAATTGGCTTTCCAACTCAAGACTTTGATAAAAATAAACAAATTCAATGGAATATATTTTCCATTACAATATATATATATATGATCACTAGATGGAGCTTACCAATAGCTCTAATGAAGCTTTTATTTTATAAGTGCCAAAAGAGAAAGAATTCAAAATCTCTATCGGAGTCCCTATCTTCAGACCAATTGGTTTCAAGCTTGTGGCTCACCTCAGTGGAGCACTGGGAGTCTAGAAACTAGATCTAAAATACTAACTCAAAAGTCAGCACTTATAAAACATGTTTTTATCAATTGGAAAGCATGAAATTATCAGACATGTAAATGTCTTCAAATCCAGCCTTACAAGCCAGATAGCTATATGGATCTGAATTCAGCTCAGTTTCACCATATAGTAATAGATTCTGCAATATAGCATCACAACAGCCTTCAAAGGTACACTTATAATAATTAAAACAAGTCACAAATTTCATAATTTGCTTTTAAGCTTGCATTTTATGATCACTAGATGGAGCTTACCAATAGCTCTAATCAAGCTTTCATTTTATAAGTGCTGAAAGAGAAAGAATTCAAAATCTCTATCAGGGATTTCTATCTCTAGACCAATTGTTTTCGAGCTTGTGGCTCACCTCAATGGAGCACTGGGGTTCTAGAAACTAGATCTAAAATACTAACTCAAAAGTCAGCACTTATAAAACACATTTTTATCAATTTGAAAACAAGAAATTATCAGACATGTAAATGTCTTCAAATCCAGCCTTACAAACCAGATAGCTATAAGGGTCTGAATTCAGCTCAGTTTCACCATATAGTAATAGACTGTAGAGATTTTGAATTTTTTCTCTTTTGGCATTTATAAAATAAAAGCTTGATTAAAGTTATTGGAAACTCCATCTAGTGATCATAAAATGCAAGCTTAAAAGGAAGTTGTAAAATTTATGACTTGTTTTAATTATTATATATATATAATAATAATTATAACAAATCATAAAATAAAAGCTTGATTAGAGCTATTGGTAAGCTCCATCTAGTGATCATAAAATGCAAGCTTAAAAACGAATTACGAAATTTATGACTTGTTTTAATTATTATAAGTGTACCTTTGAAGGCTTTTGCAATGTTATATATTACAGAGGCTATTACTATATGGTGAAACTGAGCTGAATTCAGACCCATATAGCTATCTAGTTTGTAAGGCTGGATTTGAAGACATTTACGTGTCTGATAAATTCATGCTTTTAAATTGATAGAAAAGTGTTTTATAAGTACTAACTTTTAAGTTAGCATTTTAGATCTAGTTTCTAGATTCCAGTGCTCCACTGAGGTGAGCCACAAACTCGAAAACAATTGATCTGGAGATAGGGACCACAATAGATATTTTGAATTTCTTCTCTTTCAGCATAAGATAAAAGCTTGATTAGAGCTATTAGTAAGCTCCATCTAGTGATCATATATATATATATATATAATAGTGATATATATATATATATATATATATAACATTTTATGTTCTGCACCAAATATTAAATTTTATTGACCTACACAAAACTTTACCATTCTATAATATTGGTATTAAAAAGACCAAGACATCTCTGAAAAGGCTTATGTAAAATTTGGATGTTGAATAAAGTTTTCAGTTGTTTTTGGTTTGATAAATTATTAGTGTTTATTTATAGCTTCCCACAACTGTTCTAATTATATATTTTACAATATTTCAATCAAGTTAGAGATTTATTATACAGTATTGTACTGAATAGAGATTATTACAAGCTATAAGTTGGAAAATGTAAGTAATGGAGTCACACTGAGGTCTTACTGCTTAATCATCATAAAAAATAATAATTCACCCAAAACAGCATTGACCAGTTACTGGATCATTGCTAAAATCACTCAAATATTATTGATTTATAGTTTGATTATTCAGATTAAGATTTTAATGAAGTAATACTGATAAAATGATTATATTTTCTTTTCAATAAGTACTCTTATTTATTTTTTTTGACTGATCATAAAAATATTGGCTAATGTATGTTTTGAGAATGAAATGTTTCATCATTTTTAGAGCTATCATCTATTGAAGAACTAATTTGCCTATTTTCATTACTTTTTATATATTTGTTCTCTTTTACTAAGTTAGCATATCTAGCACAATTTGAAATAATTTGAAACTCTCTTCAATATAATTATTACTATTAAAGTTTAAAATAATGCTTTAATAAAGTAAAAATTTAAAAGAATGTAAAAATTTAAAGTGCAAAAATTACAGTACACGCATTTACAAAAAATTTAAAGCATCTTTGTATAAGGTAGAATAACTGCGAATATCTCTGGTTGGGTTTATTTTTTTATTTAACTAACCTTAAACTGTTTAAAGATATACGTCTGTACTATAGAAAACTTTAAATTACACATTAATTATGGAACTAAATTAAATGAATTGAATATATTCTTAATATGAAAATTTATAGTTTAATATTTAATAGTACATATATTTTATAAAAGAAAGTACTATAAAATCTCAGAAAAAAATAATAACGTAGAGATATATAATATTGAAATATAAGTATAATATATAATATATTTAACCTAAATGTAATTAAAGGGGATTTGAACTCAATCTTTCAAGCTCCTTACAGTCATTCACTCTATCCAATATAATCAATACACATGGCCACATACATGTGAAAAAATAAATGATTTCCATTAAACGTATTTCATGCAGAACCAGCACTCATCAGTTGGTTCGTATGCAAATTATCTCATCTGTTACCACATCATTGCTAACCTATTATATTAATCAACTGTAATTATTGAAGATTTTATGAAGTACAATTTAAATCTAGGATTTTTATGGCAGAATTAATTAAAGAACTTAATAAAATTACTAATGAATTGATCTCCTGGATGGAATCTTTAGATTTTGTTTAGTTAGCTATCTAAAACACACACACACACACACATGATAAATGAATAATTTAAATTAATCACTTCCTACGATTTAATTATTTAGTATTATTCTTTTGTATTAATTTTAATATTGTCATTTATTTTCACCATTCAGTTTCACTGTGCATGGTACAATTTTGAGAAAATATTATTTTGACAGTATTCAAAGAATTTTTTTTTTCTTTGCAAGATCATTTCTTCAAGTTTTGTTTATTGGTTTTTTCACAATTAATTTTATCTTTTATAATCTTATTTTTTTCACAGAATGAATTTTTATGCCAATTCTGCTGAATTTCAGTTTATTGGAGATTCTTCCATTGGTAGATAAATTCTTATCTAAGAAACACTTTTTATTTTATAGAATACATAGGCATTGATTACATTCTCAGACACTAGATCTAATATCCCATTAGTGATTAAATTTCCAGATAGTAAATAGTGACTCAAATAAAAATAAATTAATTTATATAGATAGAAAACAACATGTTTGTAGGAGCAATTAAAATAATAATACAGTTAACATTATTGGCTTGCTTTCTGCTAGCTTTTTGAAAAATTATATAAGCAGCACCTTAAAATACCTCTTCTGACTCTCAACTAAACTGATCGATCAGCTCACCTCAACAGGTTATCAATTAACACTGCTAACTCTAGTGTTGTTTTGAATTCTTTAAATGCTCACAATCTTCCATACATTAATCTATATTGATCTGAAATCAAAAGTAATGACTTTCTTAATGACTGATTTGTTTATGTTAAAACACACACAAAAAATAATTTAAATGAAATTATATATTTTTGCGAAATTTGATCTGCACTAAAAATGAATACTGGATGTGTATGGATTCATAAACCTCAGGCAGCCAAAGATTCCCACCAAATTAAATATATCCACAAAATTTCTAATTACAAGGTTAAAATACTGGGCATTTGAGCCAAAAATAATCGATTTTATAATCAAGTTTAATTTATGGTCATTGCCGATTAATCATTTTTTTGTAACATACAGGGGCTTTCAAAGAATCAATGCAATGTGCAGTCTGTGTGGTTTATTTGAGGAAACCTCAACCATGTCTTTTACGATTGTGTTCATTTGGCTAACCTTAGATCAAAACTCATTTCAAGTGTCAGGCCAGGATGCAGTGAGGTACTTGAGATTGAAAAGGTGTTGAAGGGAGAAAGATTTGCCTCGATAAAAATGGTGATTTTTATCCTGTTCACCATCTGGAGAACCAGATGTGGTTTAAAATTTGGACAGGAATTTTTGGAACTGTGGATCATATTCAAACAAAACCTCTATATCCTGAAGGATAGAGATCACTTGCTGGCACCCAAAAGACTCTTCCCTGAAACTTGGTTGCAGGTTCACACAACTGACGATAAAATCATGTCTCAAAAAATTATGTCTAAGTTATAGACTAATGACAAGTAAAATCTCTCCTCTGGAACTCAAATTTTCAAAAAATTATGCAAATACATAACAAATACACAATGATAAATCTACACAATTGGTCCAATCTAAATACATTTTTACCAATAATCAGGTAACGAATAAACCTCTCAAATAAAATTACCAAGAAACCATAAATAGAAATCAAGAAGTGGAAATTTAATGGACAACTTAAAGTTTGCACAAGAAGCCACAATTGCAATAAAAACTTACCAAACTCAAAATAACGTAGTCTCAGAATTTGTTGCCAAAACCATAAACTGCTAACATGATAAATGAATCAAAGATATGTAAACAAATGCATGTAACCAATTGTGTCTAACTATATATTTGTACCTGGAGTATAATTTTCCTTAATAAAATAAAATAAAAAAAGTTTAAATTCTAAAGCTGTTTGTCAGTATATAAATTAATTAATAAAATAAATGATAGCAAATTCTTTATAATAATAAAAAAGAAAACTATTTCATAATGTACAATTTTCATCTCTTAGTTTCCATAATATTAGGTTAACAATAAAGTGATATGGTTTTGTATTTATTTATTGAATAATTGACTTCCCAACTTAAATTTTGCATACTGTTTTTGTTTGCTTTACACCCCAATAAATAGTGGATTTGATCATTATTGATTTATTATATTTTAATCACCTCCCTTAGCTTATTTGCTGGGAAAATTGTATTTGAACCCTCAAGACTATCCATACAACTTGCAGACATAAATTATCTGATTTGATGGTATATATTGTAACAGTAGCTGGGTTCAAACCCTATTACAAGAAAATTGAATAACACCTACATATTACCCTCAATACATATACTCATTAAGCTGTCGTTAAGAGGTTAAAAATGTATAAGTAATTAGACGTATATATATACATGAATCAATTTTGAATTCCCATTTTTAAAAGAAAACAAATGGGGAAGGGATTAGTTAGGCATAATTATTTATTTTAGAATATTTTATTTTTAAAATATTATAAATTTGAAAAAAATACAGTTATGCGCAAATATTTTTTTTTATATATTGCTTAAGATTGTTCCAAATATAGATTTTTTGTTTCAATCATATCTAAAATTAATGAGGGTAGCGAAAAGAAATATTGTATATGCCTCCAAGTAATTCTTGGTTGTATAGCAATCATTAATTACTTTAAAAAAAAGAAAAATTATGAGAAAGCCAAGGAATGCATTCTAAACTAAAAATACCAGGAATGATGGCACCAAAAAACAAAGGAAATGTTAGAGAGAAAAAAGAAAGAAATATTTTTAAAAGAAAAAGTATTCAGGCAAGGAAATAGATTGAAGATCCGATAAAATTCTCTTTTTGAAAAAGGACAAAGCAGTTAAGGACAGTTAGATTAAAACAGCGGAAAAGAAGAGAACGGTAGACATTTTTAATGCCAACATTTCAAATGATGGGATAATCACAAATACATGAAGGGCTTCACCATCTGCCACTGATGCGAAGCTGACTCTAGACCACCTGCATGCAGAAGAACCCAGGAACCTCATCAACAATCTGTACTGTCTAATATAGAACAAAATGGGGAGAATCATATCACAAAAATATGAATAAACTCACTTTGGAAGACTACATAATTGGGAACTTAAACTGCGCCTAATTCATAATCCAAATAAACCATAATGCTGGACTTTACACAAGAAAAGAAAAATATCACGCTTTCATAAAGTAAACTTTGAGTACTTCAGGACCCTAGATTGGAACCAGTTACACTTCGTGAGTAACTATATTATAATCCAAACCCCAGGGTTCGTCAGGTAATATAAACTTTGTATTTTTTTTATATAACTTGGAATTGCTACTTGCTGCCCTCATAATAATTATATTCAATTAGTCTATGGTATTAAATTATTGCATATAACTGTATATAATTTTTTTTTTTGTGAACTAATATTTATTTGTTATATATTAAGTTTTTTTTTTATTATTTTATTTATGGGTTGGGGCTTTATTATATTTTCAGCTGGGAATGATATAATTTAATCTTTTAAATAATATGTTAAAACATTAATAATAAAAGTTATATTTACCTTGGAGTTGAAGTTCCATATTATTTTATCATTTATATTCACCTATTACTTTACCTGCCAAAATAAATTGCTAATTATTTAAATATGTCCGATGTGAATAGACATGTGTATAGGTTCAGTATATTTTACATTCAAATCCACCTTTCTTAACATATCTCCGTTCATCCGATAGGTTTTCCTTCCAACCCTGAGAATAAGCTAGCTTGGGTCAGGCACCTCATTAGACAGGAAAAGTAGGGAAAATATAATTCTCACCATAATAGTGAGTCTGGCGCTTGAGGTCAGCTACCAATTGATGCTCATAAATGTATTCTTCCCATATATATATATTTTTATAGATATTACTCAAGGGACAATGGACATTAGAAAATGTTTAATTTGTTTTTCATAAATCAGATATACACAATATCTCGAAATTGCGTTCATCAAATAAAACATATATAATTAATTCGTATTCGAATTTTTATTTGGTAGATAGTGTTTAAATACTATCTGCAGGTGTTATGGTGACAGGACAGCCATAGTTTTTCCATCTAGTCTATTGTGTGGCCCATGTCCATTTTTGAAGATCTATTTTAATTAATTCTTGTTGACAAGCATTGGGTAGGATGGTTAGAATGGGGTTGTCGGTTAAAATGGCTTTCCAACGAATGGGGCTATGAAAGTGGGAGAACAGCAGGTTAATAAAAAAAAATTTTGTGTGATTTTAATTATTTTGTGTAGCAAATATTGCTTTAGGAAATAAAGCACCAGATAGGGGAGAAAATAGGAGTGAGAGTTAGAGTTAGAGGTTCAACAGTAGGGCAGATGGTGGTCAGCATAGTATTTTGTGTGCTGGTGTGGTGAGCCCAGCACGTTGTATAGAGAAAAGTAAAAAAAATAAATAAATTGTCTTATTAGTTCACTTGGCATGCTATATATATATAAATAATAAATATATAATTGTATTATTATCTCACTTAGAAACAAAAAAAATTGTTTTCTTAAGGATATTTCATAAAAATAGTAGAAATAAAGTAGATGAAAATCCGTTCAAGAGAAAGAAAGACAAAATGAATGAGGATAGCACAGAGAAAGCAGGAGAGACCAGTATGATGGATATTATTATGAGAAAGTTGCAGGAGATGGAAGAAAGAATGGAATTAAGATTTGAGGAAATTATAGAAAAACAGAATATGTTCTCTGAAATGCAAAAAAAACAGGAGATTAGAATATTAGCAATAGAAAAGAAACTAGATGAGCAGATAAGGGAAGGCAAAAGGGAAGAAAGCCCAACCCAAAGAGAAGACAACCTAGATGAAGGGCAAACAAAAGCTGAGATAGAAAAGAAAGAGGGAGTAAGAAAAAAGACCAAATAGAGCAAAATAGTATAGTAGAAGATAAGTAGTCTATAGTGAGATGTTTGATATCGCAGTTGCAGGTAAACCAGTTTCTAAAGATTAAAATGTTTTCTGGGAAAATGGGAGAGGCACCAATTAAACATTTAAAAAGCCTAGAAAGATATTTTGCCATTAACATGATGACCGAAGAAAGCAAATTGGCTATTGCCTGTAGCAACTTGGTGGAAGATATGCAGTCATGGTGGGATTCGCTATTTCATCCATCCAAGACTTACCAAGAGTATAGAGAAGCAGTGAGGGACACATTCTGGTCTGAAGAAAGACAAGAAATGGTGAGATATTATATCATGCAGGAAAAATATAGGATGACTAGTCAGGAAAGTTATTCTCAGTTTTTCTGTCATCAAGTAGCTAAGTTGGCATCTTAGATGTGTGTAACATGACAAAAACAATATTATTAGAGTGGTTAAGTGTAACTTGCCAATCAAAATTAAACAGATGCTCCTGGGAAATGGGAAGCCTCCATTGAGGGAAGTAGCCGAATTACTAAACGCTATGGACATGAGCACGCAAGACCAGGATGAACCGCTGGATAGGAGAAAAGTCGAAAATGATCAAACGATAAGGTATGAAGAAGATAGGTATCCAAGAGATATCCAAAAGAGTTACCAAGGAGAAGATAAAAGAACATCACAGCATCCACAGTATGAAAGGGAAGACCGTCGGCCATTACTGAAGTCATATGGTGGACAGGGAAAAGGGTTATGCCCCCTATCACCAACATTAAGAGCTAGAGAGTGATTAAAGTAAAGAAGTGTGCATAAATATTTTTTTGGGATTGTTTTTATTTGTGTATGTATTTTTTTTGGGTTTGACATCTTAGTTGGTTAAGGCGTTTCACCTTGCCATGGTTTTAAATTAGATATTATCCAATGCACATATGCAGCAGATGTAAGATAAATGTAGTTGATAGGAGAATATATATATATATATATATATATAAAGAAAAAGTAGTGTATTGCAGGGATTTTTTTTTTGTTTGTTTGGGTGTTACGATTATTATTTTAGACCTCAAAATAGGTATACCTCATTTTGAAGTCTTTCCAACAGGGGGGCATTGTAACAGTAGCTGGGTTCAAACCCCATTACAAGAAAATTGAATAACACCTACACATTACCCTCAATACATATACTCATTAAGCTGTCGTTAAGAGGTTTAAAATGTATAAGTAATTAGACATATATATATATATGTGAATCAATTTTGAATTCTCATTTTTAAAGAAAACAAATGGGGAAGGGATTAGTTAGGCATAATTATTTATTTTAGAATATTTTATTTTTAAAATATTATAAATTTGAAAAAAATACAGTTATGCACAAATATTTTTTTTATATATTGCTTAAGATTGTTCCAAATATAGATTTTTGTTTCAATCATATCTAAAATTAATGAGGGTAGCGAAAAGAAATATTGTATATGCCTCCAAGCAATTCTTGGTTGTATAGCAATCATTAATTACTTTAAAAAAAAAAAATATGAGAAAGCCAAAGAATGTATTGTAAACTAAAAATACCAGGAATGATGGCACCAAAAGACAAAGGAAATGTTAGAGAGAAAAAAGAAAGAAATATTTTTAAAAGAAAAAGTATTCAGAAAAGGAAATAGATCAAAGATCTGATAAAATTATTTTTTTGAAAAAGGACAAAGCAGTTAAGGACAGTTAGATTGAAACAGCTGAGCAGGAGAGAACGGTAGACATTTTTAATGCCAACATTTCAAATGATGGGGTAATCACAAATACGTGAAGGCTTCACCATCTGCCGCTGATGCGAAGCTGACTCTACACCACCTGCCTGCAGAAGAACCTGGGAACCTCATCAACAATCTGTACTGTCTAATATAGGACAAAATGGGAAAAATCATATCACAAAAGTATGAATAAACTCACTTTGGAAGACTACATAATTGGGAACTTAAATCGTGTCTTATTCATAATCCAAATAAACCGTAATGCTGGACTTTACACAAGAAAAGAAAAATATCACACTTTCATAAAGTAAACTTTGAGTACTTCAGGACCCTAGATTGGAACCAGTTACACTTCGTGAGTAACTATATTATAATCCAAACCCTGGGGTTCATCAGGTAATATGAACTTTGTATTTTTTTTATATAATTTGGAATTGCTACTTGCTGCCCTCATAATAATTATATTCAATTAGTCTATGGTATTAAATTATTGCGTATAACTGTATATAATTTTTTTTTTTGTAAACTAATATTTATTTGTTATATATTAAGTTTTTTTTTATTATTTCATTTATGGGTTGGGGCTTTGTTATATTTTCAGCTGGGAATGATATAATTTAATCTTCTAAATAATATGTTAAAACATTAATAATAAAAGTTATATTTACCTTGGAGTTGAACTTCCATATTATTTTATCATTTATATTCGCCTATTATTTTACCTGCCAAAATAAATTGCTAATTATTTAAATATGTCTGATGTGAATAGGCATGTGTATAGGTTCAGTATATTTTACATTCAAATCCACCTTTCTTAACATATCTCTGTTCATCCGATAGGTTTTCCTTCGAACCCTGAGAATGAGCTAGCTTGGGTCAGGCACCCCGTTAGACAGGAAAAGTAGGGAAAATATAATTCTCACCATAATAGTGAGTCTGGCGCTTGAGGTCAGCTACCAATTGACACTCATAAATATATTCTTCCTGTATATATATATATTTATAGATATTACTCAAGGGACAATGGACACCAGAAAATATTTAATTTGTTTTTCGTAAATCAGATATACGCAATATCTCGAAATTGCATTCATCAAATAAAACATATATAATTAATTCATATTCAAATTCTTATTTGGTAGATAGTGTTTAAATACTATCTGCAGGTGTTATGGTGACTAGACAGCCATAGTATTTCCATCTAGTCTATTGTGTGGCTCATGTCCATTTTTGAAGATCTATTTTAATTAATTCTTGTTGACAAGCATTGGGTAGGATGGTTAGAACGGGGTTGTCGCTTAAAATATGAATAACTTTTCATTGATGCAGATACATATTTAGACATCATTAACAGGTAAATATTGCAGTTTTTATTTTATAAAACCACATCCAAAATGAATAGCAACAAACTTTAAAACTATAACCACCCTCTTCTACAAATGGCTGTTTTTTTAATAAATGTAATTGATTATTTTTAATTTCATTCTAAAACTGATGGGTTATGGGCTCCTGAAATGTGTTATTTCCTCACATACTCGATTTTACATTATATTTTATCTAGAGAGATTTTTAAATTAAATTCCATGCCCTAATTGGCTAAACTATTTATTTACCTGTTATATTTGTTTAAACTAAAACCTAGTATAATGCTGTAGATATATCATATTTATATATTTTAAAGAAATAAGTAGTGCCTATTGAAATTTTGCATAAATGAAACTATTCACTGTATTTATATCTTGGAAAATGGCCCTATGACTTTCATTAAGCAGTGTGATATAATAATAAATTATTAAGGAAGTATCAGGCATTTTAAACAACTAATAGTAGCTATACTTGTCTAATTTAATTATATGGTCAGTTTATTAGGAAATAATGTGACTTTTGAACCTACACAACAGTTTCATTTATTGACTAAACTAACATTGCCTTTCTCTTCCATTAAAATTGTTCAAAAAATCTCTAGCTGTTCATTCAATAATGGTCAATCTTAAACTATTTTGTTTATTGTTAAGATATATATAACATTCTAGAAAGTTTTATTTATAATTTATAATAAAACTTCATACCTGTAGTATATTTTATAGTTACAACTAATGAAAAAAAAATATTTCAAAATATTTAATAACTGAATTCTATATCCTGGGTGGTTTAGTAAAATGATAAAGTGACTGAAAAAGTCCATGAATTCTGATCCAGTTTTGTCATTTCCGGTGTTCAAATTTCAAGTGAATTCGATTTTTTTTTTTTTTTTTTACTGAATTTTCCATAAAAATAAAAAAATTACAAGAGTTCCATCAATTTTAAGACCATACCTTATTTTATATATCTTTACTGATTTTCTTGATACTTTCCTCATTTCTTTTGAGTTTTTCAGTTGGTGTCTCATCTGCTAATGATATCCAGAAGCTATAATTTATTTTAACGTAATTATAGACTTGATATGAAGCGTTTATAAAAATATATTTACAATTTCAAAATAAGTGAATATTAAAATGATTTTAATTTTTTTTTTGAAAGAAGTTTTTTTTTTTTTTTTAAAAAAAAAAAACTCAATAAATTGATTTTTTCTTCCAAATTTTTAATGTGTCAAGTTTTCAAAATGTACGTGAGCGTGGCAAAAAAACCACCATACAAAATAGGGCAAATTCTAACAATAGTTAAATTAAACCGTGCCTTATTCGTTGTAATCAGATGTCAGTCTACAAACAAAAATATTCTTTAATCTGTTCTACAAAAGTCTATAAAAAAATATTAAAATGATATTAATATCTAGATTCAAGATTTTTTTCCTCTCTTAGTTAATAAATTTTTTTTATTTATTTATTTTTTCATGTGTGGTCCCACAATAAGTCTCTTTAAACAGCTAAAACAAACTGTATATAAACAATACAACGTTTACGATAATTTATGTATGTGTGCACATAAGTTTATAGTAATTTAATTTATAAATTATTCATCTCACATTCTTTTTTTTTTTAATGAGAATTTATTGACCAATTAGAAATACAATATGAAAACAATATATTTCTATGGTTATTAAGCATTTCTATGTGTGGTTTATCTTATGTTTGAACCTTCAGCACTACCTGGTTGAGTTTGAGGCTGCAAGGGATTGTTCATAATTGAAAGTTATTGTTTTTTTTTTGAGGTGTGTGTGGAATATTTAGGTTTTAGGCAATGGATAAATTGCCCAGATATCATTAAATATTCCCATAGGGGCTACTATTTGATCTCTTATCTTAAATTTCTCTATGATCTTACAAAATGAAGAGATTAAATCACAGTTATTATTATTGAAGTTTTATTGACATCATAGTAACCAGATGGTGATTTTTGTCTCAGATGGACATAGTATATGTAGAGGCAAGAAGACAATCCAGTCCTTGATTGCGAACACCATATCCAGAGAATTTAGGCCTCGTACATTACTGCCTTTAATCAACAACTGCATTGTGATCATACATGGCCAAAGCAAAAGCCAATATGTAAACTAGTCACTGATTATCATAAATTTGCTTATTTGCATATGTAAATTGACTAGAAGTTGGCTGTGTTATTACATTAAATGACCAGTGCTTGCTAAAAGGAATGCTATTAGCTTTTATATTAGTGGGGTTCTTAGAGTTAATTTTTCATTTTCTATTATTATTTTCTAGACAAATAAGCATGGCACATAATTAACTCTAAGAATTCAATAAATATAAAAGCCAATAGCATTCCTTTTCATAAACATTGATCACTAGTCATTTAATCTAATGGCATAGGCAACTGCTAGGTCAATTTACACATAGAAATATGCAAATCTATAATGATCAGAATGTACATTTATATGATGCAGACATGCTAATGTATTTGCTAATATTAGCTTTAGTGTACATCTATCGAAAGCCTGGTATAGTGAAGTAATAAATATTGTTTTATAGCAAAATTTATTACCATAATAGTTGATAATTATCTACATTCTCCCTTGGAATTTATTTTATTATATATATAGTTTCCTTTAATAAAGGCCATATAAAATCTTTGATGAGAAATATTTAAATGTACTTATCAATGACTCAGTGGTGACAAAAACCCAAAAAAATTAGAAAAAAAAAAGTTAATATTATTTTTACATACTAAATTTAAATCCTTTTAATTTATGTACATTAATATTTTTGTCTTACTACTAAATATGATTGATTAAGGAATATTAATCTAAAAAAAATTAAATTAAAAGAACAATATAGTTGGTTATTGTTTTATGTTAATTTTTTTATTGTTATTATTAAAAAATATTTGATAAGATTTTTATGTACATTATTATATATTTTGTGTGTGTGTGTGTGCAAGCTGTAAATAAGATAAGGTTTTACGAGTGATATGAAATAATTTCTTCAGATATTAATTACCATGATAATTTACTAGTTTCTTTGCTAAGACAAATTTAGTCCAATTAATTTTTTTAATTATTCAATATTTTTTTGGGGCCATTTTTTTAAAATCTCAGATTCACTTCATATATATAATCCTAAGCTTAATTGACGTTTAAGAAATGTCCATCAAGTTTTAAATTTTACTTTCAAATAGTCAACCCATAGCTAACTCAGTCATTCTATTATTAGTAGAAAATAAGATATTTACTAATCTTAACTAAAATATTCGGAAGTAAACCAATCTTCATATATATGCTGTTTCAATATAAATTGAAGATTGGTTTACTTCGGAATATATTATAATAAAATCTGTGCTTTATAAAAAATAAATATTAATCTTAACCGAACAATTAAACAATGATAGAAAAAAAATTCAAACTTTCACTATTTGGACAATGGCAAAACAGACGAATAAAGTCTTCTTTTTCATTATTTTTCTATGTAGAACTGTTGGAAAAACATTTGCTCTGATGTGAACTATTTAAAACTATTTATTTACCTATCCAACTTATATTTTTATTTCTATTCTTTTAACCCATGTTTCAAAAAGCTGTAATTTTTCTATTCAATATAAAGCTCAAATAAAATGTTTAACAAGCTGCATATAGCATAAAAGTTAAACCAAGTAATAGAACTATTCATAGTACAATTTACTAATACATTTTAAGATCATTTATATGTGAAGAACTGTTTATATTCTACATGGATTAAATTATATACCATTTGAACAATATTTTTAGAAATACTAAATCATTTCTCACTTGACAGAAGCCAGAGAATATCAATATTTTACATATTTATTAATAAAAAGTGAATATTGTTAGAATCATGGTATTGGGAAAACCATGGAAGATATGGACTATATAGACTATATGAATTGGAGATTTTTGGAGGGGAAATAGTTGATAGAGTAAACATGATTTCTTAAAATACCTAAATAGTAAATATTGCATTGCATCCACTTAGAGTAATCATTAGAATATTATATTAAGATCATCATGTGACTTCCTAAATTATTTTAAAATTTCTACATACATGGATTGTTCATAGTTGGGGAAAATATCCTGATTGACAATCTTCATATGAAAATCATTAATCACTGAAAATATATTTAGTTATTTGATAAATTATATGGCATTCTTTAAGCTATCTATTAATTAATACTTATGGTTAAAATTTTGTCATTTTTGAATCATGACTTTTACATTAGAAAAAAGTTTGATATAAATGTTCTTATTTGTAAAACTTTTGATACACATTTTTGATACACTGTAGTTTTTAGATCTGTTAAACATATGTAATGATTTTTCCTGCCTGGTTTTGTACTATTTTTTGTAATATTTTTATAACTTTGACTTCTTTATATTGCATTATTTAGTAATTGTGATTGCTTCAATCAGGTTTTACTTTTCTACTTTAGTAAGTATAAGTTATAGATTTTGAATTGCTTTGACACCAATAATTTTATTTCTTTAAACTCAGATAGGTACAAAATATTTTTTTGTTAAAAAATAAAGCAAAGATTAAAAAAAGTTCACACTTTCATTACCTGGAAAATGCCAAACAAGAAAATAAATACCTTCACTTTAACTATTCTTCTATGATCGACTATTGAAATCAACGTTGTGACAAGATATTTTTATTATTTCCCTAAGATTTTATCTGTAAAAGAAAAAAATATTAAATTACTATGCAAGTCAAAAATATAATTTCTAGCAAGACAGATACCAACATTCTTTTATCTGAATCCTGTAATATATTTAAATAAATAATGTATCCATTGTAAATATGAAATTAATTTAAGCAATAATAAATCACTATGTGCCATCTAGAGGATTTTTAAAAAATTTTAAATATTGCCTAACAAAAAATTAATCAATTTTCATAAGTCACCTGCTTTGAGTTAATTCTTATTTGGTGACCTAGAAATAACTGAAACTCTATTAATATAATAACATTTTTGTTATATTAAATATCATTATTATACTCAATTATATATAAACACAATGAGTCTCATAGAGTAGTAAGGATAGTGTATTTTCTTAGCATGACTACTATTAAGTTCAAATGCAAATCAGATAAAATTATATTCTAAGTCTGATTGGAATCTAGAAAAGTTACTTCACATTCCATTCAAGCTTTGAATTTTTTTAGTGATAAATAAACTATAGTGACTCAATAAATTAATTAATGCAAATTTATCTAGCTTTTCTCAGAGATTAAAACAAGAACATAAAAAAACTCCAAGACTTCACATAATAAAAATGAGCAGACCTAATGAACATTGTATTTTTCTTCGCCATTTCTGCCTGAAGGACTACCATAAAGAACATTGCTCTACAGTAAGATATTGGAGTATTGTTTTTACTTTTTGGTAAAGTTTTTATTGAAATAAAATATCAGAGTCAAAAACTGAAGATCATAAAGTAAAGTTCAATTCACATTTTTAATTCTTGTCACATAACTTTCTGAGTGATTAATCCTTCATTTATTTTCTTATGTATGAGGGTATATGTAGTGATTAGATAAATAATGATAATATATATTATTTTCAAAATCCTGTAAAAGCTATGTAATTAGAATAATATTTACTAAGGCAATAAACCTCAAGAGTGTGTGCTTGAAAATGCGAAGGCAGGGACCTCTACTACCTTCACATTTTCAAGCACACACTCTTGAGGTTTATTGCCTTAGTAAATATTAAATAAATTTGTAATTAGAATAATAAAATCATTATAGTGTAATGATAAATATATTCTAGTTTATTTGTAGTTAAAGTTTACACTCTTTTAAATCTTAACAGAGTACAGGAAATATGTAATATTATTTTTAAAAAAATTGATAACTGCCATTTTCATAATAATTTTTATATAAATTATTGAGATAAAACATTAATATGTCAAAAATTTTGATATGTTTTCAAATTATTATTGTTGTTGTTGTTGTTGTTGTTATTATTATTATTATTATTATTATTATTATTATTATTATTATTATTATTATTATTATTATTATTATTATTATTATTTTAAATTAGAATAAAAATGACAAAAAAAAACTTGTAAAAGTTTTTTATTTTTTCTCACTGTTACAAATATACTGAGGCTGTTCTTGATTATGTAAATTTTTAAAAAAATTGAAGAATGAATTGATTTGTAAAAGTATATAGTTGTAGTATGTTTTTAATAAAAGCAATAAAATATAAATACGTTTTATTTAGTACATTCAGGATTTCCTTTCTTCTTTTTTGTGTTTAACATACTATATTTTCAAAAATAAAAATAAAAAATTGCAATACAAATGTATTTTTAAAAGACAATGAGTTTTAGAAAATAATATGGTACAAAGAATATCAGATACAAAATATATCAAAATAATGAAATCCAATATGCTGTTCTTTCATATAATTTATAACAAATAATAAAAATCATGTACTGTATATCAGCTACTATAAATATGTATTAATTATACATAAAAAGTCTTTTTCTGCACATGGTTTAATACCCTTTTCAAATATTAATAATCTATTTTAACGTTAGCGAATTTTTACATATATAACATTATGTATATATAACACTAGATAATGTTATGTATTGGAATAATTGGTAACGTTAAAATACATCATTAACATTTGAAAAGAGCACTAAACCATGTGCTGAAGAAGGCTTTTTAGGTATGATTACTATATATTTATATTAGCTGTTATATATTATTTTTATTATTTGTTATAATTTATAAAAATTTAAGTATAGTGAACTTTTTTTTTCTTCCAAAATTGATCAATCATTTGTAATATAATTTTGGGTGTGTGTTTTATTTAAAAAAAAAAAAAAAACCAAAAAGATGTGCTAAATAAAAGACAACATAAAGTTGCAATAAAAAGTTTTTCATATTTCAAATACAAAAAAAAAAATAACAATAGTATTTTTAAAACAATAAGTTACAGATATATTAAGATTTTAGAGAAAAATATTTTAAGATAAGTAAAGGTAAGTAGAATAACTTAGCATTAGAATGTTTGATTACCATTTATTAAAAGAGAGTGCTCATCAATATATATATATGTAAAGGGTATGAACCATAAAATATTTGAGTTGTCATAGCATTTTTCCCCTCCATATTTACTGTAAAAATAAAAATGATGAAACATCTTAAACTATTGCAATTAACAATAAATTAAAATACAACTATTATTTTAATATTTAAAAGATAATGAAACATTAAAATGTTTAAAATTTAAAATGAAAAGCAGTTATTTTATTAACAACAAATGTGTTATTTGTATTATTTTTAAATATCATTCTTTTAAATAATGTGATTCTTTAAATTTTAGAATGAATTCTCAGTAATTAGTCTTCTAGGAATTTGAAAATAAACACAATATATGCATATTTTATTTACATGATTTATTCGCTATTTTTATGTAATGCTAATTCATAATTTATTTTATATTTTGTAGTTTTCCATCAGTTTAACATTGAAACTAATTTTGCAACTATAAGATTCACTCTATGTTTTCAGTATATGCATATATTGAAATATGTAAACATGTTACTCGTATTAATATTTATTTATGTCTTCTATAGAAATTTTTACTACCTTACAAGCTGCAATGTTTGTTGAAAAACAATCAAGTTCTGCTGAATATATGTTTCTGTCAATAACTCATGTCATTAGCAGCCCGAAAACTAGTTGAGACATATATCCATATTGTTGCATTTTCATTAAACATTGCCATTTGAATAATCATGAAAATGAATACTAACATTAGTAATATAATTACAATAGTGGAGTGTTTAAATATTGAATATTTATAAGAAGTGGGATTAATTATTATTAATATTAATCAAATTTTTTTATTATAACTTTAAAATATTTAATTCTATTTAAAAATAAAAACCATATACAAATTGGCAATTGTCATTTGTATTAATCAGGTATTATAAAGATATAATTTCTGAAGGTTGAGACACATTATATTATTATTATTATTATTATTTCAATTAAGCTTTTTAAAGTTATTTTTAGTATCTACATATCTTCTTTTAAGTCATTCTTTGTAAAATTAGAAGAAATGTAAAGAGACAATTGATTTGAAAATGAATTTCTATTTTACTACATAGAACAAATATTGGATGTACAAATGGAATAGGATTTATTATAAATAAAAAATGAAAGAGCAACATAGTGGAAACAGATTGGCAAGGTTAGTTATAAGGAAACATACCAAGTGCAGATAATGGTGGTTTATGTTTCAACAAGTTTTTATTATAATGAACAAATAGAGAATTTTATAGACATATACAAAATGCCTTTAATTACATTAAACAATATTTTAAACTTGTCATGAGAGACTTTAATAATTACAATCGGAAAGTAATTGAAAGATAAAAGTGCAGTAAATAAATCTGATAGAGATTGAAATGAGGGAGAGATATTGTGTTAAAATTACAACAATCACTGTATATTATAAATTCCATTCCTTGTTTGAGAAAAATGCTAAAGTTAAACAGATATGAAAACGTTCAAATAGATGTACAGTGACATTGTAATGTTTTTAATAGTTTTAATATTAGAAATGATTTTAATAATGAAATATAAGATAGATAATAAGACAAAACTAAAGAAAAAAATACATTCCAAAGAATTTATATTAAAATTTGCAGATGTTTTAAAATTTTAACAGATTTTGAAGATAGTTAAGACTTGATTGAAATCAATAAAGAAATAACAGATCCTTTATTAAAAATTGCTACATAGATTAGCTGACATTAAAAAAAAGCAACAATTTATCAACAAATTTCTAATTGAGGCAATATAATGTATGAAGAAAAGAAAGAATGTAAAAATCACTTTAAAATGACTCATTAAAAAGAATTGAATATCTGGATTTTTGTGAAAATGATATAAAAGAGATTAATAATAATAATAATATAAGAAAATATACAGTAATTGTGAATTGGCAAAGAAAGCTATAGAAGATAATAAAAATCTCAAAGGATAAAACATCATCTTGTTATCGGAATAAAAGCTGTTTCAACAATAAAAAAACAATGACATTATGAAATGTGTGAACAATTTTTACAAAAAATTATACAGTAATAAAGAATAAGAAAGCAAAATAACCACTACAAGTATTACATCTTCTGAATTGTCAAGTAATTTAAATAAAGAGGTAAAATATGCAGTTAAATCTGTGAAGAAAAGGACATGATAGAATTATTATTGATATCTAAAAAAAAAAGCAAAAAAAAATTAGAGAAGTTGGGGAAAATGATATATTAAATACCTAAATGCTAAAGATCTTGTACATTATGGAAGAATGCAATAATGATATTAATATTTAAGAAAAGAAAAAAAAGATATAAATTATCAACCCATCAATTTTTTATCAGATTTAAGACAATAAAACCAATGACACAAAAGCTTTAATAGGTTTATAAATGAAGATGATAACAATAAATCCTTATGCTATTAACAATCTCAACCTGAAATCAAAGCAACCTCCTTTAACAATAAAGGTGATGGTATCACCTTTATTGTTAAAGGAGATTGGCTTAACTATGGATTGACATGATTGATACCTTAAGGATTGATTGTTATCATTTTTACCAAATCTATACAAGAATTCTACAAAATACTTAACTTGTTTATAATTAACATTGGATTCAAATCAACGAAGAGAACAATCTGGATTTAAAATTAGTTGAAGCACAGGAATCACATTTGAATATAGAAAAGTAAAGTTTACATTGTGCTAGGTATTTGTAGACTATGAAAAAAACATTTGACACTATATGTATTTCTATAGTAAATAATGTTTTGGTCCTTAAAGATATCATATGCCAAAAATATTTATCAAAGTACAATAACAGTGATCAGATTATGACAAGTTGTAATTATAACTGCTTCAGCTTCACCTATTTATATAGAAAGTGGGTTGAAGTAAAAAAGTATTCCTCTCTTTTCTTCCAAAGCATAAACTTGTGGTTAAGACCTGTAGAAGTCCCTATCTTCGCATTTTCAAGTGCACACTCTTAAGGTTTATTGCCTTAGTAAATATTATTATGACAAGATACTTTTGAATCTGCAAAAGTTTTTACAACAATTTTATAAACACTCTTTTATGGATTAAATTAGAAAGCTAAGAGAATAAAAATATATGAATCTTATTTAAATTAACTAGATTTTGCAGATGATGTGTTTGCGTGTTTTTTTTCCAGCAAATAATGATTCAGAACTTTTGAAAGTATTGCAAGAATGGTCAGTTAAAAATAAAAATGGTATATTAAAGAGAAATGCTAAAAACAATTTAAGTAATGTTTAATGAATTTTCACTGAATATTAAAATAAAAATTCACAGTTATGAATAGAAGAAATTAATGGTTACAAATGACCTACAAATATGAAAAGACATTTGATTCTATGAGCTTTCCCATAATTACTAAATCTTAGTGCCATATTTTGAAGAACATTTATCAAAGTGCAACAGCAGTATTAGTTTATATAGTCCATAGCAATAAGGTTAACATTGAAAAGGACAGCGTGATTCTGTATCTCTAAAAGATTTTACAATAGATTTATAAAGTAGACTTTTTGGACTAAAATAAAAAGATAATAGACTAAAAATACGTGAATCTTATATAAATCGTTTAAATTTTGCAAATGACGTCTTTGTTTTTTGTTGTTTTTTTAACAAATAGTTTCAGAGTTTCCGAAAATATTAAATAAATTATCAGATGAAAGTATGAATGTAAGACTAAAGATAGATGCTAAAAATTATTAAAATAATTGGCAATGGATTTTATCAGGTGAAAATATAGATTCATAATCAAAAATAGAATTATCATCATCATAATTATTTTTAATCATTATTGATCCATTGTAGGATGAAGATGTCTTCAAGTTTAATCTAATTTCTTTGATCTCTATCTCTCAACAAGGATTTCATATTTTATTCATCTCTTATATCTCTTTCTATATATTTTTACAATTTTTGGGTGCAGTGTAAGATTTCAGCTATCTGTCTATTATCATCTCCTCTAGCAATCTATTCAGCCCAAGTCCACTTCAGTTTTTTGATTTTTTCAATAATGTCTATGGTACCTTTTTGTTCTTTCACCCATCTATTTAATTTTCAATCTCTTCTTGTTACACCTAATATAATCACCCAATACTTTGCTGAGTGGTCTGATGTCTCAAGTCTTAGATCCTTAAGTAAAACACATTTATTAAAAACTTATAGCTTTTCAAACACATACACATTTTTTTTATTAATATTAAGTTATTTTACCACAAACATCCTATTTATCTGTATTAATAATCTGACCAATATATTTATAGTTGTTAATTTATTCTAAATAATGATTAATAATATTTATTTTCTTTGTCAAAAAAAATCCATTAAACATTTTTTTTTATATATATGTCAAAGCATTGACAGGGAAGCAAACCCAGGCCAGTTGTTTGGAAGGCAGCTATGCTAACCGTTAAGCCATTAAACATTATTTTAAACTTTTTAGCATGTAACTTTAATCCTGCTTTCTTACTGTCATCAAACAACCCTTGCAACAGTTCTTGTAGCTTTGAAACATTATTTATAAAAAGAATTATACCACCTGAAAAATCTAGATGTTTTAAATAATCTCCATTTATTTTAACTCTCTTAGCTTCCCATATTTTAATCCACAAAATACTTCCTGCCAACTTTCTGTAAAAAGGTTTTGAGATATGAAGTTAACAAAGGCAAAGCTCTCCATACAGTAGTGCCACCCTGTGCCAAACAGAGTAATCAATGTGATGTTTAGATATAAAGTTACACTGTCATACACTTTTTACAATATTAATTATCATAATATTAGTATAAAATCTATTCATTGCTATAGCATTATGATATTCTTCAGAATATCACTATCCTGAGTCTATATCTTGATTGATAATCCAATAATTCAATCACTGAAGAAATGTTTATAGAATCAAATGCTTTTTTATAATCTACAAATCCAAATCCTAATGGCATTTCTTATTCATTGGATCTTTCTATGACTTCTCTCAATACATGGATATGATAAACTATATTAAAACTTTCTGTTGGTTAAAATCCAGAGACTTCAAATTACTCAATGAAATGTGGGAGGTGTATATTAGGAGTTACAACATAACATCAAAAGCAAAATACATAGATGAGAAAGAAAACATGTATCATTGATATCAATGAAAAAAATAAAGACTTAATTAGATATTGCTAGAAGAAATTATAATAAATGGTGAGTTCATATTGTAAAGTGGATCTCAGGAGATTGTAAAAGCATAGAAAAGAGCTATATGTGAAATACATGGATGAAATAACAAAATTTGTTGATATGATATGGAAAAGAAAGGCTATTAATTACACATATTGAATTAAACTTGTAGAAATGTTCATACCTCACTGAACTGATAATGATTGAAAATGATGCTGATGAAGCCATTATTATATAATGGAATCTCATTCACCAACATAACTGGTTGTAGAAACATATTAGCTAAATGTTTTGTTAATTCAACAATTCAGCATTTAAAAAATAATCTATTTCTGACTCACAGCCTAGAGCAAAAATTTCATCTAGCATAACTATTTAAGGAACAAAAATATAATACAAAATCGAAAATATAAGTATATTCCAGTGCATAAATTGAAAGTTCAAATACAAAATGTTCAAATCACCAATGCATCTAGTTAACTATCTACATTTTAATTTTCTAATTGAATCTTTAAGCATTGCTTTAAACACTTGGATGACTAATTGAGAAATTGTAGATTTTTTTTGCAAAAGTGGTAATTTATTCTAGTGATAATATTATTATGACTAAATTTATAAATTTACTGAGTAATCTAAAACCTCTTAATATTATAATGTTTTCTTTGACAGAAGCTTTTGTTGTTATTTTTTTTTTGGCAAAATTTCATTTTTCTTTTTTAACTTATTGGATTTAGAGAAAGGGGGTGGAGGAGATGGAAAGAATTCATGGAAAAAATACACCATTTTTTGATTTACAAAATTTAGATAAATTTCAAATAACCATTTTTTAAATTTGTAATTGAAAAAAAAAAATTGGTTTTCAGAAAATTAAAAATTAAGGAGGATGTAGATAACTACAGTCTGAACTTGAGATTTATATTCTGACTAAATTTATAAATTCACTGTGTAATGTGAAATCACTTGGTATTAGTTTTCATTGATAGATTTTTGTTTTTGTGAATTTTTATTTTTTATAAATTCAATGTGAATTTAAAAAAATCAATGATAAAAAAAGTAAACACATTTTCCCATTCTGTCATATTTACAAGAAATGCATTTTTTATGTTGTTAGAAATTAGTTTCAAAATAAACTTTATGTTGATCATATAGTTAATTTAAAATGATTCTAGAAACAGTAGATTTAGAGTTCACTTAAGATGGTATATTATTTTTTAGTTTTTAATTTTAAAAAATCCAAATCAATAAAAAAGTTATTATTTTAGACTTTTATTTTTGGTTAATTTGTTGTTATTTCAAATCCATCCAGCATTTTTATTTGGAGCATTTGATTGGATTTGTATTGCATGTAACTGCATCAAAACCCACAAAGCAATTCATCCCCTGTCCCATTCTTTCTCTTTTCTCACTTTTTAAAAAGCTAACAAGAAAGAAGAAAGTTAAAAAAATTTAAAAACGAAATAATAAAAATTTTCAAAACAAATCTATCAATTACAAATCAAAAGAGGTTGTTTGACATTCTATATGATTTAAATATTAAATAGTATTGGAGTTTCAATTCATCCTCACTCCCTCTCTCTCTCCTCATTTTGGAAAATGCTAATAAGAAAAAAGAAATTAAAATTTTTTTAAAACCAAAATAATAAAAATTTGCAAAACAAATTTGTGAATTTCAAATCAAAAGTGGTTGTTTGAAATTCTAAATTAATTAATTTTGTAAGCCAACATTAGGTAGTATTTCAAATGCAATTTATCCCTTCCTCTCCCCTTTTTCTTTAAAAAAAGCCAATAAGAAAGAAAGACAAAGTAATAAAAACCTACAAAAAAAATGTATTAATTACAAATAAAAAGTTGTTTGAAATTCTAAATCAATCAATTTTGCAAATCAATATTAGGTATATTACAATGAGAAAACCAAAGAAATTTTGAAAACTTAAAGTGACTTTTTTAAAAAAATTGAAAAAACAACAACAAATGCTACCAAAAGTTCACCAAAAAAGCAACAATCTGTCAATGAAAACTAATACTAAGAGGTTTTAGACTGTACACTGAATGTATAATTTAAATCATACTACTATTACTATGATAAATCACAATTTTTTTAAAGAAATCTTTAAATGATCAATTAATCCTCCAGTATTCCTCCATGACATTTTGATTAAAGCAGTGTTTAAATGGTAAATAAAGTATAAAAATAGAAAAGTAGGTAGCTGACTAGATTGATACTATTATGTTTTTTCAGCAATATTCTCCATGAAAAAGTATAAAATCTGAACTTCAGACAGCATGACAGAAGGCATTGTGAAAAAAAACATTTAGTAGGGTGATTTGAACATTTTATATCTAATTGCTGTATTATACATGTGAATTTGAAAATTATATTTGAGTAAAAAAATAAATCATAAAAAAATGCTGTAATAAAAATTTCTGTGTATTTTAGTAAAAAGTAAATGACTGATATTTTTTTAAATATTTGAACCTTTGATTTAGTCATTTTGTATAAGCTTTCTCTGAGAGTTTTGCAGCCTTTTGGGATTTTTTTTCCCTTAATGCCCTCTTTCCCTTACTATAATTTTTTTAATTATATGTTTTTTTTAATTACTATATGTATCAATCAAATAATTTAAACATAAAAATAGCACACTCTAAAGTACAAGACTACTACTACCAGACTACTAAACAGATAAACAATTTATATTTTCTATTGATGTGTTATAATACAGATCATTAATTTAAAATACAGTTAGTTATTGATTAATTGCAGTAATTTTAACATTTTATTAATGTACTGCATGATATTATATCACTAAGAAAATAAATTTAATCCAGAACAATATCTTGAATACAAAGAGTAACTGTTACATGTTAGAGGACTTTGAGAAGTGAAGTAATACAGTAAAATGAATTAATTGAATTCAAATGATAATATTGTATTATATATCCCATTTTTAAATTAAATTAAAATATATGGAATATCATTGAAAAAATAAATTCAATAAAGTACAGTATTTAAAATATAAAGAGTAATTATTTGATGTTTAATAAGATAATTACACTACATTTATATCTAGAAATAAAAAACTTTGAGAAACAAAGCCTATAATTTGTAGAAGTCAAATCCATTTGGCAACTAAGCTTATATTAAATATTTCAAATAAGTCTATTCAATCTAGTCAAAGTGGAAAGATTTTGTAATGTCTTGTTCATGCCTGTTTTATTTTAATCAATGGTATTTATTATATGCACATTAGTTAATCATGAAATCTTAATTTGTGAAAAAAAGAAGTCGCACATTATATGATTTACATGTTAAACAAAGCATATGTTATGCAGAAACTCTCTCTTTATGTATAATGTCATTAAATGTATTTACTTTCACTTTTATCTAAATGGTTTGATTATTCTTTTATCATTTGATGTCTTCTTTGATCCATTATTACATTTATGAATGTTTATATTGGTCTTTGGATGTCCCTACCATGGATGCTGATTTTACTTTTTTGATAAATAATTGTATGGTCAGTTGCTTAGATGGGCATCTGACAATGAAGTATAAAATGCAATCTTAGCCAACAACTCCATTCAATCGATCTGAAGTTTTTGGTTGTTTTTACTCAATTGTAAAATGATTCAAGAATATTTAGTCCCCCCCCCCTATTCTACAGCTGAGTTAAATTGCAAAAGCTTTGCTTTTTTAAATTATAATTTATAAAGATTTATTATCATATTCTTCAACTCATGTGGCTATTTGTTTTCTGTTCAAATGCAGATTTAAAGATCTAAATATTAAAGTTTTAAAAATGTGTGATTAACTTTTGATTTCAATGCTCTTAAAAAATTTGAATTGATATCTAATATTTATTCCTATATCTTTAATAGTACAAATTTTACAAATTGGAATCTATAAATATTGCCTCAACTTGCTGAGTAACTGAGGAAATTATGTTATTATTCTTAACATCATTATTACTACTGCCACCACTACTACTATTAATGCTTTTATAAATAAGATTCTTATATATCTTAGACGTTATATTGCAAACAATCAAATCCAGAAATCAATTTGTTATTATTTATTTTGACATATCTAAAGTTTTGAACAGAGTATATTATATTATAATAGTGAAAGTAGATAAAATTGGTTTTGAATAGTTTATAATTATATCAATGCTGAATTTTCATCCATAAATACAAATATTTTGTCTTATTCTTCTTGCTATTTATACTTGTGATATTCTTTTTATAATAGTTGAAGGAGAAATATTTCTGTTCTGTTGATAATATTATTTTTTTAAAAAAGATTAAAGATGTAAGTAATTGCAAAGTATTACAGAATTACTTTAATATTTCTGGATTCGTGCCAAACACCAAAAAATGCATTTTCACAAGAATGTTCAGCACAAAAAATACATTTAGGTTCTATTGCTATTTATTAAATACTATTTATGCTATTATTATTATTTTAAATGTGTCAAAGTATCTGCCGGGAAGTGAACTCTGGGACAACTGCTTGTAAGGTAGTTGTGCTAACCACTCTCCACCAACGCTTGACTATTCTATTATTTTTGGAATTAATATTCCTTATGTTTACATTTATGTCAGTTTTTTTAAAAAAAAAAACAAATTTAATTATCTGTGCTGTAATTTTTTAGCTCATAGTGCATATATAGCACGTATATACACGTATATATATATATATCAACCATATCTCACTCACTTATAACACCACCAGTAAATATTTCATCAACTATTGTTATAATAATAGTTGTTGAAATATTTACTGGTAACATCATAAGCATGTGAATTGTGATAATTTAATTAACTCTTGCATTTTTAGTTTTGTTGTTTATGTTTTTAACATATATACATCATATAAAGTTTACACACCTATATATGCATGTTAAAGATATATGATTTGGCATGGTTTGCTACTATTTACAAATTTTAATATCCATGCTATGACTTGGAATCTAATATGATAGATACCAGAAGACATTCTACAATAATAATGTTTTATATAAATCAATGTATAATTAATAAGTCTTTTAATATTATGACACTAATTTTAAAATCGAATATTTATTTAAAATATGAAGTTAGAAAATGCTTTTGCCACTTTAATTATATTCAATTTATACTAACTATCACTGGCTTGAAACTTTGCAGCTAATCTAATGTATGTTAAATACAGGAGTTACGTAATAAATATTTTATATATCTTTATAAAGGGTATATATAAATAAATATATATGTATGTTAAGAGTACTCTAATCAAATAATAATAATTAATTATCATTAGTGCTACTTGCTATTGCTTATATATAATTTAATATTGCGGTTAACACAATCACTAAAATATCCATTAGATTTTATAGCTTTAAACTCTATAACAACGTTTTATTTATCCAATTTAAAACTGCTTTTGTTAACTTATTCCTACATTAGAATATAATAATTTATTTGTTGATGTAAGCTTGTGGATTTTTTTCAAATGCAAAATAAAGTTAGATTTTCTATTAATATTAATAGTAATACTGTAGCCATTTGTTATAAGTATATATCACTCTTTTTAAATGTTTATAATCTTTTGGAAACAGTGGTATAAACATTGAAATGAATTATTATCATTACACTTATTTTGCTCCAATGAAAAATACTAATTATTTTGTTTATTGGCATTATTATGACTACTAAAGTAAATAGCGATTAGAACTAATTATGTAATTGATTGTCTATTTAATCACCATTTAATTTTTTTGTGTGCCATTTTAATTTTTGCACCTAATTATATTATTTTTGAACAGATTTTTTTTCTTCTGGCTGTTTATCTTTCTCACAAAAAAAAAATTATAATAAGAGTAATAAAATATCAAAAACTTGATAAAGTAGCGAAAATGGATAAATAACCTGAGAATATTACAAAATTATGAAATCTAATTGTCACAATTCAACTTTTAACAAATTAAACATTCATTTTAAAATGAAATAAGTTCTTTAATCAATGCATAATGAAAATATATTAAGGAAAATAAATAAACAGAGAAACAACTAAGTTAATTTATCAACTTCTATAGCAAATATAACTGATAATAGAAAATAACCATTATAATTTTTATGACTAAAATTGTATAATAATATCTGTGTAAATAAAATGTTCTGTAATATTAAAGAGTAAGAAATGTATTTATTAAGTGATTTTAATGTAAAGAATAACAATATGTAAAATTACTAACTGTCATATCCGCCAGTCTGACTGTGCCAATGTTATATCCGCAAGTATGACTGTGTGGTCAGCAAATAACTATGTTCAATTCCCACAATGTTCTCTTGCAATGAATGCTCTGATGTGGATGCTCTCCAATGAATGGTCTGCAACGAATGCTCTGAATACACTCTGTATTCTCTGCAATAGATGCTCTCCAAACGAATGGTCTGCAACGAATGCTCTGCCACGGATGCTCTCCAATGAATGGTCTGCACTGACTGCTCTACAATGAATGGTCTGCAAATGGATGCTCTCCAACGAATGGTCTGCAATGAGTCTATTTTTACAGTTAACTAAAGTTCAATTCCCATGATGTTCTTTTAGGCTGGATGCTACAAAAAATGGTTCACAAATGGGCATACCTTCGCCCCAGTCCAGTTTAGCTGTACACGAATGCTTCATAGTAAGTACTGCGACTGACCTTAGGCTCATTACAGCTTATGTCTCTGCAACAGTCTACTTCACTTGAAAACTCAACTCTTTATTCAGCTGCTATCCAGATGGTTTCCTCAGGCTGTGGTCTCCTTCAGCTATACCCGTGAACTACATTTCCACTGGGCACTGGAATTGAACAGTAACTCTACTGTAGATGCATTCAATACTGTCTGCTACTCCAATACTGTGTGGTTCTTACCCAGTCTTTTTATCACTTTCTGATAATAGCAATAATCAATCATTGTCCAATAAGGTGTAGTCTCCTATTGAGAAATATTTGCAATCAGCAAATATTTCTTGGAATTGTCGATCGCTATTACGTCAATGCCTTAATTAAATTGCTCAGTTATCAGAGTGTGATCTAAAAACAACTTGAATAAATTCTATTTTTTTCTGGAGTGCACAAACATGTCTGCCATTTTTACAAAACACTACACTAACAATACTATATAATGATAAACCTTTAAACATCACATGATCACCATCTCTATATTAGCACATAATTGTTGTAAACAAAGGCAAAACTCTCCTTACAGTAGTGCCACCCTGTGCCAGAAACTAGTCTGGGGATATTGGATGAGTAGGCACTAGATAGGGATTTTATGCACAAGCCTTCTGGCATCCACTGATTATTCTGTTTGGCACAGGGTGGCACTACACAAGCCAGAAACTAGTCTGGGGATATTAGATGAGTAGGCACTAGATAGGGATTTTATGCACAAGCCTTCTGGCACCCACTGATTATTCTGTTTGGCACAGGGTGACACTACTGTATGGAGAGTTTTGCCTTTGTTTACGTATAATGAATAATGTTCATGCAGTGTAATTTTCACTACACCATTCTTATGCAAGATAGGGATTGGTTTTATTATCTTGTGGAGACATATAAAAAAATGTATGATCACTAAGATGCATGTTTCTTGCTGAACCAGCATTCATCAATTAGTCTGGTTTTCATGTTTTTTTAAGGCTATATGTTTATGATTACAACCTTCCACAAGGTGTTAAAAGTGGATAAAAACCATTCCCTACTTTGTATGAGAATGTTATAGTGAAAATTACATAGCATAAATATTATTCATTAAGTAAATAATCTCTAGTCTAATGAATGATTAATAAAATTATTAACAATATCTAGTTTTATCAAGGTTCATTTTAAATTTATCACCAGCTTCAAATTATGTGGCTATGAACATTCTGTTAACGTTAGGCATTCACTTTAAAAGTCTATATAAAAAGTAATTTATAAATAAGAAATATTTATTGTATCTAATTATGATAAAATTAATTGGGATATCTAAATTTTGAAGTCTTATAAGTAAGAGACTTTGAAATTTTAAACCGTCAAATGCATAGAAAGTAGTGGATTACTATTTGTTTGTAAGAAATTTTATTTTATCAGCTTCAAGATTATTAGATTCAATATATTCAAATAGATGATTTTAGTTAAATCCGTTAAAATACAAGACACTGCTTTTTATTATATTTATTGATTCCTAAAAGTGTAAAATCAGTCTTTAAAAATAAAAGCGATTTTTCACCTTAGGAGACTAAAAAAATAAAGCCTTGCAAAATGATAGCAATCCTGATTATAATGTTCCTTGATAGAGTGAGTGGTTTGTTAAGTGAAAAAAATCTTATTATTACTCTTGATAATGATGAATTAATTATTATTGTCGTTGAGTCTAAATCACTATTTTTTCAGAACTTATTTGCCATATTAATTATTTAAATTTGAATAGGTGTTTTAAATAAAAAGACACTATATTATATTCAAGATTATTTCTGCTGTGTTGTTTCAATACATGTGGCTGCTTATTACTAAAGTATTACAAGCATGAGAAAATTAGAAGCCTTTATGAATAATATTTCTGTAGTGTAATTTTTACTATATCACTCTTATGCAAGATAGGGACTAGTTTCTATTTGCTTTTAATATCTTGTGCAAGGGATTCAGCAAAAAATATGCACTTTGGAGATCATACATCTTTTTCACATCTTTGGTCATATGTTTATGATTACACCCCCTCCATAAAGTCTTAAAAATGGCTAGAAACCAGCTCCTACCTTGTGTGAGAGTGGTATAGTGAAAATTATACTACAGAAATATTATTCATTAAGTGGATAATCTCTAGTCTAATTAATGACTACTAAAAATCATTAATATACTTTCATCAAATAATTTGTATCAAATTTGTGAGGGCAGTAAATTTGATAGTTATCAATTTGTAATTTCCTATCTATATGTAATGAACAATGATAAAGATATGTGTAAAAGATTGTGATCAGGGCCAACTGAAAAGTGCTGGTTTAGCATGAAATGTGCATCTTTGGGATCATAAAACGTTTTCACATATCTTTGATCATATATTTATGATTATACCTCCTTTACAAGATATTAAAAGTGAATAGAAAATCAGTCTCTATCTTGTGTGAGAGTGATGTAGTGAAAACTACATTACAGAAATATTATTCATTAAGTAAATAATAAAAATTACACTGCTGAAATATTTCATTAAGTGAATAATCTCTAATCTAATGAATGACTAATAAAAATTATTAATAAAGTTAGATGCCTATTTGAAAAAGTAATCTATTTTGGATAGTCAGATCAATATAAAGCTTTTAAAATATAGCTATTAAATAAAAGACATATCAATGTAATTAAAAAATGTAAAATAAATAAATTTTAGTCTCTTCTCCAGAAATTTATATATGACTCAGCATAGTTAGTATAAATTCAATATACATAATATTTTGGAGGGTTTATAACTCCTGTTTACTGTCCTCCTGAAACAAAAAATAAAATTAATATAAGTTTGATACAGAAGAACATTATGTTGTGATCATCATCTTCTTTATTCTTTTAATTGTTATTATAATATTTAGCTTTACTTAATATCAATGAATCATCATTTTTAATCCAATTTGGGATTTCCATCATCATGAATTATATTTCAAACCAAAACCTAGTTTTATTTTCAACATTACTGTGATTCATATCTCTTTATCAGTCTTTCAGTATTTTTTTTATCATGCTGTATTATTTTCTGTATATTCTTATTACCCTCCTTTGTAATTTAGTATTGAATTGAAGATTTCTGAATTGAAGTTCAACCTGCCACTTTTAGTGTCAATATACATGCATATGATATCCTCAAAGCTATATCTCGACCATACTTTTCTTTAAATATAATTATGATTTATAAAGAACAAAATATATTTTTTTGAACTTTTATTTTACAGCTATGTATCTATACTTTATTTTTTTTTGTAACTTTTGTATTTTTTTTGTTGTTGTTGTTGACTTATGAGTCATATTTTATTTTTAAAAATCTCTTGTAATATAATCACCCCCAACATGTTTACATTACATTTCCTTGTTTTTATAATTTTTTTTATTGCTATCAGTGAAAAAGAGCATCTTACATAAATTTCATAAGTTTTCACTTCAATTGTAACTATTTGACTTGTATATATGGCAAATAATTCTTATGACTTTATAATTTGCTTCTATATGTATTTAATTTAAGTAACTATTTGATTTTATCAAATACATTTTACTCTATTTAAAAAAAAAAGTGAAAATGGATTTATTGAGTCATACAATTAGAATTCTTAAACTTGTGTATTTCTTACTTATTTACATTTCTCTCTCTTTAGCGTATATAATTTATATTAAAATATATTGATCAAATGAAGAGTTTTATATATAACTATCACAGTATTTAACATACCTGGATAAAGATATAGGCTGTGAATAAATATTATTAGCAATGAAAATAATCAGGGAAAAGATTAGATTGAAGTAAAATATAATAATGGCTACTGAAGAAAAAAGATAAAGAAGAATATCAGAGATGATGTTTGATTTTGAAGTGAAGGATAAATAGAGGAAGTCCAAGAAAATAATGAAAATAAGATTTGATAAATAGCATGGAAAAAAATGAATTGTCAGAGGCCGATATTATGGATAAAATTACATGGAAGAGAAAAACTTAAAGACTTTTAGTTGAAATCATCTTCAACAATGAGGTCATAATATTTTTTGTCAAAATCTGTTATTACTTTTTCTGACTTTTTAAAATCACTTTAAGTGAGATTATTTTAGTTTTTTTCCAAACTGAAATTTGTTCATCAGAATCTTTTTGTCAATTACGTTCTTTATAAATTCATTATTCAGATAGAATATTGTTAATGTAAATAACTAATATTCAAAACTATTATCCAAATTAAATCTCCAAGATAATCTTTTATAATAAATAAATTAGTATTACAAACATTTATAAATAAAAAAATTTAAAAAAAAAGTTTAATATAATACCAATAAATTAACATACCTAAGTGCAGTTTGCTGTCTACTTTTCCCCTTATATTTATCCAATAACTATTATGATCAATGTTATTAAAAAAGATCATATTGAATTACTAAATAAAAGTGTATTTTAAACAAATAATTAAAAACAAAAGGAATTAATCAATAAAAATGGTTTTATTTGCTGTTTTAATTACTGTCATAAAAAAATTTATTCTAACATAAAAATAAAATAATTTATATATAAACAAAATTATAGGTATAAATGCATTTAAAAATATTTCATGTCAATCATTGTTTGTAATATCTTTTTCTACAATGTTGCCACCTCTATGGAAGAATTGGAAAATCATTCTACAGTATACATACCTTTCAAAGCAGACAACAAATGAAGTTATTCCTAACATTTACATATACAGATATGTGATTGGTCAATTTTTAATGTAGTATGGCAACTTTAATAAAAATGGAGCTGACATCTCTTTAAATTTATTTACATCTAATTCAAGATCCACTAACCTATTTATCATTTAAACCTGTAGATAATAAAATTAATGTTCATAGCAGAGTTCACATTTTTATCCAATAGATAAAACATCTATTCTTAAAATCTGAAAAATTCACAAAAACAAAAAGCTCATAAACTAGGAATTTGAGATTAATAGTGCTTTACCTGAATGGAATTGATTATATAAGTTATTTTTCACCCATCTTTTAATCCGTTTCTAACATAGAAAATTCCAATTATATGAAATTTTATGTAATTCTCTGTATAAATTATTTTAGCCTTTATCATATTGCCTTATTTTTGTATGCTTTTTTTTTTCAAAAAGTTTTATTTATATTTTTGCATCATTCTTCATTGATTTTTCTATTGATTTTTTTAAAACTTGAATTAAAATTATTTTTATAAAATCCAAGTTGCTCTAATTTTTCCTTATTATACAGTATCTTTTTATTATTATTATTATTATTATTATTATTATTATTATTATTATTATTATTATTATTATTATTATTATTATTATTATTATTATTATTATTATTATTATTATTATTATTATTATTATTATTATTATTATTATTATTATTATTATTATTATTATTATTATTATTATTATTATTATTATTATTATTATTATTATTATTATTATTATTATTATTATTATTATTATTATTATTATTATTATTATTATTATTATTATTATTATTATTATTATTATTATTATTATTATTATTATTATTATTATTATTATTATTATTATTATTATTATTATTATTATTATTATTATTATTATTATTATTTCAGTTAAATGCCAAAAAGATCTTGGAATTATGTTTTCTTGTAATGGATCTTTTACTCCTCATCTTGAAATGATTGTTGGTAAAGCTTTTAAGGTTATGGGTGCCATTCTTAGACATGGTTATCAGTTCAGTAATGATACTAAATGGAAATTGTTTTTTTCATTGGTTCTTCCTATTATTGAATATGGTTCAATAATTTGGAACCCTAGTTCTTTGCAAGGATGTAACTTGTTGCAGTCTATTTCAAAGAAGTTTTTCAAATATGTTTCTTGGGAGGGTAAAATGATTAATCTTTCATCTAGATGAAAGTATAGGGATTTGAAATATTTTTATAAAATTGTTAATAAACAGGTTATTTTATCAGATATAGTTTCAACTATCTCAGTTAGGTCTTTGAGTTATGATACTAGGTCTACTTGTGTATATCAGACTCAAACATGCCATTCTAATATTCTTAAATTTTCTCCTTTATTTAGGTTACCCTCTTTATATAATCAAATTGGGAGTAACCTTAATCTGTGTGACATTGATTATAAGAAATTTTGTAATCTTGTTAAACTGAAATGTGAAGTTTGATTTTGTCTTTTAAATTTTACTTTATTATGTATACATTTATATTTTCATTTTATGTTATATGCTTTATTTTCACTTTTATTGTACGTGCAAGCTGTAATTGGCTTTATGCTGTTGTTTTGCACTTAAATAAATGAATTGAATTGAATTGAATTATTATTATTATTATTATTATTATTATTATTATTATTATTATTATTATTATTATTATTATTATTATTATTATTATTATTATTATTATTATTATTATTATTATTATTATTATTATTATTTTAATCCTTACTAAGATTTTGATGCTAAAATTATTTTATTTATAATTATTTTGATATGTATTTTGAGTCTTTTTTATTGTATAATTTATTATATTACACATTTTTATATAATATTTTTAATTCATTTATGTTTTGTTATATTTAAGTTTGGATAGATTTCATATTTTGTAAGATTTCCTACGTTTTTTTTTTACTTAGGCATATTTTTGTAATCTGTATTTTTCCAGTTCTGAGTAGATCAGATTATAATTTGACCTGATTTAATTTTATTTCTAGAAACAGTTTTTACTTCAGAAATGGTTTATATATCATCTTTTTTTTTTTTAATTGTTAATAAATATTGGTTGTAATAACATGAATTTTTCTAAACTCTAATCCTTTCTGTGGTTTTGGCATTCCAAGTTAGAATTTGTTGTTTATAATTTTATATTTATATTATAATGAGATGGTGTAACCATGGTATGCATGAAGATGGATGAGTTCCTGCTGATGCATAGAAAGGATGTAGATTTATTGTTTACATTCATGTATAACTTTTTACATTAACTTCATATCTAAGGGAGAAGAAAAAGATTTAAACAATGCCAATTCTACCCTTAGCTTTTCATCTATGTATTGTAGTTTACTCCTGTTATTCCAGGTTTCAAACTCAAGGAGATATATATGATTCTCAGATTCAGAGAGTGTTTGTATCACCAAGTTCATTATATCTGTAACATGAATAATGCCTATTAATGAGAATGGGTGTAGTATATTATATACATGAAAGTAATGATCATTATATGTGTATGAGAATATAACTTGGTAGAATTTAACCACAGAAAAATAAACCAAGACACATGTTTTAACGTTTAAATAAATTTAATAAACATATATATGGATTAATATTTGGAGTATAAAGTTTACAAACAAATTAAGGAAGTGCATTTAGACACCTGTGGTTATCCTCAATTTACATTTAGTTTATACTAATGTTTACTATCCTGACCCCGTGAAGAATAGCCACTACATGCCTTGGTTAACATGAATTATCTAATGGTTTAATAGACTCCCTTGTTATATATGACGTATAAGTGACAAAAGATTTATAATTTTAACATGTAAAAAAATATGCAATATATTTATTTGAAATATTTTAAAAGATATTGATAATTAATATGAATTTTGAAATAAATAATCAACGAATGTGTGCATGTTGTACATATATAAATATGTAGTTGATATATATCTTAGGTAAAATCTTACCATATCTTTCATTCACAATGATCAGATTACTTTATACTCAAGATTACATCTTATAAACTTTATCTAGCCATAGTACTGACCTTATCTTTATTATGAATTTCATAAATTTAATTTAAGTTGTTTAATCCTATATTAAAATAAAGTAAATAAATTATTACATTGAACATACGAATAATTAATTATTAATGACGTCAACTTTGTAGATAGACTTCACAATTCATGTGGATAATGTTCTGATGGCTTATCTTTATAATCCATGGGAATTCCTTTATGCATAGCTTAGAATTCGAATATTTGATGGAAGCCTTGGAATTGAAGTTTTGAAGTGAGGAGTGAAAATTTTTTTTTATGATGGATCATTCCATTGTTTATCAATCCAGATCTATGAAGGTAAGAGAATTTCATGTTGGCCTCAGCAATTTCTAGCTTCATGAATGATTACCTTCTCTTCCATGACAGTTTCTTTCTGCAATTAGCAAGCATGATTTGCTTTGTTTAAAAATCTGATTGGCTGTCTGAGAAACAACTGTAGGTGCATGTGAAAGACTAGCAACCTTTCAATTATTACTAATTTAATAACAACATGCGATTTAGACAAATGTTATTTGTCAATAATATATAAAATCTTTTTAGATGAAATTAATTGGAACAATGTTAATATTTCTTCTGCTATTGCATATTTTAGTTTTAACTTTCAAAATTTATAGCAAAGCATCAATAGTTATATTTTTCCTTTTTAAAGATTCAAATGTTTTATTTTGTTTGTAGACTATTACTTTCTGAACTCTGCTAAGTTGTTTTAGAAGTAAATGTTTCTACTTGCTTTCTCAAATCGTAGAAAAAGATTTCTTTAGCAGTGCTATGAATTTCAAGCGATGGATATAAACCTTTAAATTTTTTCTTTAAGTTCTATGTAGGGAATGGTGGATTTTTTCCTTTTACTCAGGTAAAAAGTTTTTTCTACTCTTTGAACAAAAAAGTTCGAGCTCATTTTTTTATTTTATTGTTGATGTCATCATTGGTTAAGCACTAGCATAAGTGGTTTGTTAAAATAAAATCGTAAGAAAAGGCAATAAAACAAATATTGAGCTTTCTTTATTTTAATATTGTATACATTTTTTGATCAAGTTTATTCATCTGATCTATTGTACGCCATGATATCTCATTGATTAGTTAGGTTTAGCTTTTGTTTTAATGTTTATTTATGTTTGGCTTTAAATATTAGGTTGCGATAATTAATGAATACAAGTTTATGTGTTCTAACATTACTTCATTTTATGATTTACTAAATAGCATTAATATCATGGGCTTGAATTCGTATTGGGTGTTATGGGGTATGTTTTTGATATATATATAAACATTTTTAAGTTTTTTAGAATATGCTTTTTTTTTTGGATAACAATCATCCTAGAAATTTGTATTTAAATCAATGATCTCCACTTGGAAATTAGACTTCTTATGATAAATTCCTAGATAATAAAAATTAGGTTATTATTGCTGATTTTTCTAAATACTTCATCTATTTGTTCTTATATAGTTCTTGTCTATCTCATCATCTAAGTAATCTGAGATTAGCTAATATATAATTCTTTGATTGTAGTATTATAAGTTTTTAAAAATATTTTTATTTCAATGTGAATCTTTTTTTTCAATTTTCTATTTGAAACCAGTATATACTATTATAAAACATCAAATTTTCATAGAGGCAAAACTCTTCATACAGTAGTGCCACTCAGTGCAAGCCAAAGTAATCAATGGATGCAGAAAGCCTCTCAGATCCAAGACTCCTCACTGATGAAAGCCACAAGCTAGAAACTAGTCTGGGGATATAGGATAAGTAGGCACTAGATAGGGATTTTATGCACAAATCTTCTTGCATCCATTGATTACTCTGGCTTGCACAGAGTGGCATTACTGTATTGAGAGTTTTGCCTATGTGAAAAGCAGCTTGTGTAAGCATAAAGAATGTTTATCATGTGATGTTTGATGGTTTAAAACATCAAATTATAAATCAGCCATTTGATTCCACTCAATAAAGCTCATTTATTTCTCTCATTTTTTTCTTTCTTTTTTAAAAAAATAAAAAAATTTCTAGCTACTCAATATTGTTCAAAATTCTGTATTACACACTAAAATCTTAACAAAACTTTGTTGCATAATGACTAAAAGGATTCTTTCACTTCTTCATTTCTATCTCCATTCCCCAACCCCCAAAAAGAATAGCTAATTTCTTTAAGAATTTTTCTATTCTTTGTATTTTTATGCTCAAGAATTTGAAAAATAAGTCAATGGTCGTAATGTTATTTGGTATCATTAAATAGAGAAGATTTTTAAAAATAATCTGTTTTCTTGCCTTGAGTTTTCTAATATCACTTTATTTTAATCCTCAGATCAATCTTAAAGAAACTAATATACTTCATTAATTCTGACCCTTTCCAATTTCTTCTATTTTCAATAATCTTGATGATAATCCAATGATATATCACTCAAAATATCATTTGATACTTGAACACTAGAAGTAATAGATTGACCTTCAATCAGTGACCTTTGGTCCCTATATCTGTTATCTTACCCTTGGCTAAAATGCACAAGATCTTATGAATGAGCCTTGGAACCCTCAAAGTTGCCATATATTTTTAAAATACCTTCCCTCTTTTCTACAGCATTAAATAAATAAATAATTAATTAAATGACTTATTTCTCAAAAGTTCTTAAAAAATGTGAGCACCAGAAATAGCAGAACTAAAGTTATACTCATTTATCTCCAGAATCCACCATGCAGATTTCTAATAGCTATGCATAAAGATATACATGATGTTTTGGGTTATAGCTCTTAGAAAGTTCAATTATATTTTAATCTAGTATTAACTTGTTGGATTAAAATACAGTGTTGTTTACTAGCTATCACTGCAAACATTAGATATATGCATTATATATTTTAATAATGTATTTGATAATCTCATATTTCAAAACAAGATTTTTAATTTTGCACCTTTTTTTAGTTTAGGGATTTATTACTCATTTTACTTCCCTTATAAATAAAAAAAAAAATTAAGTCAGATGTTACATGACTTAATTTAATAAAGCTTGTGTTTACAAATGTTATATATAGAGCTAGCAAAACAAACGGTCAACCCAGCACTTTATCTAATGTATAACTATTAAGTAGAAACACTAAAATTTTCAGACATCCATATGTCTTCCAATCCAGCTATCTAACTTAAATAGGCATTTGGGACTGAACTAAGTCATGTGACATCCGACTTGATTTTTATTTTTATTTTATTTTTTGCTATGATAGCTTTGGCAATTTTATATTGCTAAAGCTATTAATATATGGTGTATCTGAACTTAGTTCAGTCCCATATGGCTATTTAAGTTAGATAGCTGGATTGGAAGACATATGGATATCTGAAAATTTCAGAGTTTCTACTTAATAGTTATACATTAGATAAAGTGCTGGGTTGTCCTGGTATTTTTAATCTAATGATTGAATATCCTAGCACCTCACTGAGAACGCCAGTAGCAGAAACTGGTCTGAGGTTGGGAATATTCAACAAAGCTTGTTAAGAGTTTGTTTTGCTAGCTCTATATATTCGCTTATAAATCTAAAATTATAAAAAATCATAGTTTCTTCTTGTTATTTTTTATAATTCTTGTAATTTAAAATGTTATACAATTAATTATTTGAAAATATCTTCTATGAAAACATTTATAAGTTCATCATAAATTGTTTTAGGAAGTTTACTATTCTTCCATTTATATACTTAATTGACTGAAAATGTGAATTTATAGTAGAAGGCTCTCTTAGCTGAAGAACATGGTGATTAGTCTTACAATCTTGCTATTGCATTACTAGATCTTTATTGGCTATTCTTAAATGAAAAAAAAAATTAATATCTTTACGTTGTTTCATTATTCTAAGTTGACATGGAATCTCATTTTAAAAACGTTATAAAATTACCTTTAACAACAAATATTTATTAAATATAAATATTTAAATATATTTAAAACCACACATCTTACATCTAAAAAGAAAGATTGACACTCTAATATACATTTCATGCACCTTCCTTAACCCAGGTTACACTCTCTTCCACATGTTTTTGTTCAATATTTACCAATACCAAATTATTAAATATTGATTTGCAAATATAAAACTTTCTGTATTCCAAACTTGACGCTAATTATTTCAGATGGTAAATGATTAGAATAGTAATAGTTACTTATGTATTTATCTGAAGTGGTTGGTGTAAAAGTTGTTAAGTACAAAACGTTTAGTATGTGTGCATGTACAGAAAAATTTATAGCCTTAAAAATTAAGAATGCATGGAATATTAAAGTTAAAAAAACACTATTCAGACTGGGTTTCTTCAATCTGGGTTTGATTCATGGGCTGATAAAATTTTTCAATCATAATAAAGGCTTCAATTTTTTTCCAGATAGCCAATTTATGTTTCAATAATATACTTTATTGTCATCAAAAATTACATGAGATTTACATACTTATTATGCCTTAGCTACAGTGACATGATGATTTTTACAGATTTGGTTTGATTGATATTTTCCTTGCTAATTACATAGGAATGGATGTGGTGAATAGGAGTCTACATCAGTTAAACTATTCAGTTACAACACTTTAGAAACCCTGGGTTTCCATAGTATATTTTTTACATTATATTTTTGTTACTGATATCATTGTTTAATTTTACTATTCATTCCTGATCTTGTTGTTAGTTAGTGTCCCTCCTTCCATTTCTCATTAATATTCTACTATTGTCTTTGTTCATTGGTCAAAAGTTTTATTCATTTGTTTAGCTGTGTGAGAATCCGTATTTTATATTGTCCTTTTAGTTTCTTGTTCATTGTTGATTTTGTTGGAATAGGCTGGCTTTATATAATGACTAGTTTTGCATGCTCTTATAAATTAGCTTTTTCTGGATGTTCAATCTTTGCATCTCCATTTCTTATTTGTTGTAGCTTGCTATAAAATGTTGCCGGATGCCATCTGGTATTATTTCCCAGGCTGAATATACATCAAGTGCACCAAAATGCATAAAGTCCAAAGATTGATGCTTGTGCTGTGTGTGTAAAATCTGTTAGCTGTTGTATAGTTTGTCTTGTTCTATATTGATTTAACATATTGTTTTGTTAGTATTTAGTGCTGTATAATTATAAAATATGTATTGTTGTGTTTCTTCAGCAGCATGGCATAAGTTGCAGAATAGATCTATTGATCTATAAAGATAATGATATCATAAAAAATAGAATATTGGCAGTAGATTTAGCTTGATCAAGAAGTCAAAGAACTTTGGTTCCATTGACAATTTTCTGAAGTTTTTAAGAAGTTACTTGTTGTTTACTCCCAGCATTGGGCTAAAAGTCTTGCTGTTTGTGGCTGTGTTGATCAACTTGTATGTCTGCCAGTATGTGTATTTTCTATCAAATGTGAGTGTTGTAGTTCCAACTTTGATTTGTGCTGAGTGTGCTAATGATACTAGATATCCATTAGTGGTGGGGTGGGTGGTTGATCTGTAGGGATTATGTCGAGGAGGTTTGGTAGCTGTTAAAACCCTGCAATAATTTTTGCCAATAGGTCTATTAATTTTTGTGTGTGGGACACATATTGTGTGTAGTCCCAGACCATTCTGAATAGTTGGTGTCATTAGTGATTAAAAATCATTAGATTAAAAATACCAGGACAAGCCCAGAACTTTATCTAATGTATAACTATTAAGTAAAAAATCTGAAAATTTTCGACATCCATATGTCTTGCAATCCAGCTATCTAACTTAAATAGCCATATGGGACTAAGATAGCTGGATTGGATGTTTGAAAATTTCAGATTTTCTACTTAATAGTTATACATTATATAAAGTGCTGGGCTTGTCCTAGTATTTTTAATCTAATGCTTGAATATTTTAGCACCTCATGCCAGCAGAAGAAATCAGTCTGGGGTTAGGGATATTCTGCAAAGCTTGTTAAGAGCTTATTTGTGAATTCTATATATAACATTCATAATACAAGCTCATTAAATTAGGTCATGTGACATCTGACTTGATTTTTTTTAATAGTAATAATGATACCGATAGTAGTTTGCTACAGAATGATGATATAGTCACTGTAAAGCTTTTGTAAAGTTGACAAAGGGAGAATAATATGCAATTCTTGTTATTATGAGTATGTTAATTAGGTGCACATTTGAATATAGAGATAAGTATGTATTTGATAAAGATGTGACTATGTTTGTTGTTTTCTGTTTGAGCTTATTTTGAAGGGTTTGTTTCACTCCATATGCTCTCAGGTAAAATGGGAATCCAAGAAATGGAGTAAATTTTCCTTGATATAGCTGTGTGTAGGGTTTGTTAGTATAGGTGAACTATGCTGATGTTTTGCTTAGGTTAAATTATAATTTGTGCATGTTTGTGTAATTTTGTAGTATTCTTTCTAATACTGGGATTCATATCATCCATATATGCAATACATGGAATATGTTGGACAGTTTGTGTTAGTAATTTCCCCAGTAATTCATTTTCAATATGTTTTAAAAATAGATTTGTATATAGAGTAAATAACAGTGCACTTAGTGAGAATCCTTGTGAAATTGATTGTGTGGGAGTAAACACCACTGTATTTCTGCCACTAAGTGTGAGGTGTATCTCTCAGTTGAGTAAAAGATTTGTGATGTATAATAGGGTGAGTGGAATTGCTATATTGTACAGCATGTTCATTCGGACATCTATTATAACAGAATCAAATGCTGCCTGTATATCCAGTTGAATTGCAATTGGGGCATACTTTTTCTCTTGCTACACTGCACTTTGTATCATTTTAAATACAAGTGCAGCCTGTGTGGTGGAGGATCCCTTCTTTGCATACTGCATGTTTGATATCAGGGGCAGTATGTATGTTTCTATTTTATCTTTGACTACCTTTTCCAATAATTTAATTCCCAATGGACCCATGAAGATGGGTTGAAGGTTGTTGAGATTTGAAATGGCTGTTGTTTTTTTTGTTAAATGGCACTATTGCTATTGGATATAGTCCTCTAGTATTGTATATTTTTTGTGATAGGAAGTTAGCAAGGTTGCAAAGGTACTCTGTGGTAAATTGACTCAAATGTGAAAAGACAAATACTGGTATGCCATTGGTTCCAGGGTGGCAACTGTTGGGAATTTTTTTAAGCTTTTCAGAAAATTGTTGGATCTGAAAGGGAATATCTGTTTCAGGTATTCCAAACTCATCACTGGTTGGTATGTATTGTTTATATGTTTGGAGCTTTTGCTTGAAATGTTGGTATATGGAGTCCAGCATATTATGTCCTGCATAGACATTGCCACTTATCTCAATTGCCATGGGCACTTTTCTGGTTGATGGATAGCCTAGTACCCAGTGGATATATCGATGTGTCCATGTGTGTTGTTGGGTGAGGCATATTTTTCTTTTTTTATGTGGCAAGGTATTCTTTTAATTGTTTACATGTATTGTAGTATAGCTTTGTTAGTTTTTGTATGTATTGGTGGGTGTTGTGCATGGGTCTGGAAATGGTGATTCTCTTGTGGAGATCATCTGCTAGTGCCATTAATTGGGAGGGTGATGGTGAGTATCATCATGTGATGTATGTTGAAGGATAGTATCTTGATGAATGATTGATATTTTTGAATTGGGTCTTGCAACATATCATTAATTTTATTTAGCATGATGTAAGTCTCTGAGAATAGGAATTTGGTAGTGGTTGTTGGGAGTAGGAGTCTGATTGTTTTTTTCTAGATGAATGAATGTTGTTTGGAGCTCTGAGAAATTTATTGTAATGGTTTGCACAACATGGTCTGAAAACAGGCATGGATTGAATTGGAAGTTGATTAAGTGATGAAGCATTGGTGTGTAGTAGCATAGATCAATAAGTGTGGCATGCCATTGATTATAGAATGTCACTGAATCTGTGGCAACAAAACCCTGAGCACTCATGAGTGGCAGGTTTAATTGATGTAAGCAGTTTGTATTGAATTTTTTATAGCTTAAGTTGAAATCACCCATTAATATTGTTGAGTTGTGGCTGGTTGTGAGCTGAGAGTTTATTGTGAGAATTATATGTGCTACTATATTGGGACATGGGGGTACATACACAAAAATGTTGAGTGTGGTAATTTGATGCTGGAATGTAGTGATTAGGAGATGTGAGTCAATGTAAATAATTTTGAAGGTTGAAAAATTGCAGTTTGAGGCTATAAATATGCCTGTGCCTGCTGAAGGTGATGATGTGTCCCTGGAGTATGTGGAAAAACCTTGGTTGTCTAGGTATGTGGCTGGATTAATTTGTGATCTGTTATAGATTTTTGTTTCTAGGAGTCCTAGTATTTGTAGTTGTATGATGCTAATCCATTTGTTGAGCTGGTATATTTTTGCTATTGAATTAATGCCTCTGACATTCACTGCTGCTATTTTAATTTTCATTAACTGTGTAGCTGGGATTGGTTTGTATTTTTTGTTGTGGTTGTTTTGGAGCTTTACATTGTGTACTTTCACTGCTTTGTTTTATTTTCATTTGTTTTTGATCTGTTTTGTATCAATCTTCTGATTGGTTTTTGTATTGAGTGTTTGTGTGTCTTGTGCTTCTTCAGTTTGTGATTCTGTGGTTATTAACTGATTTTCGAATAAATTTGTGATTATTTCCATTGAACTTGAAACCTCATTTATATAATCAATGATTGATGAATCAGAGTTATCATCATCTGTCTTCACTTTTTTTGCTAGCTTTTTTCTGGTAGGTCTCCCAGGCTTTCTCTTACTTTCTGGTTGGATTGGGTTTGTTAGTTGCATTGTTTTGCTAGGGTTGCTTGGGGGTAGGAGTGTCTCCATAATTTCTATGACTGTCTTATTGATAATAGTATGCTGTGTGATTTTATCCATTGCACAGTCAAATTCTGGCATATATACATTTGCTTTAGTTGCTGTGTTATGTTTTTACTTGGCTTCTGCTTTCTCTTTGCATGATCTTTGGTTTGGAGTTTTGTTGTTTTTTCTGTGAACAAATCTATAAGGTCTAAGCTTGGTATCTCTGTTTTTTTGTTATTATTTCTTTGTGTAGTTTGATCACTACTATCCTTGGCAATGGCTGTCTTTTCTTCTGTTTGCATATTAGTGTTGATATTTTGTTGTTTTTGTGAGTGTGCATTTTGATTTCTGGTTAAATTTTGGTGGTTTGGACGTTGTGCAGTACCATGTCTCTTTTGTTTACATGAGTAACACTGTGGTTTCAGACCTCTAATATATAGAGTGAGCAATGCTTGCTGATCCAGGATTTGTGTTGGTATATCATCTGGATCAGTATCTGGATGCAGTTTTATTCTGAACTCATAAGTGTTACTCATGATTGGTATTGGTGTGTCTTTCCAGTATACTGTTTTGAACATAATGATCTTGCCAAATGGTTCCATCATACTTTGGAAGTCTTGTTCTTTGTATCCCAGATATGTGTTCTTAATTATTCCTGAAATGGTATTGTGATAGTTTTGGTCTATAGTGATCAGTGCAAAGTTACCCAATGATTTGACTTGTCTTTGAAATCTCTCCCTTTGTGTGATTTCATAAAATTCCAGTATTAAGTACTGATCATTAGGATGTTCTGCAATCTGTTGTATTGTGTCCCAGAATCCATTTAATGTTATTGCCTCATACAGCAACTCTTTTGGGAATTTGTATAATAAAATGTTGCTGACAACACCGTGAACTTGGGGTTGAATCTTTTGAATGTTGCAAAGAGATGCTTTGATATGGATTTATTGAATAATTCAGTTGTGATGTTCAATTTTTTTTCATTCCAGACAATTTCTAGTGGATTTTGACTTTCCTGTTTTTCAATTTCTAAATTATTTATGTCACTATCGGTTGGTTTCCTATATGTGGAATTGATCTTTTGAGAGGAGATTGCATTGCTTTTTTTTTTATATCTCTTTTCTAATATATGAATTAAATTGACTTTCAGTTTTTTTGTTAGGATAAATTAATTTTTTTTCTCTCTGACCATGTCTGCAAATGTTGGCTTCTTTTCTTTTTTATGACTTTCATTGGAATTTCCCCCTGCCGTTAATTAGGTCATGTGATCTTTGATCCTCCATGCTTGTGTTGTTAATTTGTTGAAGTTGGTTTTGAATTTAAAAACTATCAATTAAATTCTGCTTATTTTTTCTATTAGTTGATATCAATTAATTTAATATTAGAATTTTTTATGTTATACATATTTTTTATTTTGTTTCTGATGGTTTTTATTATCTTTTTAATGTTTGAATGTGGAACACCAGATCTGTGCTATCCAGGGTCTAAAGCACCCTTTCCCAGATAGCCAATTTATATAAATCAAACTATCCATTATCCTTTATAAATGGATATTTAACTTATTTTACTTAAAGTATAAACAATGTTGGTAAACCTAATTATTAAAGTTTTCTCCTTTACTATTTAACCGTGAAGATTTTTAAAAGGTCTCCACTCTGCATTGGAAAAGTTGTTTTACATTCTATACATATATAGAATTAGCTATATTATAATAAACATTATTGCATCAGTTTGCCATTTCTATAACATGAAAATCAAATCTGAGCTAGGAAAATGCTTTCAGTAGACTATAGATTTCCAAGCAAATTTAAAACTTTTTTTCAAAGTAATCATCAATAGGAAATTTTATAGCATATATATATATACACATACACAGCTTTACATATGTCATATACTTTATGAGTTAAAAACACACTCTTTCTAAGCACTAAATGTGATGTTGTATCACCATTGATGGTATTATCATTTTTGTATTCATTTGATAACAAAAACTGGAACCAAGATAATGTTAATTTTAGAAACCAAATTTGTAGTTTTTTATTCTCTTCATATGAGATCGCTTATGAAAGTTTTTGAGGATACAGTGAAACCAAAAACTAAATCATATTTTGTTCCAAGCACCCTTTGCATTTAATGTATATAGCATATAATAGATCTCATTTTAAAATAAGTATTACTTAGAATAGACTACTGTTTCTTAAACTGCAAATGCACAGAATTTTTCAAAATGCATTTATATATATATAATACAAATAAAATGTTTGTTAATTAAAAACTATTGTAATAACAATAAAAATAATAAATATAATGGTAATTAACTATCATATATAGTCTTTCAATTTGCAGAAGTATTTTCAGTTAATTCTTTAACCCCCCCCCCCAACTGCCATTAAATTAAAAAAATATAATAGAAGCAAACATCATCAACCCAAATCCCATAAATCCTTAATTTTAATGTTATTAGCTTGTCTATTAATTATATTTATTTTATTTCTATTTATTAAACTTGCCTCCTTAATTTTTGTTTTATTATGGATTCTCTCTTTGTGAAGAATCTCAACACTTTCAATATCAAATTAAAATTTATATTTACATGTCCTTTCATGATCAAAAAAATTGAAACAGTCATTAAATCATTATTATTTTTACTTTTCACATGCTTGTATAATAAATAATTCATGCTCCTTTAATCTTTTTTCAATACTGCACCTTGATTCACCTATATATGTTAACATACATTCATAAAAAATTTGATACACAATACTACTTTTCTAAAAATGTCATACCTGTCAAGCAGAAAAGTAATGTTATATATCAATTTTTTGTGGATGTATGTTATTATATATATATATAGGTGAATTGAGATGCAGTATTGAAATAAAATTAAAGGACCATGAATTGTTATATAAATGTGTGACAAATAAAAATAATAATGATTTAATATTGTCTTCAGTTTTTTTGGATCAAGAAATGACATGTAAATATAAATTTAAGTTTGATATTGAAAGTGTTAAAATTCTTCATGGGGAGAAAAACCACAATAAAAGATAAATTAAGAAGGCAATTTCAATAAATAGAAATAAAATGAATATAATTAATGTGCCTGCACTCCATTAATATTATGACAGATTTCTTTGTACTCGCTAGATTTAAGCTTTCAACTTTCATTTTAATATTAAAGTATTATTATTTATCAGAATATAATAAATTTGACCTCATTTGATAGATATTTTTCTTTAGAAATTAAATAAATTTTAAAAAATCACATTCGATTTTTGGAATTATTTTAAAATTAGATTTTAATCAAAACAAAATGCTGTCATGCCATCAAATTTCAGTTGGAGCTGATTCAATATGCAAAATGAATGTTTGTTTTAAAAATCTGAAAAAATTATTTTTAATACCTACCAAATCTATCAATTTATGCTTTAAAAGTTTAATTATTTTTTTTGCAATTTTTATGATATCATTAAATATTAAATATTATAACAGTGACATCATTTCTAGGCAGCTGTATTTTCCATAACCATAATCTTTATGGCAACAATATTCAGAAGAACATATTATTTTATATTTAAAAATAAAACATTTTTTTAAAAAAAATAAATAAATAAGTAATAATATATATTTTGATTTCTAATAATTATTACACAATTATGATACAAAAATAATCATAAACTTTCCAAAAAAATCAAGTTTTTAAGCCATTATAATATTTTCCTGAAGTAATCTCACAAAGTTTGAGATTGCTACATATACAATGATTAGAGATCAATGTATGGTTTCAGTTGCTTTAAAATTTCCTGCTTATTAGATTATCATGACATCTTTTGAATTTTTTTGAAATTAAAATATTAGAAAATAAATATCTGTGAATTTAAAAAAAAATGCTAGCAATATTTTTCAGGAGATGGCAAAAGTGCAAATTTAATTTCTAGATTTCTTGGACATAGATCTATCACTGGATAAATTGCTTGGTTAATAGACAAGTTGCTAATGTTAAAATTTGGGATTCATGGAATTTGAGTTTATGACATTTGCTTCAGTTACTTTTTTTGAATTTAACTGTAGTTGAGGAGGGTAATGAATTAACCAAAAGTACTTTTTCATATTAAAATACTCTATGTAATAATTATTATTATATTTATTATTTTTATTGTTATATATATATAACACAAACACTTATATATGTAGGTATAAACAAAGTTTTAAAAAATAATATAATTATTAATAAAAAAATTGTGGGAGACACATTTGCATATATTTTACTAAGTGTGTGCTCACTCATGCATTTACGGAAGCAGGAAGAATAAAGAGGAAAAAAAAAACTAATTACTTTTTGAAATAAACTGAACTATTTTCTTTTTTAGAAAAACTTTTTTTCTCTTTATAAATCATAATAGACTAGTCTAACAAGAAATTATTATATCTTTTATTTTTTAAAATCTGTATTATCTTTAAGAATGTTTTAAAATTTTGTAAACATTCTAATATTACTCCTAGAATATAATTTATTATGTGAAATACTGCACATAAAATTCATAGAGGATAATAAGAAAAAATTATGTGTTTTGAACAAAACTACATCAAATTTTATTAATATATATAATTATGTACAGTATTCAGAAAAAATAAAAATGGCTGCTTGAATATAAAATTTGCAAGTTTTGTTTTCTTATTTACATTTTTGTTAGTTTGTTTACATTTTTCTTTGGATAGTGTATAATTAAAGCCACATAGTTAGATATAGCATACTTTACAACCCCACTGTATTCATTATTTTGTTAGGTTTTGAAAATGAAAACATATATTTCCCATAGTTTGTTTATGTATTTATGATTACTTTTGAAGCATGCTTGTGCAACATTTATTTTTTTTAAAAGAATAATGTTATTAGATTCAGATTTTATTTTAAAATATTTATTTTTAAAAGAAGACAAATGGAGAGACTCCAATAACTTATAATCACAATTTGTAATTGACTGCAAAGAATAGCATTCATGTTGGCCATAGCAAATAATTGTTTGTCTTTTTTAAATAATTGTGGTTACAATTTGAAGTTTTAGATAGAATTTTCTTAACTTTATGTAATCTGAATAATGAATTGAATGCGATTTAGAAAGTGGATTAAAACACATTTAATTTTTGTAATTTAATATTTTTATCAGCAATGCTGTAACCATCGAATAAGAAAAAAGATAAATGTTCTGATTGTATAATTAGATTTTTTTATATATATTGCAAAGTTGAAATATTATTTTTTAAAAATAATTTCCATTTGTAAATGTATATTTCTAAAAAATAATTCAAGATTTGTAAGAATATAATGAAAAATACAGGTAAATTTGATAAAAAGTTGGAAATTTATTTCAATGTGCTACTAGAGCTGTCAAAAAATATCAACTACGAAAAGATTAAGTGACTTTCTGATAAAAATGTTGTTGAATTAACAGCATTTTTTATACTAAAGATATCTTGTAATTAAGAAATATTAAAAATCATTTGTCATCAGCATTAATAATTTTATTATTTCTTTCCAAATAATATAGATTTATACTATCAAAAAGTGTTAGACAACATGTCTAAAATGATGCAGTGACACACATCTATGATACACGATTCAACATAATTCTAATTATTATTTGTAATTGAAATGATCATAGTGTGTATATTAGAACACCCCTAACAAACAGAGCACATTAATTCTACTCATTTGTTTTGTCTAATGAAAAATATTATTAATGAATTCTCTTTTCAGAATAAATTAATTTATTATTTGAAAGTATTGTAATTTGCAGTAATTTTGAATAAACTGACATCTTCATTGGGTGTAGTTAAAACATTAAATCTGTATATTTAGTAAATAATTAGTCACCGAGAAAATTATGTGCCATTCATACACAATAATGACATGTTGGGTTTTACCCAGAAATCTTAATTCTGTAGTTATCAAGTTTAAATAGTGCATAATTTTATTTCTGTTTTTAAAATCCAAAGAGTCTGATAAAAATTAAAATAATTTTGTATAAGAGTTTGGTTAATAATAGAATGTATTTTCAATTTAGATCTAAAGTTTGTATGAATGCAGAGTAAAAGAAGTACAAAATTTTATATTAATTAAACAACTCACTAATTAAGCTTATAATATAAAATATGTATGTAAATATGCTAAATGCTTAGATTGTTGATTAGAAGCCTCTTGCTAGAGAGCACTAATAAAATAGTGTATTTTGAATCTGAATAAAACTATTTTTTTCAACTAACTGAAGATTGTAAAGTAGATCTTTTTCCTCAGCTTAAGTGGCTATAAATTATTAATCAGTAAATGTGCATTTAACTACTTTTAAGATATACAGGCAAAACAAAAAAGCAAACCCTTCAACTACTAGACTAACAATTAATTTTTTTTTTGATATACTGCATGTGTCACATGCACAAATATACCGTATAGGCCCTTTTTTGCTTCAGGAAATGTTAATGGCAGATCTATTATTTAGTTACACAGTGACGCCATGAACTATGCTATATCAAAGTATATGACTTCAATTATATACAATCCAATAAAAAATATAAACAAACAAAAATATAAATAAGCAAACAAAAAAAAAAACATTACAATTTGTAGATCTACATTTTACAAAATGCAAGTAACAATTTTCCTATTTTTAAGCAGCATATGCGATGTTTAAAAAAAAATTGTAAATATATTTTACAATATGACTTGAAGCATTATTCACAATCATATTTATTAATAATATTTCATCAGGTTATGCTGAAAGTATATACACTTTATTTTTTCTTTATTATTCTTTCCAGATTTGACATGTAGAATTTTGCATAAGAAAAATTTTCTAAGCATAATGCTAAAACTTTTAAAAATTATAGAATATTGTAAAAGTTGATACGGACTTAAAAACATCAAAACAATTAGAGACATCCTAATTTCTTGATAACAAAATCACTATAACATTTCTATTAGAAAAATAAATTATTAAAAAAAAAGAATTTCACTCAGAGTATAAATGTATTGAAAACCAGATATTTCACTCTTTACTTAATTTAAAAAATAAAAATATCATTCAACAAGTTTTTTCCTATTCTTATTTTTTTTAGTGAATGAATGAGTGAACACACAATCAGTAAATATATTTAAACGTGTTCCCTTAATTTATTATTAATATTTATTTTATTATTTTAAAATTTTGTTTATATTATAATCTTAATTTATATATTCGTATTACACATGTATGCTGAAAGTACTGTACAATTACAGTTTAATAAACAATGTGTATTCTAATCAATGTTTATCAATAAAAAGTGAGCTATTATATGCTATTTATATGTTTACATGAAGAATGATGGTGGAACTTAAATATAGTTTTCAGCTACACTATTTATAACTTTATATTTTGTGTATTTTTTTTTTTTAAATAAAAGAATTTTGTATTTTAAAAAATCTTAAATAATAAAATATGTATAAAACTTTACTGTAAAGTGAAATTGATTCAAATATTATATTTATTTAATTAAAAATCAGAAATGAAGAACTTTTTAAAAAACATCACTTCACAAATACATCTACATATTTGTACAATTTGATTTACAAGTGCCAAAATTGATGAACTCACAACTTTAACACTAATCATTTCAGATAACTATATTCATGACTATTACTAATCATCAGTTAAACTAGAGGTTATTCATAATACAGATATAAGCTTTAAATCTCAATTAAAAATAAATGAATTTATTGTTAACTGTAAATAAAAACATATATATAATAAAATTTTATTGCATGTTGGTTAGTGCATTTATCTGTCACTTCCCTGATCTGGTTTAAATCCAAGCTGAATATAATTTTTTAATTTTTTAAAAATTTCAAAATAGCTTAGGATTTTTCTTTCAACTAGCCAGTGCATAACCATTCAGATGGTCAAACCTAAAATATTTTTAGCCAAATAAAAAAGGTTTTGGGTTAATCTAGATTTATCAGATAAATGTTGAGTTAACAAAAATACAATTTTAATATTATTGATAAGAGTTAGTGTTAAACTCCTTGAGATGCGGATCCTGTGATTACTTTTAATTTAGACTGGGAATGAAACAAAGAAGAAAATAATAAACTGTCGCTAGCATAATTAGAAATACCTTTTCTTTTATTGTTCCTTTTTGGAAACCTTTGTCTGACAATAGACTATTTAAAAACTGCTTTCATTTTGTTAAAACCATGTTACAGGTTCATACACGAAAATATTGTGAACATTAAAAATAAAAATAGTGAGATACTACATTGGAATCAAATATAAAATTAAAATTAAGGTACAAACTAAAGATGAAAATGTTAATATTTATATAATATTACTAAAATTTATAAAATTAACCCTGCTTTTATCAACTAACTTTTTCTTTACACACACACCCATATATATATATCAAATGCAGATCTCTCCAGGTTCAATCCATCCTCTCTGATATTTAGCCTCTCTTCCCCATATCACCCTAACACCCTTCCCTATTTTATCCATCTGTGTTTGAAATTTTCTTGGAATCTAATTTTAAATATCTACTGTCCATTAATTATCTCTTTTAGCAATATGTTCAGTCAAACTCCACTTCAGTCTCTTAATTCTTTCAATATGTCAGTAACACCTGGTTGTTTTCTCATCCATGTATGTCACTTTTGATTTTTTCTTATTACTCCAATGTACATCTCCCCATACTTTGTGGAATGATCTGAATTATTTGTATTGCTCTTCCATTAAGTGTACAAGATTCAGATTCATAAATAAAAACTGGTAAAACATTTATTAAAAACCTTCCTTTTCAAACACATAGGCATATTTCCTTTTAATATTAAGTTATTTTTACTAAAAGTATTCCAATCAAGTAAATTTTATGATGATTAATTTCATCGTTTCCATTTGTAATAATAATATAACCAATGTATTTGTAGCTGTTAATTTCTTCTAACTCATCATTATCAATCTTTACTTCTTTTTTGAGAAATTCATTGAACATTACTTTAGTCTTTTTAATATTAACCTTAAATCCAATTTTCTTAATTTCATCTGATCACTCCTGCAACATTTCCTGTAGCTTTGAAGCATTATTTGTAAAAACGCTTAACATCAATAGCAATATCTAGATGACTAAAGTAATTTTATAGCTTCACATTTTAATCTACAAAATACTTCTTGCAAAACTACTGCAAAAAGTTGTGGAGATACGGAATCACCCTATTGTATACCTTTCTCAATATTAATCTTTCTAATATCATTATGTAATCTAATAATTGCTATTGCATTTTCATAAATATTTTTCAGAATATGCCAATATCTTGGATCTAAACTTTGGTAATCCAATGCTTTAATCACTAAAGAAATGCATATAGAATTAAATGTCTTTTTATAATCTACAAATCCAAAGCATAATGGCAATTCATATTCATTGGTTCTTTCTATAACTTTTCTCAATACTTGACTATGACCCACTGTACTAAAATCACTTTTGGTTGGTTAAAATTCAATGTTTTCTGTAAAAAAATATAAAATGTGCTAAAACACACAAACACAAAGCTAAAAACAAAGAAATGTTAATACAGATTGATACAAACTAAATATCTGTATCTAAATATGTGGCTAAGCGCTTTCGAGGGCCAGGGTCCTCATATTCATAACCATCTTGTGAATAAATAAATTAAGAGCAATGCAAATTTATGCAAATGAGATAGTTATGTATTCCATTTCCTGGAGATCTTATGACAAGAATCTTTTCTGTTTATCGAGTTGTTATCTTTAGTGATAAAGTAAGATTCTTTTATTTTTCTCTTGAGATCATGCCACTCTCTGCAAATAACCACTGCGTCTTTAGATTGGCAATCATGACCAGCTGAATCTGTGTGAAAACTGAACTACAAGAAGTGTCTGTTAGTGCTTATAGGAATATGCATATTGGAATAGCCTAGTGGATAGTGTGGCCCTGGTCTCACCATAATATAATGCCATACAATTTGTTTCAGAGCAGGCAATATTATAAACTACCTGAGGTAACAGTGAAGATGGTAAGCTGTCTTTGGTATTATTGATTAGTTTGTTGGAGTTGGGGGTATGTGAAAACATAAATGATACTTATTATTGAATATATTATGATTTTTTATACACATTAGGCAGATAAGGGAGTAGAAGCCTTTGTTTGTCCATGTTAGTGGTGTGGTTATTTATTTTGGAGCAAAGATAGCTTACCATCTTCACTGATACCTTAGGTACTTTATAATATTGCTTGCTCTGAAACATATACGGCATCATATTATGGTGAGACCAGTGCCACTCTGTCCACTAGGCTATCCCAACACACATACTGCTGAATAAAGCATTAACAGACACTTCTTGTAGTTTGGTTTTCACACAGCACCACAACTCAGCTGGTCATGATTGCCAACCTAAAAACTCAGTGGTTATTTGCAGAGAGTGGCACAATCTCAAGAGAAAGATAAAAGCTTACTTTATCACTAAAGATAACAACTCGATAAACAGATAACTCTTGTTATAAGATCTCCAGAAAATGGAATACATAACTATCTCATTTGCATAAATTTGCATCGCTCTTAATCAATTTATTTATTCAAAAGATGGCTATGAATATGAGAACTCCTGGCCCTCGAAAGTGCTTAACCACATACTTAGATACAGATATTTAGTTTGTATCAATCTGTATTAATATTTCTTTGTCTTCAGCTTTACGTGTTCATGTATTTTAGCACATTTTATACTTTGGAATAATTAGCCACAAAATCTAAACTGTTTGCTCATTTCAATGTTTGCTGTAGACAATTTGTAATTATCTTGGTAAAAAAATTGTATAGAACTGATAAAAGTCTAATAGATCTGTAATTTCTAATAGTTTCTTTATCACTTTTTTTAGATATTAATATTAATACTGCATTCTTCCAATCATCTAGTACATCTTTATCATTTAGACATTTGTTATATAGCTTTTCCAAAAAAATTATATTCCTTTACCAACCAAGGCAACTTTTCTCTTCTCCATAAATTTAATTGCATGTCTCACTTCTTTATTTAAAATCCTGGGCAATAAAGAAGTTATAATAGTTGTAGGAGATATTTTTCCTTGTTCTTTATTACTATATAATTAATAGAACTCTTCCACACATTACATGATGTCATTTCTCTTTTTAGTAATAGTTCTATCTTTTCTTTTTATTGCAGAAATGTTTCCTACCAACACCAAGATACTAGTTAACACTTTTTAAATATTTATTCTCTTTTATAGCTTACCTTGCTTAATTTACAATTATGTTTTTTTATATATTATTTTTAACTCTTTCCCCCACTATTTTACAAAATTTTAAATATTCAATCCTTCTAATGCATCATTTTTATATTTTTCCTTTTCTTCATAAGTTGTTTTGTCTCATTAGAAATTTTATTGGTCAGTTTTTGATTTTTTGAACTAGATATCTTTGTTGAAATTTTTAGAAGTGTATCTGTTATCTTTCTATTAATTTTGTTCAAATCTGAATCATGTTCAAAATCTATTTATATTTAAAAACGATTTGCAAATTCTAATTTAAATTCATTGGGATGTTTCTGAAGATTAGGAATATCAACTGTGAATATTGTTTTTCTTAATAATTTTTGTTTCTCTAGTTTTGCACTAACATGTATCTTACATCTTTTTAATCAATGATCACTTAGTGTGTTGAATTTATTAAGAACCTTACTATCTTCAAATATACTATTATTCATAATATAATTCAATTATGCTATGCTCATTTGGATGCTTCCATGTCCATTTGCATTTATAATTATTTGAAGAAAAAAATTCATAATATAATGTTTTTTTCTTTTTTTGTAAAGTCCACAAGTCTATGTCCTCTAGTATTTCTATCACCACAACCAAATTTACCCACAGCACATTTATCTTTCAATCATTTACCAATTCTAGCATTAAAATATCCCATGCCAATTTAAAAATATTGTTTGGTCTGATTAAAAACCTTTTGTATATTCAAATAAAATTCTCTACTTCTTTATCACAATGAAAAACCCGAATTATATACATTTGATATCTACCATTAAGTTGAATAACTAATCTTGACACTCTATCTGATATACCATCAATGTTGTTCTTCCCTTTTTATTTATAATGAATCTTACTCTGCTAGTATTTCCAATGTTTGTGTGTTTTTATAATATAATGCATGTCCACCTTTTAAATCAATTGTCTCTCCACCTTTTCTTCTAACATGACAAACTCCAATAATGTCTCATTTATTATTAGACAGGTTTTTTTCCAAATCTTTCAATTTTTCTTCATTTGAAAATCATCTGTAATTGCAAGTAGCTAAATAAAATGTCATCATCAAATGGCAGTCTGGATCCACAATGAGATTTTCAGCATCCTCTACCTGCCAATCTCTACCTTGGCTGGTGACATTATATCATTGGTAAATATATAACACTTAGAATGATTAACTTCCAAGTGTTACATATTTATTAGTGCTGTAATTTTTTATAATTATATATTTGTTATTTAGTGACTTGTTTATCCAGGCTATTAAAATGAGTAGAAATTAATGCTGCCTAATAAATTTAAATCTAAGACAATTGAAATAAAGCAGCAAGAATGTCTCACCTGATTTAATACTCATCTTTAGAATGATCATTGTTCTAATATTTTATCCCTATAAAAATTTTTGACAGCAGATCAAGCAGATTCACTTTTCATCACACAGATAATTCTGATACTAGACATTAAATTCAACCAATGCTTAGAAGTTTATCATGTGATATATTCAATGTTTGTACACTAAACTCCCTGAACAGCTATAATACTATGACCAGTGACAATATTTGATTATCATTGCTGATAGTCTGCCATTATAAGTTTCTGTCATTGTTTAAAATCATTTATTTCTATAAAGGTATCATTAAAGCTCATGATGTAATTCTAATTATTCAGAGATAGAATAAAATTACTTCAGAAGAAGACAAGAAACAGTATACTATTATGATAATTAAGCCTGATAATTTGGTTGCAATACTCTTCTGCCTTCAGAAAACTTAACATGCCTACTCGTGATTTTATTATATCAGTCAATTTTTTTTTATTAAAACAATTTATTTCAGAATTTAGTGCGTATATATAAATAAATAAATTTTATTTTTAAAAGCAAAAGTTTTTAAAAAAAAAAAAAAAGTTGAGGTTTTTCATTTTTTATGAAATTGAATTTCATAGCGATATTAGATTAATATATCTTTTCATTGTAGTTATCTGACTAGATTAAAACTAAAGATAGGTATTTAATGTGTTTTTAATATATATTGTGAAATAGTATCTTTATAATAATGTTATTAATGTTATAATCTGGACCAACTGATGAGTGCTGGTTTAGCACGAAATACGTGTGTTGGTGATTATTTATCTTTTCTTCACGTGTGTAGTCATGTGTATCAGTTGTATGAGATAGTGTGGATAGATGGAGGGTGCTTGAAAATCTGAATTCAAATCCCCTATACTTAATGCAGTTAATGAGTATACTAAACATTCTCCAAAACTTACGAGCTCATTCACACCAGAAAATTAATTTTTGACCTAAAAAAAAAAAAAAGCAATAAATAATGTTAGATTTATTTACGTATTCACTCATGGGAAGCTTCAGTTACATTCTGTTCAATTAATAAATAATGATAATAAATATTATTATTTTAATTTTTATAATGTAATTAAAATGGCGTTTGTAACATACAGTATTAAGACTATGTACTTAGAGGAGTTATTGTTTCAAAATGGAAGATAATATATCAAAAGTTAGGAGACAAAAGCATATTCTTGCTGAATGGCAAAAATTTCACATGCATATATATAAAAAAGAAACAACAATAACAATTTTAATAGTTTAAACATAAATAATATTCTTTATTTTCAAAGTAACTTTATTACAAGTATATTTATATGCAGAGGAATATAGACCGCCAGTCTAGATAAATAACATTCAGATTTTACCTTTTTTTAAATGGAATAGGCTGTACTTTTAAAAGATAGTCTGATGTATATCATAATTATATAATAAATACATACACATATACTTTAGAAAGATTATTTATACAACAGTAATGCAAATATGCATATGTGTGTATATATGTACAGTTTTTTTTAATTGTAACAAATAAACATAGAAAAAATTAATAACTGACATAATTCAAAAACATTGTGTGTGCGTATATATATATGCATATGTATATATTTGGATAGCTGACAATTATATTTGCAGATATTATATATATGCATTTAGAATACGTATACATTTCAATAGTTTTAATATTTTGTTATATATACAGTATATGATATTAGTAAAATAAAATTATGAGCAAATACATATAACAATTTTTGACAAGAAATATTAAAAGCATAAATAATGCATTTCAATATTAAAAAAGTTTATTAAAAAAAAAAGATGGGGGAGGAAGGCATTTTAAATAAAACAACTGTTAAATGAAATAATAATTACGTACATAATTAGCAGATATTAATGCCCTCTATCTAAAACAAATGAACTAATTTAAGATCAGATAAAAGAAAAATTAGACAAGCTTTTAAACAAATGAATGTTTATTTGTTGTGAATTTACATAATGTACAAGATTTATATTTACATTTGTATGTACGTATATATAAGGAAAAGATGAAAGTCAGAAAATATCGTTTGAATTTTTTTCTTTTTAAGTGTTTATTAACAGATCCTAGTAATTAATGTTCAGAAAAATGGTTCCATTATGAACTTACATAATTAGAGAGCATCAATAATGAAGTTTTACTTTCAATTAAAATAACAGATAATCAGTTATTATATTTTCAATCATACTCGTGACTTTTTGGTATACACCTCATTTATCCATGAATTAAATTGCTCTATTTTTTTAGATACAGCCACGTATATGTGCGAATGTATGTGTGTTTGTAAATATATATAAACTTACATTAGTATCTAAATATTAATTTGTAGCTTTTTATGTGTTTTTTTTCTCATTTATAATAAAGAAAATAATGAGAACACCGGGTTCAAAATCAATTTTTAAAATTATCACAATAATTCTATTAATAAATAACATTTATATAAAAACATAATGAGAAAATAAAAAGTCTATACGCGAAACTATATATAAAAATTAATAATAAATAAATAAAGTTTCTATCAATTAAATTATATATCCTATACTTAATTCATGATTTGTATTAATTTATTGGAAGATCGTATTATAGAAGAGCTAGTAATATTGTGTTATTTTCAATAATAAATATTTTTTTTAGTCTTAAAAATTATTATAGCATCTCGAATTGTATAATAATATTATTACGATTAAAAAAAAGCAACATTAGTCAATTAGACCACATCGAATTATTTAATATTCAAATGAAAGTTAAAAGCTCATACTGATTTACAATTATGGAAAGACATTATGATAATTCAGTATTTATTTATTACTAACTTTTTAATATTTTGAAATTTTAAATTTCAAATTTTAATCTGTGTGTCGTTTTTAATTAAATCTTTTTCCTTAGAGACAGTTAAATATGCAAATAAACAGATCCATAAAGTAAATGACTGTTAAAGAAGAATTAGTCAAAAAAATAAATAATAATAATAATGGTTGAGAAGCCATTTTATAACGATTTAATTATTAATAGATTATTCATTTAATTTTTTAGTTATCAAACACTTTTAATTAAAACATACTTGATCATAAAATAGCTACTTAAAAATGTGTGAAAAGAGGACAGATGCGAACTGCAAGATAAGTTGGCAAATCGTCTCTTCTTTCACTCTGAGCCATCCATCGATTCCTTTCTCTTTTAGAATACCTGCAAAGATATAAACAAATATATATATAAATTGAGATATTATTTTATATAGCGCTATACTTTTTATGTAATAGTAATATTAGCGATTAAGCCAATGCACATGCGCATGTGCACTGGCTTAATCGCTAATATTACTATTACATTAAAAAATTATAATAATATTTAAACAGCATTAAACTGTTGCACATTATGGAAAATGTTTTAGTATGAAATGATTCAATGGAATGACTCTTAATGAGCACTGCCAGCTAGTAATAATAAAATACTAGAATATTATTGGTAAGAACAAAAAACTATCTAACCTTCAATAAAGACTTTAAAGTTATCAAATGCAAATTATAATCTATATATATTAAAAATATGTAAAATTAACAAAGATAAATTAATAATTTAAAAACAACCCTAATGCTGCAGTTTTTAAAAAAGACATATGGCTTTATTGCTCGGAAGTTCGGGTGCCAGAATCGACCCTGGGAACTCCCTATTCCAACAGCGTCAAAAAAATAAATAAATAAACATCACTTAATGCAGCACCCTTGTCAAAGACAATCATTGTCTTTAAAAAAAATATATATATTGATTTTTTAATTTAATCTCTGACAAGCACTTAGCATTGAAAATGAATTAAAGTTGTATTTCAAGAGATATCATAATTTTTTTTTTTTTTTTACAAATGTTTAATTCACTCACAGTAGTCAAAAGAATGATACACATGATTAATTTAACTCAGGGTCAAGATTTGCTTCAAGTATTTTTTTGTAAGTTATAAAGAATTATTTAACCTACAGGCATCGCCTCAATCTTTTTTATAATGTGAGTCTCTTTTTATGATCAATAATGTGAAATTAAGGTATTTTTAAAATAAATTAAATCATGACTTGATCTTAAAGGGTATATATAATTCAGATATTCCTAAGTGAGGAGAAAATACTAAGATACAATTTAATATTTAAAATCCAAAGTATTGGGTGTACTTTTTGTTATCAACTAATAATTTTCCCAACCATATTTGACTTTTGTTTGTTTTTAATGGGGCGAAATAGATCAGAAACACCAAATTTTGCATAAGCAAAACAAAGAAATTAATGATTTCATTTTTTTTTTTATTCATTCTTATTTTATTTTTATTTTAATTGCAAAAAGCTCATAAACATTCAAGTTTTTGCAGACTCTTTTTAAAATCATCTTGAATTCCTGAGAATTCCATGAACTACAAGTTAAGAATCACTGATATAAAGCTTTTAAACTTTTTCCTCATATATAAAATCTTAAATTTATTGATAGATATTATAAAATATAAGCATTAAAAGCACAAAGTTAAACAAGTCAATAAATAATCAAAATTTCCTCAAACCAGACAAGCCATAAACATAAACTCTAAAGCACAACTAATGGTTTCACTGCTACAAGCAAATTTCTCAAGTGTATCAAAATAACATATTAAAACTAAACATTACTAATCCCACTTACATACCATACATCCTTAATATTAAATGAAAAAAACAACAATCCTAATTTTAATAAACTCCTTTTCAAATTTTTATAGAGTAATTAAAAAAAAAACCTTTAACCCCCCCCCCCCTCCCCGGGGGGGGGAAAAAAAAAATTAAAAAAAAAATGAACTTCTAAATAAGTTAATTGCTTTTATCTTTTAATTAAAGATTCTTTATTATTAAAAATTTATGATTCTGAAGCAATTAATTTATTTAAAAGTTCTTTTAATATTAAGGTTGTATGGGATGTAAGTGAATTGTGGGTAATATTTATTATAAATATGTTATCTTGTAATCCTTTACACTTGACAAGATTGCTTATAGTAGTGAAACCATTGGTTGTGCTTTAGAGCTTGTTTTTTTTTTTTTTTTTGGATAGTTTGGTTGAGTTGTGGATTTGGAGTAATTTTGAATATTATAAAATATATCTATCTTATTGTTCAAGAAAGCCGACAGATACTCAATAATATTTAAATTGGATGATTACAAGACTATTGGAAATGTAGAACATCATACTTTTTCAAACCAAGATTTTTAATTTTACTTATAAAATTAAAACAGGAATTGGCTGTGAGAAAAAATAAAAATCAAAGCATTCCTGCATTCATTAAAATCCAAATTTTGCTGCTGCATAATCATGTGAACTACTGTAAACATAAGCTCAAATGTATAGTAATGACAACACAGAGTAGGTATCTATAGCATATAATATTGGGTAATAAATAAATAATCTGTGTGATAAATTTCAAAATATTCTTCAGGAATGGAAGCCATGTCAAAAGACTAGAGAGATAAATTTATCATTTAAATTGTCTACTTTATATATACATATTGGAGCAAAATGTAAAGAGATCATATGTAGTTTCATATTTATCATTATCAATTATATGAAATTGGCCTGATTTTTCTTTATTCAATCAATTTTGCTATTAGTTAGTGCTTGTTTAATTTCTAAATACTTATTTAAAAACATGAGAAAGTTCTAAACAAAACATTTTTTAAAAAATCAGCATTTTTTTCTTGAAGAATTTATATATACTATTTCAAATGTAAAATATTTTTGTCACATGATCTAGATCATATTCTAATACTTCTTTTTGTTCTTAGAGAAACACATATTTAGTTAATTGATGAAATTATTATAATCTCCATTCATAATTTTTTCAGTAGAAGCTAAAATTGTTTTTTGTTAAATTTGTTGCATAAATCAGATTCACATTTTAGTAAGTAAATATGTAAATTTATAAAGACTGTGAAATGTATGAATATTTGCTTTTGCATTGATTAAAATAAGGCTGTTTCAGAAGTGTTACTTTAAGAAAGCAAAATTAAGTGAAAATTACATAATAGTCTGTTTATCTTGCAAAACATGAAGAAAACATTGCATTTAAAACACAAGTGGAAGAAATTCTTCAGATGAACACTACAATGAAACTTCAGCCTATCATTCACAACATTATTTAATTTTCCAGCACATTTCATCTGCATTTTTTGGTCTCAGAATTAAGTAAATAGAGATTAGATTTTGCAAGTGATGTAGTTGTTTATGCAAGCTTCAGGAAATTCTGCAAGAATTGTCAAAAGAAGAAAATGATTGATAATGATGAATTAGAAGTTAACAACAACTAACATCTTCATCAGATTTTTAATACAGATGGAAACATAATGGATAAAATTAATCATAGAATTAAACATGGGTGAAGGGTTTTTGGTAGAAACAATTTAATACTAAAAGAAAATATGTTTATATGTTTGAAGAAGATTTTAATATATTTTACCAATTCTTACTTATGAATGTAAAACTTTGACAGAATAACAATACAGAGACTTTATACCATCCAATGAAGTACGGAGAGATGTTAACAATAACAAGAAAGGATTGAAAACAAAATGAATGGGTAAAAGAACAAACAGATATTATTGACATCAAAGCATAACATGATCACCATTTCATATGCTTATACATGATGTTAATAGAAATACCAAACTCTCCATACAGTAGTACCACCAAGTGCAAGTCTTTGCAATAAAAAATTCAGGAAGGTTTATGCATAAAATCCCTATCTAGTGTCTACTCATCCAACATCCACAGACTAGTTTCTAGCTTGTGGATTTCATCAGTGAGGAGCCTTGGATTTGAGAGCACTACACCAAGACCTTAGGATCTAATGCAACCCTCCAGCAGCCACTTTTTATCTATTTGATTAACTAAGCTAGGAGCTCATGATGAAAACACAATGTTTCCAACCCAAACTCATTTGCTTATATAGTCATATAGATCTTAATTTAGTTCAGCATCCATACATTTTGGTGTCTTTGGTTTTTCAAGCCATCCTGCATCCATTGATTACAAAGGCTTGCACTTGATGGCACTACTGTATGGAGAGTTTGAGATTCTCATATTATTTGACATCATTGAAAGAACTTAAGAGGCTGAAGTGCAATTGGTTTAGAAATATTGTTAGAAGATATGATAATGAATGGACAGTTCAAATTTTTAACTGGATTCCAAGAGATTGTAAAAAACTTTCAAAGAAACCATATGTGAGATGGATGAATGAAATAAAGAAGTTCGCCAGTGTGATGTGAAAATGATAGGCTGGAGATCATAGAAATGGGTTTAAACTTGGAAAGACATTCAACTTGCAGTGGATCACTAATGATTGAAAATGATGGTGAATTAATATTTTATTTTCTAGAGTTGTAATTTCTTAAATTATTATTTATTGAAATAAATCATTGACAAATCATATTCTAACATATCTTTGCCTGATGTTATTTTCTTTGGATTAAGTGAACAGGTGGAAACATTGCCATCCAAAATAATGTTTCAACAAGTATGATTATGAAGCTCATTTATGAGTTATAATTCTTTACAAGCACTTTTGTATAACTTAACTGCGTATTATAGCTTCACCTGTTACTCTTCTGGTTTATTAATTTTCATTCCTATTATTGTTTTGTTTCTACTATAGTATATTATTTATTATATTAAATAACATAAGTAGAAAAAGAAGATAAAGTTGAAGTTGTGCTACACTTTGCTAATCTTTCAAGGAATAGCAATATTACATCGAATACATATATGCACCTATGTATAAAACATCTGGAAAATCATAGTAGGCCCTGTATGAAAAATAAATTCATAAAACCAATGTCAATCAAACATGGGGTTTTTTTTTTGCTAGAGTATTTTAAACTTTTTTAAGATATATAAAATCTTACTTAAATCACGATGCTTTTTTATTTCTATTTACGTTTTGATATTTTCTGAAATGAAAATCAACATTGTTGCAGTTAGACTGTTCTACAAGTATCAAATTAGTATACTTTGTATCATGCTGTTTTTTTAAACACTATATATGATTACACACACGCATTTTACAAATAATATGTGTGAACTATTTTGAATTATAAAATTGTACTGAAACAATAGCTAATAATCTTTTCTTATCAATAGAGTTTTTAATGATTTCTGGTCATTCTCTTCTATCGTTTACTTTCATCATTTTTTAAAAAAATAATGAATTGAAATTACTTTTATTTATTTCAAGCAGCATACCTGTTTTGATATCGATTCAAAACTGAGTAAGTAAAATAGCAATTATTAAAAATGAAGATCTACTTTATACAGGGATAAAATTAATAAAATAGAATAGAGTATGTTTTCAATGTGGGTTTTGAAATGGTGAAATGAATTTAAATTTTAGTAATTGCTTAATTGAACAACTAGTGTATATCATGATTTTTTTAGTTTATACTTCTTGGCTTTCTTCATAGATAAACTAATGAAATTGAAGTAGGATATGAGTTAAATAATCTTTATATTACTGCACAGATGTAAGTGCTGATATATGCAAAAATGCAGATCAGTTTTCATTGTGCCATAGAAAGACCTGCCACTTTTCCTATTGCAGATAACAAATCCTCTTATGAAAACAATCAGAATGCAATTTGTTTTCATTATTTTATAAGATACAGTATCATAAATTGCTGTTGCTTATTAATTTGTTTAAAAAAATAGAGATTTGTAAAGATTTTTTATTATAATCATATTTATATAAATTATTAATGCATGAATTGAAATTTTGGTTTCTTTGGAATTTATACTTACACATTTACTTTATCAAAATTGGATGAAGAGATTTGAGAATGACAATATGGAGTTAAAGGTTTTGGATTGACCCAATAGAATTGCACTAAAATTTAAAAATATAATATATTAAAATATTTGTACATATTTGTGTAAATATATATCCCTGGTTCCAATATTTTCCTATCTCACAATTTTTAGGGCTTTAAAACCTCCCTTCCCCAAAATGTCATTATATGTGTAAATATAAACATTAAGAAATAAAAACAGACATTAATAATTGCACAAACACAGTTACAGCAAACAAGTATTCTATATAAAGATGTCACTCATAACTATAATGAAGACAAAGAAAAATTTTTAAAATATTATTTTGTATGATGGAATATGTTACAATGGAATGAAAGAAAGTTATTTTCACAGTTTTGATGTGGTTATTTGTTCCATATACTGTATGGAAGATAATTATGCTCTTATAAAGAAGTTTAGTGTTGTATGTTCTATAAAATATAGTAAAACATTTGTATTGCTTTTTACCATAATAAAACTGCATTCTTGTATGTCACTGCACATAAATTTATATAATAAATAAGAGGATTGTGTGACAATTGAATAATCAACCTTCTGTGGTTTAATACAGTGATAGAATGGTGGGATTTTGAGCTCAAGGTCCATGAATCAGAGTTACAGTTATCACTTCCAGTGATTGAACTTTTTATGAACTATAAAGCAATAAACTATTTAGTTATTATACTGAATTTACAAAGAATAATCCACAAGTACCAATTTAGAAATGTTCATGATTATCAGTAATGAATTCAATATATGAAGTGTAAAATAAAAGACATATTATATGATTTCTCTAATGCTAGTAATCAAAGATTTAATAACATTCAAACGAAATCATTATAATATTAATATTTTAAACCAATGTCTTTTAATTAACAGTGCTTTTAATTCCATAAAATGATAGTCATGTTCTATAATCATGTTATGCATTGTCTTTATTTCATTCTCATTCTACTATAAATCGGATCTATTTTTAATTACATTTTTGTTGCTAATAAAATATCCCACACATCCATAAACTTAACATTATTTCTGTCACATAAATTTTTTCATTCTCTCATTTATAGAACATGCCCTATCTGATATGTCTATTGTTGAATCTTGTCCTACTACCACTACTTTTCCTTTAATTTTATTCAAACTCATTTTACTTATCCATTACTCTCTCCAATGGCTCTGATAAATCATTTGTCCCCACCATAATGCAAACATCTCTTACTCCCTTGTTTCTTTGCCTTATCTGTAACATCTCTAATCCTAATTCCAGGCAAACATACTCTTACATATCTATTTCTATTTTCCTTTGCAATTACATCACATCTTTCTAATCAGTGAGTCTCCTATCAAGACTGTCTAATAGTTTATTTTCCCTACTTCATCCATAACATTCTCTTCCACCTTCTGGACTTCCTTATCTATTTCTTCCTTATCATTTCTATTCACTAATTCCTTGATCTGCTCACACTTCATTTCATTAATTAAAATAGCCACTTACATAAAATTTCACAAACTAATATCTGAATACTATATATACATGTGCTGAAATCAAAGGACACAAATTTACATTGCATACTGCTAAATAATGTCAATGCAAACATGATGAAATAAGGATGTTTTGTTAACAAAATTAGCTAGGTGGTTCAATGATACAACTTTCTGGTAATAACTCAGAAAGGTTAATAAAAAATTTCTAAAAGACACTGATATATATATATTAAAGTATGTAAAATTTTAATTATTTATATTTTTATGATACTTTTATACTATTTTGATGGAAAATTAAATTTAATTATAAAAAGCAAATTGTCAGTCTTACAATTTTAATTACATTTTTAAATATTTGTTTATAAAAGCAATTGACCAAATAATTGTATGTACAATACATATTATGGGTTCTTTCTTGCAATGTTTAAATACTATATTTATATAAAATTATACATATGGACTCATTTCAGGTAAGTATCATGTTTTGTTTTTCCACTTCTTATAAATGTCATTATTAAGATATATATTTGACAATAAATTGTCAATAATTATTTATTTTGTTATGATGTAAGAAGAACTAGATTTAAAATTTTATAGAATAATAGGATTTCCATTATCAGGAAAAAACTTATTCCTAATAACCACTAAGTACAATTATACTTCATGTTTTTTATTATTTAATTAAAAATATAATTGAGACATTAAAAAAATCTTTAATTTTAAAACTAACATACTTAAATGTGCAATCTATGGGAAATTTAAAGTTAATACATTTTAAAATGTTTAAATTCTTTATTCTTTATTTTTGTTTTATGCTAATTATTATATATTTTTAGTTTTATCATTTTTATGGTAAGTTAGTTTTATAGAGCATTTAATTTTTTTTTCATGATGCATTATTAAATTATTGTATAAAATTGTATATTCAATTTTTGCATAAAAAAATCAATATGATATTTTCAATAGACCAGCTTAATATAGCTCTAGATCAATGCAGCAAAATTGTAATATTGTTCATAAACGGCATATATATATATTCAATAGATGAAGCTTTACCAAAATCTCCATATGTTTACATAAATGTCAAAAGAGTCAGAATTCATTATCTCTTTCGTTGGCTCCACCAATGAAAGAGATAGTGAATTCTGACTCTTTTGATGTTTATATAAACATACACTTGTACACGGAGATTTTGGTAAAGCTCCATCTATTGATCATAAATTGCAAGCAATAGCAAGTTATGTGATTTATAACTTGTTTTGTTTTTCATAAATGTACCTTTGAAGGTTTTTGCAATGATATATATTGCAGAGGCTTTTACTATGTGGAGGAACTGAACTGATATCAAACCCATATAGCTATCTGGCTTGTTAGGCTGAGTTTGAAGACATTATGTGTCTGAAAAATTCATGCTTGCAAACTGGTAGGAAATTGTTTCATAAATGCTGAGAGTTAGTGTTTATATCTAGTTTCTTATTCCTACCCTTCACTGATGATAGCAAATTAGCTTGAAATCAGCTGATCTGAAGATGGAGCCAATGAAAGAGATAGTGAATTCTGACTCTTTTGACATTTATGTAATCATACTCTTGTACATGGAGATTTTGGTAAAGCTCCATCTATTGATCATAAATTGCAAGCGATAGCAAGTTACATGATTTATAACTTGGTTTTTTTTTTCATATATATATGTAATTGAACTAATTTATATATTGTTATTGTTAACATTTACCATTATTATAATTTAAAATGTAGCTTTATAGCATATTTTTAACAAGTAAGATATTTTACATGGACACACACACACACACACATATATATATATATGAAATAATCCCAGTGCATATTGCTAGTAGAAAATAAATATGTAACAAATCACTTCCCGATCAATGCATTTGACAAGACATTTACACCTGATACTATCTCTGGTTCAATTATAATACTTGACTATACAACAATCCATAGCTTCTGCATTTAAAATATGAAAAATTATGTTGTATTGAAAAAAAAATTCAATGCTGCCACATTGGATTGTAAATAATCTTAAAATGACATTAATGCAAATGGCAAATTTTATTCTAGATACTCACATTATACTCTGTGCTTATTTTTTGCTATGTTACAGTAGCTGATAACATATTAATTTATTGTAAAATGTCTGCAATTAGAAGTTTCCGAATTTAAAAGCCCTAGACTAGGGGTAGATAACTTTTTTCCTATCAAGAGCCATTTGGATATTTGTATTATTTAGTGGACTATGCAAAACTATCAACTTAAAAATTAGCCTGCTATATTTGATCAAAAATTTGATTATTTTATATTTAATCATTAGGAGTGGGAAACCTTTTTAATTGCTCAGCCAATTTCAACTTTCCCTTAAAACAAAAGCCATAATTTTTTTGTGCATTAAAAATAAAGTAATATCATTATTATTAACAACTGTTCCACATTTAATGTCAATTTTTCTAAGTTGTCTTGTAACTTTTCTTCATGAAATATTGTAACCAGTTGTACTTGCGAACAGAATTCAGCCAGCAGGCCGAGGACCGACGGACGAACACCCGAGTCGACCGCACTTCAACCGTAAGCCAGGATTCCAAGACCAAGACCCTATGAAGACCACCTTGAACTTACACGTAGTATACCTCTTTCCACACGGCCGACATAGGTCACGGAGAAGCAATGAGACTCATAACAAAACAAATGGAATTTATTAACTGTATATATTTAAAACTAATTAATGCATCGGAAATCACATATATAATATAGAGAATTTTGAATTGGATTGAAACTTAATTTAAGGGAGGAAGAATTGTTTATTTTTTTCCTTGGGTTATTTTTTTTTTTCCAAGGGAGGGTTCTAAAATTAAGTATAAAAAAAATAAATTATATTTTGCATCATTTTTTATATCTTTCTTTTTAAATTTCTTTTTTTTTCATATGTTATTAAAAAAAGGGAAGTATATTTTTAAAAAATAAAAAAATATACTTATTCAAGTTTGTATAATAAGAATTTTTTGTTAAAGTTCCATTTAAAATTAATAATTAAAAGTAAAATATCATAGGTTTATTATTTAGAGGGTTTGAGGCTTAGCTATAAATATTATTAAAAAGAGTTTTTCTTTCTTTTTATTTGTTTATTTTAAAAAAAAAAAAAAAAAAATAAAAAATTATTAAATTTGTTGGAAAGTAGTGATTATATAATTAAGAAAAAATTTTACTTTATTTTTAATAGATTTTAAAAAAATATTTATAGTCAAGGAAATATATATTAAGAATTTTTTAGTATGAGTGATTTTTTCTCTTTTTTTAGGGTTACTGGTGTGGTGGTTTTGGTGGAAGTAACTTCTCTGGGTTATTTTTCCTTTTTCATATAAAAATTTTTCTACTGGTCAAAATTTCACGTTGTTTTGTTCAGTATAAAGCATATCAAAGAGGAAAACTCATTTATTGGTTTAAAAGTAAAGATCTAAGATTCCACTTTATCTTTTAAATTTTATCCCCCTTAATTTCATCTATAAGTTAAAAATTTTTAATTTGAAATAGTGGTTGTTTCAAAATGAATTCCTTTTAGGTGTTATAACTTTTCTCTGATTATAATTTTTAATTAAATCAATTTTAATCATTTACGATATTAGATTTTATTTTTAATTAGTCAGGAATTTTGTTCTGTTTTATAATTTATTGTAAAATCCTGCTTAAACATATTTTTAATTAGGAGTCCCAAACTAATTTAGAATCAATTAGCTAATTATTTTAAAATTGCTTTTCTTTTTAGAACTAAGGAGTTCATATACTGATACAATTGTTTACAGCAAAACTTTACTAAACTTTTAATTCTGAAAATACTTTTATTTTTAGAAAAAATCTTTTTCTTTTTAAAAAAACTTGTCAGCATTTGAATAATCACCTTTCAATTGTTTTTACATTAAATTGGTTTATAATAAAATGAAACTTAAAATTTAATAAATATTTTAATCACGCCACTATGCTATATATGTATATTCAATATAGGTGGATTATATTCCCACATACGAATTTAAGTAATAAATTAATAAATTGACGCTACATTATTACTGTTTAAAAATATTACGCGATAAAATTATACGCTATAACTCTGCAATACTATTCACTTATAGGTTCTTTCGTATGTGCGTATATAATGTTTTATATAGCCGTGATTGATTTTTAGCTTACAAATCTTAATTTAGACTTATTAAACAGGTTTGAACTTAGCACAGACGAGTGGGTTATTAGGATGGTTGGTGAAATGGTGAGGGACTTGAAGACAACCGTTTCAATATATATATATTCTCAAATTATTATTTTTTTATGTTCTGGACAAATAAATTTTACAGCAACTAGGATGCTGTCTTCTACAAACTTCCTTTCAGAAAATTGTTTCAAATTTTTTGACTTGCTTATACTAAACATGTCAGCCACTTGAAACTTCTTTTCAAGTTTTCTATTTAAACATTTTTTCCCCAACAATTTTGTTGCAATCAGAATGTTTTGATAAGTAGTGCCTCTTAATGTTACATTCTTTATTAACTGAAATACTTTCTAGTTATATTAGGATATCAATTTATTATTTCTATGTTAAAAAATGTGTTGAACCTTTTTTTTTTAAATATGTAATTTTCTGTATAAATTTTTCCAATCTTATTCAGTGTAATCATCCCAATAAAAAAAATTAAATACAAAATAATAATAATAAAATTTAAGTAAAATTCTAGGTTTTTTTGCTAGTATATCTCTGTCTATGAAAATCACTATAAAATATACAAAATGTCCTCAATGTTGTAGATCAAATCTGTAGTCAGATAAATCATACAATATTGATAAACTGTCGGAACAATGAACTACTGATAGAATAAACTAGAATTATTAGAAAGGCTGGAGAGGAAAAAAGATATTGTTGAGAAAATAAATATTTTATTTTAGTTACTTCTTAGTATAATATTTGTACTATGCAAGTGTTTAACTTTACATTTTATACAGGACATTTTTAAAACTGTCCAAGGTCTAGATTGAAAGCTCTCAAGGGACAGAATTGGGCCTTGAGTCTGAGATTTTCCACTTCTGCCCTAAATTAATAATATTTTATATATAATTACATACTGGATGCTTTTCTCAGCTATCAGCAGGCTCCACAGGCAATAGATAGTAATATAGCTTTAGATATGAAGGCCAACTGTGACTGGAAAAAAAATACTTCTTACCAAGAGCTTTTGCTGTTTTGCAGGATAATTAGTTCATCAAAGGCTAGATACTGTTTCTAATATAAACAATCTTTTATGTCTGCTCTTCTTCTTTTTCAATCACTTAAGTTATCATAGGCCCAGTCATATGAATTTCTCATGCCATCAGACATATCATTATATTAATAGTCATAATGAGAATGTGTGTTAGTGCAATAACATTTTTATTTTTTAATTACATATACAGTATCACTTCTGATTTTTTTTAACATCAAGCTATTGAGAATTAAGAAAGCAATTATAGTAAGCTGGCAGTTCTTAATTATGAATTTTGCTCAAGGTAATGTCAGTGAGACAAGAGTTTCATCTGGCAAATATTGTATGTTTAGTTAGCCCTATTTATGAAACTCTCTGCTTACCATGGTAATGGAAGGACCTAAAAAATGTGTCTAAAATTGATATCACACAGTGTAGCTAGGTTGTCATGCCTGATGAATTACTCATTTGCTGTAGAAATCATAAAAACTGTAATAGTAATATCAGTAGTTACTGGTAAAGTAAAGGCAATCATAATATTAAAAGTGTTATAAATCTATTTTTTTCTAAGCTTAGGTACATTGAATGTACACATTTACATAATACAAATTCTTCAAGACTACAACAGAGAACTGCACTAATGGTTAAAGAATTGTCAATATCTAAGACTGATACAGCTGCTCTTACCGAAACATCCTGCAAAGGAATGAATTTAGTAAAATGGATGGATACAATATTTTTGGAAAGGCAAGTCAGTCAAGTTGTGTTGGATTTGCTGTAAAGTATAATTTGATATAGGTCTTCTATTGTTGGAATTCCTCATTGCATCATTGGCATGTGCTTATTTTATTAGGGTCTATGCTCCAACCTTAAAATCAGAATATTCAGAGAAGGAGATAGCACTATTATAACAATACTATTAAAAGACTGAATTTTTCTTCCTGGGAATTTTAGTGACATGTTAGTACAGAAAGTAGACTTTGGTCAAAAGTCATTGGAAGTAATAATATTAGAGCTATAAATTTTATGCACAAGTTTGTTTAGATAGAAAAACCACTATAATGGAACATGGATGATGCATCAACACTCATAACAATGGTATTTAATAGACTACATTATAGCTAGGAGTCAGAATATGAGAGTTCACATTAAGCAGCATTCAGAAGTTCAGGATGTTGTACATGTCATAGATTAGTACCATCCAAGATTAAAATGACAGTTGCATAAAAAATAGATCTTATTCCAATCACATTTATAAGAAAATGGATGTTCATTCTTTAGAAGAATTACATATTTAATTTCATCAGCCTTAAATACTAAAATTGTTCATTTGAATATTCACAGATTCTCTTAAGAAGTGTTTTATACATACAAGTAAATTTATTTTTCAGTTCAAAAAGAAGAATCATGATTAGTTTTCTGATAATAATCTTATTATTAATTACTCGATTAAAAGAAAACGTGGCATTTTCTGTTCACCAGAATAATAGATTAAATGTGGAACTATATGATAAATATAAAAATCTAATGACTTCCAAGAAGGCTTAAAATTATTAGTAGATTAAAACTGCAAATAAGATTCAAATATTTTCTGATCATGATCATTCTAGATCTTTTTTTGATACATTGAAAGCAACACATGGACTGGAAAATAGTATCACAATCCTATTAAATCCAGAAATGGCTTTCTATTTTATGATGGCAATGATATTTTGATTAAGTGGAAGAAGTATATTGATCATCTTTCAAATAATGATTCAAGAATTGAAATGACAACTTGTAATAATATATTCATTTTATCTGATTTAGATTTGGACAAAAATAACCAGCTTAGTGGACTTAAAAACATCTCTTGTAATCTTAAAAATGGAAAGGTTGCAGGTCTTGATGAAATATCTGGAGAAGTTCTAAAATATAATGGTGATATGTTAGCTTCAAAAGTATTGGAATTGTTTAGAAACCATGAAATTATGCCACTTGATCTCAAGGATGCTTTTATTGTTCAAACTTTTAAAAATGAAGGGAATAGACAAAATTGCAGTAACTATTATGGAAAATCATTATTATTCATTACAGCAAAAGTATTTTCAAGGATTTTTATTGAATATACTATATCCAGTCACAATTAAATGTTTACCAGAGAATCCATGTTGTTTAAGGAAATCAAAAAGAATTATGGTCATGGATTTTTATAGCCAAGCAAATGCAAGAAAAGTGTTGGGAATAAAGAAAAAAATTATATATTGCTTTCATTGATTTGGTCAATCTAGTTAATTCAGTTAATATGATAGGTCTGAGGCATTGTTTAAAATTAGTTGGCTATCCATCAAAATGTATTCATAATATATAGTTTCCATATGATGGGATGAGAGGAAGCACTATTACTCGAGATAGAAAATCTGAAGCATTTAAAATAAACATTGCTGTTAAACAACAATATGTACTTGGTTTTGTTTTTAATTTTTCTGTCAGTGGCATTTGGAATTGTTTATAGATGATCTAATCAAACATGGATCAAGATATGATACAGAATTAATGGTGGAACTTTTAATATGAATTAATTAAAACTGAAAATAAGACTTTTCTCTTCTTGGATTCTGAATTTATAGTTTGATGATGACTGTGCTATTTTTGCCTAATTAAAAGATGATTTACAGAATATTTTTAATGTTTTGAATGTAACATGAAGATTTTAGTTTATTTATTAATGTTCTAAAAACTCAAGATCTTTACCAACCAGTGATTTAATGAAAATCCTCAGTAACTTTTAGCTTGGATGATTATGCACTTGAAAATATAAATCAGTTTAAAATACTTTGATCATTTTATTAGTAAAAAAGTAGACTTTGATGTTGAGGTACACAACAAGACTTTATAAAGTGCTGCTGCTACTTTTAACTACTGCAATTAATTCATCCATGCAGACAGTTATTTTATCCAATTGATAGTGTGGAAGTGAAACTTGAACATCATGTCAGTCCAATATATTAGAAAAATTTTATTTAAAGATGCTCTGTAAAATTTTAAAAACACAATGGCAAAATCATAAAACTAATTAATATATTCTTCGGTTTATTGGATATAAAACTATAAAGTCCACAGATGTAAAATCATACATCTGCTATTTTGGATGTGTGAAATAAATGAATAATGGACAATCTCATAAAAGAGTTTTATGGTGAACTTAAGAATGGTTTTTATGGGATATAGAACCCCATCTACAAAGATATTCTTCCCATTGTAAAGATATTGGAGAGAATAGAATATATTGAAGTGCTACAATTAGATACTGGTGTTGAAGTATTTCAGAAAACAAGTTTTCTATTGAAGAAATTAAAAGACGGCATCATAAATTATGAAGCAAACCAAAAAAAAATGGATCAGTATATTCTATATGTGGCATATTTGTGGTTAACAGATTGGTTTATATAGTCATCATAAAATTCATTTCTTGAGTACTTTTTTCCTTTTCTTTCCTCTTTTCATTTTTGGTGGGTTGGGAGTGGGGGGAAATTGGATTGGCCATACTTGTTTATGAATGACTGTTTATTATTATTTTTATTATATCAAGTTTTTATTTTTTATTTTTATATAATATTAAGCAGGAATTAGTTGGAAATCATAAAAAGTTTAAAAATTATTTTTATCAACCAATAATAAAAAATCTTATTTGAAATGTAAATTTTGAAACTATTTTCATTTATAGTTCAATTACAGATTTTTTAAAAATGCTCTCACTATAATTTATCTTATTAAAAATAATGTTGTGTACAAATATTGTAGGAAGAAAAAAACAATTTAGAAATTAAAGATTAGTTTTATAATTAAAAATGGAAAAAAAATTATTTGATATTAGTTAACATTTTTAAATTTCAAAACAAACAAATAACATCAGAAATAAGAAATGGACTCTGAAGATATATTTTAAATTAGCTTATCATTTGGCCACGTCTTAATATTCTCTAAATTCCTCTGTCATTATTTTATATTTATTTCATCACAATTCAATTTTTAAGTGCTACATTTTTTGCTTGTATTCAATGATAATTATTTTTAGATAAATAAATTAGCCCTTTATCTAATAATAATTCAATTGCCTGGAGGTGCTCTTCTCCAACAATTGACAAATAATACTGTGATATTAAATTAATCAAAATCCAAAGAATTTTAATGCAAATTTGTATTTATTAAGTTTCATTTTAATACTAGTGATTTATATATTATAATTTTGTTTTATGTTCATATATGGCATGAATAATTAAAAAAAATAAGAAATCAGTTTGAGAAATTTGGTGGATATTGTTTACATTATACTAAGAGGAAGTGGTAAAGATTTTTATTTCCATAGCTACTATTTCAATTTTATAATATTAAAAATATGTTTTAGATATATATTATATTTTTCTAATAAAGTCAGATTGTAAAAGGTAAATTCATTCTTTTAAAATACTTACCCTAACTTAATCATTTGGAAAGTAATGTTTTTGATATTTTTCCATAAACTTTTTTAAATTGAAAGCTAACTATATAACAAATTGACTTATAATTCAAGACTCGATTTAGCAATGTTTACCAATATTCAAATGCTTGATATTATATTATTTTTAACTGGATATAAATTTAAAATTATATTTTACAACAACATATCACTTCTTATTATTTATGTATGCCCAATCTTGTTTATTTAATTTTATCTTCTGTTCCTTTATACTTACATAAGTTTTTAAATATATTTTACTTGTAAAGTATTATTTAACATTCTTACATTTCAATAATGTAAAAATTAAGACATTTAACTTCAACTAGCCACTTAACTTATCCTGGATTATAATTTATAACATAATATATGATTATCAATATTTATTATTGTACTACCTAAAGACAATATTATCATCCAACGTGTATAGAAAATATAGCACTTGTATAAAAGATTTTCTGCCTATAGATTGAGTATATCAGTAATTTTTGTATTTTTTTAAATAAAATCTATTTTTAATATATAGGGTTGAACACAGACTTTCACATGACCCACCACTCTCCAAACTATCTCATAACACTGATACACTTGAACACATGTATTGTATGTTGAAAAGATAAATAATCACCAATATACGTATTTCATGCTAAACCTGCAATCATCAGTTGGTCCAGATTATCATCTCTACACATATATGCTATAAGTGCTCAGATATATATTACGATAGCCAAATCTTATACTTTAATGGACAGGCTTCAATCTACTCCACACTCCAACTTTTCAACCGTCTATCCAATTGAAAATCTGATGATGGAACGCTCAAAGGCCACCCTGTGGCCAAGATTCTTAATAAGTATTCGTATGTGTGTGCATATATATATACATACACATTAGTGTATTCACAGTATATTAATGTTGTAAAATGTAACTAAATAAAAAAATTAATTTAGGAAAAAAGTCATGAAACTTTTGAACAGTTCTATGAGACGTTTTTCCATAAAATTAATCAAAAATAAATCAAATATTTTTTTTAGTTCATTCTTAAAATACTAATATTTAAAATAAAAGCAATTGACTCTCATTTTATATTTTACTTTGAATTTCAAAATATTCCCAATGTTTATTAAAATACCAGTGTAATCCCCAGAGTGCGCTATGTGTCTTTAGGAGAAGGTTAGGAGTTCAATTCACATTAGGATCAATAATCAAAAATTTTAAAAACCAAATCTCGTCCCAGGAGACTATTTTCCATTTCATTTAGTTTTAATGCGTTTCAATATGAATGATCTTGAAGGTGAAATAAAAAATATTGCATTGTTTAAAGAAAATACAAATTAAAAATGGATAATCAATTTAAAGTGAGAAAGAAAAAATAGCTTAACTTTAACATATTTAAGAAATAAAAACTGACTTAATTATAATAACTTTAGGAAATAAATGTAAAGATTTTAAAAAAAATTTATATATATATTTCCTTTTGAAATTAATATGTATATATTTTAAGTATGTTTTAACACAAATATGTAAACGTTTACTATGTATATATGGGGAGTGTTTAGTATGATGGGTTTTTATATTATAAAGATGCTAAGTTATGAAAATTAAAAAGATCAAAATAATTAATGCGATATTGTTTTGGTTAATTTGAATTTTGCATCAAAAAATATATAGGAATACAGAAATAAGCCTATAATTAAGCATTATATTTTTAATTAATTAATAATTATATTTCTACTAATTACATTTCTAGTTCATCACATATTTAAAATTATATAAAATGTAAATATAATTAAATTAAGTAATACTGCATATAGTTCCACCTTCTCGATAACATATGATTCCGAGAAATGTCACCTATATTAAAATTTGAAGATAATAGTGAACCATATTTTATGTGTTTTTAACAAATATATTGCAACGGGCCGGGGGGGGGGGGTTGCTTGGGAGAGAGGGGAAGAGCATCTTACTATGATCTTCGGGTAGGATGTAAATGATTACGTGATGAAATACATAACCTATGATTATATCTACTTACAATAGACTAGCTCTGTATTTTTTTTTTAACTTAGACACAATTTGGGTTAGTTCATCCAGTTCTCACCTCTTTCTGGCTCCATTATACGACGGTATTCAAACTCAGGGAATTATTGCTTTTGACTTTCTTATCAGGAAACGAAATCACACTAATTAGCAACTGTTACATCTATATATAAATGATAATTGATTATCTAAACTCTGTAAATATCTTCTAATATTATTGCACATAGAATAAAGTGGGTGTGTGCATAAATGTATATATTGAAGATTATCAACATCGATTGGTATAAATATATCTATGTTTTTAGTAATAAGAATAATGATAATAAATGAAATAATAATGTTGGTGGTTGGTATAAAAATAATGATGAGCTAGAAACCAGATTAAAGTAACAAATTCTTTTAACATTTATTGATAACAAAAAAAAAAATAAACAAAAGTTTAATAATACTGAATTATATAATCTGCTATATCAAGGATGAGTTTCTATGACATTATTATTCAATCATGATAATAATAAAAATCCTTATCCCTAAGTCCATGGTAGAAATTCATGTGCTTGGCATAAGTTATTTACAAAGACATATATATATATAATATTTACATAACCATGGATCTAACTGGCTAATCAATCCTATTTATAGTCACATCATAAAGATCCTAGTTGTCCAGTTCATATCAACAATGGTAAATCTTATTGAGAGTCCCCTCTATTTATAGATGTCTCTAACATTAATAGAAAAGAAGCATCCATACAAGGTTGTTAATCAATTATACAAAAAACCACATAACAAAGATTAGTTATAAATAAACAAACTAACATCAATTCTGTCCTGCTTTATAGTGTATGTGCTTAATGTGAGATAATATTGAAATCTTATCTTTTTATTTCACATTATGCTGTCAATGTCAATTTGTTTGGGAAGGCAAATTGTTCTAGATTTTATTTAATAGCAAAAAAGAAATATCTAGTTAAATCTAATAACTTCTCCTTCTTACTTTCATAATAAACTTTTCCAAAAAATGTGAACATGTTTGCTTCCAAGTATGGAAATGAAAATTTAAAAAAATTAACAATAATAGAAAATTAAAAAAATAAATTTTTTCAATCATTCGTATTAATTAAAGTTTAATGAGTCTGCTGGAAATGTCCTTCATATTAGTAGTCTCTATCATTTTCAAAATAGATCTCTCTAGATTAAAAATAGAACATTGTTCTCTCTCTAAAAGTGGCATTCTTCTGATTAGAACAATGGTATAGCAATCCTGTTCAGATGATTTTCTCTTGAGTTAAGGGAGGCATCTTATAAAAGACAATGGATATTCTTCAGGCTTTACAGCAATAAACAGATGAAGTCACTATGTTTTCATGGCTCTGGTGGTGATGTTCTATCCCCTACAGTATTGTTGCTGTTAACCAGAACACATTGTATAACAATATATATTACATATGTAGTTCATTCAGTTGCAATTGGATATTTAGTAGTGATATATATATAAGAGAACAATTATTTACTTTTTTCCCCCTTCAATTGTTGATAACTATTTACTTTTTTTTCTTCATCTTACAAGAATAAAATTAAAGTTTCTTAAGGGAAAAAAAATCTTTTTGCTTCTTCGAATTACCTTGGCTACTTATAACTTTTTAATTTAATTTGCTGATTTGGATTCTATTAACTTTAATGCTATACAAAAAATCCAAATACATCCATCCATCTTTGCATTCAACTTTTTAAGCATAACGAAGTTGGCTTTTATTTAGCAAGAGCATTATTTGAAAAGAGAAAAGATGAAGATTCAAATTGCTTTTATAAAACATTCAGTTTGAAAATGAGATTTAGCTCATTTAGCCTTTGATGTATTGAATCTTGCATTTCCTTATATATTGACATAACTTCCTGTTGTTGTAGAGATTTTGCTTGCAGTATTGGTATTAAAACAATAATTTATTCAAGTTTTAATTTTGTTTCTGCAGTTGGTTGCTACGTGATTAAATTTAGATTAGGTCATTATTTTGTGCATCTTATGTAAATGTCTTAGTTATTGTTCTAATCTAATTAATGACATACAACATAAGTTTTTGACTTTAGTGTTATATGTTTGACCAATTTTTCTTTAGAGTATTTAATCTAATTGTTTAATAATTTTTATAACCTTTTTTATTACAGTAGAAAAATTAAGTTTCTGTGGAATTTAGTATTTTAGCTATTAACAAAAAAAAAACTTGTTATATATATATGTGTCTAAAAAAATAACACTGGTATGTGCTTAGCAATTTATAGGTTAAGCCAATATTTTCAATGGCTCCAATTGGTAGTATGGCCTAACATAGGATGGTATGACAGGGTTGTAAGCTATCCTTATAATATATATACACACAACTGTAAATTATATTAGAACACTCCTCACGCTTAAATAAATCAATAGAATATCACTATTCTGTTTCCAAGACTGCCAAATTGTAATGTTGTCTTGACAACAAATTACTGATATTCTATTGGCTTATTTAAGCATGAGGGCTGTTGTAAATAACTTACATACGATAACCATTTAGTTATTGATGCTTAGAATTTATATAGATGTGTGCACATTTTATATATTTATTGTACACAAAAAAATTAAAATGTAAAAAAAAAAATTAATTTCATTATTATTTTTTTAAATTGTGAATAACTGGAAGCAAGAATATTAAAATTGTGGATACAGGGTATATACAAGTTGTTTGTCAAATTTACTCTCCACAATATTTCAATGATATACTGAATCGTGAATGTGGAATGAAACAACATGTTTATTTTTATTGCCATATTAATGAATTCCATATTGATCTTTCTCCTTTTTGCAAAATAATAAATTTATAATTATTTTGAACAAAATATTAACCAATAAACAGAAGATATTTTTTGGCATTTAAAAAAGTAATAGCAGTCCTACTGATAATCTGAACTTGTAAGAAAATTAAATTTTAGCTTTAGTTTATACATCTTAATGTAATGTGTAGTCAACCATGAGCTACATGATATTAAACTACATGACTTCTCTTCATTAAGTAACATATTTCAAACATGAATTTATATGCAGTAATCACATTTTCTTTGTGATTTAAACATTATGAAAGGATGTTTTTTGTAATAGTATTTTTGTTTGGTTGTTTTAACAATTTTTATTTTGCTTTGCAGAATTACTTGTTGGCAAATATAACTGGTCTATGGAAGGAAGAAATTACTTCCTTTGAATAAAATGCTCCATAAAAAATTACAGTTTATTAATGGCTGAACAAATAATTATTTTTCCTTGAAAAATATGTCCTCTAACAAAAATGTTTAATTTGAATATCACACGACAGAGTTATGGACAAACATTTAGGGATTTTATATATAAGATCTTAGTGCAGTGTCAGATTGTGATTTTATTTAGAAGGTAATAATCCCTTCTCACTTGTGCCATATTATAAAATCAGTGATGCTAAACAAAGTAAATTTTAATATTTCATAAGTGATAATAAGATTATTAAAAGAAAGAAATGTTAAGTGAGTGATTTAACATATATTCACACTCTCATTCCAAGAGACTTAATATTGGCCTATATAAGTGTATTTAGGTTTGAAAATAAGATGGTCATTCTTATTTTTTCAAAGTCTTTATCTTGTGGCTGGAATTTTCACATTGATGGTTTTATAATATGATTCAAGTGAGAAGGGATAATATATTATCTTCTAAATAAAATTATAATCTGACACTACATTAGTAAAATTCATTGATCATTACATAGTTTAATATTTTATAATATTAGCATGAAGTAAATTTTAATATTTCATAAGTATTAATAATATTATTAAAAGAAATGGATGTAAAGTGAATCATTTAATATATATTAATGCTCTCATTACAATACACTCAAGATTGCCCTATATAAGTGTATTTAAGTTTGAAAATAAGACAGTAAAACAGTCATTCTTATTTTCTCAAAAACTGTATCTTGTGGCTGAAATGAGTGTATCCTCACATTTAACATCACTGATTTTATAGTATGACACATGTGAAAATGAATTACTATCTTCTAAATAAAATTTTATCATAATATATAGCATGTTAATGTTTTTTAAATTGCTTGGAAGATCTTTTGAGATTAGAGCCTTCAAGTGACAGGTTAAGCACAGTAGTACAATTGTTATTTTTATACAGTATTTTTTGCAACAAGGAATAATTGCAGAAACCATAGCTCTTTATTCTATCACTTCTTATAAAGTATATCAAATATTAATTCTAATAAAATATAATATAAATTATTTTTTTTCTAAATACAAATATAATTTGTTAAAAGTAAAATATCATAAATATCATTCCTTTTTTACTTCAGTTTTATGCAAAAGGAAATTAATTTCATGTTAGCCAAAAGAGGAGGTACTGTATAAAAATTATTTGAATTTCATGTTAATAAAAAAAATGATATTGTACTTGAACTATCACAATTAATATGGCAGCAACACTCTACCTTTTGGGTTCCATGCACCATCCAAAGAATATAAAAATTTCTCCATACCATCACTCTTTATCAAAAATTTAAGCATAAAAAAAATAAATAAATAGGCAAATAAAAAATATTTATACCAGTTTTATATTATTTGACTAAATTGTTTAAATATAATTTTTTCAAAAATAGTTATCTTTTGCATACCACTTGTATGTTCATTGAATACCATCAATAGTATGTATATACTAGATTGAGAATCATTGAAATATAGCAAAATATCTCTGTTTGTCACATAATTTAATTTTTGTAAAATGTACAATAATATATTTTTTTAAAATCTTGATTTATTTTTAATACATTGCTATTTTTTTAAAAAATAAATTCAAATAACTTCCTGTCTATACATAGACAGTGCATTAACATCATCACAATTCATACTACTCTTAATAATCAAGTTTTGTTTTCTCTATTTGTCTCCCCTTAATTGTGCTAAAAATAATGTTAATTAGCATTGACATTTTCAGGATTTGGATTTTGCTAACTTTCCTATATCTAGAAGATCATACTTTCCTATTCCAAGCAAAAATTTTCCTGCTCGAATCACATGATATACTGTAATATTTGTTTTTTACTTTCTGATCCAGATATGTTTTTAAATTCATTGCATTATACATATAACACTTTTATTTTTAAATAATTGCTTAAAATAGTTAATAATTTATTATGCTTCATGCATTTTAAATTTTGTTTTAGTAATTTGTTTTTTTAACATATTCCCTTTACTTACATATTATTTTTATTTAATTTCTAGATTTCTTATATCCATTTATTGTTTTTTTTAATTTTTATTAAAACAAACTTTATTAAACCAAAAATAAATAAATAAATAAATAAATACATAATATTGTATGATAAAAACAATAAGCAAATTAAAGTTCAATAGGCAGAATCTGCCAAGTATTAACAAGTAAATAAAAAAATATAAAAATAGAATAAAAATACAATTATATATATATATCTTTTCTAAAAAAAAAAAAGGGTAATTTATAATATCCAACCTGGTCTTCAAATGTTAATAAGATCCCATGTACTAATAAATAAATCTTGTGATGATATTCTATTGTCTCTTTCTTTTATCGTTCTGATTTTTCTAATTATAATCTTCAGAGGATCTGTACAATTAGAATTAAAAAGAATATCACATCGAGTTAGCCATAAACTATATATTAAAAAAGTGGCACTTCTAATATCAGCAAAAACTCCCGCTTTAATTGCTTGTATCAATACATGTATCAAAGAGCCTTTATGTTTATAAATGAAGCTAATAAAATATCTACAACCTTGCAAATAACTGCATTCACCAAAAATGTGTTCAATCGTGTCTTCATCTCTGCGACATAAACCACATAAACCATCAATTGAAGTAAATCCATGGTGCCTTGTTAAAAAACTACAAGTGGGTAGTGCATTTAAATTTATTTTAATCAGGAAATCAAAGTATTTTGGCTCCAGACCCCACCATCTAAACTTTTTCAGCAAATTAAATGTTGTCAAGTTAAGACTTGAATTAATAGGCACTATTGTTTCATTAATGAGATAATAAGCCTCCTAGTATTGAACTTTTTGTGATTTAGATGGATTAGGAATTAGGTTCATTTTTTTAATTTCAAATAATAATTCAGTCAACCAGCAATTCATTGTTGGAGATGGAGTATCAGTGGGATCAACATCAACTAAATAAAATTCTTGAGGGATAAAATGATTCAGTCCCAAAAATAAGTTGTTATAAGGTCGTATTGTTAAAAGTTACTCAAAGTAGGAAAGACAGATTAATTAAGAAATGTGAGGTTTGGAAATAGGTAGGTTTTTTTTTTTCATTAATAAGAATGATTAATATTAACTCATGGATTTTTCAATAAGCATATTAAAGAACGTTATCTCCAAATAATAGTTTTAATTTAGAAAAAAAAATCTTTCACGTCAAAAAGAAAGTCAAATAATAAATAAAGAAAGTGATGGATACTGAATTTCTGTGTTTTTAAATTATTGAAAGGCAATTATGCAAACATTAACCAAATTCCACTTATAATGGAAACTCATGCCAAATGGTCTTTTTATTAACATAAATGACTGAAAACAATAAAATAAAAATATATTAACAGGAAATAAAAGCAAAAGTAATCATAATTAAACTAGTTACAAATGATAGTAAAAATTATTAATTGAATTAAATTTAAAAAGATGAATGTAGTGGATCTTGACTCATCCTATATTCTAAAATTCATATCATTTGATATTCGCTTTTGTCTTTGTATTTTTTTCATTATGCTCATGTTTTTTTTTCCACAAATTTATATTTATATTTTAGGATTTCTTAGAGGTTTTGATAAATTTTTATATATACTTTTCATTTTTTTTAATATCCAAATTTTCCTTATTTCTTATAACCATTTCTGAATATTCCTAGAAGTTTTTTAGTCTTCAACATCTTTGAATTTTATGTTTATCACTAAATCTGTACTTTTACTATCTTTTTTTTTGTCATTTTATCTACTGCAAAGTCTCTTATATTCTTAACATCAAAAATATGACCATACATTTTTTCATATTCTTAAAATATGGACAACATTGCAATAGGGTTTTTGTTAGCTTTCTTACACAGATATGCATGCTGTTTTATGTACTTGATTATCTGATTCTCCATAACAAAATATATTAGCAAGTTGAATCATGGGATGTATAAGTGAATTAAAGTTTAGAATTCATTATTTCTTAAAACACATTTAACAGTTTAGTGTTTGCTTTTGAAAAGGATGCTATTTAAGTTTTTGCTCAGTGTGAGAAACAATTATTTTAATGTATAAATTTATTATAGTTTACTTGTTGACTTTAATTTATATCACTTTTACAATAGTGTTATTCTATAAAATTATTCTAAAAGCCAATATTATTTCACCCATTATTATCAATTATAACTATTCCTGAGTGAACAGACTGCATTGGAGTATCTTTATATGTGCATGGAGCTTTTAATTGATGTCATTTAATTGACATTCTATGGAATTTTTATATTTTTCCAAAATATAATCTTTTAAATAGACATATTACACAAACAGAAAAAAGTAAAGCAGCATGTTTTATAAGTAGTTCACTGAAGAGAAAAGTTTCTCATAGAGGAAAAATGAAGGTGAAGTCAATATTTATTAATGGCTTGCCAATTTCCAGATGGTGATGATTTGGATGGTTTTGTACTCATGTTATATTCTCTGTTAGATATCTATTTACTGACTGATAGTGAATGGTTAGCTTGTTGTCTAAAGTCAGATATCTGGAAAAAAATTCTAAGCTTTTTAAAAAAGAATATCTCTTGGCCTAGGTTGAATCTTGGGTCATAGGATATCAAGCAAATGTATTATCTGTGAATAAAAAAATCTTTTTAAAATGAAATAATTGATTATTGTTAATAATTTGGTGAGAAAGTTTGTTTGGCTATCATTTTCAGTTCTAATTCTTTGGAGGGTGAGTGCTGAAAAAATATCAGTCATTATATAACATAAAAGTTTTTAATATAAATGATTAGCTACTTAAAAAATCATGTCAGTCAAGAGAACGATTGACAACAACAATCAAGTGACGAACTGAGTTTTTTTTTTTTTTTACTTTGACTAGCTAAGAATCAATCCAGGAAACTTTGGCTTTTGAAGTGATCATTCTGCCAAACTCCTATTACAGTTTCTCATTTGCCATAAAATTCAAATCCTGGAATTCCGGGATAAAATGATTCTATTCCCAGGCTCCTGGGATTTCCCAAGATCTATTATACAAACACGAATTAATCCACTTAGTGCATGTTGTGTTGTTATAGGTGAAGTTTTTTTTTTTTTTCAGTTCAAAACAATACAAAAAAAATTCATTATGAGTTTAAAAAAAAAACATTTTTAATGCAAAAAACTTAAATACAAAATAATTCATTATAAACAAAAGTAAATTCATATTAATTTGAATAAAATATGAGAAATAAAACAGTAATTTTTATAATAATTAAAAAAAAACAACATAAGTTGTCAATGGCGCTATCACTTAAAAATGATCGAATTTTCGTGATGAAAAGACCAGCTGCATAAAAAGCTCTTCCCAATTCAACTGATGTTAATGGGATGGTCATTAATGTGTTATATAATTTTTCTAAATTGTTTGTGCAATTTCTTTTGCTTCAAAAATACTCATTTCCTTCTAGATATTATTGACGTCATATGACATATCTTCTGGATTCTCGACTCTACTCTCACAATTCGATTTTCAAAACGTGCTTAAAAAAATCTTATTTATTCTTTAAAAAGTTTTCTAACCATAAAGATTTGTTTTTAAGAATTAATTTAAGAATAAAATTTTTAAATGTTACTTAAGCACTTCTTTATTTAATTATGTTTTTGTTTATACTAAATTACCCACAGTAATAATCAAAATAATAAAATAAAAGTACATGTGTTCACCAAAAATAACTACACATAAGGGGATTGCCTGAGTTTGAATTTAATAAAGTCGAATTTCATAACATTGCACAACATTTTTGTTTATAAATTTATATTAAAAAGAATTTCAGAGTGGAAAACGAGTTTAATAATAATAGATTTATACTGAAAAGTTTGTAAATTATAATTATAGGTAATTTGAATTTGTATGGTAAATTCTTTATCTGGTAGCACATGTGTTGCCTTTTTCTAATTTTGACCGAAATTTATTATTGAACAAATACATATACTAAAATTTCGAGTGTGAATCTTTTTGATATCTTTAAAAAAAGAAAAAAAATCTTAATAAGAATTAGAACGATTCCCAGAAAATTTGGTTCATCATTCTGGAATAGCAAGATAATTTTTTACACCTGGGATCCAATCATCCCATTTGAGAAGCCCTAACATCTAAGTTAACCTTCACAGAGTAAACTAATAACATCCCAAAAATAAAATTATAAATACAAATCATAGATAAAATTTGAATTTGTTGTATAGCATCTATTAATTTAATTAATAAGTAATAATTTAATATTGATATTTGAGATTAACTTTTCTAATGAATGTGTAACATTTATTTATCCTTTTTAAAAATAAATAATATTTTGTATTTATTTTTTATTTACATACGAATTTTTCCTAATGCCAATGATGAAAAACACAAAAAACACAAAAAAATGGCCACATGGATCATTGGATTATTTAGGAAATATCAGTAGCCCTGTGAGGTTTCATGCAATAGTAGAATTATAGTCTCGAGAGTTTATGATCTATGGATCACTAATTCTTCTGCTGATTCTAGTGCTCAAATACCTTATGAACTCCTGAGTTATAAATTATCTGATTATTTTCATTGCATTAAAGTACCATACCTTTTTTTTTATCATCTATGACTTCTATATTCCATATGAATCAATAAAATTTTGTAATTTTTTATTAACAATTATAATTCACAAATCATTACAATGATATATATATAATCTATGATCAGATTACAAATTTGTAAACAATTTATTGTAAAACTTACTTTATTTAAATATAAAGTATGGATTATTTTATTAATAAAATATGACCAGTATTATTAACACTATGAAATGATAGGTTTTCTTTTCATATACATAAATGCTAAGTTTTTTATATAAGCAAAAGAAAGAAAGATAAATTTGAAAGATGCATAGTATTTAATTGTATTTCTATGATTTAAAAATTCTCTGAAAAATTTTAAACATTATGACAAGGAAATAAGACCACTAATCATCTTCTACTGTTTAGGACATGATGGTACTGAATCTTTTGCTGTGGAAATATAGGTCATCTTAAGTAAGTAACAAATAAACTTTTAAAAAGTATTTTACAGTGAACACCTGTTCAACATTGTAAAGATTGTTTTAAAAACATTATAAAGAGATGCAATATAAATTGTCTTTGTTGGGAGAATATAGTTGAGAATAAAATTCATTGAAGAAATTAATTCTTTATTTGGCCAGTTTTTGCTGTGGTAATGAGTCATTGGTTTTTATTTATTTATTTATTTATTGTTTTTTTTAATAAATAATAAAGTATTCATTGTTAAATCTTTACATTTTCAGAAAATATTTAAAATATGAGTTTAAAAATGAAAAGAAATTTAAAAATAATATATTAATTTTGCAAATGAAAAAAGTAGTATATAGATATAAATAATGAAAAAGAAAAACTTCATTTTGAACTTTCAAATTAAAAAAAAATGTATTTCAACAAAAATGTTTTTGCGCTGGTAAATTTTTATCAATAAAACAAATTTTTGTAAAGAATATATTTAAACAACAAAATTATTTTTTATAATATTATAATCTAACTAATAATTATAAAAGTAACAAAGTAATCTGCATCTCTTTTGTTGTTTGCAAATTACTTTTTTACTAAACAAAAAATATTTTTAAATAAAAATCTAAATCTATACAACACATATTTACTGAAAAACAAATATTTAATTTAATTTTACAAAAATAAATAAATAAATTAACTGTGTGAAAACAAAGTCTTTTCAATTTTTCAAAAGTCAAAACCAATTTTTTTAAAAAAAAATTGCACATGCGCAGTAAAAATTTTTCATAAAATGCTACAATCTTTGATCTTGTTGAATTGACTTTTCACTGAAATATGATGAAATCTAGGTATTTTAACAAGAACTAAACACAATTTAGCTTTTACAATCAAATAAATACTATAGATAATATTTCTGTAGTGTAATTTTCATCACACCACTCTCACAAATGATAGAGCCTGATTTCTATCCACTTTTAACACCTTGTGGAGGGATGTAATCATAAATGCATGGCCACAGACATATTAAAAAGATATATGATCTGCAAAAAGCACATTTCATGCTGAACCAGCAGTCATCAGTTGGCCCAAACTGCAATCTCTTACATATATCTTTATCATTGTTCAGAATATATATAGACAGCAAATTACTATAATTTAATGGATAAGTATCAAATATGTTGCCCTCACAACTTTGTCACAAATCACTTAATGAAAATATACTAATAATTTTTAGTAATCATTTAGTAGACTAGAGATTATCTAATAATGAATAATATTTTTGTAATGCAATTTTCACTACACCATATGTTTATATATTACAACCCCTACCTTGTGTGAGAATGATGTAGTGAAAAATACACTAAAGGACTATTATTCACTATTGAATAATCTCTAGTCTAATGAGTAACTAATAAAAAATATTAAAATACTACAAATAACCGGAAGAAAAAAAAGAATTCTGAGTCCAAATGAAGCATCATTGTTATATAATGTAAGAAATACTAAAAAAAAAGTTAAAAGACAATTTTGCAAGCTGTTAAATAAACAAAGTAAATGACAAACATCTAATATATATATATATGAATGCATTTATGTCATTTTTTTGGCTTTTATCTGTTTCTGTTTTTTATTATTATATTTCTGAAGTTAGAATGGCTGACTCACAAATTGGTGCCTATTACTAAGTATGGTATTATTGGGTATAATAGCTTCTTTTTTTTTAAAAAAAAAAGTTTTGTTATAGTTTATGCAGTAATAAAATATAGTGCTGCCTTTTTTAGTTTCTTTTATACATTTTATAAAACACTTATTTTGCATTAAAAATGAAATTTATACTTTCCTATGCAGTTGTTGGTTGTTGGATTACTTTTACTGTAAGTTAACTACTTTTATATATATATCTTTTTTTGCGTGTCAGTCATTAAAAAGATTGAGATAACTAAAACTATAAACTGTTTTACCTTAACTACTTAAATAGCGTTTAAAACATTTTCAAATCTAAATAAGAATGTTATATTGTTATTCTTAGCAATATACTAAAATGTTAAATAAATGAACTGATTTATATAAATCTTTTAATTAAAAAAAATGTATAAAAAATTAAGAATTCTGTCAGTGAAAATATTTTAAAAAGACAACTAAAATTAAATAACTACTAAATTATATGCTTGAAAAAAAAAATTGTAGTGAAATAAAAAAAAAACATATTTAACATAAAATAATAATCTATACCAAGTTTTATGTGGAAAAAATATAAAGAGCATTAATATTTTTGGCGCAAAATACTCTTTTCAAAGACAAATGAAAATGCATTAATATTATATTTAATGTTAATATTCTCTCCATGTAAGAAATATTAATATAATTTTATATAGATAATTATATTTCAGTGCTGGGATTGTCCTATTTTGTTTAATATTCTAATGGCTTTAATGAGAATGTAAATAATCTTATGGCTTATCAAATGTATATCACTAAGAATGTAAACCCATTCACATAAAAAACAAGTCCAAACATATCTTTATAATAATTCATAGCAAGATCCCAAAAGAACCATTTAAATAAATTTGCAAACTAAGCCCACCTTTTGTTATATCAATGCTAATTTATTTTGTTAAATTGAGGATGATCACTCTTACATAACCTTCACTTTGTTATTTGTAATAAATTAAAAACATTGCTACTCAAATAGGCTAAAACTTTCTATTTGTTATGTTTTTGTTTTTATATTAATCAAGTCATCTTATAATTTCAAATATTAATTTAGATAAACACTTCTATGGCTTATCAAATATATAATGTGAAGAATATAAATGCAATAATAGAATAAACAAATCTGAAAACATTACTATATAACAAATGAAAGTTTAGATCATCTTTAGGTGGGCATTATTCAGTAGTTCATTTAAATGATTCCTTATAAATTTTCATTCTAAATTACTTTAGTAACATGTTCGGAGTTGTTTTTCCATAAATGGTTTTATATGCTTAGAATCATATATGTGATGAGATATAAAATTACTTACAATCTTACTGAAGCCATTAGAATTTCATCTAAACAAATATTTGAAACTATAATCTGGTTTGATTAATATAAAAACAAAAATTGCAATGAATAGAAAGTTTCACAATTTTAGAGTATCAAGGTTTGATTTATTACTATATAACAAACTGAAGATCTGGTAAAAGTCCTCTTTTATCTGACAAAATAGATTGGTAATAATATAATAAAAGGTGGGATTTTTTTGCAAGTTCATTTAAATGATTATTCATGAATACTGATTGTGAATTATCTTAGTAATGTGTTCAAACTTGTTTGTCCTGTGAATGGGACTGTTTAAAGTCATAATAAATAAAAAAAATAATAAAAAGATTCTAATCTTCTCTATTCCAATGATCAATGATACAAAATAAAATATATTATTAAAATGTTTCATAAAATTACCTTAAATATCCCAGAAAACAAAATTTATTCTAGTGTCAAATCTTTATTGCTAAGACAAATAATTTGAATTTTAAAAATTAAATTCTTTAATCACGTTCTTTAATTTTTCCCCCAATAAATATAGAGATATGGACTTTTAGATATTTAATTTTTAGTTTTTATCTGATCTATTGAATCATTTATGTTACAATATTTTTTTCAAGTACTTAAATACACCATTAAGAAAAGATTTTAAAAAATGAAGACATAATTTTTCAGCTTTGTCTTGTTTTTTATTTTATTTCTTTAAAATCATTTAAAACAACATTGCATATAAAACATGTAATATTTAAATGGCTAATGTTGTTATTCAAATTTCAAAAAACAACAACATTCCTTCCAGGATTCACAATTATATTTGAACAAACACACTTTTTAATAAATAAAATTTGCAGAAAGTGCAGTAATAAATTGCAGAACAATATGACTAATATATATGGAAAGCTCATAACAGTTCAATGCATGATGTAAAATCAACCTTGGAAATATTTTTACAACAATATTTAGTGTTGTTGTTTTTTTACAAATAGTGAGCTCATGGCCAAAATACATCTTTGTTGATAGATGATTATCTAGCAATTATTATTTGAAGATAAAAATAACATGTCATTCTGATCTCATCAGCATTGCATTGATTGTGAAGATAAAAAAAATACAATTTTAAGGTAGTATAAATCTTCACTAATTATAATAAAAATTGTTCCCAAACATTTCTTCATATCAATAACAAAATATGTATTATAATTACTTCTCTCAAATGAAAATAATAATTGTAATAATAAAATATAAAAATTAAGGATATCACTACTCAAATAATTCTACTTATCAAACAAATTTAAAAGATATATAACAGGGTTTATACCTACATATACAAGTAAGGGTTAATTAAATTTTTAAAAAATCTAATAACAATATTTGCCTATTTGGTTGGTGAAAAAGCTAAGATGAATGCAAACATCATGCAAAAAAATATTAATGTAATGCATTATCTTATTATGATAATTTTTAATCATCACACAACTTTGCAATATTATTACTCAAGTTATTTTATGAACAAGCAACAATATAAATATTAGAGGTAGAGTTTTTAGTTTAATCTGCCTAACACTCAAATTATATTAAGATATCTTACAAGTAAGCACAATTTTTAAAGGAAAACTTACAGGTTTTATTTTTAAGTTTATGACATGAAACTGAGCATTGATAACATCATATTCATTTTTCTATGCCCCTCTATAACTGAAAATACTTAATCCAATCAAACAGTTTTTTCTATTTATAGCCAAATCTGATCATTATAATTTTCTCCATATGTCAAAACATCAGCCAGGAAGTAAACCCATGACAACTGTTTGCAATCAACTGTGCTGACCTCTCGGCTACCAATGCTAGACACCATTATAATTTTATTTCACAACAGCACAGTCTTAAATAACCAATTACAAATAATGACTTCTACAGCTCTCCTCCAAAAAACAATAGAAAATATTTTTCATCAGGCTAGTAAATTAACAATTGATGATAGTTTAATAGATATTTCTGGTTTAATTTTAGCTAAGAATAACTTGATTTTTTATTTTATATTTGGCGGTAGTAATATTTTTTATAACTGCATTTCTTAGCTACTTCTATAAGATTACCTAATCAATGGACACTGAACAATAATATAAAAAGACAGATCATTAAATTGATTTCTGGCTATTAGCCTTCCATAGTAGAGAGATCAGCGTTTTATCAAAAAAAGACAAATAATGAAAACTAATTTGGGGGTATATTAGGCAATGTTATATAATAACTATTGATTATTCATGTCAATCATGCATAAATTAAGTGTAAACTACAGGAATCATATCACACTAAAATGAAAATGATTGGCCATGTGACACTAATTTAAATCAAACAAGAATTTGATATAACATTATATATTTTTAAGCAAAAACTCTGTTAAATTGAATTTAAAAAATTGTAAAACATAGTAATAACATTTATCTAAAAAATTTAAATTTTTTTTATTATACAGCAATTTAAATGACTATAACCTACATATATGAAATATATATTGCAAAATGACATAAAATAACAAGTTTTTGATTATAATTGATAATTCAAAGTTTACCCAGATATCACAATGATCAAAGTTACAGATAGGGTTTGTAATATTATAAATTTATGAAATGAAATGTTGTGTAATACTTTTAAACCCATGATTTTTCAAGGTATTTTATATAAATAATCTAAATCTCACAGTAATCATTTATAAAACACTGGGCAGACAAAAATGAATTTATAAGCTGACTAATTTTATTTGAGATCTTGGCTACAGGAAAATATAGATTCATTAATTGTTAATTTCTATTTTCTTACCAACTAGTCATTAACACTGTGAGAATTAGCATGTTATGTATATATGTACCTGGAGAAATATATTAGAAAGTATTTATTTATACGTATTATACAAAGCAAACATAAAGATCACAATTACCACTCAGAATAACATTTCTAAAAATAGAAATTCTAATGGAAAACAACCTTCAAAGAGAGCATTTTAAACATAGTATAAAATTACATGTCACAGTGAAAATAAGAACATAGAGAATAAAACACTAAACTTCACATGATCATTATATCCTATGCTTACACAAGCTGGTAAAACATTACAAACTCTTTATATAATCACCAGTGCATGCCATAGTAATCAATGGATGCAAGAAAGTTTGTACATAAAATTACTATCTAGTTTATACTCATCTAATATCCCCAGATTAGTTTCTAGTTTGTGGCTTTCATCATTGAGGAGTCTTGGATCTGAGAGCACTGCATCTGATCTTAGGATCTAATGCAACTTTCTAGCAGCCACGGTTTTTCAGCTTTATACTTAACTAAAAAGATAAAAAGATGTCTGCTAGAGGGTTGCATTAGATCCTAAAATCTAGGTACAGTGTTCTCAGATCCAAGACTCCTTGATGATGAAATCTACAAGCTAGAAACTAGTCTGGGAATATTGGATGAGTAGGCAATAGATAGAGATTTTATGCACAAACCCTCTTGCATTCGTTGATTACTGTGGTTTGCACTGGATGGCACTATTATACGGAGAGTTTGCTACTGTTATAACAAATAGAATAATTGTGAAATTATATTGAGCCATTTTTTTTGTAAGATTTTTACTAAAATTTTTGAAATAATAGTTAGTAATTTTATAATATTGGTATCACCGCCTTTTTAAAATAAAATATCTATCTACAAATACTTTTTTTACATTCTATTTTCCCACATTAATTAATGTCGAAAAAAAAATTCACATTATTACTTACATTAATTATTATATTTGTTAATCATAAACTGTTTTATTTTTCAGATCTTTATGGATCTCATAGTGCTGAGGTAGCAGTATGAATGCTAATCAGGTTTTTTGTTTTTAGATTGTGGGTTCTTAGTTAATGTAATTAATCTTCCAATATCAGTTGGTAAATGAATTTCTAACTATTCATATATAAAACAAGACACTCAAAATCTCACCAACCAGCAATTAATAAGCATGGTGAATAATGACTTATCTTACACTCTTCCTCTATAAATGATTATTAGAAGTTTTTAACCTGTAATTGGCTGTTTAATAATTTGTTTTACTTTTACCTAAATATTAATAGTATCATTTCAAATAAAATATGCTTACAAAAGCTATTTGAAATATATTCTACACTTTTACTAGAAATAAAACAATTTTAGATATATGTTTAAATATGTTACATCAGTAAAAATTGGTTTTTGTAAATAAAAGAAAAAAAGAAAAAAAAAAGCTTTATTTATGTAAAAAGTGTTTTAAAAAAAATTCAAATTTATAAGCAATTAAAATGTAATTTTTTGTTTAAATAAATATTTCTTAAACTTTTTTATATGCTTTGATACATCCATAGCAGCCATTCATAAATGGGTATGGCCAAAATGGGTATGGCCACTACAACTCCAAGGAAAGAAAAGAAAGAAAAATCTGTTATAGAAATAAGTTTTACAAACTAATCTGAAAACCACAAATAATTGTTTTGTTTACTTGATGCAGAATTTTTTTTCTTTTTGAAATACTATAACACCAATGTATTCTATTTTCTACTATATCATTCTAATGGAGCAATCATACCACATCACTTTAAAATGTCTTTGAGATAATGTTTATAATTTAGATGCCCCCCCCTTCCATGAAAACCGTGTTCAAGTTCACCAATAAAATGCTCTTTTAGGAAGCCTTGAATTATTCATTCATTCATTTTAAATGTTCAATACAATGGTGATAGATTTTATAATAGGAGACTTGATCATAACACATTCAGAAAGTTGAAGAATATATTGTTTTTATGATGTTGCCATTGTAGTTTTGAAGTCTTTAAATAAAACTTTTCTTAATGTCTTTATATTGTCCAAGTTTCATTTTCATGTATTAAATTACATAATATTACAAAACTCTACACAGCAAATTTAGTGGAAATCTTTCTTTTTCTGTGACGAAATACTCTTTTTTAATTTATTAAAAGCACTGGCAGCACATTGGAAGTTGTGTTGTCTTACTTCAACATCTAAATCCATTTATATACTTATAAAACTATCAATCACTTAAATTGACTTACATTCTCAAATTGATAAATATATAAAATAAAAATTGCTGAGGATTTTTTCAGTCACTGCTTGATAAAGTACATACAATAGTCAGGATACAGTACTGACATCGACTAAGAAATCTAATGTAGTGCAGTATGTAAGACTAGAGCTAGATTGATTACAATTTGAATCATGACAACAAACAGCTAAGCCTAAACCTTCAAATGTATACATGTAGTCCATGATAGACATTTAATGGTCACATTTAAGATGACTATAGAGACTTATTCTTCATGGAAAGATCATCAAGTTGTGAACCTACTTGCATGACACAGGTATCCTGAAATGTTAATTTCATATATTTATCTTACAGCATTACTTTTTTTTTTTAGTTATTAAGAAGATATTTTGACAATTCTATGTCACCTAAATCAAATGGACTAATTAAGAAGGCAATCTGAGTTTAAGCAAATTTAACTATAAAGATATTCTTAAAATTATAATAGCTTCAATAATTTTTCATTTTAATACAAATATTGATACAAAAAAATCATTTGCAGAAATGCTGATTGGTTGAAAACTATGTATCCATTAATCATAGATGGTCATCAGTAATGTAGAAAATATAGCCAGAAAAATAAAATAACAAAATATCATATAAGTGAAGAAATATATTCCATAACTTGAGAATTGGTTAGAAATAGAATATAAGGTACTGTTAAAATATTAAGAATGATAATCTTGTCTAATAGTTATGAAATCCAAAGATATACAATCATTTAAGAAACTTTCAAACAAAGTTAATTGCAATAGAGACTGAAAAAAATATAAACAATGTTTTTCAGCAATGACAAAAAAAGCTGACTCCCTGACAGAGTAATTGAGATCATTGGAAATATGAGATGAATGAAAGTCTAGAATAGTGCAGCCTTAAGAATATAGAGAAAGAAGTAGTTGTAAAAAAGACAAGAATTGATGCATCTCCAAAAAAAAAAAAGAAACCAAATAATAGTGTGACAGTCAGATGATGTATGTTGGTTTAACCCAGTTCGAATACTAGGTGAAGTACCTCGAGGCCATCCATATGCGAGATATTAAATCAAGAATACTATGACCTCTGCCCTATTTGCCTATTCTCGAGGCTAATTACGAACAAACAACATTATCTGAGACACACATAAATTATTTTCTCACCGGCCACAAAGCTTAGCAACAGAGGTAGAGACATGGACGGGAACACCTACGGAGCTAAATAGTTAAATGTGCAATAAAAGTACTAAGAAACATGTGTTTTGCGTGCCTGGATCATTGGAAAAGTAAAATAAAGCATTATAATAAAATTAGGAAACTCAAGCTTTTGATAGTTAAATAATATGTTTAATTAATGACTTTAAAATATTAAGAATGTTTTTAATGGCCTCCGCTATTCCCCTAAATTAATGAAAAACTAATTAGACACTAAAAACAGATTAAACGATATAATATTTTTTGCAGTCTAAGTCTTTTCTTCCCAATTTTAATAAAATTGGCAACTTGAATCTCCTCGACAAAGTACAATAGTAAAAATCTTTCGCAAAGCATTTTCTAATTGCTTTGCGCTAAAAACAGACAGTTTAAAAATTATTTAAAACGTATATAGCTAAATCATATATACGTAATAAGCTACTGGCGGACAAAAGAGGCGTTATTGAGGAGATCAAGTTGGCAAACAAAGGAAACTTACTCGTATGGAATTTAGAAACATAAATAAAATTGGAAAGAGATTTTAAATGAAAAAAATTAACTTTTAAACTTAACCGCAATGGAATACAAAATATTTACACATGTTAGTAATGAAGAATAGCGAAGGAAAAAAGGTTAAATATAGATAGATGATCACACATATATATATTTAAGACTAGTCTAATAAAATGGTTACATTACAAATATCATTAAATAAAATAATTCATAATATAATTCAATTAAGAAAGGTATGAACAAAAGGGTAGAAAGTAAATAGTTCAATGGAGGAGAGATATGATTACCGTCCTGGTTCCTTGCTCCTGTTCGGCGGCGGCGTGGCTTGATCCAACCGTCGATAGGTATTTGTCCGGACAATGAAAATGGAAATATGTAGCATGGTTTCACGAAAAGTCCTACAGACACGGCACAGAGTTCAGATCACTATTAGGTGGATACTACGGCATTTTGGATGGTATTTAGGAACCTCGGCGATAGGCAAAGCTATTTATTTGCCTAGCCAAGCATAGTAGAATCCATCAAATTCATATGACTTTTAGCTTGAGCATGTTCAAACTTCTCCATGATTTTGAAGACGACAGTTGTATAACTTTTTGGAATAAAATCTCAACAAGCAAAAGCAAAATCTGCAAGAGTTCTCCCAAGAGAAATCTGAATGAAATTTCCAAAAGGGAAATCTGAATGCCAGCAAGAAAACTCTGAATGCCAGCAAGAAAACTTTGAATAACCAAGTCTTTTGTTCTCACTTTTATTTATACCCTCTTTGTCAGCTACCTTCTATTGTTTGTATGGTCTTAGATCTTGATAAGCCCCCATGCTCCTTTGTTTCAAGGTAACATTTTCTAAAAATAACCTTTACTTTTTTACTCTAAATTTCTTTCTTTAAACTTTGAATTTTATTAATTAAAAAAGAAAGAGAAGGCCATCTTTAATTTGCCTTGAATGGGCTAATTAATTAAAAATATACATTCTTTTAGAAAATGTTGGCGGGCTTATCTCAAAATCAAATCATACTAAATATTTGAACAAGATTTAAAAAGAAAAATACATTCTTATTTCTTTTAATAAAATAAGTATTTTATTTCAGCAGAATTTTGCATTAACTCATATATATACGCTTGACGTATATATATATATGTTTGACTAATAGATTTTACAAGTAATTTTTATTAACAGAAATCTAATCTTAGAATGGAATTTATTTAACAAAATATTTAAATGCAATAGAAATTATATAAACGTAATTAATTTTAGCTTTAATGCAAAACCCTGCTGATATTGGACTATAAACTTAATTCAGATCTATAATACTAACCAAATTTATAGAAGGCTATGAAGCATGGATCGGATTTCAGATCCATTGCTTCAATAGCATAATGATTTAAAGATTATATATGTGATTAGGTATGTTGATAATTCTCTAAGGTGAGGAGAAGATAGTTATATTTGGATAAGCAAATAGTTTATACTTTGTGGCTAATTATGAATCAAAATATATAAAATGTGCTAACACGCACAAGCACACAAAGCTAAAAACAAATAAAGCAAATATATATTATTTTAATAACTATTCATTAAATGGCTAAGCGCTTTCAAGGTCCGAGCCCTCATAATCATAGCAGTATTACAAAATATAATAAATTGACTTGGAGTGATGCAAATTTATGCAAATGAAATAATTATGCATTCCATTTCTTGGATATTTTGTAGCAAGAATCTTTTCTATTGATGGCATCGCCATCTCTAGATATAAAGAAAGCTTCTTTTATCTTTCTTTTTAGATCATGCCGCTCTCTGCATACCACCACTGGATTTCCCATTTGACAATCATGCCCAGCTGAAGTACAGTGCTGCGCAAAAACTGAACTATAAGCAGTGTCCAACAAAGCTTTATTATAAGAATAAGTGTGTTGCGATAGCCTAGTGGAGAGAGAGGACCTAGTCTCACCATAATATGATGATCTACAAAATTTTTCAGGGCAGGCAATATTATAGACCACTTGAGGTGTCAGCGAGGGTGGGAGGCAGTCTTTGGTATTATTAATTAATTTTTTAGAGTTAGGAGGTGTGTGAAAACATAACTGGTATTTATTATTGAAAATATTATAAAAACATTTATGCATACTAGGCTGCTTGTCAATGTTAGGGACTTTATCATTTATTTTAGCAAAAAACTGTTTTATCCTCCTGTCAATTACACTCACATCAAAACCAACTTTTATTAGGTCGTCCCTATATGATGTGAGGTTAGCTTTTTTATCTGCCTCAAATTTACATAGGTGCATATTTCTAAATAAAAACGAGGTTAAGCCAGAGAGTTTGTGGTTAGTTGGTGAATTGGAAAGGTGGGAGTGTCATCTAACATCAAGGGGTTTGATTAGCATTTTATAATTAATATGTGTGTGTTCTTGCTGCATATGTAGGTCCAGGTATTTAACTTGTTTATGGGCATTTTCATTCTCTAAGTTAAACGTAAGCCCTGTAGTGTTTTGAAGTTCATTTTTTATTTGTAGAATAATCGGAGAGGGAGCGGCTATGAAGATATCATCAACATATCTAGTGTATATGAATAGCAAGTTAGATTCTTGGTATCTTGGAATATATTTGCTTTTCAAAATAATTTAAAACTACACTTGAGATGATGCCACTCATAGGGAGTCCCATTGGCCAACCGTCTTTCATATGAAACCACTGGTTGTGAAAGAATGCCATAATATTTTTATCAAGCCAAGATAAAAAGTCTATAATAAAGTCAATTAGTGGCTGAGCTAAATTGTGGTTTATAAGCTCTTCTCTTACAATCTGAATAGATTTAGCCCTACAAATATATTTGCTTTATTTGTTTTTAGCTTTGTGTGCTTGTGCGTGTTAGAGCATTTTATATATTTTGATTTATATTTGGATAATAAATGATTATATAATATAGTTTGTAAAAATATGATGGTAATATTTGAACAGAATATTTAAAATACATATGAATTATAAAAAATTAAGTTTTATTTGTTATTTAAAATACTGACAACAAAGAAATAGTTATTGTTCAAGAAATCTCAATAATTAAAAAAGATTAATGAACCTAATTAAAAATAGAATGAATACTGATTAAAATGCTGATTGTTCAGATAGAATGTTAATTGAACTTTTCATATATATACATTCACTCTAGGGAATTATTCTAATGGCTGTAATGGGCAGAGCAGATAGAAAAGTCAAAGAATTAATAATGTATGGTCATACATTCTCCAGAAGGACTCGAATTTTAATCCACAGTAATTAATCTACTCTGTAAAAAAAAAAATGGATATAAGGCTATTTACAGTTCGACCAGACCTTTTATGATTTCTGTAAGCCTTACTGTTTAGAATGTACTTTTTTTTTTAATTTAAGAAAATGTGTACACAATTACAGTATAAATCTTTTTGGTATACATTTGTTTAGATTTGTTACACTTATTATAACAATCATCAATAAATAATTTTTCAAATTAGAAAATATACCCGTTTGATACATTAGTTACAATTATTATGACAAATTAATTTCATGATCAGAGCGAGAAGCTCATCGTTCAAACTTAGTCTGTAATTATAATGTAACTAGTTTTATATCAGAACAACTGGCTGTTCATTTAGTGACTTAGCCAGTGATCATTATGCAGTCCGTATATACTTGTGAATTAAATTTACGTAATAGTAATTCTAGTTAGATGAATTACCTATATGAATAAAGATCCGTGTGATGTATAAAAAATTGTTTGTGCCACTTAAATTACTATCCGTTTGATGTCTTTTCTTCTGTGTACAATCTATATAATAAACCAAGTTTTGTTTACCATTAGTCAAGTTAATTTTCTTTGATTATCTTTTGATGTTCTTTTACTGGTAATCACTCATCCAAGCCTAATTTTTTTCGGTAGTAAGTTGAACTAGCGAGCTATCTCTCGATAAAGTATAAACTAGTTAAGCAAAGTATTTCATATGTACGTATAATGAATTTTGGTATGTACTTTAATTATATTAAATTGAATTAAATTAATAATAAAAAAAACAACAATTTTTTTAAAAATAATTATTGAAAAACGTACTGATTTTTTTATGGTTAAAAAATATATTTATAAATGTATAGCTACGAAATAAAAATAGAATATTTAAATGAACTTTTAATAGTAATTGAAAGTTTTAGAAAATTAAAAAAATGAAAGTAACAAATGTATGATAATTACGTCACTAGTTGCCGCTTTGCACATGACAAAAAACGGCATGACGAATTATAGATCCTGTACTTATTTTTCAAAGGCTGGACAGCTGCATTAAAGTTGAGAAAAACATACCAAAAAGATGTCTACAAAGAATTTTGAACAGGGAAAATAAAAAAAAAATTAAATAAATCATTAAATTCTAAATTAATTAAAACTCTACTTTCTTTAATGATTATTAGATTTGATTCCTGAAAAAAAAAAAAAAAGGTGAAAAGAACTCCGTCATACAAAATCCGCTAAAAAGTATTTGTTTTTTTAACTTTCATTTAATTAATAATATAGAATTAAACGAGTGATTGTCTTTTTAATTATAAAAAATTAACATTAATATATTTTATAATTTATATTTTTGTGATTATTTAAAAATATTGCAGAATTTGGAAAGTTAATTTGCATTTTAAGTATTAACGATTGACTAAAATAGTCCTCGAATCTAAGGTTATCGTTTCAAAAAAGATGATGAAAAATAAGATATTTTGTCATATTAGTAATATAAAGCTTATTAAAGTCTACGATGTAATTTCAAAATTGGGATGTTAAATTATATCAAGAGGTAGAGAACTTAATATACGTATAACTATATTAGTTGTTAGTAGCACGTTATTTATTTAATTTATTAAATAAGGTGAGTGAAACTATAAACTCAGTTTCAATAACATAAAGGCATTAAACTTTTTTTTATTTAAATTTCATACGATATTAAAATTACAATGATGATGTAAAATCACTAGTAAGATAATTCAGCTTGTTGACTGTAATGCTATTGACTCTAATTTAGTAAATGGCTTCTATATCAAAATAAATCCTCACCACACCCAACAAGTGGAACCTAAAAAAATGGACAAGCCTATCTTATATTCTAAAGATTGCACATAAATTTTAAAATGTAAGTAAAAATAAATTTAATATAAACTTTCGACCCTCCCCCAATCACTTAATTAATGTCAATAACTCTAAAGACATTCTACCAAATTAATTGGCACATTAAGTGGTCTATAAAATTAATTGCAGCCAATCAGTTTGCAATGCTGCATATTTACACAACAGAGCCCTCAGAGACAAGGAACACATTAATATTTACAGATGAGTAGAAAACTGTCCATAGATTTGACCTAATAAAAGCAGAGATAGTGTACACACACACCCACAGAGGGAGAGGATAGGAAGCAGAAGATCAAAAGAGCATGTGCAATAGCTAGTGACCATTTTTCTATTAACAAAAAAGAAATAAGCATACCATTTTAAAGAAATGGGCTATTTGAATATTCAAATTTATATTTCAAATTAAAATTAAATATGTGAACAATTAATTAAACATTGATTGATTAAACACTGGTATAAAAATCATTTAATCACACTACTATATGCCATGAATATGATATAATAAATATATTGAAAGCATGCTAGGCAGTAATAAAGCTAAATATTAAAAAAAAATTATCTTTTCTGTGAGTATATTAATTAATTAGCAGATATTATGTTGACTCGGAAAAGAAGAAAATTAGCAGTAATTGAATTACAGTTATAAAATGGTACAAATGTATGTGAAAAATCAACAATTAACTTTATAATTTCTACAAACTATTTATCTAACTGAAAATTCATTGGAAATTTAAAAAAAAAAATGCAAAAATTGCCAAAATAATGCCTGTGTTTAAATTTACAGTCATGTATTTTAATTTATAATTTATCTCCCTTATTAATTAATATTGAGATTTTTTATCATTATAACCATCATCTGATACTGAAAATATCCAATAGAAAAATGAAACTGCAAGTTTACACTGATAAAATCTGGTGGAGAAAATTACTCGCAGATGGATTATCAACTATAGAAAATCTTATTTAAATATGATTTCTCTTTAGGAAATATTAATGATCAAAACTAACAAAATTATACCAATCTATGATTTAATGTTTGGATTACTTGCCCAGCCATACAAAGCCAACTGGAAAAAAGAGATAAATTTATACAGAAACTCATCAACCTAAAATTGTGAAAGAAAATACTATACTGATGTGGAGTGAGTTATTCTTCTATAGATACTTTGTAATTGAAGCAGAGAAAAAGTAAATTCCTGTAATTGAATTAGTTTCTATAAAAGAAATTTAAAATTACTGGATTTATTCAGACTGAACCAATTAATTAATCATCATGAAATAAAAGGCAAAAAAGAAAAGGTGGAGAATGAAGTCTAAAAACAGAAAGTCATAATTGAAATGTCAGAAGAAAATCCTATTGCTCTAGAAAAATATCTTAAAGATTCAATAGTGGGCTTAAAGACAAAAGATATTGTTACTGATAGCTATGTAGATATAGAAATCATCATTATCTTGGAGAAAGTAAAGAATTAGGTGAGAAATTATGAAAAAAATGATTCATTGTTTGAGGAGGAACTGCAGAAAATGGCATGACTTGCATTTCTTATAATAATCATGATGATACACAGGTTACTGTTAAAGTAAAATAGGGAATGATAAAATATATCCAGGTATACTAAAAGAAAAACATTACACAATTTGTATAGAACCAAAAGGCAAATACTATTTCTGTAGTGTAATTTTTACTTCACCACTGTCATTCTTTTAACATCTTTTGGAATAGTATACAAAAAATTACACTACAGAAATATTATTCATTAAATGGATAATATCTAGTCTAATGAAAGATTAATAAAACTATTAAATCTGTGGTATTTTACTTCCACAAATATAATTAAAAAGAAGACTCATACAGAAATAACTGCTGATAATTTGGTTACATGAATGAAAAAGAGAAGAGTATGCAAAACTTTTCAAGCTATTGGAGCTGATATCTATGTTGTAAATGCTGGTTGTAAAAAAAATGGCATTATATAAAGGAAAATCTAAGTGTTATATATCTGTAATTTGCACACAAACTAATTACTATTAAGGCCCTTGAAATTGCAATATATGGCAATTCTTTAAGAAAAAAACATTATACATCATTAGAAAAAATTCTGGATTCTACTACTAAACTAGAAATAAATTTTGCTTTCACTGAGCTATCTGTTGTTCTCGATTATGATGAAATCATTAAACAATTAATCTTAAATTAAAAGTAAGACTACAGAAAGAATCTGGCTTAAATCATATTATAGATAAGTCAAAACAACTTTATAATTCATGAGAATATAGGATTTTAAAACATAATTTGAAAGAAAAAATACAATCTCAAAGAATAGTAGAATTTTTTGTTGGAATTTACATGCTAAACATAAATAAAAGTTTGGACACAGAGTTTCAGGTATCTGATTTTCAGGTTTAAAATGTGAAGAAATTACGTGAAAATATAAAAACGATAAATATAATCACAGTGAGAAGATCATATATTTCATGTTATTTTATGCAATAAAAATGAACAAGAGAGAAGAGATAAAATAGAGATGTTATTTAAGATCAGAAGTAAAATAGATGAGAATACACAGTTTGGAAATAGTACCTTCAATAGGAAACTATATTCACAAAATTATATGACTATAGCTTTAGAAACTATACTCTCTTTTTTCACCAGTATCATGGACAATATTAGACATAGAGTTATTTATGAGTAAGTCTATGGGGTTATAACTTAGTCTAGAGGAAGATGTATAAAAAAAAGTAACTGAAGCTGATCTCGTTTGAAGAATATAAAGAAAAGAAGAGATTATTTTAGGGATTTCTAAGGCTGTCATGAACCAAAACAGAAACAAACAATTTCTTTGTTGAATTTTATGCATAAATAAAATTTTTAAAAATATTATATAGCTACATTTGTTATTCAGACTATTTGCATATCATTTTAAAATTATTTAATTCACATCTATATAAATAATTATAAATTTCCATATATTTCTAACTGTGATTTTATATTTTAGGCATACCTATAGGCTCAGCATGCAAAATTGTGTAACTTAATAGCTAGTCATTTTTAGAGTTTGAAAAATTTAAAATCTACCCTTAAAATTATCATATGCCTTGGCAACAGTTTGAAATTGTTGATTGTTATTGACATTGTGATTGTCTATGTGTTAACTGGCATTTAATGATTACTTGTAACATTGTACATCTATTTTTTCTTTATAAATGTCTGAACATTTATGTGTTTTAAAAAAGATTGTACATACAAATATTTGTTGAATTTGGTATAAAAAGCAAATGACTAGAAATAGACCACCTAAGAAGTTTTTTATATAATGAAAATAAGCATGGCTTTTTTTAAAGGTAGAAACAAATGTAAAAAGATTATCTGAGGAATATTCTCTAGAGATTCAACATTGGAAGAATATGAAGATGAATATGAAACAATGAAGAATTGCAATTAGATAAAGTTTTAAAAAGTTTTAAAAGCAGTACCCTAGGATTTATATAAGCAGACAAAAGACACAGATATCATTTGTGGATCAAAGATAAATTTGTAGAATCATTGTTCTATACTTAGATTTTTTTTCTTCTCCAGTTAAAATGGCAATGAAGATGATGAGTTTAGCAGTATATGTAAAAAAAATTACAATGCTCAACACTATTAAAAAAAAGCAGACACATTTTCACAAAGAAATAATGTAATAATAAAATTTGAAGTTACTAATTAACAATGGTTCTTTAGCATTTCTCTTGGCCAGTGGGCACTCTCACACCATACTTCAATTACATGTTTGTTTTTATGATCAGAACATAACAACTTATGGGGCAATATAATTCTATCTGTTAAAGAATGTTGGATTGGTTAATTAAGCTGGCTAATGGTCAGGTAACTAAGAAATTCTCAATTTTTCTTGAATAATCTTTAACAAATAAAGCTCCACTCAAAATTTGAATACTAGTTCATAAGCATAACACATGAGATCCGTTTTAGTCAATATAATTTTATAAAAATTAGCTTATAATCATAAAAATTGAAAGTACATTGGTTCATAAACATTTAACTAACATTTATCAAGAGCATTAAAAAAAAAACAGAATATAATAATGAATTAGATTGGGTACTGCTTATAATAATATATTTAACATAACGTTAGCATTAATGAGAGCACTACTAAACAAATGATTGCAGCCACACTTGTTTATGATAAATATTCATAAAAATTATTAAATTGATGAATTTTAATTACTTTATTTATTGTTCATTTACATTTTGTTTTTGAATAGCGTATAACTGACATAATGTAAAATGATGCAGTTCATACTATACCTTCACTGTATATAAACATATATAAGTATTAAATATTCTCATAGATTATAGTGTAAACAAAGGAATGAGAATATGACCTTTAGCCAAAATATATGTATGATATAATAGGAATAATCAGTTCAATTATGTTGGATGACAATTATCAATCTTACAGCCTACATATACAACACTAGTGTGTTAAAAATCAATCAAATATTTATTTACACGCACACAATTACTTAAGGTAGTTAAAAAATAATGTAAAAATAAAAATTTGCAATATGAAAATTTTTACCGCTTTAAAAACACAATCAGTTAAATTTGATTCATTATTAATAGTAGAAAACTTTTATTATTCTGTAATATTTTTAACTTTATGAAAATGATATATATATATATATTGATTAATTCTTAAATCATAAGGTAATTTCATCATCATCATCATTATCAACCATTATTGATACACTCCCAGGATAAATGTCACTCCAAGTTCAGTCTATCTTCTCCTATCTCCAGCCTCTCTTCTTCACATCACCACAGCACACTTCTTTATTTTACCCATCCATCTCACACATGTGATCTCTTTCTAATTTTTTTATAATCTCTTGGAATCCAGTTTAAGATTTCAAATATCCATCTACTATTATCTCTTCTAGAAATATGTCTAGCCCAAATTCACTTCAGTCTTTAAATTCTTTCAATGGTAAAACTTGTTTGTTCTCTCACTCATCTATTTTATTTTTGATCTCTTGTTTCTCCTAACATACATCTCTCCATACTTACATTTGAATCTTAAAAACCTCTAAATTATATTCATTGGTATTTTGTACTAAAATCTAAATTTGTTGATCATATTATTACATTCATAATTATTAATGATATAATAAATCTCATTAAAGTTTATAATGAACCTTTATCTAAGTACCTAAAATAAGTTATAGAGAGGGGAGAAAAAGCAATGATAAACTACCACAATAATAACAAATATCATTTGGTTCTGGTATTCTATCAAGGGCAGAGAACTTACAATTCATACAAAAATGATTTTATCTAAATCCTTTAATTTAAACTGTAAATCAAACTTTATTTTAGAATTTATTCTATTTTCATAAAATATACTTTTTACAATCTTTAATTTACAATTGAAAACATATTTTCAATTATCTTTTTGTGAACTTAGTCTTTTTTGTAACATTCAAAATCTATTATTAATGTTGTAATAAAGATGTATTGCAATAGGTAATTTGTGTCCCATTTAAATACAGACATTTCTTTCATTGACATTCAATTTGTTAACTTTCTTAATTAATAATGTCATAAAATTGTTATTCTGTAAAATAGATAATGCCAATACAAAAGTAAAATTAAATTAAAAGGTGATTATCATTGTACAGTTAGATTGAGTAGCTGTTGGGTGTCTAGCATCTCTAGTTGTCAGATAAGCCCAAATTCAATCATTAATTAAATAAACTGAGATATTATTTATATTTCTTGGCTGAGAATCAATCCTGGAACTTTTAGTCCTGACTATACTATTCTGTAACTGCCCTAAGGATCACTTAGTTTCCTAAATTTATAACAGATTGTGGGTAAATTTGTAACAATAATTGTGCAGTAATGAACTCTATCTTTATACACAGTTTCATATACATTAAATATCACATGATCACCATCTCTATAAACTAGTCTGGGGATATTGGATGAGGCAGTAGATAGGGATTTTATGCACAAGCCTTCTGGCATCCATTGATTACTCTGTTTGGCACAGGGTGGCACTACTGAATGGAGAGTTTTGCCTTTGTTTACATTAAATATCAATGCTATCATTGCTAATAGACTTCATAGTTGATGATTGTCACTTACCTGTTTAATACAGGGAATGTATTTTGCCATATTATGTAAGCTTAATTAGCTTTCAGATGATAGAGATTAATAAATCCATATCCTATGCTATTGAATCCATATTCCCAGACTAGTTTCTGGATTATGACTTTCATTAGTGAAATTATAATGTTATAGTTCATCCATCTAAATTCTGATTATCTTAATCTTGTTTTCAATATCAACTTTCCAAACATTATACACTTTTTTAATGAACTGGATATCTCAATAGCAATTGTCAAATGAAAATTCATGTCTAATTTAATTTAGCATAAGTTTTTTGCTATCCATATAATTCTCAGAAGCCATTGCCATCTCCAGAATGCAAAAAGTATTTCATGGATTAAAATGGAAAGCGAAGAAAATAAAAATAAATGAAGATTATTTAAATCATTTACATTTTTTTCATGATGTGGTTTTTTTTTTTTTTGCAAAAATGCTTGAGACCTTCAAGAAATGTAGCAGGAGTTGTCAGATGGAAGTAAGTAAGTATAGCTAAAGACAAATAATTGTCTTAAAATAATAAAATAAAGATTAATAGTCATGAATTAGAATATATTAACTATAAATACTTTGGTAAGATTACTAATATAAATAGAAACATAATGAATAATATTTATTATTGAATTAAATTTGGAGAGAATGCTTTTGGTAGGAGTAACTTGATATTAAAAAAAATTATGCCTACTTATTTGAAAAGGAAGACTTTAAATAAAGGTGTTTATCACTTATGGATTTAAAACTTAAACATTTACCAAAAGAGTGATTTAAAAACTTCAAATCACTCAACAAAGTTTGGAGATATATATAGTAGAAATAACAAAAAGAGACCAAAATGATAAATGAGAGAATAAAGTTATAACTGACATAATCGAAAAAATTAAAAAAACTGAATTGGAACTAGATTGCACATATTGCTAGTAGACAGTTGAAGACTTAAACAGGATCTAAAGAGATTTAAAAGACCTAGAAAAAGATCACATATGAGAAAGTGAATTAAACTTAGAGAGACCTTTATCCTGCAGCAACTGATAATGATTGAAAACAAACAAATGATAGATATAATTATTAGCTCATAAAAACCATACCAAATAATTTTAGTTTTCAACTCGCCAACTTAATAAAACCTGTATTAAAAATAATAAGTAAGTTATGATTAGATATTATATCTAATGTCTAGGTATTGAACCAATCTCATCATAAAAAGCTTTTTTACCTATAAACTATTTAAGTATGGTTTATTGCTCAGAGAAGCTCACATCAGGTCTGCGCACAACACTTAACTGATTAAGTCACGATTATTATTATTTTTACCATCTAGGAATTTATTTAGAACCTTTACCTCTCAAGCGACTACACTACCACTATGCCAAACTGCACAGGTAAAATATATAATGGAAATTAATGACTGATATACGCATACACAGACATAATCTCACAAAAAAGCAGAATGTTGATTTACAGTCTAAAGTTGTTCTAAGATAAAGTATCAGACATTTAGAAGTTTTTGACGATAATTCTTTATGTTCTACGCTCTAAAACTTTTCTTAATTTATTTTATGTACAGTACAGTATTTTTAGCCATTAACCCACAAAATTAACTTTAAAAATATTTAAGTATCTTACAAAAAAAAGGTGAGTTGTAAATATTATATTAAATGTTTTTTTGATAAATACTAAAAGTAAAGGAATTAGAAATACTTGCAATTGTTTTTAAATTGTTTTCACTCTTTTAAGCCAGACAAATTTTTTATATCTTTGCATTATAGACGCATCAAAAAATACATAAAGAAAGAGAAATTAAAAGAATTTAGATATATTAAACTTTTAAAACTCTTAATTAAACAAAATACTTAACATAAGTTTTCGGCTAATTAAAGATTGTGTACGTGTATATATTTGAATAAAGTTATTTAATTATAATTTTCTTAAAATGCTGTAGACATGCATCCTAATAATAGAAAACATATTAACAATAACTATTTATATTATTGACTAGCAGCAGCAATTTGCATATTGATTTATGTATATAACATGTAAATAAATATAAATTATTTATATTTAAATCATTAATTCTCAAAGTATTAACTCTTTTCATAAAACTATGTAATTCTTAAGCACAAGTTCTGATGAAAAGGTATAATAAACAAAAGACTGAATACAGATTGATCTTTTTTGATCATAAATGAGTCACAGGTCACAGTTCTCTCCATCCAATGTTAGAACTAATTTGCTCCGAAAAGGACGATAGGAAAAGAAAACACAAAGAGGTGTGGGCAATTGCAAATGATTCACATTCCATCAACAAAAAGGATTCGTGTGTTCCATTGTCAGAAAAAATGGAATGTGTAATTGTTTTATTTGCATATTGTACTTCATTTACATCAATTAAATAAGCACACCTGTACTGCATAACTTTATTCAGCATGATTCTGGTAGTGTTTTGCTGAAAGCTGGTTCAGTGCATCTAATTAGTTTATGTTTATTATTCCTTTTCATCAAAACTCGAAGTTAACAAATACTTACGAATTTAAATCATTAGTAGCTACTAGCAAATGAGTATATCCACTCTAACTCTGGAAATGGAGAAGGCAAAAAAATAAAAAACAAAAAACATTGGGGTCAGAATTGGTTATGTAAAAATATAATCGAAAGCTTTATTGCTTCGGAATTCATAATAAAAAGTTCAGTATCAGAAATGATAAACTGGGTCACAAATCGTAGATCGGGATTTCCAGGGTCGGTCATTTTACTACTACACCAAAACTTAAAAGATTGAGATGAAATTCAAATATAATATCACATTTTTTATCACAATTGGAACTGAGCCAGGACTATTTAGCTCTTTGTTTCTTAGCCACCACAAAGTTAAATATTAGATTCTCATTATTTTTTAAAAAAGTGAAAAATTAAAATCTAAGGAAAAGTTTATCATCAGTAATCGTTTTCTAGGAGGGGGGAGGGGATAACCTTTATTTTCTCTTATTACATTGGCTTGATAGTTATAAATCCTGATTATTTTTCTAAACAGTTTATGTCACTGTTCTTAGAATAAAAAATAATCAAACATTATTATAGGTAAAATTTAGATAAAAAAGATTGATTTAGACAGTACCGTTAAGGTATTCTTCCCCGCATATTTTCATCAGGCACATGATAATAAATGAAGCTTTTTATAAGAACCTGAAATAAAAATGAATATGTTCGGAGATTGAATAGACAAATTATTATATTGGTAAAATAAAATTTTAAATGATTTATAATAATTATTTAACAATCACTATCCTATGCAATAGTATGATTGTGGTGTCAAAATATAAAAGGTTTTGCACTGATTCTTTGATAAATAAAGTTAAATGAATTATTATTAACTTAGTCAACTAAATGTAATTGTTGTGAGTCAACATGCTTTAGATACTTAAATATTAAACAACTTTCTGATTAATTAACCATATAATTATTATTTTAATAGTGCAATATTTATATATTCATATATATATATAATTCAGGAATTGTACACTTATAGATTAAGTCATGAAATAATACAATGGATAAATAGTGAATGATGATATTTAAAAGAATATGACGACTAGAATCAGCTAGTAATATTGACTGAGAACAAATCGATCTTGAAAGTCATTTAAAACCTTTTTATAACGTTTTTATTCATTTGTTTGAAATATGATAGTATCCAAAAGAAATTTTCAAATCTACAGAGATCAATGTATACATTTAGATAACACTATTTACAAAATTCAATAACATAGAAATGAAAAATTTATCAAAAAATATAAGTGAAGGTTATTTATTTGGGAATTCAAACATCAGAAGGGATAGCTTAATTTCTGATCCAGAAAGTATGAAACAGCTGGATCATTGATCTAGAAGCTTTAGTTCTGAAATTTATTATTGTTATGCAGATTTGAGTAGTTTATTGCTCTGAAAAGTTTAGCTTTTTGAGAAAAGTTGTGGTCTTTAGTGTTAAAGATGTTTGATTTTATTTCCATTAGCAGAGAGTGAAAAAAAATTAAGTTGAATTTTGCAATTTTGGTGCACAAACATCATCAACTTTCAGAGCAAGAAAACTTGAGAAGTAAATAAATAAACTTTTACTATGATAAGTTTAGATAAATAATGTTATTTAAAGATGGGATTTTGACATTTCATTTCTTATAAAGATAAATAATAAATATTAAAAGAAAAATAAACTGCCATAAAACTAATAAAGCTAAAATAGAATGTCTAGAAGAAAAAAATATGAAATAGAGGAATTAGAAAGAATAGATTTGATATATAGCAATCCCATATTATCCAAAACATTTAAACATGAATACTAAAATTCATATATAATAAATCTATATAACATGCATTATTAATTAATACACATCTATGTAGTACAGACATTTTCAACATGTATATAAAGCAGTGTACAGTGAACTCTGGGTTATCATTTATGCTTTGTATGATTTTCTGAAGTGTGCAAACTGGTTTCTTTGTTATTAAAATTACTGTTTTATCAATATATGCTATATTTGAGAAGATTTATTACTCTATCATTATTTCCCATTCATCAATAACAAATTATGTTCCTGGTGCATTTCTATATACAAATATTTATACATATGCAATATAATTATTTAGCTCATTATTCAATGCTGTTACTGTATACAATTGATTTTTGCATTATTGAATAATGTTTCAGTAGCTAAATTTTTATAAATTTTAATTAAATTAAATATTTTGAAAATAAAATTAGTTTTTCAAATAATAAAAGAATTATTCTTTGTAATAAAACTAATAAAATTATATTTATGTTTAGACTTTAAAAACTTTTTTTTTTCAGATAATGCTTTAAACCAGGCATGGACGACATTTTCTAGTTCAGCGGACAAATTATCATTCTGTCTCCAAGTCAAGGACCAGACCAGAATGTCCATATGTCCCAGTTTTCCCAGATTTGTCCTGGGTTTTATCTCTCTTGTCCTGATGTCCCAACATATCTTAACAACTCATTTTTATTTTGCTTCTAATTTTAACTTTATATTTTTTATATATTTAATTTATCTTAAAATAATTTTATTCATTTAATATTTTATAATTAATTTTTTAATTGGTTAATCAATAATTTTTTTTCAAACAGGGAGTGGCTTACCATTATTTTCATACCTTATTAATAAGTGATTTCAATATGTGATTTTGTTTTTGATAAATAATATATATGTACAAACAATTATAATTTGCTTTTGTTTATATCACAAAATGAGCATAGTGTTAGATAATGTAAATGTGATTATATGTTTTGTGATTTTTTAAAATTTCTTCATTAAATATACAGTAATCTCTAATAAAGTTGTTTTTTTTTGGTCATGAACCTGTGGAAATATGGATATCCTAGCCTGGATCAAATTATTAAATATTACAAATTAATAGTGAATTAATTAAAACAAGTTGCCATTTCATATTTCATTTATTTATGCTTTGGTACAAAGTTCTACATAAATTTTATAATAATAATGACATAACAATTTAATTATGATTGACCTTGTATTTCAACAATGAGACTATCAATATTGATGTTAATATTACTTAAGGGTAATTGCATAGAATTTTCGAAGTTTTTGTCCATTATTCTTATCTGAATTTTTGATTTATTGTATTTCAGTTTTGAAAAAAAAAACCATTCAAACATATATGTACTGCTGAAAAAACAAATAATTTTTCTTGAAAAGACGTGTAAACTTGTATATTTTATTTCCACTAAATAAAACAAAAAATACAATTTTCAATAATTGTTAATGATATAATGCAATATTTTTGTAAAAAACATTATTCAACCAAAGCATTGGTGGTCGAGAGGTCAGTAATCGCTGCTTTACAAGCAGTTGTCCTGGATTAGCGGGTTCACTTCCTGGCTGATGCTATGACACATGAGAAAAAAAACGATGTCACTAATAGGGGATTGTCTTTGAAAACACTTTATTTTTAAAAAGACCACTCTTAAAAAGTATATTATGAGAACGTGGAAGCTGCCATTATATACAGGTTTAAAAAAAATTGCTTTTGCAAAGGCAGTAGGTAAAATATTTTAATAACAGTAAATAATTTACTAACTTTTAGATTTTTTTTGTTTCTTTGATAATAACTAATTTTAATATATATCATTTTTTAATAACATAAAATTCTAATATCTAATATTTCATTATTCTTTTTCAATAGGTAACATGCATCATATGAACATGTGCTTTTTTTGTTATCGATAAGAACTTCATTTTTATAATTATTTTCATGATTTTAAAATATTAAAATTTCATTTGTAAAATATTAATCATTAGAAGGTTTAAATAAAGATCTTATAAAATATAAATTAATTGAAAAAACTTAATTAATTACTGTGAGTTAGTAGAACACACCATGTTTATTCCCACCATGAATCAGACAAACATTGCTGAAATTGATTTAGTGGTGGGCTGGAACAAAAGAAGTAAAGGGACAGATCCAGCATGAAGGTAGGGGGTGCTCATATGTGCTTTAAACTATCTTAAATCTCTTAAACTGAATCAGTTACAAGTGTATTAAGCATGATACTTTTTTAAACATAACCAAAAACACAACTTTTTAAATTTTCATTCAATTCTTTTGATGCCTGTTGCTAAAGTTATTAATGTATCCAATTTAATAATTAATTTACATAATTTTTCTTCAGATGAATTTTTAATAATAAACTTATTTTTTATTACATTTTTGATGAATTTCAATAAAAAGCATAAGTTTAAAAAATGAAAAGAAATCTTAAAAAATAATATACACCTTTGTAATAAACCAAAAAAGTAATAAATAGAAATAAATAATCAAACCATAAGGTTTATATTTTAGATTAAAGATGTTTATATTAACAACAATAAAAAAATCCACCAAATGTCTATATTTAAGACATTTTCACAATATTCTTGTCAGTAGACATTTCCTGTTTGACATTCGTAAATTTTTAGTTGATTATTTTTTTGTTTAAAAAAATAAACAAATGTATTCTAATAAAAATTCAATACAGACTTAATGTAAGCATTACATCTTTATTAAAAAACGATTAGGTGCATTATGCTTTTATGATATCAACAAAAGCTTATGTAGCATAAACACACAATTTGTCTGAAGTAAAGAATGAGTATGATCAATTAATTTTTCACTGATAATTACTGACATCTAGGTATATTAATTAGTACTAAAATCATTTTAAATACATTTTAATTCAAGATTTTGGCATCAAATCAATGCAAAGCTGTCTAAAGAATGCAACAGATTGTTGGCATTGAATCATCTTCAGCACAATTACAGTGTGATGAAGTACTTTGTATGAAATAACAAAAATGTTAAAAGGCTTTTTAATTAAAATCAAATTTATTAGGAAAAATACTATACTTATAACTAACTTCCTTTTTTAAAATATTATTGTAACTATATATCTTTATGGACCTTGTAAAATTTTTGCAGATGTTATGTGTGAACTATTTTAAGCCAGTGAATATTCATTCTATTATATTTATTTATTGCTTTTAATAAGATTTTGTTGTAATAATTTTCTATATCTTATAGTTTTTCCTGATGATTTAAGAATAATGAATTGAAAGTTCAGTGATTACACAACTATAATACAATTTAATTTTTAAAAAAATATCAGTAAACAATTAACAAAGATTAATAAATTATAATCAACAGTTAAAAGTAAAGGTAATGTATTTTTTAAAAAATATTTTTTTGTAAAGAAAAAAGATTGAAATCCTTTATTTTTAATAATAAAAAAAAAACCAAATAGGACTGATTAAAAGCTAAAAATATTTACTCCTTTTCAACTTTGTAATGAAATGGAAAATATAAATAATTTTATTAATTAGAATAGGTAACAAATATATTTTTATCCTTGGAAATCACAAATTCCAACCAAAATGCCAAGGCTAAAAAAATTAAGAGTAATTTCTAGTGCTGAAATGCTATCTCAATACTAGCTATTATTTTTGTAATGGACCTATAATAAATTTTTATAATTGTATAAAATTTTGCCTTGAATTATTCAAAATGTTTAAACTAATTTTTTATATTTGAATTTTATTTCTTTATGTAACTCTATGTAAAACAGATAACTTTATAATAATTACTATTCAAAATATTTTTAAAACTTGTATATATTTTTAGAAGCTTATAAAAGTAATATCACATTATATATGACATGCTTTTTTGATTATTATTATTATTATATTTAGCAAATAAAAGACTTATGTCTAAGCCTTCTCAAAATATTATATCAAAAATATTTTCTCTCTCACAATATGAGTTTTTTAATTCTTAAAAAAGCATTAATAAATATAAAAATATATATATTTTATATTTACTAATAAAAATATTATTGAAGTAAACAAAATTATTTTGAAATAAAAAAAAACTACTACATTGTGCAATCAATGTGATATGATATGATGTGCTATGTTTTCTCCTTTATAAAGGAATATCTCAGCCACTACACCTAGAGAAACCTGTTAGCCATCTTACCTTCCCTTTACATTCTTGACCCTATGTTTTTCCTATATTCTTCTTTATTCTGCTCCATCCATTTCAACATCAACATCTTTGTTCATTCTATGGCCTTTATATCTAGATCCCCTCATCTTTTTTCAAGACCAGTATAAAAACCAAGAACCCATTTTCTGTAAAATCACTGATTAAAAGTATTACATATGCCATCTATGTACAAAAGTAAAATTAAAATATGGATTTATTAAAATTAAAAATCTTTAAATAGAATAAAACTGCATCAAATAAGTAATTTATACAAAATAATATTAGTCCTGGACTATTATAACAAAATAATTTGGGGGGCATCATTTTGCTTGAGGACTGAAATGGAAATTAAAAGAAGATAATTCACATTTTCTTTAAAAAAAATTATTCATTTTTTTTTATAATAGGCAGCTGAAACTGCAGACATAAAAATCATAAATATAAAAAGCAATTTATAAAAGATAAAACAGCTTGTTGGAGAAAGCAACCACAAAATATTGTTGAAGATAAAAATGATAACTTAATTGTAAATAAAGTATATGCATTCAAAGATGGAAAGAATATGAACTATATGATAAAAATAATAGGCCTTCATCTACATTAAATGTAAAAGAAAGTGAGTCAGATATAGAGTAATTGTCAAGTAATAAGAATTATCAAAAATTTAATCTAAATGAAAACTAATATATCACTGAAAATTAATGAGATTTCAGATAAATGATTAAAAAGTACAAGAAAAGAAGATTGAGTAAATCAGCTGAAATTATAAAATTTATTAGATAAATGAACCATAAATTATACTGCATCAAGAACTGCTTCACTATAAAAGATACATAATTAATGAAATATGAGTTTTTTACAACAATTAATTGCTGAAGGTAAAGTATAGAAGAATTTACAATTGATTAGATGGATATATAACTGAACAACAATTTAGATTTAGAAAAGTTGTGAGTGACAGAAGATCCAGTTAGAGTAGTGAGAAGAATTACTGAAGATAAAAAGACAGGAAAAAAGAAATTAAGATTTATCATACTCACTTTTGAAAGGCACTGAATTTTTCAATTATTCTTCGATAAGAAAGAAAAAGTATATGAATTAAAAGACATTAAAAAAGTTAAATGCTCTTATTGCAAAAGTGATACATTAAGAGTAAGCCAAGAATGTTGTTTGTTTATTTTAATTAATATATATTTAAATGAGTTGTTAAATGGTTGCGGTTTTTGTGCAGATGAACTTAGCATTAGATCGAGAAGAATTTATAGTAATTAACTTATTATTTTATGTAGCATTAAATGCTTATGGTTAGAATAAGTTTAACAAAATATTTTGTAAGCTGACAGAATTTAAAATGAAAGTAAACACATGTACACACAAAACAAAAAATGAAAATAGGTGGAGAGAAGAAAAATCAATAGGAACTATTGTAAACAAAGTTAAGAATAAAATTAGTGCTTTACATTAAGTTATTTAATATATGTTGGAAATAATGATAAAAATATTAAAGTGATGATAACATTCGTTTAGTAGGCTTTTAATAAGTGTAGAAAATTGTTTCATTAACATTAAATTCAAAAAGAGTTTGCTAAATGTCTTGTTTAAAATATAGTTTTATATGGAGCAGAAATATTGAAAATAATCAAATGATCGAAAAAGAATAGAAGCTTTACATAGTGCAGATTTAGTGAATGCTGAAGATATGTTTACAAAACATTGAATACTGCCAAAGTGTTCAAAGAAATAAGTTTAAAAAATAATTACGAAATATACGATGAAAAAGACTATGAAAGTATGAGGAAATGAAGTAAAAAATGGAATGATGACTTTGAGAGTTTTTGAGGAGTAGAACTAAAGTTAGAGACTTAGAGAAAATGATTTATTTAAAAACTAAGACGTGCGAATATTATTGTTTTAAAATACTCATTGAGTACAACATTTTTTGAAACGTTTTAATAAATTTATTTATAAATTGTAGTAATCACATTTGAATCCAAACTGCATACGTTACCATGATTACTTTTTAATAAGGACGGATATTTTTTTTCTTTAATATAGAAATAATTTATTAAAACATTGTAATGAGTATTGTTATATTTATTGACTTACTTTTAAATATTAAATTAAGCAGAATATAATTGTTTTTAAGCATGTGTATAAATACGTTAAAGTAAGAGGCAGTTTTATTAAATTTGATATTTCAAATTTGCTTTATTAAAATAGTAGTTAGTGGATTTTTATTCTGTAAGTACTTAGTATATATTTTTAAAAATTTTTTTTTCCTTTTATTGTTTATTGCCTTAATGTTTAAGAGTTAAAAACCTTTTATTTATATATTTTTAAAATTTTTTTATTATTATTTTGAAAGTTTTAAAATTATAGATAAAAATGATTTTAAATAAATATATAATAAATTTTGCAATTTTATCAACTTATAATTTAAATTTATTCAGAAAATCGGTTATCAATCATATTTATTAATCGACTCACTTTATTTACTTTTAGATTAGTTTTGCTTTGCAAATATATATATAAGGAGATAAAATTAATTTACAAGTGCCATATTTTTAATCAGTGCTTATTTCAAATACAGTAATCTACTTCAATGATCAGATAATAGATCAAGTATAAATATTAATTTTTATAAACCGACATAAGAGTTTTTTTTATTTTTATAACTATTATTTCACCTTATATCTTTTAAATTATTACTACCATTATTTTACTTCAAACGGATGGTTATAAAATAAAATTTTCTTTGTTTTTGAACACTTATTTAGATAATACTCTAGTTTTATCAAAATTATATTTATATGTAGGCTAAATAGCTCATCTAATTATTGGTCAAGAAATGAATATAGCATCCTATTTTTCTTAGCTAGAAAAAAAAATCAAGTATAGAAAATTACTAAAATTTCCACCAGTTGGCTAACCTCCGCCTTTCCTCTTTGAAGAGCTGTTGAAAAAGTTTTTCTGCAGGGAGTTATTTAGGAGCTGTAGTATTTATATATATGAAAAAATATGAAAGATTTCTCTTACAGATCTCAGATGTATTAAAAAAAAAATCAAATAATTTTATGTTAAACCGTAATTACCTATACTACACAAATCAAACCAAATCCTCACTATACTTCCATAAATTTAACCAAAATAAATTCTCGAATATCCAGTTATGTTAGACTAGAAAATACATATCGCCAAGAAAACAGATTATTATAATGCTATATAATTCTATTTTATAAGCACAAAAGATGCTAAGAGCCACATTTTATGTCACAAATCTTATTTATGATTTAAACAAAAACATTTCAAACATATAGTTGCAGATATTATGAAAAAAAACATTTACTGGTTCATATTCATTTTGATTAATCTCATCGCCTCAGTCAGACCAGGCTCCACCCCTATCCCATCCACAATGCCATACACAATGTCAGCAAATGTATATTTGAAATGTATGACTGAGATTGATTATTTATTAGAAATATAAGCGAATAATTTAAAATGTAGATTATTAAGCACCTATATATAGTGAAAGAGGGAAAATACAAATTCATAGTCTATGTCCCTAATTAAATGGGATATGGAGAAGCCATGATATGTGCTGTATCAATATGCACTACTTCTTCAATTATATGCTATATCTCTCTGAAAAATGCAAATAAATAAAAAATGACATTAAAATTCATAAACTTAATAAGTTTTATGAATCTGGACCACAGAAAGTATGGCAGCAACCATTTTTCATTTTGGAATCCTCTCACTAAATCTAATGCAAGTTTGTTCATTGGCTTCATTTCTTTATGTTAAAAAAAGCCACATTTTTTTTTGCTTTTCCCCTCCAGAACTTTGAAATTTACAGTGTTATTTTGTAAACTATTTTCTACATTTAATTTAAAAAAATTCACAAAGCAGTTTTTTTTTTAAAATTTAAAACCAAACATAAATTTGTAGTGACTAAAAAAATCATGTTCAGAAGTGGAATGCATGTTCAAAAAGAATGAATTATCTTACAAAGAAATAATAAAAAAGAAAGGCATATTTGTGCCATGAAAAGATTATAACCACATTAAAATATCATTTTTGGTAAAATACTGAATTTATGGGTTAAAGATATGAATTAGTAAAATGTTTCTGTAGATTTTATTGTTTCAGAAAGTTTCATGTTTTTTTTACATTTTCCTGTCCATTTTATTTTTAAAAAATAAAGGTATAATATAGTAACTTTTTTTTTACTATTATTATTTAGTAGTAGTTTTTTTGAGAGAATGTGAATGAGTGAACACATATACAATAAATGTATATGCAAATGTGCTCTCACAATTTATTCTTAATAACTATATTATTATTTTTTAAAATTGTGTTTATATTAAAATCTTAATTTATATATGAAAAGTATATACATAAAAATAATCGGTGTTATACATATATATGTAACACAGATTATTTATTTATATATATATATTGTAACAGTAAATGAGGTTTGAACTAAGATATATACTGAAACAGTTTTAACCACCTGCCTGTTTCACGTATTTTACCCCCACACCTATCTCTATGCCAGGTTTAAATTCTCTCAGAGTACCCATTTAAACAACCTTAAATTACTATATATGCGGGATTGCACATGTATATGCAAATGGTAAATCTGTAATTTAATAATATATGCATATATTACAGATATGTGTTCATTTTTAAAGATTTCTAGTTTAAGAAATATTTTAGTCTAAATTATTAGTCAATTTTATGGTTATATTACTGAAATCACATATGTACATAGATGCAGTCCCGACTTGTTATTCTACATATATAGTAATAAAATTAGTTTTACATTAATCATAAAAGCAGCTTTTAGTTTTACTTGTAAACAACTTTTAAATTAGGTCATGCAATAGTCTTAAAATAGCGCGAACTTGATTTTATAAATCTAAAATTTTAATGACAATTTTCAGAAATTTTATAGAGTTGTGATAATAAACTACAGGGGGGGGAGGTAGAAAAACAATATCTAAATTAGTTTTAGCAATTAAATATGTTTTTCTAAAAATACATTCATGGGTTTTTCAACTACAGTCAAGCTTGTAAAAATAAACAAGTGGCCAGAGTTAAGAAAATATAAATACTTCAAGTTTTGTGGCCAGAAAATGATATATATTTAATAAGTGAATTGTAAACCAAATCCACATTTGTTTCACCTTTAAAATGACGGGGTAAAGTAGGCCGTAACTCACTGCCTCCTGCCCTTTGCCAGAGAGAGAATAACTTTGGTCCGATAAAACATAATATTGTACCTCAGCAAAGCTAAGAAGCCAAAGGAAGTACTTCCATTAATGTTAAATCATTGCAAAAAGTGTCAACTTATTATTGTCCCAAATGCCCAAAACTGCAATGAAGACAACTTATCGGTAAATTTTCACTCAGAGCTCTGTTCATAAACTGTGATTTTCAATTCTCTATTTTAAAGCTAGCTATTTATTAAACCTGCCTTTATAAACACCTTTTCTAAAATCTGCAAAAGAAAGCGGTTAAATTCTAATGTTTGAATCTTGTCTGATTGTAAAACTTGTAATATTAAATTCTCTTTTAAAATGTAAAACTATGATAATTTATTTTAAACTAAATGTATAATTTTCTGTGGTCTTCATTGTAATTTATATGCATTTAATATGCCAAATAACTCAAAATCATGAGTATTTAATAAGTATAATTTTAGCTTATCGCTCTGTGAAGATAATTTCAAATCTTCGCTATAATAAATATTAAATAATTGAATTTTTTTTTTCATTCTATTTCGAGATCATGTTATTATTTTACTGATTAATTTTGGGTATTAATATTGTAATAATCAGTAGTTCTCTAATTAAAATTGTAGTTTGCTTAATTCTAGTTATAAATTATAACTATCTACATATGTAACTTGTACATCATAGGAACTAGCCACAGAGATATTATCAAAGCATATTTTAATGTTTTATCTGTAATTATCCCTCAAATATGCTTTGTCCTCCTTAGATTTATATATGTTAGAAATGCAGGTGATAATCTTAAACTAGGTTACTAATTAATTTAGTCCCTAAATAGTATATCTGAAATACTGAACTTGAAAACTGGGTTGTATAGATATGCAAATAGATGCTATCTATTTTTAAGGCACACTAAGATAATTTTACGTATTTGCGTTATATATGTATAAGCTGTGGATGGGTCCTTTCTAAGTACGCTATGTACAATTAACTGCTTGCTGCATGATTCTTAATGAATTGCTGGCGGAGGTCATGCTTATCCACTTAGTTCAGATAAAGCACACTCTTTTAGAACTGAAGCATGAGGATTCAGATTATTCATAATTAATGCTTATCTGACTCCCTGAACTACTATGGTTCCTATTCATAGCAAGTTGATAAGTTGTAGGGCAACTGAGCATTTGATGCTGAAGCCTGTGAATAATGACTCATTTGCACCTACTAGTTTTATCCATATTTAAATATGTGCCATAGAGTATATAGGTAAACCTATAATAAACCAGTTTTTTCTTCCTTTATATTAAATGCTTATCCAGCTTCAGTTTATATCCTAATCAAGGTTAACACGTGAAACTGTATATCTCTGAGCCTGATTATGTGCTGGATTTAACTTGGTATAGATAGATGTCATAAGAGTGCTATTAAGTTAGTTATATAACTTTGGCTATTAAGTTCCATAAGATTTAGCAAACTACACTAGGGCTATAAATTTGGCATATTAATATAGGCATAAACTTAAATACTGCATTATACTTTATTGAACACTTATGATGAGATAACATGTAACATTAATCTCATTAGTTGTGCCACACCTGTGTTCATAATCTTTCACATTCCCATTATATAATTTTGTATATTTTAGTTTTGCTATCTTTTATTTTATTTATTAAATTAATATTATTTAAAATATAACTCACTTTCATATCTTTATTGTCCGTGAGTTCATTTTTATCCAACTCTAGATTTATTTGCACATACCTCATTATATATATATATGGAGACCATTCTATTAGATTTCATAATCAATCATTGATATATTAGCGATTCACTTAGTCATATGTGTGTATATCTGACCAAATCAGTGTTTCATTAGTTAATTTATGAGTCTCTTGTTCCACCCTGGGTGACTGCTGGACTGAGGTTAAATTGAATGTCTGTGTAACTTGAGAAATGTCATCCATAGGGTATCAGATCATTGAGCAGGAGTATAAGGATTGAATGTTGACCAGATTCTGGATCCCGCCATCCAGATTCGATCAGCTTTAGTGTATTTTGCCTGTGTTCTAGATTTTGTTATGTGGAGGGACAATTCTTATTGTTATAATACATAGCTAATAATAATTTTTGATTCCAAATAAATATTTATATGAGATGAAAGTTGAACGGTTAATAAAATTTAAAAATGATTCAATTCAAATATATATAATAATGTTAACCAATGTAATGATGATTTATGATGTTAAGTACAAATCCTCCCAAAAGAATTTATTTGTTTCAGTTTCAGTAAAACAAAATAAAAAATGGAATTCTCAGGTACCAAACCTTCTAAATAGAAATATTACTTTTGGAAAATCTATTAAGGTCTGATCATCATCATTTACAAATTATTACCACTATCCCTGCATGTTCTCCAGTGGATTGTATGATTTTCCATGGTTGTGAATACTATTAGCACATTTAATGTTAGAATAATGTGTGGATTAATTTAAATAAGCAAACAAACTAAATGGATTAATAAAAAAATAATAATTTATTAACACAAATACATAAAACTGTTGCATATATACTTGTAACTATTAATATGTATACAAAATATTAAATATGATTATTATTATTTTTAATTTAAGGCCTTATATAATATCTATAATAATATGATCTTAACAAGTGAAGTAATTAAACAATTGCAAACCATGGTTTTCTGCTAATACCATTCTTTTAAACTTTTCTGAGTATGATTATACTGACATGTTGTCCATGTGCTTAAGGCTAATTGCTATTTTTAACATTACTTTGCTGATTTTGTGTAAGGATGTGATGTGATGTATTATGGCTTCTCCTTAAATGAAGTCAAGAATATCTCAGCAATTATGCCCAGATAAACCTGTTAGCCATTTTATTTTCCATTACCCACTCTAAATTTTCCCATATTCTGCCATCTTAAGACTTTTTTAACAATTAATAAATCAATAATATTTAAATTTAGCATTATAACACTGAGATAAACTTCACTTTCCAAGTTAATGATTGGTTGTTTCTTCTCTCCACTAGAGAACATCTGACAATGATTTGACAGTTCTATTTTTTCTAACTTCTGATTTTTCAAGTGAAAATGTATGTTTTACAACCTTTTTTTCACACATTTATTATTTTGAGAACACCTGTCAATGATTTTGATAGTTCTATTTTTTTTTTTCATTTTGATTTTTAAAGTAAAAATGTATGTTTTTATAACCTGTTTTTTTTTTTACACATTTATTATTTTTTTCACAAAATATTTATGAAATATTAATGATTTTAAAAGAATAATTCAGATTTTAGTAAAAAATATTCATTGTTACAATAAGGCAAATTGACAATAATGTATGGTTGTAATTTATAATCAGATGACAAACATATTTATTATGTTTACTGCTATAGATTATTTTCATCAATTATAAATAGAAATTTATTTTTAAAAAACTTGCATTTATTTTAATAATCTGACTAATTATTAATTTACATGTTAGAAACTAAATTAAAACAAATATTGTTTTCAAAGATAAATATATATTTTACTGCTTCTGTAATTGACCAATAAAAAGTTTGCCACTTTAATTCAATCTGCCAATACAGATTTTATACTAAGAAAGAATTAATATATTTAAGGATGTCTTTATTAGTTTCTCCAAAGGTAGGTGGGGTATACTGTAACATTTGGTAATATTAGATAGTGTAAAGTATCAGTAAGACTCGGGTTATTCTTACAAACTATCCACTCTTTTTTATAGCATTATTAAAACAGGCAATAGATGATTTTAGCAAACTATAGCATTCATTTTTGGATCTGATTGCATTCTTGGTGATTGACTGATGTTTTTTGTTGCACAGCCACACATAGTAGATAGTCTTCTCCAAGATATAGTCATCATATTTGCTGTTGTAATTGGAATATTGAAAAATATTTTAAAACAGACAACAAGATATAGCTATTATAGTTATGGAGGAAAACAGATTTAACCAGTGGTTTTTCTCATTAGCATTGGATCATCGCAACACCGCTTATTTGAATTTTCAAATATTCTAAAATAGACTGGACTGTGTGAACTGGACTTTTTATACCCTATTTGATATTGTTCAACAACAGGTTTTCCAACAACAAATTTGTCACCAGCTACTTACAAGATTTTTGATATTGTTCAACAACAGATTTATCACCAGCTACTTACAAGATTTAACTTCTGCTTCTTTACAACAACATGTTTTTTGAAAACATTTTTTTATTATTTTCATATTGTGGAAATAAATAATTTTGTAGTTATTTTTAAATTATATCATGATTTGATAACTAAATGAATGAAAGAAAAAATAGTTTTTCTCTCTTTGTTTACATAAGTTAGTGATAGAAAAAAATTGTACCAACTTTTAAAATTTGATAGACAATTTTTTCATTTTCATTAATATTTAAATATCATTTTTAGATTTACCATCAAATTTACTTTAGGAATTGATAAGTTGTTTAATTAAAATCCATTTAAAAAAACCAATTGAGAAAAGATACAAAATGCTATAAATTTTTATAACTATGCAATTTAAATTTTTTGCAACATATCAAAACAATTTTCCTTTCTTCCTTTATAGTGCAATTTATAATTTTATTGTTTCTTATATATTATAAAGAAAATATTTAATAATATGACAAAATGCATTAATTAACTCTTTTTTTTATAATTTTTTAGGCATTTTATATATTTATCACTCAATTTCATTGAGTTTTTCGTCAAACAGTTTTTTTTTTTCATGTATCTTTGTAATATAACTAAGTCAAGCTGCTATTGCATTTGTTTAACTACAATACTTGAAACAAAATATGGTGAATATTCTGTCTTCACTATATAATAACTTTTAATCTAATAAAAATGATTAATAATTATCTAAGTTTTTGTTAAAACATGACTGTTAAAAATAAATGTTTGCTAAAAATATATAATTGCACAATAAATTTATATAATGTACATTAAAAGATGTTAACAATAGTATGACACATTTGAAAAATTTTGTGATTCTTGGCTAACTAAAAAATCCTGATTAGTCAAAATCCATTAGAATATAGTTTTTTTAAATCTATAGTTATTAACTATAGATTTAAAATATAAAAACTGTTTTTTTATTATTTCAATTATATATATAAATTATGCTTCCACAGACCTTTATGCTTAAAAAACAGTAGAAAATCAATTCTTGAACAAGGTAATACTACACTTAAATAGTAAATAAAAACCACTTATTATCTAATTGTAGTGTTGTCTTGACAACAATTTGATGACAGACTATTGGTTTCTTTAAGCAAGAAGACTGTGATGATAAAAGTTGCACATAATAACCAGTCAATTGTTAGCTCTTATAGTTTATATTACATATAGTTTCAATTTCATATCATTAAGTTCTGATTATTTATTATTATATTTATTAAAAAACTGATTTTTCATTTGATATTCAGAGTTGGGGCTCTGACTTGATTTTTTGAATATTTGAATAGTTATTTCAGATTATTTATTGTGTACATAAGTTAAAATAAAAGATAGAATTTATTCTCTTGTTTAAACTATCAATAAATTAAACTTATATATCAACACCTAGAAGACAAAGTGGTATCATTCTATCTTTTTGTAGTTTGTTGATATTTACATAATTCAGTGAGAGATGCAGTTACTTTAATTTCAATTGTTAAAAGGAGGTTGCCTTGACAACAGTTTGAAATTGTTGATTGTTATTGATATTGGGATTGTCTAAATGTTGACTGGCTTTTAATGATATATATATAAAGAGATAGTTATTTCAGGGTGGCATGAATGAGTTATGCTATTTGCAATAAAGTATTTGTAGATTGTAAACGTTAATTAACTGAAATAATTGAAGAATAATAAGCATATATAAAGGATTCACAAGGCATATTTAATTTAGATTTAAAACCAGCAGATCTAAAGTTAGCAAATAACTTTATATTCAAATTTAGCAATTAAAACCATACAAACATTAATATTTTAACCAAATTTTACAATTTTTCACGAACATCTTTAGCACTCACACATATTTGTATTAGGATGAGAAGTTTTGATTAAATGAGCATATGCATGTCTGGATGCAAATACTTAGATTATTATTCAATATTGAATATCAAAAATATATTTGTTTAATTAATATTGAAGATTTAAATAGAAATATTATATATAAAATTGTTTTAAGTTAAATAATTTCAAAATCAAATGCAGACAAAATAAAAATTTGTATAAAAATACTGATAAAAGATGTAAAATCAGGAATGTTTTAACTTAATAAAAGGATTTGTAATTGATCTTGAAATGACAAAAACTTTAAAAATATTCTCAAATATTAATTTAAAAGTAATAAAGCAAAAATTATCAGTCATGTGCTGAAAATAATAAGTTAATTATCTAGGCAATATAATCACAGCCGAATGTTTGAAAATTTTCTAATGCTTTTTTTTTTTATTAGTCAGTAGATTGTTCTTTTATCAACTGTTAATACCAATATAGATGGATAAAGTATGCATATATTGCTTAGCCTCAAGATCTGTTTTAAGCTTGAAAGTATTTGCACAGAGAAATGTAATGCTACATAGAAATAATAAATCTACCATTTCCTGAAAATAAGCAAATTTGTTTGAACCAAATTGTCATTTTTAATACTTATACTATATTCAATTTTAAAAAGCCTTCAACTTAAAATCTTTTTATTAATGTCAAATTTTCAATTTAAACTTTCTGAAATCACCTTTACAAAGGAACACACATACATCAGAAACAAAAAACTTCATTTTCCAAATGTTATTAAAACAATTATGTAACGCCATAATTTATAATTTTTATAAAATTTTCATTCCGTGAACCTCAATGACTTTCATAAATTTTTCATTATATTAAGTATAACAAGTTAGCAATTAAAAGTCAAAAACAACAACTAACTTGTCAAACGTTGTTAGCCGAGAGGTCAGCACAGCTGCCTTGCAAGCAATCGTTGGTTGTAGACGGTTGCTGCGGGTTCGCCCCTTGATGCTATGACATATGAAAAAAAACCAATAACTAACTTTTAGAAGTGAATTTAAATAGTTGAAATCTAATTTTAAAAAATATTAATTATTGTTTATTATAAAAATTTAATGTTTCTTTATGATTTTAATTGTTTTTTTATTACATGCAATTTCATTTCATACAAATAAATCTTTCATACATTCTAAGAAAGCAATATAAAAACTTTAGAGAAACTTCATTCAGAATGCCTCATAACATTTAAAAAATAAAATGGCAAGATCATATAATCAATCAATAAGTTATTTAATTTGATGGATGTGGTGCTATAGAGTCCATTATTGTAAAATCAACCAATGACAAAGCATAACTTCAGAATGTTTTATGTGAATTTCAATAGGGTCACTGTGTGAGAGATAGACCTTATTCATGATATATCAAAGACCTTCTGAAAAGATGCAATGTTGAGTGTTTCCAATGAGAAGATGTGAGAGAAAATGTAATACATTGGAGAAATACAATTAGACATAGCATTAGAGTATATCATAAAGAAAAATATTCTGTTAAAGAAATTAAAAGACAACATCACTAACTGTCAAACAGAAAAATGAACCAGCATGTTCTATATGTGGACATATTTGTGTTTCATGGATTAGTTTGTATAATCATTCTAAAATTCATTTTGAGGACAGTTTCTCTTTTCCATTCTTTTTTTCTTCTTGGAATTAAAAGAGTCATATTCATTTATAAAGGACTGATTTATGTATCTGTGTATAGATAAAACTTAGTTATAAACTTTCAAGTAAATAAACAATGTTAGTGAGATTTTTTTATTAATAATATTAAAAGTAAAATAATGCAATGAAAAAAATATTAAAATTTATTTGTTAAAGCACTTAAGAAAACTGTCATGATTATAGATATTGGAGTTAAAAGTCTCTAGATAATTTTCATCATTGTACAAAAAATGGCAATTAATTTAGGATAACTAATTCAAGTTTTGTTTACAAACAATATAGATGTGTATTAAGAGATTGGATTGATAACATATTTAGATACAAAATGCATCAGTTTTACAACTAAATATGTTTCAGATGACAGAAAATAATGTATTAAATAACATGATGAAATGTGTACACTAAACAGAAAATTTAATATATTTAAATAAAACAAAGTGTATTTAGCAATGTAATAATGTGTACAGATATATAAAAATCAATTATATTAATGTGTTACCATGAATTTGATTATTTGTTATGATTACTTATAAACAAAGGAATATATTAATTGTTTTGATGTTAGGATTAAGATTATTATCTGTACATTCAGACACACTTAACAGCAAAAATAATGCTAAAAGAATATTTTAAAGGCGAATAATTATATGTGCATTATGTTGACATTAGCATAGGTATTAATGTTTATTCTTGATAATATACCTTTGTAATACTCATACGTCTCAATTAATAATACTCACAATGGTTGAAAATGATAGAAGAATATGTAATAAATAAATCTAGCATATCAGTTGAATCATGGTTCAGTTCATGTAGATTTAATTACAGATCAGAGTGATAATTTCAATGAAATTTTATAAAATATGAATATTAGAATTTACAAGTTTTAATGTATATATATATATATTAATAGAGTTCATTATTTCTCTGTTGCCTAGCAAATTTATTTAACTTTAAACTGTGAGTCTAACATAAATAAATATATTTTACATTGACATAATAATATTACAACACCAATTACTTCCTTATCAAATACTATATAAAATTAGATGCAAGTCTACTGAAATGTTTTAATGTACCAGCTAACATATTTGTCATTGTTTTGCTACTACTTATTTCAGTTAAAAATATTTAGAGACTACAATATTATTATTTTATTATTTCAACACAGATTCCAATATGTTGCTTGTACATTTAAAAAGCTAGATTTATAACAGTGAGATTACTTACTAAATTGTTGAATATAAAGCTGTCATTTTTGACTAAATTATTGTATGGAAGTGAAACATGGATTTGTATCAATGTGATATAAAGATACTGAAATTTTTCATTTAATGATACCTTGAGAATTTATCAAACTATTATAATAAGAACATTATACCAATTAATATATTCATCAGTTTGATGTCAAATAAATGAATAACACATTTCTTTTAAAAAAGTATTTAATAGTAAATTTGAACATGGATTAAATATATATAAAAAAAACAAATTCTATTACAAAAAGGTGAACTAATTGAAAGAATGTGAATGAAGATAAAATATACTAGATTGTTACAATTAATCAAGATGTTGATATCTTTATAAAAATAAGTAATTAAATAAGTTGCTGTACAGGAAATTAAAATACAATTTCCACAAATGTTAAATAGGTTATATTTGTGATTTATGGATTAGTTTGTCCTTGTAAAACTCATTTTTAAGTTTCTATTATTTGTCTTTTCATTGGTCATATGATTTAATCATACCTAAATAAAAATCAACTTTCCTGATTTTATTAATATTTAAAGAATATCATTTTTAAAATTATTTTTTAAAAAATAAAATAAAAGCTTATCAAATTGTAAAAAATATAAATATAAGCAAATAACATTTTAGCAACATATAACTCTATTAACAAAATTCTAAGTAGTGTTTTAATAAAAACATTGTTAAAAAATTATCACATAGGCTTTTTAAAAAAATTTGTAAAAAATAATAAAAGTGATGTCTATATAAAAGTAAAAAATGCACCTTTTATGACAATCAAATATGACATCAAAGAATAAAATAAAAAGATAAAACTGAACTCAATCTTAGAATCAATTTCTTTAGCTAACACATGCAGTTAAGTATGAATGTATACTAATTAACATCGCCACAAATACTCCGCTGGAAATGGAATTAATATTTAGGTAAAAAATATACATCAAAGAAAAATAAGAGTAATACAGTAATTATTTCCATATATTTACTAAAATCACTGCTTTAAGCGTTTCATAAAAAAAAAGTTCACAGGATCAAATATATAACGTCTTTAAAAATTATATATAAAAATAAAAGTTTTATATATAAAATATTTATGTTCAAATAATTATGAAAAACTGCAGTCTTAATCAACTAGCTGCGGGCTAATAAATTGTTGACTGATAAGAGTTTTTGCAATTTTCTTTCTAATTATATATTCATTTATCAACTCTTATTAAAAAAAAGTACTAAGCTTGCTTTGAAACTTTTGCTAGCCTGATTTTTTTTTTTAAAAATTTGATTCAAACTGCCTGCAGACCTACTATTATTTTATGTCTATGCATTCAGAAGCTGCCCAAATCTTTTTTGAATCAAAAATAAAATACAGTTTTATGATTTTGACTCTTTCCACATGCAAACATCTTGTAAATTTTAAAATTACTATATTATTCTACAAAAAAATATTATTCTTTCACCTCTCTTATCCACAATCCATAGACCTCTATAATTTTGTTATTTCTTCCAATTCTACTTCAGCATTCAAATTCCATCTCCATATAACTTTTTTTGTTTAGTTTTCAATAATTTTTTCACTGTATATTTTTTCTTCATCAGGATTATGATTAGTATTAGTCTGCTTAATAATCATTAATTGTCATAAGATATTTTTTCAGTATAATCACCAACAATGAAATACTTATCTCTCAAGCCATTCTACTGCCATCTTTTGTAAATTTTAGAAATTAACGATTGCCAGATTCCTTAAATCCCGTCTTCAGAATGATTTCTGGATTTTGCTTTATCAATGAGACTCAAAATTCAAAGTTGACAGAAATGCAATTATGCATTCACCATTCAGTTTTAATTCTATTTTGTCTGTCAAAGTAAAAGCTTAAATTCAATCATATTGAATGGTCTATGAGGTGTTTTGTTGCTATTATTAATATCCCAAGTCAGGGAATTAAGATATCCACAATTAATGAATAAAGAAAAGTATATAATTATTGGATTGGATTTAGATCTATATAACTCTTCAAGCAGATTTCCTGGCATTCAAACTTTAAGTTGATTTGAATTGTAGATTTTTAGCTTAACTAGAGAAATGAAATTAAAAGTAGCTAAATGCATAAGTGTATTCCTTCCAGCTTTAAATCTTGAACTGGGTAATAAGATAAATGCTAAAAACCAATCTGATAATAGAGATTTAAATATGTTCTATAATCTTGATTACTCAAAGTAAGTAGATGATACTAGAGAAGAAAGCTTCCTCTTGTTTAATTATTTGATAGAATGCTACTTACAAAACTTTTCATTTATGGAACCAAAATGATATTTGCATATTATATCTCCTTCTATCTATAGAAAGAATTTGATTATTCTGTTAATATCAGAATATCTCTACTTTTGAAAGTGAATAATAATAATAATAATAAAATTCAGTCCAATAAGTTGTTTATAACTCACTTTCTCTCATTATTCTACTTTAAAAAAGTCAATTAATAAAATAATTAAAAGCCTTAATTAATATGAAAAATAAATTATTGTGAAAATAAATTTAAGCCTTTTGTATGAGGTTGAAATAGAGGCATTGAAAAATTATTATTTAGTAAATCAATAAGCATAAACAGTATATATATACATTAATACCTATTTAGCTTTGAGCATTATTAGTTTCCCAACCTGTGGTACGCATACCACTGATGGTATGCGAGTTGCTGGTTGGTGGTACATGAAAAATAATCAGTAATGGTGGACATAAAAAAAAAAACTTAAATCATAAAAATATAGAAACGTTTTTTCCTATAATTCATAAAAATTATTTTAATTAATAATATTATGCAGTAAAGTTGTTAATATGTACAGTCGATAACGATCTTTAATGTTAATGATAAAATTGAAAGTATGATTAAGAAATTAGATTTTTGGAAACAGTAATATATATAAGTATCGAAAACAATCAACTGGAAATATTCGAAACTTTACATATTTTTTTGTTTGAAAATAATAGCACATTTAACAGGATTAAAATTGTTTTTCATGGAATATTTTCCAAAACCAGAAAACACAAATGATAATTGGATTTCAAACCCCTTCTATGCAGAAAATTTAGAAAACGCTACATCATTATCAATAAAGGATAAAAAAAATTTAATAGAATTATCATGTGACATAACTTTACAAGTAGAATTCAAACGATACAATCTAATTAATTTTTGGTTAAACATTAAAGAATATGAACAACTTTCTGAAAAAGCTCTTAAATTATTATTACCGTTTACTAGTATGGAATTAGTAGGAAGAGCTTTTTCTTCATATATTTTTTAAAAAAATAAGTATCGAAACAGATTGGATGCAGCTGTAGACTTAAGGGTATACTTCTCATCTTTTGAACCAAATTTCAAAAAATTATGTTGTTCGAAACAAGCACAAAGATCTCATTAAATTTATTTTATAAAATATTTGATTATGATAAGAAAATATACTAATTGATTTTTTATTATTTTATGGTTTTATTAAAACCATTTTTTAGTAAACGAAATATGACAAAATAGTAGATAAATAATGAGTCGGATCAAGGCAAATCAATCTAAATTATTTAATTTGAAAGAATGTATCAGAAAAGGATCATACCCAGAAATTAGACTCATTAATTCTTGATCATCTATTGTGGATTACTAGATGTAAGCTAATATTTAATCATCAAAATTTTAATCCTATTAATTTCATGCTGAACAATATAAAGAAAACAAGAACAAGAGATAGCCTGATAACCCCCGAGGTTATTTTTACCATGACTTGGGACATGCTGGATTTATCCTCTCCATGGTCCAACCAATAACAAGATGCTCCGAAAAAAAGAAAACAGACTCAAATTCGGGAAAACCAAATGAAGGAATGAGAAAACACTTTGAACAAAATATGTACCAAATAACCTTTAATATAATAATGTAATCTTTAATAAATTATTTTGGAAAAAATATGAAACTTTGAACAAACACATACATATAAATATGTTACAGTGAGTTTATAATTTCAGTGAGTTTGTAATCTGGCGTGACATGACGTTTAGGCATGTTTCAATGTAATTTGTCTCATTATGAGATGTGAATACATACATGGTCACTCTATAATATTTATAATGCAAATAAAATAACACACAATAACAAATTTCACAAAATACAATCATTTTTACAAAGTGGTACAATTTAGCGTGATGTACTACCAAGTGGTACAAGAGCCAAAAAAAGGTGGGAAACACTGAGGTTGGTAAGCAGTTTGAAAGTAATAATTGACTTGTTGTTAGTCTGTTTTCAGAATAAGTTATCTTTACCTGTATAATGAGGTTAATTTAACCTTCTTTGAATCAATAATTTCACTATATGTAATCAAGTTGCAATATTTAGTGTCTAAAAGGTAAGATTTCCACTTTATTGTTTAAAGAAAGTTGCTTTGACAACAAATTGAGATTTTTGATATATATATATATTTGAATGTCTAAATCAGCTTTTCCCAAACTGTGTTCCACAAAACATTGGTGTTCCATAGAACAGTGGTCTTCAACCTTTTCACATGCGGATCAGCAAAAATAAGGATAAGATTTCATGGCCGGTAGAAGTCTACAGATAAATTTCCTTAAAGATTTAAACTGCTTAGCCTTGGATGGGCATAATTGTTATAACTGACCAAAACAACACATTAGTTACTGTGTATTGTAATGGTATTGCTTACCTTCACATGCTGAACACTCTTTCTTGAGTTGCGGAATCATACTGCTACAGAAAACAGTATGTTCTCATTAATGTGCCTGCATTGCTATGTTTATTATTTCATTGTTAAAACATGCAAAAATAAAGTGTTATTCACCTGAATGTTGGGAAATATCATTAGCTAGTGTAATTATGTGACAATGATTATGATATACAAGATGAAGTTATTTATATAGATTTTGTATAATAAAAATCTTTTTTTTTAAATTTTGAATCTGGTGTTATTTTAATCTTATTTTTACCCAATTAAAAAAAAGAAACAGAATAAAAAGTTGTTTTGGTAAAATGTTACATAGAAATAAAAAAATCATTATAAAGATGTCATTTTGCTAAAAAAAAAAAAAGATAATAGATTTACGTTTTCGATGAAGGGAAATCATCATCAATGGTCTGTCTGCCTTTTGTGAAGTTTACAATTTCAAAAAGAAATGTCACACACAAAATAAAAAGATGATACAAATGCAATAAAAAATTTTGCTATATGTGACCAATAAATTAGCTGACGCAATACAGAAATTGACATGTAAGGAGTGGCGCAATTATCATGAGATTGATGCTTTGTCTTTTAAAGATTGCATTTTCAGATAAATTCCTTTGATTATTATTTAGTAATTATAATATTATCTAATAATTTAAATAAAATTTTGATTTATAATTAATTTTATTTAAGCAATTGCAATGAAAAAATAAAGAAAAATTGTTTATATTAATTAAAAATTTAAAATCTTATTATTTTGTAATTACACACTTTCCTGCCAGTCTAGTGTGGACCGGCAGAAAACTTCTGCAGACTAAACCATGGGTTGAAGACCACTCCCATAGAAGGTCAATAAGTGTTCTATAAAAAAAATATAAAATTCTGGTAAATTTGTAGTCTTGCATGTGTTTTAAACATGTGAATTATATTATAACTAAAATTTTGGAATAAATGTTTATTTTGCTTTTTAACTCTTATAATTATTTACATTGTTTGTTATTAAAACTGAAAAATCGAAATCTATCTTTATATTACAAATACCATAAATGTTCTATTAAAATTTTAAGAGTTGTAAAGTATTCCATTGTACCAGTGCAGTTCTTTTTCAGGAATCAAGGTGGTTGCATCTAACTATAGTCAGACTTAGGGTCTTCATATTGGATGCCATGAATGAAATGATGTAATTATAATCTAAAATTGAATCCACATTAAACCAGATAATTTAAAATCAAATTATTCAATACCGATGCAAAGTCAGATTAATTCATCCAATCTACATCTCTGTTTAATAATCCTGTTATGCACAAAATTTGAACTCTGGGCAGATGTTGCATTTAACTCTCTCCATGTATTACCAGCAATATCCCATAGTAATAATTAATTCAATAATAAAAAAAAAAGAAGAAAATAATTTATTTAAAATACTAATACATTAAATTGATATGATATATATGTATGAATATGTGCACTCATAAATATTTGTTTGGTAAAATAACTAAATAAATAAATAAGAAACCTGCTTAAATTTAAAATCAAATTAAACAAATTTATTAACAAGTAACAATATGATAACAATAATAAATAAAAAAAATTATGATAACATGTGTTTACATATATTCCTATTATTTATAATATTAAATTAACTATAACCTTCCCTTATTCCCATAATAGCAATACATTTCGTAACACTAACACTTTTCAATGATTTATAAAATAATAACTGTAAGTTTGAAATTTCAAAAAAAAAAACAAACAAACTATAATATAACTAAGTATAAATTCAAAATTATGTGTATTAAAAAAATAATACACCTTATAAAATCTTATAAAGTAACATTATTGTTATTATAAATAAATCCCTGTGTGTGTGTTGTCATATTATGAAAACAAATAGATTTCATATAAAGAGGTTAGTCTTTCACACAAAGAGTTATAAGAAATATTACTATGTTAAATATATTAGTAATAAATGAAATTCTGTAATGTCATGTAAGACTCAATGTGGAGAATGACAAATTCTTACCTCCAAATTGAAATAGTTTTAAATTTTACTCAGTCAACATCATTTTAAAAATAAATATATAGAAGACCTAGATTTTATTAAATAAATACAAAAAAATGTTCAACTTAATGATCTTTTCTTTAGGTTGATATAAGTAATTTTATAAAACAGAGTATTCCCAACATAAGCGATTTCAAACAAAGGAAATAAAGTTAAGAAATTGGCCTGATATATCACATCAATATATTCCAAGAAATTGAATAGAATGATAGTTTCAAGTATTTCCTTCCTAGACGAGGTGAAAAACATTCTTGAATAATATAAATACCAAGTTCTTTGTTAATCATCCTTTGTAAAGTATTAAAGATTTTAAAACTTCTCATTCGATAATTTAATATACAAAATTAACAAAGCGTATGCCACACTTGAATGAGAAGCTATAAAGATACACAGAAATTATTACACGCTAAGCGCTTTCGAGGTCTTTTGCCTCATATTCATAGCGGTACTGTGAGCTGCAGAATGAAAAATAGGGCAAGGGAAATAGGGCAAGGGAAATCCCTTGCCCTATTTTTCATTCTGCAGCTCACAGTACCGCTATGAATATGAGGCAAAAGACCTCGAAAGCGCTTAGCGTGTAATAATTTCTGTGTATCTTTATAGCTTCTCATTCAAGTGTGGCATACGCTTTGTTAATTTTGTATATTAATCATCCTTTGCAAAAGTAATCAAATTATTCTATTTTTTAAGATCCTTTATACTGTGTGTAATTGGCATTTTCTTCTCCATGTTACTCCATTATCAATCAACTCTTCATTAAAAATAATGATGATAAAATACATGTATATTTTAGGCATTGAGTAGGAAATAAAATTACATTTTACTAGTTAAAACATCAGCATTTCATCCCAGACACTTGGTAGTTGGGCACTATTCATCTTCATGAATTCTTGTCTTCTTAAATATTTAATTTGAATAAACATTTAGAAGAAATTTCTTTTTGTTAGAATTTTGATTTAAAATGATATTCTAATTTTATATAGTTAATAAATAAAAATATATTAATAATTATTCTTTAAAAGTATAAATGATGAAATCTATTCTCTTTGTGAATTTGGAATTCCTTTATAATATGATTTTTTATTTTGAAGAAAGTTCTTTAAACTACTAATTCTTTTTCTTTTAATGTATTCTTAATTTAAATGCAACCAGATTAACAAGTGTAGTGATTAGTTCATTAACAAAAGATAAGATTAAATTATAAAAATTTGTCTTGGTTTATATACTTAGATCAATTTCCGATAGCATATATTAATATTCACCTATTGTTGACATAATTAACATTTATAATTAAATTCTAAACTTTTATTTCCTTTGTTTTAATTGCTATGATACGATGTTGACCTGAGATTTTATCACATCTTAATTAGTAAAATTCAATTAATTGAAACAATTATTTATATATGTGTGTGAATAAAATAAGATATTCATTATAGAATTATTAATTTCACAGTTAATTATTTAATTAGATATTCATCTAATTTGATATTTTAAAAGTTTAAGTTATTTTTATAACTCGTACACCATGATAGAATAAGTTTGGGAGACATTTGAAAAAATTTTGTTGGCTTAGCAGTTCAGCAAATATTATTGATTATTACTGTTATTACTGTTGCAAATAAAAATATTGGAAGTGATATTAATATTATTGATTCTTTTATCTAGTGAAGCAAATTATTAAAATTATCCAAGATATTTTCCTGTGCAGATTTTATAAATACACAGTATCTAATTATATGTATCAAATTTTATTTTATTGCAATTAATATTACATTGAAAATTATGCACTCACACAAAGTTATGTTTAAGGGAATAATAGACAGAATAAAAGGATACAGTAACTACAACAGGAATAAAATATTTAGAGGTATGTTTGGATACAGTAGTAACTTTATTATTTCAGCTAGAAGATTTAAACTACCTTTAATAATAATATATGGATTTAGCATAATGTTCAAACATGTGGTTGAATACATTCAAAATTAAAAGATGTAATTATTAAATGTTTTAATAAATTTATTATTAGAGCAATAACTGGATTTATTATTAACTATGGTGGGAACTTTAAAGAAAACGAACTAAAATGAAAAAGAAAAAAATCATTTAATTTAATATTTTAATAGTATAAGTAGTTTATTTGTAAAAAAATAATGTGTATTTATTTTATTCTGATCATTAATTAATGTAATCTGGTATTTTCATATTTTGGAATAATATTTGTCTAAAAATTTTAAAAAAATGAAGTCATCACAAAATGTTGGCACTATAGACTTTTAAGGTTTCCAAATATCTTCTGCTTCCCACCATTTCCAAACAATAGTGACAGAATATTCTCATAAAAATTCAAAAAAGTGAAGGATTGTGGGGAAAATTTATGATCTCATTAATCATATGATAGAAACCTATAAATAAACCTCCATGTTAAAAATTATTAAGACTTTTACTAAATTGTGTGCAGGGGGACTGCATAGGATTTAAGTTCAAAATTAGCCATCTTGGCACCCTGCACTAAAATAATGTCTGAGTAGACAATCAACTAAACATTTGCCTGTTTAATGGAAAATGTTCTCTATGTTGTGCTGAATGTAGAAACTAAATGTCTAACAACATATATAATCGAATAATGGATTTAAAAGGAATGAAAATCAAATATTTGAATTTTAACTGCAAAAACTTTTAAGAGTGTTTCATAGAATGCTACATTTTATTTGAACTGCATTATTTATTCATCTCTTCTCCAAACCAAAAATTACTTGTTTGGAATTTATATTGGCTATATCAACATAAAGCTTCAGATGAGTATTATAAACTAATGTGGATTAATGAATTGCTTTGTATACTAATAAAAAAAAACTACCTAAAGCTTTGGATATTAATTTTAAACTAATGCATCCAGTGGATTAAATACTGCTTAATACTACAATGATCTAAAGTTATAAATAATTATTATGAAAATAATTGTTAATAAACAGATTTATATTCATCAATATTTTATCTTCAAAAATATTTTTACAGATTTTATAATCAATGTAATGAACATGATATCTTAAAGAATTAATTGCTGTGTTTCAGTACTAAAAGTGTAATAATCTTGTTAGCTGGTAATATATATGTAAATAATAATAAAAAGTTTATTTAGTAATTGCAACCCTCTAACTAAAAAAGTATAAAAATATTTTTTAAAATTATAAGCTCTTTTTTTTTTAAATATAATTTTATTTTTACTTTGTTTTAATATAGTTTTTCTCACCAATCAGCTATAGTTTCTAATAAACATTAGTAATAGTGTAATTTAGTGTATACATGTGCATAATATATATGCAGTATATATATATATAGGAAATAATACAGGAAAGAATTATAAAATAGAATTCATTTTTAGACTTCAGTAATTACAGTTTTAAAAATTAAAAAAAAAGAAAAGATTTAAAGATAGAGTTTAGTTAGACATCATCTGTATCAGTTGAGTGCTCAAAGTTCCCGCAGGGGAAAAGAAACATAAAAACTCCAGGACTTTGAAACCGCTAGGATAATTGGTCTAACCCGACTAGCTAATGCTATCTTATTTATAAGAAAATATATATATAGCAGTATTAAATATTATATATATTTAGGCTATATTTTTATGTATTAATATATAAATAGTTAACTCTTGAAAAAGCTTTGTGTAAGCGAAATAATGCAAAATGTGTGTGATAAATATAATGACTCTTAAATTGTCTGATTAATCAGAAACTCTAATACTACAACCGATATTTGATCATCTTCAGTAATTACTGAGTGCTCTACCAATAGCTTATCCATCTTCTTTACACAAAATTATTATAGTTTTTCAATTTCAGAGCTACATCATAAAATTAATGAATTCTATATATCATTGATATATATTATAAATACATTATATATAAAATCAATAAAGTAAATATATGTTTATAATATAATTAATATCTCACATCAAACAGTAAGAACATCCTGTCTTAATTCGTAAAACTTGTTTTTCAGCCATAGTTTGCTTTAAACTCTGAAAAAAGCTTGAGCAAATAATGGAATAAGATGTAGATATAATGATGTTTTAATCACTGTTTATATATATATAAAGGTAAAGTCAAATAGCTTTAAAATAGATTTTTAGAGTTAAGGATTATATTACCAAATTCCTAGTTGCTAGACTGTTTAAGAATTTGAACAGTTTTCTAGCTACATATTTATTTTCTGGCTGATATTAGGTCATTAATTAATTAATTATCAATGAAATGATTATTTGAAAAAATTCTAAGTCTGATTAAAATCTGATAAAAGTTTCAAGCTTTTTGCAACCAAACTGTAAACTCGAATTGTAAGTATGTAAAATACCTGAGTTATCATAAGCCCTTTTCTATATATACACATACAAATTATGAATTATTATAAATGCTTCTGATATAAAACAAGAACTTCAATAATACTAAATCTAAATACATTTCTGGTGCAGAGCATCATCTCTAAAGTACAAATATTCCATTAACTATGCTGTAATGAAAAGACACATTTTAAAGGCTTTAAATATTACATATTATTGGAGTTCTTATTATGTATCAGGAAGCACTTATATTAATGCAGAATTTATTACAGTTTAATTATAGAATTTAATTTGAATTGCTTACATATATTTACATACTGTACAACATATGATAAAATATCTTCTAAACTATTTATATAATGATTTAATTGAGAAATATGAATTTACATCATTTATTAATTGAAAAATTATCTACATTTTTTTGGTGTGGGAGATTATTTACTTTAAATTTATAATTATGTATCTATAGGTATGTATCTATGTATAATTAGAGAAATATCTAAATGATGTAAAAACATTAATTTATAATTTATTTATAAATATCAAACCTTATAATCAAGGAAAGTAATTATTTATAAATAAATTTTGATAGAGGGCAGCAAATAATCGTAAACTATCACAAACAACAAATAATACATGACTTTTTCAAATTGACTTAAATGATTCCAAAAGCTGTTTTCTTTATCCAACTCCAGGGTTATTTTTCATAATTTTAGGTAATCAATATAATCTAGATGCACTCCCAGATCAGTTTCTGACTTTTACCTTCATTAGTAGTCTCAGCTTTGAATTTTAAATCTTTGCTTTTAAAGACAAAGGCAGAAAGCAATCTGGAGTTGATTATATAATAGCATTGTCATTTAGTATTCATTAATTATTCAAGCTTATATAGATTGATGTGATAATAAAGTGATGTGTTCTATCATAAACAATGGTCACATCTTACACTTTAATCCCAGGTCTCTAATATTTAGATACCTAAATTTTGCAACACTCTTGTCTTTTAAAGTCATTAATCTTGTGTTAAGATTTGTAGAAGTTATACTGTTGCATCTAGGTGCATAGTCTTAGGGTTATAGTTTTAATATATATTAAGACTTTTTATTGTAACTATTATCTTGGAACAAAAAGAATAAGAAGGATAGGCTAAAAAGACTGTGTGATGGAATGAACATAGAAAAAGAAAAGCAAGATGATAAATGATCTTAAAGATAGTATAATCTTTGAAAATAAGAGAAAGAAAGTTTGGTGAAAGTGAACAAATCCTTAAGCTTATTCTATAACTCTAAATACAAAATATCATATTATAGCAATAGCAAACAAGCGTTAAATGCCATAATACTCAAATCTTTTGAATACTTAACCTATCTTAAGATTACCATTATTTATTCATTATAAAATGAAAATGTTTTCAAGTTTCAATCCATATCTTTTTTCTACACATCACATTAAAAACTTTTTTTTCACATAGTTTTTTATTTTACTCATCTCCTAAGAAGCTTTCAGAATCCAATTTAGAACAACTATTGATCTATTGGCCAACATATTCAACCTAATTCTTTCAATAATAATGATGTTTGTTTATTGTTTCAGTCATATTTTTGCTGTCAGTTTCTTTTTGTTAATGTTAATAGACATCTCTTCATATTTCCTTGTTGTCTTCAATATCTGTATTGCTTATCTGATAAATGGTGATGACTCAAACCCATAAATAAATATTAGTAGAATATATTTATTAAAAACATTTTTTAAAAAAATCATATTTTCTTATCTTTTTATTTTTTTATATCCACACATGTATAAAACAGCTTTCAAATATTCTTCTGCAAATAAAAGGTTCAATAATAATATTCATTTTTTATTCTCATTTTATTCTTCTGCTCAAAGAGTTATATACCAATTTAACAGTTAGTATTAAGAGACTATCTACACTGACTATATTTTGTATATCTGAAAGTAAGCCTGATTAAAACGTAAGTTATAAATCTGGATATTCTATAAGGTTTCTTAAATTATATATATTTAAAACTTCTACTCCAGTGATCATTTTTGAAACATATAAATAAAGATCTCAAAAAATATAATTTTCAAGATGCCTTTTATGCTGAATTAGCATTCTTCAATAAGTCAGAATAGAATATCTTCCTTCATTATTGATTCAGCATTAATTAATATCAAATTACTATAATTTGATGTATCTCAAATTTTCTGCATTTAGATCTTTTGTCCCACTCACTTTCTATTTTAAACAGATACATTTACGATTGTCATTAATCAATTTTTGAGTACAGATTACCATATCATTCTTAGCCCAATTATAAACATTACATTTAGTTAAATATTAATATATCAGTTTCTTTTTTCATTTTTCATTAATATAACAGTTTGTTTTGTTAAATATAATTATAAGGTACAAATCACATGATTATGTGTTATATATATAAAATAAGATATATCAATCTTTAGCTTTTCTAAAATGTATATTTGAGCAAGAAATAATATGATAATATCTAGTCTAACATATGATTAGTAATAATTATTAATGTATTTATCTAAAATAAATGTTAACAAAAATGTGAGTGTAAGAGGCTTGCCATTTGTAGAGTAGTAATATAAATATGTAATGATGAATAATATTTTAATAATGAATAAATATAATGCTATGTGAATTTTATCAAATCTATTTTAAAATAATAATTGAACTGCCGTCCAGCAGTCAGTCAAATTCCATAACTTTTTATAATAAGAGAGTGGATCACTTTTTATTGTATTTTAGATATTTAAAATACAACAAGAGATTGTCCACTCTCTTATTGTAAAAGGTTATATAATTTGGTGGCTAGAGATCAGTTCAATCATTATTTAAAAATAGATTTAATAAATTTCACATTACATTACATATATATCACATGATAGAGATTTTATGCCTTCTGGCATCTATTGATTACTCTGGCTTGCACTGAGTGGCGCTACTGTATGGAGAGTTATGCCTATTTTGACATTATATATATGTACATATGGATTCATTAGTAATCAATCAAATGTTTTAGATATGTGTTCAGTATAAAACCAATTTTTCTCACTGTACATATATTTCATTAAAAAAATTGATTTGTCATGTGAATTGAAGATTTGCAACATCAGAATTTCCCCACAAAAACACTAGTCACACTTTCCATTTACATATCTAATTACAATCATTTGATTTTTGCAGATTAATGTTTCAACATTCATATTTTAACAGGTGGGATAACTAATATTCACATTAAAGCATATAATAGTACAGATGTATGACAATATAAGAAATATATATATATAATAAATTATGCTTAATAAATATATTACACTGAAAGATAATTAAAGATTTGTTAAAAATATATACATACATATTTCACATAATTTTAAAAATGATATCATACTTCTAAATAATTGACCAAAATTCTTCCAATTTACGTGTATAAATATATAATCTCACAATCTTATTTTTGTTGGAAGTGCTTTCTAAAAAGTAGTTAAAAATCAAGGGTTAAACACACACACATTTATATATATGAAGAATGACATGACATAGTTGCTAACACATCCACCAGCAAAACATAAACAGAATTTTTAAAATATTTAATTGAAGTTGATGTCAAAAAAGTAAAAAGTAATTAGTTGTAAAGTCAAAAAATTAATGTAATATATTATTTATGTTGAAAGTAATAAAGTTCTCAAAATGAAAAAAAAAATTTCTATATTGACCTATCATAATGTGAATAAAAAAAAGTATTAATTTAACTCTGTGTGATCAATATTTTTTTTCATATAAATTATTATAAATAAAATATAAATTCAAACATTCATATATGCATAATTTTTTTTTGTTTGTATGTTCTAATCAACACAAATTAATTCGAGACCTTTACTCTCCAACTAAAGATAGCTAAATAATCACTTACCTACCCCTGAAGACTTGCTAAGCAGACTAGCTGTGAACCAGATAAAACTCCAGAGCTTCTTCAGAAAATGTTCAGATATTTAAAAAATATTTCACGTCCCACTTAGACTTGAACTGAGATTACAAATGTAGCAAGTAAATATTTCACGTTGAAACTCATCACAGAATAAGCATCATATTTCATACAATCCTTCTAAAACTATTGATAAATTTTAAGTCATCTACTTCAGTAATTTTTTTTATTCTACCAGAAACATAATATCAAAAGTCTCTCCAGTGATTTGTTTTTTTTTAAATTCACATAATTTTTTCAATCTATACAATTCCCTCCTCCTGGCAGTGAATTGCTTGAAGTCACATCTTTCAGTGTATCCTTGGTTAATTTCTTTATACATACTAAAGCTTTCTGAAAGAATATAAGATTATCTATTTGAATGTTTTTCAGTTTATATATTCCAAAACAAATTTGATGCCCTTTCAGTTTTAACAAACTATAGATGAAATTTTGGCAATTTTAGAAACACAAGCAATAGTTGCTCAGAATTAGTTCTCCCTTCTTAAAAGAAACACTTCATGAAAAGTATCTTAGACTTGACAGATATATTATGGTCACTAAGTCATTTCAAATAAAGTTTTAATTATAAAAAAAAGTGAAGAAATAATTCACACATGTGTCATTTTCACTTAAATTGGAAAATAGTGACTGAATGAGTGGATACAAGTTAGAGAAACCAATGGTAAATAGTACGGATATGTAAAATTTGCATTTTACTAATTAATTTTGAATAAATAAAATATATTAAAATTCTTTTTTTTTGATAGTTTGTAAATAAAATAGATTATTAATATGAGTGACTTGCTCAACAAAATAATAATATAATTTTTTTTTCAATTCTTAAAACTTAACCATTCACTTTAGGTCAACAATAATTTTCATGTTATTTAGTGACTTAATATAGGTAGCCTTTTTTAAATATTTTTTTCTTTGTACTTAGAACATATTATTTACAAATATTAACGTATGTATAAAAGGAAAGTTTAAATTACACAGAAAACAGTTCATAAAGTAAATGTATAACTAATCTATAATCAATTCAAGAAGTGTTTATGATGAATGTTAATGAGAACCAAATTTTAAGCTATGTGAGTGCACAACAGAATAGACTTTATTTAACAAGCTTTATTCAGAATTATCCTGGATAAGAATTTGAGAGAATGTAAGTATGAGTTGAACTATTCTTTGTAATTTCTTTTGAGTATTATGCATTTTTTATTGTCAAATATCATGAAGCTGAACAATCGCAGATATATTATAGGAATGAAAGGTTGTTTGTGCACTTGTGAAATACAAACAGGTGTAGATGAAAGACATATGGACAGGTTTGTAAAAGGTGTAGCATTTCTTCTGGATAATTATTGCACAAGACATATGTAGGTTCAATACTTAGCTTGAATTGGTCATTGAGAAATATTCCAGTTAAAATTGTACCCTGTAATAGATTAATCAAATGTTTTAATCATGATTGAAAAACACAAATGTTTTGGAACTTGATTAGAGCCACAGCAATCAACAAAGTTATCCATAAATGTCTGAAAGGATAACTAATAATCCTTAAATCTCTAAATGATATGCCAACAACACATTTGACATTATAATGGTCTAATAGAAATAGCATGCTCAAAAGCATAATCTGTGAAAAAAAGATCACCTGATATATGGAAATGAAACAAGCAAATATCATCTGGAGAATAGGGGTGAGACTGAGAATTGGATTAATAAAAGTCACAATATATATTTGTGCTCTAATATAAGTTACAAAACAATTTGGAATATATAAAATTGAAGCTTCCTTTGCAGATGAGAAAGTATGAAATTCTGATTGATAAATTATGTAAAGGTGAGCTAGCAATTGTATACTTTTATTATAGATATAAGCTTAAGTTTATTGTGAATGACATTAAATAGAGAAATTAAAGAGCTATATTAGGCAACTATTCTACCAAATATAGCATTCACTATGCAAATTTTCACAATGGGTTATAACATTTTGGGTTCAGAATGCTTTTATTTTTATTATATGTGTTCATTATGAGACTGTTCAAATAATGGTTTAATTGTGTTTTTGACATATTAACAGGAATTCAGAGTAGGAATGGAGAATTGACTGAGAAAAATGGACAATTTGCAAACTTGTATTGTGGGACCAGTTGACATTTGAAATTGGTTTAAAATATTTAGAATGAAGAGAATGTTTTGGAGATCTATGATGATTATCAGAGTGATCTTATTATTTGTAATTTATTATATGTAAAATGTCATCTAGTATAGCTTTTTATTATACTAACATAATTAAATAAACAAAAATGCAAGATAATGTAACATTTTAGTTGTGACCTTTTTAAACTAGGACTGTCTTTTTACTGATGCAGTGATGTAGACATTGTTGCTGATTTTAAATTAAGATTGCAGATCAGAGAAAACTCAACATATTTCTTTATGCACAACTGAATGCAAATAAAATAAAAGCTTACAGCAATAAGCCTTACCAATGTAAGAGTCCATTAAAGATTGTGATGTGCTTCTTCAATTTATAGACTAAAATAAAGTACGTTAATTGTGATAAAAAATAAAATAATGGAATGATTAATCTTGTTCAAATATTTAATATGTCAAGCTGATATTCAACTAAGATCTTTACTTCTTAAGTCTGTCAATCACGAAATTATACAATGTGTTATCACTAATCATAATACTCTATCATTCAGATCTCTATCTGATTTTAGACAGAACTTAACATGGTGTGAAATAGTATTCAGGTAGTTTTACATGAATCTTTCCATCTTCAAGTTTTTTCTATATATAGCCTAATAATATAAATAATTTTAATAGTTTGTTCCTTAAAATTTTAGGAAAAAAATTACATGAAATTTAAATATTGGAAGTGATGCAATTATGTTATAAACTATAGATCACAGATTTAGAATCGGATCATGCAAAAAAAAAAACCCTAGTAATTGTTTTATATTATTAGAATTATTTAAAGTGGATGCAAATGCTAATAACATATATTATTAACTGTTAAGTACTTTGCTTATTTCTGCAGCCTGCAAAATCTGTTTACTGCCAATACATGTTTATAATGATTTTCAATTAACCTTGGTTATTTATCATATTCAGAAGTTTGTATTGTATAATGTCAATGAGCTCTATTTAAGTTTAAGTCTATAAGTAACATAACCTTTGGTCTAAGTAGAATAATCTCTGATTTATGAATGATATAAGTTTGATTTTAAATTCACTATTAATTAAGACATTAAAAAAAAACATTTTCTATCAAAAAAACAAATACTATCTAATATTTAAAAAAACATTATCTATGAAAAGCTATTTTTTTGACTTTTGATAGATACTGGAACATGGTTAATTGGATAATTTCAGTTAATTGGAATTTTTCTCATATTTATTTTGTATTTGAGATTACAGAGAAAATGATGTCTTATAATAATTCTATCTTAGATTTTGATTAAAAATGGACAAATTATATGACATTCAATTTAAGAATGGTTTTAATTTTTTTCCTTTTTAAAACTGAAAATTTTCTTAATTAACATAAATGGATCAAAAATTTCTCAACAATTTATTTGAAGTTCACTCTCTGGAAATTAATTTTAGAATATTATAGAATGCTAGAAATAGTTATTAATATATATATATATTTTTTTTTGCATTCAAATTTATAGTAAATAGAACGCTAAAAAAAAATTCAAGGAATAAATATATAAGAATAAATAAATAAGAGTTTTGCCTGTGTTAATAATAGTAATGTGCTAGCATGAGAAATGGTGATCATGTGAATAAATATATTGTTCTTATAACTTGATTATCAGTAAAATAAAAAACATTTGCACAAGATGAAATTCATGTTTAAAATTTTTTTAATAAAAAATCAATTTAAGCCCAGCGGCAGTTTGACTGTTGAAAAAATTGTGAAATAAAAGTCTAAGAATAGAATTGAAAATTTAATATCAATGATATGGAAACCATGGAATGACTAACACAAATTTAAAAAATAGTTATTTTGAAAAAAATGTTAAATATATTGGTCCTTATCGTAACGTCTAATATAGACAGTATTTATGCTAAATTCTCCCAAAAGTTGATTCATTTATAAAAATGGTAAACTCTTAAAAGGCATGTTTTTCATTCCTAATATGAGAGTTATCTTCAATATAATAGACTTTAATGAAATGGAAACAAAACATCAAAAAAGATTTTATAAACTTAGAAAATATTCAAAACAAAAATTGTTTCCAAAACTGCTTTAAAAAATATTCCAGTGAAGCAATAGTCAAACTAAATACGAATTTTGAAAACAAATCTAGTATTTTAAAGTAAAATGTTTGAGGCCTTATATACATCACTCCACTGGGGGGGGGGGAATGGTGTCATTAAATCATTGTATGGTATATGAAATAATCATACTGACAAATTCTCAAAGAAATTATTTGAATGGAACTTTTATATACTCCATTTGTCATTTAGAGGCTCAAATATCACATAACTTCACAAAGAATTAATCATACTTTTTTTTGGTCAGATCATGAGCCCCAAATCTTTAATGAATGACAGAGATAAATAATAAAAACACTTTAATAAAGAAATAACGCATACCAAAGATTTCTAAAATAGGCAATATTTTAGCTATTGAAAGAATCATTAGAAAAATCGGACCCAAAGGATAAACTTGAACTTAAAAAACCATTGGTGATTAGAAGATAGTGACATATCTACCAGATCAAATGAGCCAATTATCCTCAAGCCCTTCAGCAAAAAAGTTCATTGACTTTGAATCCATCGCGATTAAAAAATATTTAAAATGCAGCGCAATTGATTTTAAGTCTTACTACTCAGGATGTTTGATCCATTTTGCAAGAAAAAAAATAATATCGTAATCAAAAAAATTCTGGAACTACAACGAATAAGAATTTGTAGATATTATATACAAAAAGAGCATGATATATACATACTTTTACCGAAGTATATATATTAACGAATATTTATTTATTAAAAACTTTTATTTTAAATCTAATATATATTCAAGTACACCTTAACAAACTGTGTGAATATTTTTGGTTAATGATTGTAAAGATTTAAAAATTGTTCTTAAATTAATTTCAAGTTAACAACTGTACATACTAGTAACCAATAAAATAGTTGAGCTTTTCAGTATCAACCACATTATATTTATTTAATTAAAACATCATTTCTAACAAAGAATATCTCCATTTTACAATCAACATCAATTACGATTGAGCTGATGCATTCTGGGAAGACCTTATGTTAAATAAGTGTTGCTGATGGTATATGTTAACAAATTCACTACTGCTTACAAATCACAATTATCCAAATTTAATTCGAAAATTCTGTGTACTCTTCTATAACAATTAAAAGAATATTTCCATTTTTTAAAATCATAATAACAAAGGACAATAAATTTGTAAATTAAAATGCATTTAATAAAACAAATGCAAGAATATTTCTTTGAAATATATGCCGACAACATTTTACTTCTAAGGACTCCTCCCCACTCTTTTATTTATAACTGGTGAGTAGATCATTAGCTGTCAAATCAATCATACTCTTTCCCGTCCTCTCTCTAAGATAGAAGAAATAATTCAGCCATGTGAGAGCTGGTCTTTATTAAATGAGTAAAAAACTCACAGATGCTAAAAATGACAATTAGATGGTTAAACACTTAAGCTACAAAATAATGCATTTCTTTTTCTTAAATATTTAATAATAAGTAATTAATCATCATTCACTTCAAAAAAAAAATCAAACAATTTATTTAAATGTAATTATTTTGTATGTACAAATATATATTTAAAATAATTGTAAATAAATAAATGTCACAATACAAGCAAAATATTAAACCTGATGTTTTATATACACCTAAAAATTGCTTTTCTATAGCAGTTAAACGCATAAATCTTTGCAAAATTTAGCCTAGAGCCCGCGAATGAGAGCGGCTAGCGCAGGAACTAATGGTTATGAATTGATTCTCATGTGAGGAAGCAAAAATAAAGTAAGGGAGAATTTTTCACTTTTATCGCATAATTTTCCAAATAACTGAAAAAGATAAACCAGGAGCTCAATGCCCATGGGACTATGACTTCTCCCTCACCAATTATGTATCATATTAAAACCATATTTTATGCGCCATGAATACGCAGATATTTATCTAATCAATTCAAATTTATGCTAGGACTTGTTGTCCACTAGCTACAAAAACTTCCCATTAAATAATCATATAGATAGTTACTTGAAAGGTCAAGTGACATCTAGAAATTAGATTGGCAGATTGAGTCAAATTGTTTCATTAAAAAACAAATAAATTATTGCTCAGGAGCTATAAGAAATTCTAGCACCAAAAATGATAGAGTTGGAACCACAATCTGGGAAATGGAGTGCTGATCTTCAGAATCTACTGCACTAGCATAGACCTAAATATGGACAATAGATCTTTATTCAATTATCCAAAGTGATTATTTTTTCATTAGTTAATAAATGGTGTAATTTTTAGCCATTATTATTTCTAATTATTATAAAGTGATGTCAAGTTTACATCAGCTCTTGGTGCTCATATGAATATCATTTTTTCCAGGATGATTATCATTTGTCTACTCAAAAGCATATCTATTCATACTAATTTATGATTAGATAAATAAATGGATAGCTAATATAATGCTTGAAAAGATTGAGGATGATTGTCACTGAGTGAATGACAATCTTATTCATATGATTATTAGAATTCAATGTTGATTTGTCAGTCCAGATAATAATAGCTTCCTCAATTATGATGTTAGTTTTTTTTAAAAATCTACATTGTTAAGAAATAGTTATTTAACTAAAAAAATATCCAAATTCTACTGAGATTCAAATCATAGATCATGCATGGAATGACAGATGGAAGTCAGGCCATAACATCCAAAAATAAAAATAAAAACAATTGAATTGTTCATTGCTAGGGAGTGCTTAAGAAATTTGAACACTGGAAATTGTAGAACTGGAGCTATGACTTATGGACTTTGATTTTCCAGAATCCACCATACCATGTGGGGAATATATATATATATATCTTTAAAAATAAGAAATAAAAAACTATTTGAATTTTATATTTAGTAAAATGCAAATGTAATTTTAAATAAATGTTAAGATATTTAAATCAGAAAAGGCATACATCAGTTTGGTTTAAATGTTTAACATTTATTTAAAATTACAATTATACAGAAAAATCAACAAAAGTTATAAATTGAGAATAAAAATAATAGTGACAAAGTATAATGTATAAAAAATGACTGTATATGATAGAACTGATAGGAGTAATGATAAAAATTTAATTTTGATATTCTTATTGTTTTAATTTATTTGTTTAATTTTTAGGATGTAAATGCATATTTATTAAAACTCTGAAGATAACATACATATAAAGGAAATGAAAAGTTGGAAATTTTATAATAAAAACTATTTTAAAAAGTCAATATTTTTGACAATAAATACTACATAAATATATAAATACCAGATGCACTCGACCTTGTAAAGGCCTATGGTTTTTCTTTAATTGGTTGCTTTAACAATTTTTTTTAAAGATTTAATGTAAATTAAAGAAAATGTGAGAATTGTATTCTGGTTTGAAAGACCATTGTTACTGTGGAATTTAAAAATTCTGGATTTAGCTCATCATTTTTGTAATAATTAGTTGCTTTAGCAAAATTTTTTTAAATATGTAATATAAATTAAACAAAACATTTTAATATTATATTAATAAATTTCTGAATTTTAATAAAGGTAAATTAAAATTTAATTTTTACATATTTCTGTTATATTTGACAATGTTAAAGTGCAAATATATATTTACTGGAGCACCTTCTGAATAAAAAATTAAATTTTTTGATTTTACCATAAATTAATGTCAGAATATAAAAACACGAGTCGTTTTGTAATAATTTTTTTATTAAATATAATATTTTGCAATTTTTTTTAATTGGCTGCTTTAACAATTTTATTTTTAAAAAAAGCCTGTACTATAGAAAAAAAAATTTTTTTTATTAAACATAGTTAAGTATGTTATTCATCTGAACTATATTAAGGGATTGTCAGACCATGAAGCATGAAGTGCCTTAATGCTGAATTATAAATTGGCATTTGTGGTTGTTTCTGCAGCTGACTGAGAACCCTTACCATAAAATATATATTATATCTTTCTAGTTGAAAGCAATCCTATGGATCCCCCCCCCAGCATTTTTATTTAATGGCAGAATTATTTCTTTTGAATAATGTACTGATTAGGAAATTGACACCTGACACTGGTCAAACATTAATGCATACACTAATCAGACAACAGAGAAAAGATTGATTTTATATATAAGACTATTGCTATCATTATGTAACTCCATTGCTTTTATATTTATTATTTAAATATAAATCTTGATATTAAAAATGAAGATAAACAATAATTTATAATTATATGTTGGACTATAATTACAGAAAAATGCCATCATCATAAAATTATATACAATCAGATAAATAATGCAACAGCAAAATCTCCATACAGCAGCACCACTTAGTGCCAGCCAGGGTAATTAATGATTGCAGGAAAGTTTGTGCACAAAATCTTGATCTAGTGCCTACTCATCCAATATCCCCAGACTATTTTCTAGCTTGTGGTTTTCATCAGTGAGGAGCTTTGAATTTGATAGCATTGTTCCTAGATCTTAGGATCTAATGCAACCCACTAGCAGCCATCTTTTACCCGTTTAGCTAACTATAAAGCTATGAGTCTGAAATGAAAACACATTTTCAATCAAAACTCATTCACATAGGAAATGATGATCATGTGATGTTATTGTGATTTTATAAATAATAATGGTTACATAAAATTAAAGGTATGATGTTATTTTTCCTATTTAGATTTAGTGAACAAAATAACAATCAGTGATGCATTTATCATTGTCAATAATAGTTTTCCATTGCTTTAAACACAATGGAACATCAATGAAACTTTAATGGTATAAACGGAATTGAAACAAAAAAAAAAATTTTAAACTTAAACAAAATTTTTTATATTTGATACATAAACTGTGATTATCATAAATAATGTCTATTATTTTACATAATGACAATAAAAATTAAAGAAAATCCTGTTCACATGTTCAAATAATTCTGATTCTATACATAAATACTCCATCCATAAATATTACCATCTAATAATATTATAGACCAAAAAATGCATGATTTTTTCTCCTATCACTCTTTGACTTTGTATAAAGAATAGCCATGTGATTATAAGCTGATCATTTCTTTATTTATGTTTCAAAAGAAATTTTATTGGTAAAAACTTAGCATATTATAATAGAAATGAAAAATATATACATACCAAATGACACATTTGCAATTAGTTAGAATTAGAAAAAATGGAATACTACACATTGTTAAACATACAATATTGTAATGAATATACCATACAATAATTTTTTGAGAAGTGATAGTTAGAACATCTCACTATAGTTTAGAACACTGATGAATAAGTGACCATGTAGCTGCAATTATATCTGGAGGAATTCCTTTTTTTGTTTCTCTATTTAATTATATTTAGTTTGTTTTTAAAAGTGTTCATGTGTGTTCTTGTATCATGGTTGTAAAGTCACAAGCATCTTATGCATGACAGAGTATAAAGTATGAATGTGATGGTTCTTATTTCTGCTAAGCAAGCTTTTGGAAAAGAGTTAATCATCAATTGGATAGTACTATTATTTTTCCAAAATATTTTTGTGATATATGACTCAACATTTTACAGGCTGCTGCACTCATAAAAGGGGTGTTTTTAATTTTCTTCTTCCTTGAAACATAATTGAGATATAGTTTCTGTGTTGACAAAATTTCTCTTTTAACAGACCGCATATTTATTTTGAGAATAAAATAGAAATATTTTGTGGTAGTTGTAAATTACATACTGTACAGTGTGTGGTGGTGTTGTTTCTGTGCATAAACACAGAAATATGATGTTTACATGGCCCAAGTCACAGTGTATAGAACAGTTCTGTTCATATTAGCCATTGTTTGTGATACTATGTGAATAACGTGCACTTCACATATCACTACCGTATGATGTGAGGGTGTGTGTAATTCAACTGGCCATAATTGTTTTAATGTTGATTCGAAGTAATGATGTTACCCCCTATCTGATGTACTATTACATAGTAATAATTATCAGGCTGGCCCTGTGTTTTCCAACACATGTTGGAAGGTGAAAATAATTTCAAAAGTGTAGGTCCAAACAGCATTCCCAAAACTCAGGGGAATAGGCATGTTTTTATGAGAACAGCTATGAGACAAATCGTCAAATTTGTTGAAGAACGTGCATTTGTAAATAAAAAGCAAAAAGTGTTTTTTGTTTTGTTTTTGATGTTTAATGTAGAATGCTAAGAATAACGTAAACTTGTTGGAGGTTGGAAACATAAACTTTGTTGGATGCGAATAATGCATCTTTTGGATGATCATGCAGATCATTAAAAACACCCCCCCCACCCATAACAGCACTATGCACTGAAATTTAGTCGAATGCAATTTCATTTCATTTGGTCTGATTAGTTTGTTAATCAATTTTTTTTGTTTGTTTGTTTAAACATTTCATTTACTATTAGAAAAGTAAAGTAAATTGTTATGTAAAATAAAAAGAAAATTTGTTTGTTTGTTTTGTCCCGTACTTTTTTTTGTTGTAAAATAAAAAGAAAAGTATTTTGTTTTGTTCCGGCCAGGAAACGTTATATTAAAATGTTTTTGCACAGAAACAGCGTCACCACCCGCTGTATAGTGTATAATTTACAACTACCTATTTTGCTTATTGTTAATGTCAAACAGTGAAAACAAATAGCATTCCATAATAAGAGAATCTTATCTACTTTAACATAAAAATCACTCCAACGTAATAAAAAAATTGTTCTATTAGGTTATTAACTTCAGCATAGCATCTAAAATAAAAGTTAAGAGGTTTTTAGTTCAATATTTTATTTCTGATCTTTAATTGACCACTGAACTTTTTATAACCATATTTTTAAAATTATTTTCTTTCAAAATTTTTTTAAATCTATTTATAAATTGTATAGAATTACTTACATTATTTTTTCAAATAAACCTATATATCTTTTAAATATTTTATTATATACCCATTTAGATACATTTTCATGATATGAATACATACCACTAACAATTGGTCTCATTGGAACACCCTCCTTATGAACTTTAGGAATAGCTTTTATTTTTGCACAATTTACATCCATTATTTTTAATCCAATCATTTCCACTTTATCAATAAAACCTTTTTTATATATTACTGAAACAATATTATTAATTGTTTTATTCATATTCATACTTTCATCTTTATTAATTCTTTCAAAATACTTATCTTCTAATAAATTTAACATCTTATAATTATATTCTTCTTTATTCATAATAACCATATTGGACATTTTATCTCCTCTTAAAAAAAACACATCTTTATATTTTTCATACATATTTTTACCAACATCCCATTCTTCATTTCTTCTAACATACTTATTATTATTATATTTTAATTCATATTCTAAATTTTTAAATTCATATCTCAAATCATTTAATAAAAATTCCTTATATTTTCTATCATAAAACCCAAACTATCACATTTATTTTCAATCATTTTTAATTTTATCCTAATCTTAATAACTTTATTATTAATAATAACATATTTTTCTGGTACATATTTTAACTCTTTTTCTAAAAATTTCATTTCTTCATTATTAAATTTTTTATCAGTTAAATTAATAACAAATTTTTTTTATTAATAATATTATCATATTTTATACTCTCATTATTACATTTATCATAATAATTTTTATTATAATTATTATTATCTAAAAAATATTAAAATTTTTATTATGCCTCTTTATAACTTCATTTTTCATATAATAATATGCCTTATTTAAAAAAAAAAATATTTTAATTCATTCTCTTCCTCAATCGTAATCCATCTCACTAACACATTACATATATCCTTAACTATTTTTAAACTTTTAGCCTTCTTTTTATATTTTAATTTTATCTCTCTTTTTAACGATTTTATTTCCCATTTTTTTTTACAAAATATCCACAAATCTTTATAAATTTATTTAACATTAAAAATTTAAGTATTATATTATTACTCAAACATTTAAAAAAAATTAATATCCAAAATTATTTTAATAATTTTTAACTTATTCTTCATCCATTTATTAACGATTTTTATACATTCTTTAAAATCCATATTACTCATATAACTTTATATAAATAAATTCTCAATAAATAGATTCATTTTTTAAAAAAAATCCTTTATCATAAGGTCAATAATTATTTATATTATGTAATTCTCCTTGAACACTTCCACTTTATTACTCAAATAATCTTCAATAATTCATATAATCTTCTTCCATAATAATCTTCAAATCTTCAAACTATTATCTTCAAAAAAATCCATCCAAGTATATGAAATATAAATAAAATTATATATACAGCTTTTCATTTCTTCTTGTTCTTTTTAAATTATAGCTCCAACATAATAAATATATAAAATATACATACATTCTTCCTTTTTCTTTTTAAAACTTGTTTATTCAATATTTTACTATAATTTTACTTTTCCATCATAACAACGTTTCAACAACATTCTGTAGTCATTATCAAGTTTCCTTAAACAAAAAAATAAAAAACATAAAAATAATAACAAAATTAAATAAAATATTAATACATCACAAATATATATAATATTCAAATAAAACCACAATATTATTACATTTACAAATATAATTATTTACCTCCTTCTTTATATTTAACTATTTCTTTTAAAATACCTTTATAATTTAATATTCTTCTTATATAATTTTATTATCTCTTCTTTAAATCTTTATCCATTAACATTCCTTTTAATACCTTTTCATTCCTATTTTATCTTTTTTTTTTTTATCTTTATTTATTAACATCCTATTTAGTACTGGTATATTAAAATAGCAAATCTTCAAACTTTAATCGACAGGCTTTAATCTTCTCCAATTTCCAACTCTTCAGCCATCCATATCATTGAAAATCTGATCATGGCATGTTCGAATCCCATGTTTTCTAATTTTGTTGTCATAACCATGTTGACTATAAGTCAATCTGACCCCTCACATATAGGATCTTAAGATCATTTAAATACACAGAGGAGGGATGGACAGAATATAGGTTGAATCTGTAATATTTAAATATAAGTACTTAATCCCCTCTAATTACATCAAGCTTAAGTATACATACTATAGTTGTATTTAAATATTATATATATTATAACCTTACAAGAAGTGCTAGGCCACAGAAACAAAGGCACCATAAATACCTATGGATTTTTTGACAGAGTATGAGTCCTCTTATAGACAACATAATATGTAATTACAATTACTAATATATCAGATTCATATATCAACTTAAATATTATCTCAGGTATTATTATTTTTATTCAAAAAAGTTTAAATTTAGGTTCATCTTATAATTTTTAATATCTCACATTAGGACTAAAGTGTCTATTTCTCAGGGTTCAAAATTAAAATGCACACAAACAAAAATGATAATGGTAATATACTTTAAATCTCTAAAATGTGTTAGTTATTCAAGTTACACTCTAAATATTTTATATTCTTCTCTTAGCTTTGTATTAAACATCTTACTTAAATAACATATGGCTAGCAAATTAAGACATTCAAAATATTTAGTTCTTCAAATGTAATTATTTCATTTCTACTACCTATAAACATTTCTAAACTTTATATCTTTTACATAAACTTTCAACAAGTACTAACATGGAATAATGTAGTAGGTAAAAAGGGTATATTTTATGCTACCAACTACATTACAAGTGCAATTAAAATAAAAGCAAATCAAAACAGTATTTATCTTCTTATAATGCAGGTAAAATGAACAATACGAAAAGTAAAGCAAATAAATAAAGTCTATGTGACCATTTGAAATGTACTCTTATAAAATAATGAATATAAAACTTTATCATATTAGATTTTCTGAGTAATGAATGTGACAACGTAATAATGGTTACAAAACTAAAAATGTTTATTTACAGTATACGATAATATTTATACAATAAAATATTTATTTACAATAAGCATCATTTTTAAATTTAATAAATTTAGACTAACAAAATATGAATAAACTTTGCACATAAATATCTCTTTCCATAAAACATTCCTAAAGAATTTACAATATAAGCAATTATCATCATCCAAAAGTTCTCACTTTCATCTAATCTGATCTTTCTTTAAATATTATACATGCAGAGTAAAACAATACACCTATTTTCCTAAAGTCAGACCACAAATAGTGTGGAGACACTTTTTATAGATTTACAAAGATAGCAAAAATATTATGCAAAATAATAACACAATATAATATTATTAACACCTATGATAGGGTGAAAAAATAAATATGCTTGATGCACACAATGTATTTTAAATTCAAGTTACAGCAGAGCTATTGATATATTTTAAAGATAGATATGCCTTTAGATATTATAAATTCCAGGCAAAGTGAATAATGACAAATATGAATAAGCAAAATATGAATAGGCACTTGGTAACTGTGTGCAAGCAGTCATCAAGCCATGCTCTCACTCATGGAGGGGCTGAATGCATAGAAAAGTAATATACTATCCACATAAAATTGCCCAAATGGATACCACTAACAGTACAAGGCATGGATTTGATAATGATAATAAATAAATAAATTAGTAAATAAACATCTCACACACATACAAAGGCATACAATGCATCCATTTACACTGTGCATACCCTGACAAATGATAATTGCATAATGATAATAGCATTCAATTTTATAAGCTATTTTAACTCTCACATACTCTGACATTCATTCACAACCATTTATATCAGATAAATAAAAAAGTTGTTATACCCTGGGTACAATAGACTGAAACAACAGATACAAGAATCCAACATTGTTCACATACACATACCAACATAGATATATTTTACAACACCATAAATAAAAATAGTAATTAAATATAAGATATAAATTATAACTACATGATATCAAAAATAATTTTAAAATATACCAAATACATATATATATATACACACACACACTAAGTATTTAGTTTTACAATTTTAGCCTAGGGATTCAAATTCTTTTTATTTTATAAAAAAAAATCCCTTTTTATACAAGTCCTTTAAAAAAATACTGCAATACAGCCTTTCCCTTGAACAGATAAAAAATAAACATATCATAATTATGAAAAGGAATTTCTTTAGAATGATGTTCATAATTAAAGCACAAATTTGAGGAGACATGAGCAAATAGAGAATACTAAGTAATAATATTTCTTTCTAAAGTTCCATATTATAAAGTTCACATATTTTAATAATATTAAGTATGATATAAGTTTAAATCATTTTTTCTTTTTTTAAAGTAATATATATTTTAAAAACAAATAAGAAATTTAGAAAATATTCTAAATGAATAGGCAGATGAATTCAGAATAAATAATTATATCAATTCAATGTTAGCTTATTTGCATTATTAAAAAATTAAATAAAGTTTTTTTTCCCAAAGTACTGAAGAAGTTGATTCTTGTGACTTTTTCTTTCTTTAAAATTATATAATACATAGCCAAATCATTGCAATTTCTTCTATTCCTACAATAAATGCTTCTACAATAATTCATCATTATACTTTTAATTTGACACAAATATAATAACTTTTATATGTATTTCCAAAACAAATTAAGAGTGATTATAAACAATGAGGATTGCCAATTCCTCTACAAGCTTTATGATAAATGCTTAGCCAGAGCCAGCACTTAAAATATCTCTGTCAGGAACCTGTCCCCAAACCCCTGACCTGGTTTCATGCTTTGGCACTCCTCAGAGAGGTGTCAGGGTAGGTTCAGACACTAGATTTACCTGACACCTCTCTGAGGAGTGCCAAAGCACAAAACCATGGTCAGGAGTTTAGGGAGGGGTTTTTGACAGAAATATTTTAAGTGCTGGCTCTGGCTATAAACATTTATCATAAAGCTTGTGGAGGAATTGACAATCCTCATTGTTTATAACTTACAAGCTTAAGAGATAGGGTCATATGATATATGAGTCTTATTTTGATTATTTAAGAGTGATCATGTTTCATAAAATTATTCATCAATTATTTATCTTTAAGTCAGAGTTTTATCAAACATGTAATAAGTACTTCATAGATAAGTAAGAAATGTCAACAACAAATTAAAATATTTAAAATGTTACTATAACCAAAAATTAGAAAGCATTTTAAGAATAATAATAAAATAATCATATGCTTTCTACTGTGTAGTCCATTTCCATTGATTTTCTTAAAAAAATTAATAAGATTTTTAGCACCTTTCCATGATTTACTGCTTGATAAGTTGGTCAAACATATACTTTAGAGTAGTACTGCAATGAATAACTTTTAATTCTTTTATTCTGACATTTGAAACAATAAAAAAAAATCAACTAAAAATTTTTAAACTGATTTAAAATAGTGAAACAAAACCCAATCAATAAAATCAATAATTAAAATAATTTCAACACATACTAATAATTATTTGCTGGTTTTAGTATTTATATCAAAATACTTGTATGTGTCTTTTTTACAATTCCTATCAGATAATCCAGTTCAACCAACCCAATTTAAGTATTCTTGCAGGATATGTAAATTAGTAGCATATTTTTAACTTTCATAATTAACTTGACCTTGAACTTTCTAATCTAGACTATCTATTTATGTGATGTCTAGAATGATAATGAACTTTATTAATTGCAATTTAATTATTAAATAAATGATTTATTTAATTTTAATAAAATTATTTGCTTTTTTTTAAAAATTAAACACTGTTTATTCAAAATACACTATTTTATTTCAAGAGTCCTTTTAAAATTACCTTTATTCACAAGTACCCTTTTTATAAAATATAGCTTTTAATAAATTCATTCAATAACACACATCAATACACACACACATTAGATATAACAATTATTCAAAAAGTAACAAAGATAACTTTTTAAACAGAGCAAAACTCTCCATACAGTATTGCCACCTGTGCTAAACAGAGTAATCAATGGATGCCAGAAGGCTTGTGCATAAAATCCCTATCCAATGCCTACTCATCCAATATCCCCAGACTAGTTCCTGGCTTATGGCCTTTGTCAGTGAGGAGCTTTGGACCTGCATCTAAATCTTAGGATCTAATGCAACCCTCTAGCAACCACCTTTTATCTCTACTTAACTACAAAACTATGAGAATGAAATTGAAAACACAAAAAATTTTTTCAATCTAAGCTCAATAGCCTATATAGTCATATGGGTCTGAACTCAGTTTTCAATTTCATTCTCATAGTTTTGTAGTTAAGTAGAGATAAAAGGTGGTTGCTAGAGGGTTGCATTAGATCCTAAGATCTAGATGCAGTGCTCTCAGATCCAAAGCTCCTCACTGACAAAGGCCACATGCCAGAAACTAGTCTGGGGATATTGGATGAGTAGGCATTGGATAGGGATTTTATGCACAAGCCTTCTGGCATCCATTGATTACTCTGTTTAGCACAGGTGGCAACACTGTATGAAGAGTTTTGCTCTGTTTATCAACAATTAATGTGCTAGTATAGGAAATGTGATCATGTGATAACTTTTTACTTATTTGAAACTTATTTAAATTTATTTAAATTGAAGCTTATCCCAATAAATCACATTTAAACTCAACATCAGTAAACTCTGATTTTAAATAACTCTTACATGAACTAACATTTTAAAAATTATCTTAAAACCATTTATTTTAAAACTAACAATCAGAGATCCTAGTGAAAATTAAATAACCATACTTTATAATAATATAGACAACTTTATCTAAAACATAACAGGCTTTAAATTAATTCTCATTTAGATTTAACTATTAACCTGGGATTTTTAATCAAACATTAAATATTCTAATTAGTATTTCTTAAGTAATTAATATTTAAATATGCTAAGTAAATTATTTTAAACAATATATTAAAACATTTAGTTAAGGCTTTATAATTTTAACCTTAAGAAAGAAATTTAATTAATATAATCTAAAATTTTTTAAAAAAAAACCATTATAAAATATATATTTAGCCCACATTGCACTAACAATTTATTCTACTGATGATGGTACCTCTACTGATAATTCCTGTATTTACACACATAACACATAGTTAATATCTTCTGGAATATAACTAAATTACTTTAAAATCTTCAGTTTACCATAGAATAATTAAAATTTATTTCAATTACATTTAATTTAAAATGTATATTGATGTCAATAATCAAACCTCTTGGGTTATATATAATTGCTCATATAATGTATCCTGGTTATATTTTCTGATTATCATTCATTAAATCTTCATTCATAAGTGCTTTACTTGAATGTACAATGTTTGAACTCTACTAACCTAATATGGAGTGCCACTTTCATCTAAAAAACATCCATAGGTAATTACTCTCTGGTAGCACCTCTTCAATTCTCTTAATAACAACTCCACATTAATTCAGCTCAGAACATAAACTCTCAGGGTATCAATAAAGAATTGTTATGTACACATTAGAGATAAGTCTATCTATAAAAGAATGCACAGATATTTAAATAACTTAAACAACAACATTATTTATTTCAGATAATCTTGATTGATATAAGGTTATTATTACTCATAGACATAACAAACTAATAAAATAATTAAAAAATTATCTTAAAGATTAAATATAAATATCAAAGTTAAATATACATATTTACATAAAATATATTTATTTCAAGTTATGCTACACTAGTAATATTCATCAATAATAAATTTAAACAATGTTTATATTTAAAAAATATATGTAGTAAAATATATGTATGAAATTCATAAATTATGGAGATTTCTTATCTATATGCATACAAATATAAAAACATCATAGCTTCTTTAAATAATTCAATAAGATTACTTCTCTCTCTTTTTTTATCAATTTCTTTTCCTATGCCAGCATTGATTCTGGGATACAATAATCCCTCAACTGATCTGTCAGGAGCATTCAGTTGCTTTAAACTTAGATTGTTATCCAATAATTTTATCATTTTTGATCTCCCTGTGTTACCTGTATCCCCCCCCCCGTATGATTTATGACTGAAGGCACTTTTATCCTTAGTTTTCTTCACAAATCCTTCTTCATTATCCATTTCTTTAACATTTGAGAAATAGAATTCATTTTCTAATTTAATTATTTCTTTAGTTTTTGTCTCATCTACATAATATATACAATCTTTATATTAACATTTAGAAAATGTGCCTTCAATTCTTCTTTATCATCATATTATACATCAAACTTCAGCTTTTGACAATCACATTTTTTATGTCTTTATCCAAATAATCATCCATTACAAAGTCATCAACATCTCCAGTATCACTCTCCATGGCTACAGAGTTCATGTTTTATTTATTTATAGCATCAATATCTATATGCATTTTATTTATGCTTTACATACTCAATTTATTTTCATCATTACATATTATATCAATATCATAACCATCATTAAATAATGTATTCTGACAGTTACTTGCAATATTATTTGTCTTATCCAAATTAGAATTAGCATCTATCTTTTGTGACAATAACAGTTTGTCAAATTTAGTTCTTTAATTTATCACTTGTTATGGCCTTTATTTTGTTTCATATTTTTCTGAATATTTCTTTTCATTTATATTCTGTTCAGTTTGTGCAGTTAAATCAAGCATTTCAATTCCCATTCTTTTAAGTTTCTCTTTCATTCTGTTTGCTCTTTTTGCATATTTTCTGTTATTTAACTAAACCTTTCTTCCCAGTTTTTGGTTTAATCTTCTAATATAGCTTGATTTTTTAATCTTAATTTCTTCTTTCATTTTTTTAAATATTTCATTTATATTTTCTTTTATTATTCTCTCCTTGCTCTATATGGTTTGGTGCAGTTGGTAGAGTGTCTGACTTGGGATCAGAAGTCCTAGAATTGATTCAGGCACTTGCAGGTCTGGCACTCAAACCTTTTAAAAACTCCTAAACAATAAAGCCTATATGCCTTGTTTTTCCTTTTTTTTGTTCTCCCCATGTTTTTGTTATTTTCTTTTAATATTTTCTTTGTATTTTTATTATTTTTTTAAACATCTCTTTCATTATGTGCTACATTATCTTCATAATTATTCTCACATCAGCATTTTGCTTGATATATGATGGTCCTTGATCTTCTGTTTGCCTTTTATGGTTAGTACTATATATTATCACTGATGCTTCTATTTTTTCTGCTTGCATTATTAATTTAAACCTAGATCTCATTGTTATTAATTATATTTTTGAAATGTTTTTTAACTGGTAGGAATGCTGTTATTTTTATATTTACTTTTTTATTACTATTATTTTCATTGATTAGTGCACCAGTCTCACTCTCACAATGCATTTTACCCAGATCAAAATACTATGCTTATATCTATTTCTACCTTTGCTTATTATCTCATTTTCATGTGCTTTTTTTCTACCTGCCCACTAACTAACTGGCTTTACTGTTCTTATTTTTATTTATATATTTGTGTTGCTCTCAAGTCTCATTCTAAACTATCTATTTAGTACATATTATTTAGTTAAAGATCTCATATCCTACTTATTCAAGTCACGTGTTGTTTGTACAATTTATTGTCCTGGGAACTTACCCTAATGATGATACTACTAATGACTCATATATGCACATACATAACACATAAATATTCACTTCTGGAATATAACTAAATTATTTTAAATGGTCATTTTACCAATGATTAATTAAAATTTAATTTTCAAGTGATGATGATTAAACCTTCTTTCCCATATATATATATATATATAATTGTTTATATTAAACCTTCTTTCCCATATATATATATATATATAATTGTTTATAACAGGTTATATGTTTTTATCATCATCCATTAAATCTCCTCTTAGAGATTTCACTTATTCATAAGAGTTTTATTTGAGTATACAGGGTTTGAAATCCACTAACTTTAATTTGAGATTTATATAATTTGAGATTTACATTCATCTAAGAAAGAATACTTATAAATAGATTATCCTCTGGCAGCCCATTGCAGTTCTCTCAGTAACAGCTCTAATTTAATTCATCATAAAACATGAACTCTCAGGATCAACAGAGTATTGTTATGTATGCATTGAAAATGAGTCTATTTATAAAAGAATGCACAGACAACTAAATAAAATAACTATTTATTTCAGATAATCTCCATTGATGTAAACAAATTGCTCATAGACATTATTACTTTATGAATAAAGTAACAAAATAATAAGTATAATAAAACATAATATTAAAGATTAAATATAAATGTCAAAATATATATTTACAAGAAATGTCTATCAAGTTACAACACACTAATAATATATATCAATAACAAATTTAAACAATGTTTATACATTCACAAATTATGGAGGTCTTTTATTTATATGCATATAAATTTAAAAAGTCTTACTGTGGCTTCTTTAAACAATTAGGTAAACTTATTAGTAAGATTTATAAGTCCATGTCTGAGATGTCATAGAATATCAAATCATTCTCTATTGATTGTTTCAGGTTGTATTTTTTTTGTTTTTAGTCATCTGATGTTAAAATATGCAGGCTATGTAAAAGCAGGTGATGAAAAATAGTTCTCCGGTGGGCATATAAGCTGTATTTCATTTCTCTATCTCTGTTCTCCTTATGAGCATTTTGTTGATATTGGTAATGCTATATTGTTCAAGTGCTATCTGATCTTGTATGGGTTTAGCAAATCATGTTTACTCTTTTTTTGTATACAGAATTTCAGCAGTTTAGTTGTGTTTGATTCAGAACTAAAAAGTACTATAAAGTGTTTTTCTTAAATGATATAGAATCCTTCCAAAATTATAACTGAAATCTTTCCAAGAATATAGTGCTAGAGATAGGCATTATCTCTCCATAAATGTTGTTTTGTCTTTCATCTTTTTTTCTTTACTTCCTGAAGGACAATCTTCCCAAAAGCCTTAGTTTGTTTTCTTTCTTATTTTTACTTTTTCTAGTAATTTATCACTAATATATTATTTCCCTCTTTTTGGTTTCCAACTTAATCCTAGATTACATGTTATTTGAGTTTTAATTAAACTTCCTTTTAACCTTGATTCACCTATTAAGCAGAGTTACAAAACATAAATTTATTTTTTATACAGTGGTAACCCATGAAATTTTTATGCAAGAGTGCTTCATTATAGTATCAGTACAAAAAATAAGCAAGAAAAACAAACAGGGCATTTATAATTTTACAAACATACAACCACTTTACTTTTCTATATCAATCACTGCTAAAAGATCTAAAGTATTTTTTTTTGTTTTTGAGCACCAGGATTAACTTAGCTGAATCACAATTCATAGAACTTAAACTCTATCACTGCACCAAAACATGCAAACGCTATACCATTGTTTAAATGCAAAAGAAAGATAAAAAAAAATTGAAGATGGAGGTTTTATATGGAGATCTATTTATATGAATTAATTTATAAGTGGTAAAATATAGATTTTAAATGAAATATTTTTAAAATATTAAAAGCATTAGGATTCAAATTTGTTAAGGTAATGACAGAAATCAAATATAGACACCAGTACTTTTGTATTCTATACTTGTTTATTTTAATTTCTATTGATTTCTGTCAACTATATATATATCACTCAGTCTAGAAACAGAATTTGAATAAAGATATATTATCTGCAATATAAATAATCATTAATTGATAGCAAATAAATACAGTAACAAAAAGATAGAAAGACAAACAAAAAGAATTATAAAACTACACTAGAAATGAGTTTGGTGATGATTATTCAAATCAATTCATGAATCATAAATATATTTACATATAGAACACTATTGTTTATTATTTTATTTATTGGATATTTAATGATGATCTTTTTTTGTAAAAATATATTTATTTTTTTTAAAAATTAAATTCAAACTGAAAGATCCATATATATAATAACATTTTAAGACTCATTTTAATTAGATATAATCAATGAAAAGATTAAATTATATTTTTGACAATTATAACATTAATAAATAAAACAATATGCTACATACAATTCCTCCTTCTATATTCAACTTGTAAATGGAGGATAGTACTACAAAATTATGCTATAATGAATTTATAATAATTGAATATATTAACATGTATTCTATATCCACTTATAAATAATACCAATAGTTATATATCTCTTTCATTTGATTTAACTTAGAAGCAGAGTGTTCTTAATTATAAATACTAATACAAGTAATTGAGTCATAAAACCATTCACCACTAGATGTTTGTCATACATTTATAAAGAACAAATGCCTTATTTTATACATTAGTTTTACTTACAATGTTTTGGTCATTTCACATTTATGAGTTTAAATATAACAGCAGTAAGTAGATTTCACAACAGAGTCCTCATCTTACAATGTTAGTTTTGCTTTTTATTAATTATTTTTATAATACCTTTAATTAATATATTATATTCATTGATTGAAATATATATTATTATTGATCTTACATAATATGTAGCATTTACATGCATTACTTAGAAAGATTATATTTTATTTTTAACCCAAAAGTCCTGAAATATTATATCATTTATTCCAATACTTTATTTCCAATTTTATTACTTACTTTTCCTAAGCTATTTTATGGAATATTTTTGGTAACCTATGAGACACTAGAATATGTATAGAAAGATAGATAAATCAGTATTTAGATAAATAGGGGGGTGTTGGGTGGATGGATGGATGGATGGATGGATAGATAGATAGATAGATAGATAGATAGATAGATAGATAGATAGATAGATAGATAGATAGATAGATAGATAGATAGATAGATAGATAGATAGTGGGGGGGGAGTGGGTGGGTGGGTGGGTGGGTGGGTAATAGAAGATGGATGGATAGATAGATAGATAGATGAGACAGACAGACAGACAGATAGATAGATAGATAGATAGATAGATAGATAGATAGATAGATAGATAGATAGATAGATAGATAGATAGACAGATAGATAGATAGATAGATAGATAGATAGATAGATAGATAGATAGATAGATAGATAGATAGATAGATAGATAGATAGATAGATAGATAGATAGATAGATAGATAGATAGATAGATAGATAGATAGATAGATAGATAGATAGATAGATAGATAGATAGATAGATAGATAGATAGATAGATAGATAGATAGATGTGTATTAAGTAAGGGGACAATCAGGCAAGTATGTAGCTATATGTGTAGATAAAAAGATAGGTAAGTATCTAAATACACAGACTAATACATATATAGATAGATAAATAGACACACAGACAGAAAATAGGTGAGTACATAGATAGTTAGAAATAGACAAGATAGATATAGATAATGGAAAAGTAAACACCAAATGCGCATATTATATTCTCTAATTCTCTATGATTATTATTATGTATTCTCAACATTACATTATTTATGAGATTATTAAAATTATTATATAAATATTATAATAATCTTCAACATCACAGAACAAAAAAAAAATTTCGGTACTTAATTAAAAGATATAGACCAGAAATAATAACTTTGTATAAAAATTACATGCTTTTATGTATATATTTTGTTACTTTTATTTCAATGTTTTATATTTATTTAAATGCATATATTTAATAATTACAATAATAAATCTATTGCACCTTTGTAGATAAAATATCTGTCCTAAATCTTTTAATATTTATAAAAAGCTAACTTAATTTGAGAGGAGGGTGAAGGGAAAGAAATAGTTATGCTTAACATTTTATTTAATTGAACTTGGCCCAAAGAATAAGATGATGATATGTGAAAAAATTTTTTTAATACTTTACAGATGAAAGATGACAGAAATGTCGGATGCCAAAGATGCTTTGTGAAAATTTCCTTAAAAAATTTATATTCCTTCATTATTAAAAATGCAAAATTAAGATTTTTAATTCAAAGTTGTATTAAAATATACGAATAGAAATAATAATAAAAGTTATGAATTGAACATTTTTTAAAAGATATTTATTTTCTTGTAATCAGTTATTATTTTAATTATTGGTCAATTATTTTTGGAACTTCCTCCCAGCCAGTGGCAGGTTCTCCCTTGATCAGAAGCGACAAATGATACTCCGATAAAGCCATAGATAAAACTATTTCAGTTGTCTCTGATTAATCTTCTCAAGAAACACAGAGAAAGGAAGATAACTTTTCCTTCAATCCGCTAAAATTCCTTTTACTCTCAACGATTTGTCAAAATATATAAATAATTAGCAATATTAGAAGAGTTTTAATTGACTAAAATAATTAGTCAAGCAGATTATACTTCCTTCAGAAATTTATTTAAAAAATTTAAAAAATAAATGTAAACAAGTTAATATTTAACATATCAGCAATATATAATCAATAAAATTGGACTATTTATGCGCGTTTGAATAAAATTTCATTATTATATAAAATAAAACACACTTGTAATTTTTTTTTCTCTCAATTATTATAAAAAAATATGTAGAAATTCAACTCGGAAAATATAGCCCTGTAGTTTTCTAAAGTCTTCAATTCCGTTATTGTAAATACAAATTGGACTGTTATTAAATAAGTAAAGTCCACGATTTGCTTATCCACAAATCCATTTTAAAAATATATAAAAAACTATTTTTAATCATAATCAATTATGTGACAACTGTCTACCAGTGTAAAAAAATTAGAAATCATTCCGTCTTTACTATATATGTTATTTTCCAAACAACTTTTGCTCATCTGATGGACTAGAGACTTAAATCACTTGGATCTCCAAACCCTTCTTGATAGGTTATTACTTTTATATTGTAATAATTTATTTGGGAAATTATTTAAATCAATTGTTCATCTTTACATATTTGATTTAATAGAGACAATTATAATCTTATTTAAGGTAGAAAGTGCCAACTCATTTTGCTATCTTTTATATTACAATAATTTATAAATATATTAAATAACCTCAATATTATCACATATTCTTTTAAATTCATATAAATAAATATACAATAAAAGACAAATGATTCCCAAGATACCAACACTGATGAGGTTATTTAATATATTTACACATGAGAAAAAGAAATATGTATTGTATCTTAATTTTTTAAAAAAAAAATCAGATATATTAATCTTTAATTGAGTTTTAAAGTTTATATCTGTGCTAAAGTAAATGATTAATAATAGTCATTACTATATTTATCTAAAGTAGATGGTGTCAAAGATATAGGTATAGTTAATTTGACACTTGTAATTCAAAATGTAATTATACAATAATCTACTTACTACAAAGAATGTATATATACAAAATAAGTAAATACTGAGTCAAACAAAAGTTAAATTTTATTACACTTCTATCCTGGGTACCATTATTCTTGAGTATAACTCTTAGATTAACATAAAGAAGCTCTTAGTCATTATTAGCATCTTTCTTTAACGCTACAATTATTATTTTTTTGTTAAAATTAATGTAAAACAATGATAAGCTTTGTTAATGCCATTGTCTTTGGTTAGGAAACAAATATTTACTTTTCAAATATTTAATCCATACACATACTAGCAATAGTTATATTATACAATTGCTTTTCATTGTTATGGATAATTCTATAATTTAATTAAGTTGAATCATTATATAGTATTTATCAATTTCTGTCATATTGAGACATTTTAAAAAACAACACTTTAATTATAATTATTATATCTAGCACAAATTGACTGCTGTTATGAAACTATGCATAATCCACATAGCAAACCTACCTGGTCATCCAATTATTGGTCACTAAATATCTAACTATTCTTAGTTAGAGTGTAAAAGTGCCAGATTAATATGAATCAATCAGTTAAAAGATAGTGTGAAGACCTTGAAACAACAAATGCAATTATAACACATCTTTTTCATTTTTAATTTTTCTTCAAGTAGTTAGTTCTCAGCTTATACAATTGACCATTCAATACTAAATAATAAAATAGGTATTTAGTCATTGTTAGCTAAAACATAAAAACAAAATGGAAAAACATTCAAATTCTCTATTCAGAACATGAGCAATTTTGAAGTTTGGTGACTAATATAATGAGGGCACTGTTCTTTTATGAAAGAGGGTGCTGTTAGTGATTATTGTCTTCCAGTGGTCAAAGTAAAATGAAAATGTTTGGTAGGTTGCAGTTTAAATCAATAAAAAGATATGCTATGTGACACCCAGTAGATATCTCACACAATAATGCACCCTTGCTATCATACTTCATTTAAAGAGGCTGTTTGCAATCTGTTTTACCCCTAACTGAAGCAAACAGGGACACAGACTCATTGTATTCTGATTTATATACACACACGTGTGTTGTGTTGAATGTAAATGCTTGAACAGAAAGGGTACAAATAATGAAGTTATGGAAGAATAAATATGAACAAAGTAGTTATACAGAAAGTGGTTATTGGTTTTTATGCTGGATTTGGGGAAAGATAGTGAAGATTTAGATTTAAAGGCCATAGAGTTGACAAAGATTATGTTAGGAAAATGGGATGAAGCAGATTATGGGAAAACTAAGGGTGGGAAATGGAAAGGGAAGGTAATATGGCTAACATGTTTCTCTGGGCATAGTTGCTGAGAGATTCCTGATTCCGTTTAAGGAAAAGTCACAGTGCATCACATCACATCCAATGAGTTGTTTAAAAACTATTAATCCCGTTTGTTTTAAAGTTCTGGAAAGCATATATATATATGCATTTGTTTAATAAATAATAAATCAATCTTAATCTTAATAATAAAACAACACTTTTAAAAAGTACAAATGAGTTTAATTTATATGTTTTGGTGATTTATTAGATTCGAACAATAAAAGTTCTATAAATAATATTAATAGTTTAAAACTAAATGATTATACTTTAAATCTTAATTTGTGTTGTCATAATTAAATGTGGATATAATATAAAATCAAACTTTAATTTTTAGTCATTAAAAACTATTTTCCTTTAACTTCTATTTTTCAATAACTATTTATAAACTTATTATACTGTATCTATAAAATCTATTGTTTGATATTCACTAGACAAAAAGTTAAATTTTTTTTAGATATTATTTCTAAAACAGGGTATAAGTAAATACTGTAAATCATTAAAATTTTCTTTAAATGTCTGCAATAGGTAAAATTATGGTCCAAAATTTATTCAGTACTTTGCACAAAACAGTTAGAAAAAGATTTAATTATAGCAATCTTTTTTTTTTTTTTTACAGCTAAATGTTTATACGGATAATTGCGATAAATGACTGCTAACAATTACCATTTTAGTATTGTGAAAATTATCATTATTTTATTAGGAACCTGAAAACACAAAATAATAAACTATGTTAAAAGATTAGCAACCAGTAATAACAATTTCCAATGTTAAATAAATATTTTTGTCATAATAACTTAAACTGCCCCAATTACTAGACATTAGTGAAAAAACAACTAAAAATTATATTAATATATATAGTATATATTGTAAAATATTTATAACATTTATATACAGTATTTCTTAAATATTTTCGTTAATGAAAAAAATATTCAATTTTTAATATATAAAACTTAAGTAATAAAACCATAATCAGACCAATGCTAATCCTACTTTAATTATAGTGCTCTAATATAATGCGACTAAACTGATATTTTTAACACTGTAAATTTGAATTACAGTGTTGTAGTACTTTTATATATATGAAAATAAAGCAGACCTGATAAAACACCAATTAGCTATGGAATAATTGAAGAATCCACCTCTTTACATTTAATTCTAAAGCAGAATGTAACTTGTTTATACGGAATATTTCATATTTATAAGTAGAGGGATTTGAACTGAGGATTTTTCAGTTTATTCATCCTCATTCCATCTCAAGCGACCAATACACATGACCACCCATATGCAAAAAAGATTCATGATCTCCTATATATGTGTTTCACGCAGAACCAGCATCAGTTGGGCCAGAGCATAATCTCTCACATATATATACAATCAGTATTTGGTTTATATTAAGAGAGCAATTTCTTAAACTTTAATGGACAGGTTTCAATCATCTCACTCTTCCAATTATTCAACTAACCACAGAATAGAACAGACCATCTACTATTTAGTTTGTATGATGAATTTGTTTAATTATTTCATCGTTAGATGGAGTTTGAGCATCTCTATTCTATTTTTATATATACTTAATTGCCATGTAATGTTATTATTTAAATAAAATAGTAATTTTTTAAATAAAACAGTGAAAAAAATAGATATATAAGTTAAATATAGGTTTTTAACGTGAATAAATATAATAAAAGAGAAACTATGTAATTGTTCAATATTTAGAAAAAAGATTATGAAAATATTAAAATTAAAATGGCCAAATAAAAACTTTAAATCAATTTCCTTTTAAAAATTAAAACGTGTTTTTAACTTTTTATTATTATTAATTTAGAAAAAAATTGATTATGCATGATTTGACTATTAAATTATAATTTTTAAAAAAATATTTTTTAACTAATTAAAAGGTTTGTAATTTTCTTTTGAGAATGATAACTGTCTGGCTAATTTATAGTATTTCTCAATTTTTTTTGCTTTACTAAAATGATTAAAAATTAAATATTATCAACTTTATCAACACTTAACTCTAAAAATTTAAATCAACATTTTCAAACATACTCCCCTCAATAGTAAATTTAATATTAGAATCAAAAGAATTCAATCTATCAAAAAAAAAAAATTCAATTTATCTTTCTGTAAAGCAAAGAAACAATTATCAACATATCTAACAAATAATTTTAAAGAAACAGAAAAATTATTCATAACACCACTCACTTAAAAATCAGCATAGACAAAGCACAACAAAGGAAAAATAACACAACTAATAATCCATCTTTCTTTAATTTTATAAAAATCTTTATACATAAAATACATACAATTCTCTAATAATAATAATAGAAAATCATGAATAACCTTAAACTTATCTGCATAAAAATATTCATATTTCTTTAAAACAGTAATAAACACCTTCATTCATTTGTTAAATTTTTGTTATAGAAATATTAATTTTGAAAATAATACATATATTCAGAGGAGTCAATTTAGTTTTGACTATATTGAGTTAGGTTATAATCATGAATTTATAAGGAATATTGTATTTAATAAAAATTATATTTTTATGAGTTTTGAATGAATTTAAGCTAATTGTTGTGTTAGCTGTTTCTGGTTGTTCTAAGTGCAGTTACCACAATGTGAAATATATTGATTTTGTTAATTAAATATAAAAAAGATTTAAAAAAATATTTATTAACCTATAAAAAGTTCAAAATATTGTTCAAATATCAAAATAACAGGCTGAGCACAATAGCTCTATTATATAATAAAATTAGCTTTTTTCTATCTCTTTCTGAGTTCAGAATTGATTCAAAAACAGTTTGCTCTTATAGCCACCGTGTAACCGTTGATCAATAGTTCTAAGCATTGTAAAAATATTAAAATAAATCATTGTCTGAGCATTTAAAGAAATCAAAAGAAATACTTACTCTAAAAAGAATACAAAAAAAGTGAGATATATAAATCTCTCAAAAAAATATTAAAAAAAAAACAGTTTCAGATTTTAAGTTATTTAATTCTTCTATTCCCAATTATATATATATATTATTTTTTAATAAAACTAAATCGCTAAAACTATATAGTTTTATAGATCATACTAAAAAAAAATATTAAGAGAAAGTAAAATTACAACTTTTTTAACTCAGTAGGTAATTAGATATGGCATTTGAGTATTTTTGTGGATGCCTGAATGTTAGTTCGAATTCAATTTTTTATTAATTTACATTATTCACTGAGAATCATTTTGAAACCCACCATTGGTTAAAATGCACAAAGTTAAAACTAATTATTAAACTAATCACAACTATTCACACAAGTTTGAATATGCATCTTTTAAAGTTTTCTACATTTTTATTTCTTTTTTTTTTAAAAAAAAAAAACATTTCTATTTTATAATATCATTTCTTTAAATTTCTTTAGTTAACAAACAAAAAGAAATAATAAAATTTAATTAACTATTATCTTCAAAAAGAAACATGATTATTTTTAAATATATAATTAATGACTGCAAAGTTAATTATCCCACACAAAAATATAAACAGTGTAGACTAGTTTTTTTTTTTGTTAAAAAAAAAAAAAAATACATATGCTATGCCAAAGATTAAAATATATATATTTTTTTTCCAAGTAGCCTAGATATGATTTATATCAAACACAGAAAATGAAAAAAAAGCATATTACTTTCAATTTATGATACATAATAAATTCAAAAATATATATAAACAAAACTCTTCCACTTTTAGTTTTATTTTATTTTTTTCAAAATTTTTCATTCTTATTCGTCCTCTCGCAATCACACTTCTCTAATCACTTTTATTTATATATCTATTTTGCTCTCTTTAATACACTTATTTATTCTTTTATTCTTCATCACTTGATGACTAAATTATTCACTTATTTTATACAATCTCAACTTAAATTTTTATATCAATCATTTTTATTATTCCATCATTATTTTTATACATTCTTATCTTCTATATTATTCATTATTTTCACGTATTATTTATTCTTTTATTTTTGTTATATATATTTTTCAGCTGATTTTCAATCTCCTTAATTACATTGTTTTATTTCTTCTCACTTTCACTTTTTCCCCTTCAATCTCTTTTAGTTATTCTCTTATTTATTTTCATTTAGTTTTATTTATTCTCGGTAATTCAATTGCTCTCTTTCAACTACCTCACAAAAATTCATTTACATATCTCATTTTTATTACAAACTTACAATAAACTATATACATATAAAGATCAATAGTAATAAATTAAAAGAAGTTAATAATTTGTATATAAAATGTTAAATTAAACTACAGTAAATGAAATATGTATAGAATTAAATAAACTTAGTTAAAATAATAACTAATAATAGGAGAATATTAAAACAAATATGCCTATGTCCCTAAAAAACATTTAAAAAATGGCATATGTGTTTTACTAGAATTGTGACTGGGGTGTTAAAAAATTCATATTGTATCTGACCTGAATTCAAGCACCAAGTCATGAACAAAAAAGTTCTTATATTTCATAGTCATGATTAGGGTATTCAGTCATTCGTCAGAAGGAACAGACTGAAAAATTTTAATACTATTAAGCTTTATGCAAAATCAGGTTTATTTAGATATATTTAAAATTTACTATAACATCTATTTTATACCATATTGATTTTTATGTATTTAATTGAAAATACAATTTTTATAATAATACTAAATTACATTACAATAAAGTTGAAAAAGTATAATCATTGTCATAAAATAAAGAATTAAAATATTTAAAGTTTTTAATTTTAAATTTATTCATGAATTGTAAATTTTTGTTTGAAAGTTTTAAACTGGGACTTTTTTGTTACTTTTAAATTATTTCATATAAAATTTTAATTAAATTTATATATAATAATAGTTGCTAATATATCCTTAATATTTTTTTGTAAAAATCAGATCTCTTTTTTTATTCAAATTCAATTTTTAAATAGAAGATCTCTGTTTAAGAATTTTTTTTCCTAATACAATTATAATCTTTTTTTCAGCATATATTAATAATATAGATAGTTAAGATAGAAAAGTAAATATATATTATTAACAGAATTTGATCAATTTACATAAATTACACACACAATTTTATTTTACAAATTAAAATTTTAAAATGTAATTATTAAAACTATATTGACAACTTTTATTTTTACAATTAAGAATATTTTTATATTTTAAAAATAAATTTGAACTAATTTATTGAGACATATCATTTTGATATAACTAAAAATGTAATTATTATTATTATTATTATGCATAAAGCCAGAAGTATTCCATCAATTTATCTTAAACTCTCTATATATGAATTTTTTCATGCTTTTATTTTCTATAAATAGATAAAAAGGGTTTTTAAAAACATAACTTTTATGAAAATATTCATTAAAAAATTATAAATTATACTGCTATCTAGAAAATACTATTTTAAAATGGTTGCTTTGTGACACTTTCTATTGGTCCATCTGGTGAGAGTTTTCAGAAATGCTCATTTTTTCTATTTTTATAAAATCTTTATTTTACACTAAAACTCAATAAATTGAAGTTGATTTCCTTTTAATTTAATTTTATAAGTGAAATAATATTTTTTAAAAATCACATTTGATCATTTTAAATGCTTAAAAACTGGTCTGTAAATATAACAATATCTATGAACATCTTTACAGATATTTAAGTAAACAAACTAAAATTAAAAATGAACAAATTTGCTTTTATTTTTAAGTTTTTTTAATGCAAATAAATAAAGGTAAATTTATGATAACTATCAAATTCTGCTTTAAAATTTGATATTTCTTACAAAAATTACAATATTTTAACCCCAATTTTTACAAATAATGACTTAATCATCATGTCATTTTTTTATATTATGGTCAAATTTATTAACTTCTATTTCTAAAAATAAAACATAAATGAATAAATTGAAAGTTCACCTGTGTATTTGTTTATAATAATTGGCCAATTAAGGTATAAAAATAATCAAAAATACTTTATAAATAAATAATCATTTAAAATTATACTTCAAATCTTTGCATGCAAACTACACTAGAAGAATGCGAATGACCTCTACACATTTTCTTCTGTCAAAAAAACAAAGAACACTTTTGATGGTATTTGCAGTCCATAAAATCCTGACTACTTCAGATATTTTTTCAACTTTTAACATCAATAAAAATATTATATTAAAGCCTACTTTAAAAAAACATAGGTCACTATCACTTAGAATAAAGTCAATACTATGTGCTCTAAAGTTACAAGATGATATTTTTTCTGAGAAAACTTTCAATGATTTTCAATGAAGGTAAGAATTTACAAGTAAAAAAATAACCAATTATCTTCAATATGATGTATAATGTGCATATGTACTGTATGCCATTTTTCCTATGTTTACTAAAAGACAAATTTGTTATAAGTTACATAATGTATAATACCCTCCTTATATCTGAGACATTTGATTCTAAGCCTTATTGTGGGATTTGAAATTTGTGAATAATAGCAATTTATATATTAAATTGACACCCATAAGTTCTGTATATATATATATATATATTACTTTCAGGAGCTTCCATGTAGTATATATATATATATATTACTTTCAGGAGCTTCCATGTAGTAAAAATATAATAGCTAAGTAACTGATGTTATTATACTGAAACATCAGTTATTTACCTATTATATTTTTACTACATGGAGGCTCATGGAAATAATACTATGAATTTATCTGTGAGAATATTAAAATTAATATATAGATAGTGGCATTTTTCAGGTTCTTCTGTGTATGATATATGTCATATCTTTATTATGAGAACATCTTTATTTTAATATAATGAACCACTGACATTTAAAAATATAAATTAGAAAACAAACATATTCAGTAAATATCTAAAATGTAAAAGGTTTATTTGTAATAAGCTATCTGTTTCATTCTTTTTTATTCCAATCTTCCATTAAATTCATGATCAATGTTGTAATTGATTCAAACTGTATTCAGAATTTGTTTTTTAACTTTAGCTATTTTACAAAAACAAGAATCTTAAATCATATAAATTAAGTTAAAATTATTTTTAAAAAAAACATTTGTGTAAAAATACATTATTGTTTTGATTTGTTGGTTTAATTACTATTTTTTAATTTTAAATAAAAATTAATGTTTATTTAATTTTTCAGCAGTCATTTGGGTAGTTTCTTGAATATTAATTTTTAATAATAACAACAATAATAATAACAAGAAGAAAAAGAATATTTTTGATACAGGTGATTGTATACAATGTAAACCCTTTTTGTACCTTATACCATTGAGTAGAGGAAACTCAACAATACCTTTTTCACGGCTGTTTGGCACTGGACAATATCCACGATAACATGCTCAAAGCCTTCACCCCATGGCTCATGCAGTCACATTCACTCTTTATGCATTTTAGTGGACTCACTGCATTTTTGCCTTTAGTAATCACACAAGATGTCACCCTTCTACAGTCTACAACATACTGACAAAGCTTAAAGCCAAAGATAACAATATAGCACACCCTGATATTTTTGCTGCCACCTGATCACTCATTAAACAATAATCAAGCATTTGATTAATCACAATTATACCACAGCTACAATTGCTTCTAGAGGCACTCCTCAGCAAAAGTTTGGAATGCCACACATTCGCATTCACCTTGTACCCATCAAAAAGTGCATCATGCTCTACTGTAGCTACAGAATACCATGAAACTAAGCATACCATATAAGAATATTTCAATCCAATGCAGGCAAAAGCAACCAACCATATACTATCAACTAGCTTAACACCAAAATAATAGTCAAAATGACACTCATACAACTGATATTCAAACATACCCAATTATTCACCATGCAGATACTTGAAATGGCCCTGATAAAAAATTCTGATAGCCTAGACAGTAACCAATCAACTAATACTTAATGAAAAGTACAGCACAAGAATATACTCAATCAGCAAGGTCAGCTATCTATCTAAAAAATGTCACTAGCCATGAACTATATAAGTTTTACCAATTTAACATATACATATGCTAAAGTCCTTTAAATTATTTATCTCATCACCTCATGCACAAATGTAAACTATCTCCTCCATTAAAATATATAACAATGTAAGAATATATGTATTCAGACAAGCAATGTAACTTTTAGTATGAAATAAAGTTCCTTTTAAAATAATAATAATAATAATAATAATAATAATAATAATAATAATAATAATAATAATAATAATAATAATAATAATAATAATAATAATAATAATAATAATAATAATAATAATAATAATAATAATAACAACAACAACAACAACAACAATAATAATAATAATAGTGGTAGTAGCAGTAGTAGCAGCAGTGGCGGTGGCAGCGGTAGTAGCAGGCAACAGCAGTGGTAGTAGTGATAGTAGTAGTTCAGAAGCAAAATTTGTCTTTTCTGCATGACAATAAGAAGTTCTCTAGCTCAAACTTTTTATTTTCAACCATTGTTAAAGATAATTTTTACCTCTTTTGATAAGAAAACTTAAAAAAAATTATCATATTTTATAAATTTAATAAATCATTGTGTGTGTATATATGTAAAATCATTTCATTATTTATTTACATAATGAGAAACACAATTAAAATGGCTGCTACTAGTGTTATAACAAGTTCAACCTTATACAATGCTGTTATTTCAAAAAATTCTTACAGCAACCTAACTAAAATAATATTCACACTTCATCCACAAAGCCAATCTAAAGATTTAGAAAAAGTGCATCAACTGACGTGAAAAACCTTGATTTTATAAAACAAAATAATAAAGAAAAAACTGCCCACCCCCCATGATATGAACAGAGCTAACATGCTCGAAAATATTGCTGAAAGGTTCAATAATACCATTTCACAGGAGGTTTTTGATATATTCTGATGTTTTTTCTCTGAAAGATCAATAGTTTTATCTGCAATTGAACTACATTGTTCATTATAACACTTTCCAAGAGCATTACTATATGAAGCCCTTGGCCAACATCAATCAATAGGATGCTGTACATTGCCTAGTTGACCAATCCCAACCCAATATATTTTGCCAATGAATTCCTTGACTCAAATCAAAGAGCCATTTTAAAGTCACAGTCAAAATACTTGGCAACTTTGCACTAATCACTGTGGCTGAAAAACATCAGAACTTTATAACAGAGATACTAAATAACACATACATTGGATAAAGTATTCAAGATTTTCAAACATTAATGGAACCTTTCAGGAGGGTGATCTCACTACAACCAATCTATCTAAAAAATAACTAAATCACCATTTACAGTAACAACTTTGAATTCAATGTTAAGCTAAACAAAGGCATTAACAACTGCCATACCCATGCAAATTACAGACTAAGATGCCATGCTTTGTCTATATATAAGCAGCATAAACCCACAATATTCCTCATGTATCATATAACCACCAATTGTATTACTGTTCAATGCTTGCAATATAAACAATTAAGTGGACCCACATCTCAATGTATCCATAATGAAAATCAAGCTACCATTGATAACTCTGTACATGTGCAAATATGTGATAATCATCAACCTGCTACATTTTATAGGAGCTTGTCTACAAGTGAAGATATGTAACTAATAAACCTATCTACAGATCCAACCACTGTGACCAGCAGCCAAATTGTTGATCACAATTTTTTCAGAAACACATCTCAATAGACAAATACTGTATAGAGACTGAACCAGTTGGATCACCAGATGCTCTAAATGATAAAGCAATTTACATCCACCTTTATAGTTAACAAGACATTCACCAATATTATGGACTTTCTGATACCATGCCTTCAACCTATTGAAAGCAGTCCCTCAGAAAGTTCAATTAAAATAAAATCTAGTAGTTCATAAAAAAAAATCAAAAAATCAAAAAAGCAAAAACAATACTAGCACAATCAGAGCCTCGCAGGATGATGCAGTGCTCATAGGTCATTAATCCTGAGCACAATCACATAAGTTCATCCATCAACCTTTAGCATAATAGTTCAAATTCTGAGGTATCATCTAGCAATGGTGCTATAAAAGTTGACATATATCATCCTCTGCACACTGAAAGTAATATCACAGAAATGAAATCAAGCACTAAACCCTCAGACATAAACTCTATCTAGCTACTGATAGCTGTCACATCTTTCACTCATGCCTTAATTCTCAAAATAAGCATTTCCCATACATAATCTGATATGCAGCTAAAAATAGAAGATTTCAATTTTAGTTGATTGAACTCAGTTTCAAAAAAATCATGAACTACATATGTGGATTCAAATTACTCAACCTCACATACTTGGTCTTCTAGAAACCAAAATCTATAGTGGATCTCAGATTGATCCATATTCTATATGAGAATGCAAGACTTTTGTGTCTGTTTAGCACTATCAGGCACCACCAGATTAATCACACATAGATGCAAATTTGCTTATTGCCATATTTCACCACTGCATTATTACTCTTACTATAATGTCTGTTTACATACCTTCTGATCCTATAGTTACCATAAATATAATACTCAATATCAAATCACAGTTCTCATCATCTTCATAAACTGGCTGTTTTACTAAGAGATTTTAATATGAATTATCAAGTCCTTGTCACAAAATTGTTATGTCAAATTGCATTACCTCTTATGAGTGTTGAAGAGTTTCTTCCACTCAACTCAATTTTATTCTACAACAACCATCATGTCTCCCTTATATATTTACTCTATGCTTCAACATAAAATCAACCTAAGCTTTCATCATTCACCATTCTCTGATCACTCTGCTCAAATACTTATACTTGATCTCAATGATATATGTAACTTATCAATTCACTTACACAAAACAATGAGAATCCCTCTCCTTGCCTAAACCACTATTCTATACTCAGAAACATATATCATGTTTTTTAAACTCAAAGACATTCCTCTCACTCCAGTGCAGCATTATATATCACTTATAAGCATGTTATCATTTAATATCAATCACATCATGGCTACTACCTGACATCCTTTAAACTGCTAGCCCAGCTGATGGGCTGCATAAAAGAATTATAATCAATTGATCTGCTCTTGACAGGCACACACACACACACATCAAGAAACTCATTGAAGCATATAACAATGCCTGTAAAGCCTAGAAAGAATACCTGACAACCTAAAAAAATATGCTTAACATAACAGCACATTTGGACAAGAGAGTACATCTTATGGGCTCTAGGCCATCCAACTACAATAAGAGTTACCTTAGCACTAGAAGCAGGTGGAAGGATCAGGACTGGGTATAATGTTGTAGAGCCAAAATGCACTTCAAACAAACATTTCAAGTATATAGTGTCTTCAGACCACTCACTGATGTCTTTGGGCCACCTGAATCTGATATCCCCTTTCAATCTACGAACTTTGCACTCAAGATAACCACTATACAAGACACTGGTCATTTTGGGTTCCATGAAATACTTAGATTTGTTTTCTCACACTTAAATAGATTTACCAATACATACCTACTATTAAATATCTCTCACAAAACTCTATCACAATGATTCTCCTATCTCTTTAGTTCCATTCAACAAAAAACAGATTCTAATATCCAATCTTGCTAATGTATATCCATATTTCCGTGAATCTTCTTAGCATCAAAATTCTTGTGAAGGTTCTGAAAGACAAAATAGAACCATATCTCCTCTCACTAATCTTATCTATGAAATTCATGAATAAAGGTTCTTCTGCAAGCCAAACTGCACTTCTATTTCAAACAATATTGAATTCCATTCAAGATCACAAAAAAGTATCCTCTCATGGCTGCCCAAATTGACATTGAAGCTGCATTTGATGCAGTCCCTGACATTTTAATCCAAACACTTGCTAACACAGGAATACACCACATCTTCTTATATCTGTTAACCAACCCACTACTAAGCCAGAAAATTCACATTACCCTTAATGGAAGATCATCACCTTCATTTGATCCCAATCAATTAGTATCACAATGATCACAACTTAGTGACTTCTTACTTGTGATACATATCAATTCCCTCATAAATAAAATACAGCTAAAAATTTCATGCATACAAATTCCACATACTCAACTATCTATATCATGCTAATTTATATGAATGACGCCTTTCCTGTCTCTAAAAAACAACTGCCTATCTTACAAAAAATCCTTAATTATTATACTATTGACTTTAAGCTCAAATTTAATGTTAATACAACTTCTGCTTGGTTTCACTATACAACAGGGGTGTCCAAGATGCCGACCACAAGGTCTCTGGAAGTCAACCACATAATTTCTTTTTTTGGTAAAATTTGTATCTAATTTATTTTAATATAATTCTAAAACATGAATTTTCTTTTTCTTAAATTCAGAACCAGCTTTAGAAAATAATTATTTATAGGTAATTTAAAACTGACATGGATAAATTATAATACTAGAAGGAGCTGAGATAATTTAAGCAACAATTTTGATTCATAAAATTATTGTATTTTAAATCAAGCATTAAAAAAGGTCTATTTAATGTGGTATTTAGTTTTCATTTTGATAATTAAAAAAAATCTAAAACAAGCTTGTTTTTATGTTTTAATAGATAATATGGTAATTATATAAATTATACCATTCAACAAATATGGTAATTATAAAATTCCCCTATCTATTTTTAATTGAATTAAGTGAGAAAGTTGTTTTTTGTTTAACTAAAATTATTTTTGATAAATAAAAAGTATTGTTATATACTTTGATTGTAAATTGTGCAACTGTTTTTGTTTACAGTATTAATTTTTTTTGAATTAAAATTACTTTTTTAATAAAATATTTTCTTTCTTTAATTCAGGAAAATTTAATTTTTTTTTTTTTATAAAAATAATATCTAAGTTTTGCTTTCTACCAGGTCGGTCACAATCACAGAACTACAATAAAAATATATACATAAAAAATATATATTAAAATTAAATATATCATTTAACATATATAAATAAAATAGATATATATATATATATTAAAATTAAATATGTCATTTATATGATAATGCATTGTACAAGTCTTTCTTGCTTATTGCATTGATATTATTTACTACAAATCATATCTCTTTATATATATTTTTTTCACTCATTACACTCACTATAAAAAACAACAATATTAGTAGGATTAAAATTAGGTCCAGATTTAATTTCATGTTCCAAAAATATAAATTTAACATTAGAGTTTGTTTTAGCATGTTTATATAAATATTTATGTTGTGCAAATCTTGTAGCACAATTGGCATGAGATTCTCCATAATAAATTGCATGATCTTTTGGTTCATTACATTTAATTTTATTAACTATTTGTAGAGTGTGGTTTGAAAATAATGGAGGTTTCTAAAACTGATATTATAATCATTTGAACAAATTGTTTTCATTCTTTTAGATATATTAGTATATAAGAAAGGCTGATTCATGAATTATTATTAAAGTTTTTATTATTGAAAGATGAATAAAAAAATTTAAGAGTTTTATTTAATGAATTATAATTACAACCCAATTTAATTAAATTTTTTATATAAATTTCAATGTTTTTTCTATCTCTTTCAAACTTACATAACTTAAAGTTTTTATACAAAAAACATTTAAATCCAGCTAATTTATAGTAAATTGGAGTAAAAAAATGAGAGTTAATTATACCATGAATATTGATAGATTTTATACACATTTTATAATTAATTTGTAATTTGAATGTTGAATATACATATCTAAAAACTTTATACCATTAAATATATCTACATTTTCTATAGTTCAAACCAAAGAAGATAAAAGAGATAATTCATTTTTAAATCAATAACTGTTTTCTCTTCAGCATTTATAAGAACGTCATCTATATATCTTATATATAACAGTGATGTAGCTGTAGTGAACTTTTTTGGAATGACTTCTAATTCAAATTTATTTAAACTATACTACAAATAATTTCACTTGAAGGTTGTGCCATAGGACATCCATGTCCCATTGTATAAAATTCACCATTAAGAAGTGCTATAATATTATTATTCATCTATTTAAGAACATCAATAATAAAATTTATTTTGTACTTATTCAAATTTAAATTAATTAAAATATCAATAATAATATTAATAGGAAACTGAATCATGAAGCTCTGTTACATCTAATGAAGCAAGTTTATTGTTAGGATTATCCATTTGAGAATTTAATATTTGTGCATATTCAAATAAAGATTTTATTGCAAATTTTCTGAAATCAGTTCAATTAACCAGTTTCAGTATTAAGATATTATCAAAACAAAGCAATTGATCAATTTGAATATAAAAAGATTTATCCAACTGCAGCTATTCCTCCTAGAATTTTTGCAAATGTAAAAATGCATAAAGAAAATCAACTTCTTAGACTTCAATTGATTTTGGAGGCACATATTTTTATAAAACAGCAAAATTAATAGCTGAATCATTAATCAAACAAGTTGGTTTCAGAAAATTTGCAATAAAATCTTCATTTGAATATGCACAAATATTAAACTCACAAATGTTTAATCCTAATAATAAACTTGCTTCATTAGATGTAACAGAACTTTATAATTCTCCTAATATTACTAAAGATTTTTAATTAATTTGAATTTTAATGAGTACAAAATAAATGTTATTATTGAGGTCCTTATTACAGGCCTATTTAATAGTGAATTTTATACAACGGACATGGATAGCCTATGAGACTACCTTTAAGAGGATATATTTCTAGTATAGTTCTAAATAAATTTGAATTAGAAGTTATTCCAAAAAAGTTCACTATAGTTATATCACCTTTATATTTCAGAAATGTGGACGATGTTCTTATATATGCTGAAGAAAAAACAATTATTGATATAAAAAATGAATTATCTCTTTTATTTTCTTTGGTTTGAATTATAAAAAATGAAGATTCATTTAATGGTATAAAGTTGTTAGATATGTATATTCAATGTTCAAATCCCCAAATTAATTATAAAATGAATATAAAACCTATTAATATTCTTGGTGTAATTAATCCTTTCTTTTACTCCAATTTCTCATACATTAGTTAGATTTAGATGTTTTTTTGTATAGAAACTTCATAAGTTATGTAAATTTGAAGCAGATAGAAGAAACAACATTGAAATTTATATAAGAGATTTAATTAAATCACGTTATAATTATAATTTATTAAATAAAACTCTTAAATTTTTTTATTCATCTTTAAATAATAATAATAATAATAATAATAATAATAATAATAATAATAATAATAATAATAATAATAATAATAATAATAATAATAATAATAATAATAATAATAATAATAATAATAATAATAATAATAGTGCATGAATCAGCCTTTTTTATATACCTAATATATCTAAAAGAATGAAAACAATTTGTTCAAAGAATTATATCAGTTTTAGAACACCTCCTAATCTTAATCAAATTTTAAACAATATTAAAGATAACTTATCTCCAAACCAATCTCTACAAATAGTTTTTATAATTAAATGTAATGAATCAAAATGTAACGCAATTTATTATGGAGAATCTCATGTCAATTGTGCTACAAGATTAGTATGATATAAATATTTATTTAAACATGCTAAAACAAACTGTAATGTCAAATCTATATTTTTGGATAGAAATCCTGGCTTAGCAATTAATAAATATTGTATTTATATTTAATTTTGTTGCTGTTATTATTATCTACATACTCATATGGAAATTGCTTATTTATTACATATTGTCTACAATATTAATTTCTTTTTTCTTTATATAGTATTTGTGAATATTATGTAAGCATACGTATAAAGTATGTAAGTAAAGATATATATGTATTAGGAAATTTTTATTTGAATAATGTAAAATAGGAATTACTAAATAAATAGAAATTACACATATGTAAGTACTTAACTTGAAATAATAATTGCATTTAAGCAGGAATAGACCAAATCTTATGTAAAAAAAAAAAATGTTAAATTTTTAAAATTAATTATACAATCCAGGGAGTAATCCTAAGTCACATGATCCTCAACTTCAGAAAAACAAATGATATCAAGATTTAAATTCCTCAAATAACAATAGTGCTTTTTTTTTTTGCTAGAGAGAAACAACCTTAATAGGTTCAAAGTCTTTTGTCTCTGTAAGTGTAAAAAGTGAGACAGGTAATTAATCACCCAAAAAAAAAAAAAAATCAAGAATCTAAGGATCCAGAGTCAAATCTCATGCTAGTACTGTCACTAGTCAGGCCAGCAATACCTGAAGAAGAGGGGAGACTAATACCTCTTGAAACATTGTGCATATCCTAACCTGTTTGATGTGCTATTACTAACAGTTGAATGTATTGGGAATATTTAAATAACGTTAAATTTTTCTAAAGACCTTCAATACATATATTAGATTATGGAAATAATCCAATATAAAAATACAACTAGAACACCATCATCACAAACCTTCAGAAAAACAAACTTACCTTTCTTGATGTAAGTCTTAGGGAAACTACATTTAAATTATAATCTATAATAGTAAATTACTGTCTATATTACTGAATATGTTATAATTAGAGATTGGACTCACCTCATTATGTTTTATAATAAAATGTACAATCATGCATGTCACCCAATAAATTCTGTTTGATTAATCTATTTTTTCTTCCAATTATCTGGAACAATTATTTTCAAATAAGATGTGTATCCAGCTCATAATCTCATGACGGAGGATTTAAATTAATCCATGATTTGCAACCCCAAAATCTCATGCATAGACCTAACTGTATTAGACTGGACAATACTATATTTCAAAAAATATTTTAAAATCTAAAAAGCATCTGCATTTAAATTAAACTCACTGTATTAAAGAGAAGAAAGTATGGATTGGGAAGCAATAATCTAATAAATTTATAGATCTTCATCCTGCAAAGGATAAGGTTTAAAAATAATAATAATGAGATATAATAAATCATATATTTACTATAATTTTATATTACGTGTTAACAGTTTTTAAAAAAATAACAAAAAACAAGAAAATAATTATAAAATAGTTCTGAAATGACTATAGTTAATTTATAGTTTAACATTTGTTTTAAAAAAAAAAAAAACGAATAATTTTTTTATATATATATTTTACTTTTATTGCTTTGCTGTTACTTTTTCCTTGTGTATTTTTTTTTTAAAAAAACATAAATTTAAAAAAAGGATAATAAATTAATTAAAAATGACCACTTTTGGAAGAAAGTCAATTTTTTTTCTATGTTAATTAGACTTCTAATTATCATTGAATTTGATAGTCGTAAATATCAAAAGTTGGTGAAAAGAGCAGTAAAAGTTTATAAAATGACCGTCTAATTAGTCATTTAATTTGGTTTTCAACTATGGAAAAAATGTTACATCTGTAGCAATTATCAAGTTGTGCAGAATAAATGACAAAAATCATTAGTGACGTGAAATTCTACCAAGAATAGTGTTTGAAATAAAAATAACAATAATTTTTATCAACATTCAAACAACTAGAATAAATTCAGAAGTAAGTTAAATGAAGGATAAAGTATAAACATTAAAATAATGTTTTTTGAGATGGGAGAGTGGATGTAGATATATTTCTTTTTCTTTTTTTTTTTAAAGTCAATTAAAAAAAAAGGTTAATGATTCCTTCATGTAATATATGGATTACAAGTGTTACCTAATAAATTATTTTGTAAATGAACTAATTGACAGTCATCTTACTAAAGTTTCATAAATAAAACAGTCAAATGAGTTTAATTTTTTAACAATTAAAATAACTATATTATATATATTATTATTAATAATTGATAGATAGAGTGACAAGAAATATTAAAACTGTTGAACCTGCAAGAATAGTTCAAAAGTGAGGCAAATATTAAAGTTTTTGAATCAAGTTTATGGCCAAAATTTTGAAGAATAACAAAAAATATAAGGATTGACTTATAAATTTGTGATTAGTTAATAAAAATTTTATACTAAAACTTTTTTTTTTTAGTAGTAATGGATGAGTACTCTTTTTTTTTTTTTGTTATTTTGCCTCCAGTTAAATCTAATTGTACGATTAGTTTCTCAGAAGGCATTCCATTCAAAGTGATATTGTTTTTATTTTACTTAACTGGCAATTGATTCCGAAATCTTTACTTATTGAGTCCACCATTTTACATTTTTATTACACTGTACAGCATATAACTTAACTTGTTTTAAAGTAATATAACAATTAAATAATTCATTGGAGATATATAAGCATTTGAACAGCTTACTTCAAAAATTAGAAATTTTTGGATTCCAATTAATATAAAGGAAAATCAAATGATTAATTTGATGAAACTGTTATGCTCAATCCACAGCTTTGCTGCTGAAACATCACTTAACTTTTTGGACAATTACAATTAATTCATTATGCTATATATATGAAAATTTTCATGAATTACAGATATAAATGAGATGTTTTGTGGGTTCATTCATGTATGATTTTGATTATGAATATACTGATGTTTTATCTTGATTATACAAGTCATCAGCCATCAACTGGATGATAAACAGAATATTATAAAGCTGATTGTAGAGGCTCTGTATACACAGATTTATAACAATGTTAAACTTACATCAATAGAAAATTAACAAATAAAGTCAGAAAATCTTCCTAGCAATCAATTCTTTAAAACCTTCTTCCAAATAGAAGAAAGTTTATGCCATCATGCTATTGATACAATTTGGTTCCTTTATTATCTCAATAGCTTCTCTAGCATTGCACTGATAATGAGGATCACATCTAGATAGGATCCTGATATTAGAAAAAATCAATATTATAACCTCATAGCATGGAGTAAGAGCACTGATGATGATGAGTGTTGCTTAACTAAATTAGCTCATTCATTTCTATTAATGATGATTCCTCATACTTAAATAAAAGCTTTACATAAGCCACATGAAATTTTATTAATTCCATGAGGGATTGAATATTTAGATTTGGTTATGATGTTACTAATTTTTTATTAAATAGTATATATTGTTTTTCTATTGCAGCATTTTCAATTATGTCTACTGCTGTCTGAAGTTCCTTTTATAAAAGGAACACACATCCATTGAGATACTAAAAAGATCAAATGGTATCAACAAACATAATGACAAGTGCAAACATCCTACTATTTGAAAGAATTTTAAAAAAAAATATATTACTAATCTGTTTCTTTTTGTTGTTGGTTGGTTTGCTTTTCTGTTGGTAGAATATTAATACTGTTATAAATCAGTGTTCATGTTTATAATGTTCATCACCCAGTTGATAACTTGTGTGATCAAGCCAAAATGTCAATATATTCATAACCAACATACACAGATAAAGCCACAAAATATACAATATATATATATACTATTCTTTGCACAATGTCAAATAAATTGTAGATTAAGAAATAAAGCAGACGTCATTATTCACTTTAAAGTCTCACATGGTACAACGGTAATATCATTACACTTTTACTATAATGAAGTTTAGAAATTTACTGAGTTAGCTTGAGAATTTTACCAGAAAAATTAGATTTTTTATAAATAATCATCCCATATCAACTTTATTATTTGTAGTATTTAGTGCTGGAAAATAATTAATAGAATTCATATTTGTGATGATGATATGATATTGTGACATGGATTGAATGATGTTTTTGTTAAGATTTTCAATAATGTAAAGTTTAATCCTTACAAAATATCAATGATTAATTGGTCATCCATATAAGCCCTTAAAAATAAATAAAATAAAACTGGTAAGATAAATGCTAGTATTCTGACCACACACAACAAGCAAAATTATCTTAAAACTGGACCATAGACTTTGGATGCTTGTATATGTACAAAAAACCTTTCTCCAATAATATCATTTGATATAATGTTTACAATTAAAATATTCAACTTTAGTTTGATTTAATATAAAATTTGAACTAAAGTCATTCAAATAAAAATGAAAGAAAGATACTGAATAAATGATCAACAAAAAGTAGAATTGTAGGGAAAAAATTCAAATGGAAGGAAAGAAATAAAAATATATAATCAGAGAGAATAAAATGAGAGAATACATGCAAATGTTTTATTATATCTTTTCTATTTTTCCGTCTTCTTATGACTTTATCAATTGAATGTAAAATTATAAATATTTTTGCCCATATTTTTTCTTTATCTGTATCTTATATTTCAACTATCTAATATTCTTTTTTATAAAACACTATAAGTAATTAAAGTATTGTTTTTTCTAGCCATAAAAAAAGACTATTAGACAGATGAAATTATAAGAAAAAGACAAATAAAAAACATGGATAAAAAACATTAAATGGTTTTATAATATTTGATTACAATGTAATTTATATAATTAATGTTTAGATATAATTACAGGAGATTTGAACACAGACTTTCAAGCTCCCATCAGCTATCCATTATCTCATACAACTGATACCCATGACCACATACATATATGAAAAAGGCAAATGATCTCCAATGTATATATTTCATTCTAAACCAGCATGATATATGTATATTGGAGATCTTTTTTTTGCATGTGTGTGTGGTTATGTGTGTCAGTTGTATGAGATAGAGTGGATAAAATGGTTTTATGTTGAATTTATAAAGCCATAAAATGATATATCTCTTCACTTATTTTATAAGGAAAAGAAATAGAATAATATGTAATTGTGATCAAGATAGATTTATGAATGTTAGATTGAACCTATAATTAGAATTTATTCATGTTTAAACAGCACATATCAATCTCCATTACAATGTATCTTAATGATGTGGAATTTATTACAATTTATGATAAAAGCCTTAAAATTGGTGTGATAAAACAATGTTAAGAAGACTACAAGCAAAAACAAACTTCCACTAATGATTTGTGTTATTATTTGATTATATTATGATATTTTTAGTCAATTTACAGAGAACATAAAATCTATATTATATTTTCATTAATATTTCATTAATTTCAACTTCTGTTCATCACAGTGAAATTCAACCTGTAGCCATATGTGCTCTGAAATAAATATAAAAATATTTAAAATTGAAAAACTTCAAGAAGTAGTTCACTGGACTTTTAAGAAAAGTTACCACTTTCTAATTTGCAAGATATAATCCATGACGATAATTTAAAGAAAAAAACTTTTTTACATAACGATTAATATAAAATTTTATTTAAATAGTTTATTTATATAATGCTTAATTACATATTAATATAAAGAAGGGAATAAAACTTCGGTCATGCATTTTTCAGAAATTCACATATTGTGCCAGTCAAATGTGTATGCTGGTTTAACCCAGTTTGAATACTAGATGAAAGTACCTCGAGGCCACTCATATACGAGATATAAAAATCAAGAATACTATGGCCTCTGCCCTATTAATCTATTCTTGAGTCTAACCATGAACCAACAACATATCTGAGACACACATCAATTATTTTCTAAACCCGGCCCACTAGCATCAGGGGAGAGACAATCGACTACAACTAATTAAGTACTTAAAATTAGAGTAATGTGCAAATATATGTCAAATATGAATGGAATGCTTGTGCTATGCTTGGATCATTGGAAAATTAACCTAACAGATTAATTGAAAGGTTGAAAGAAAATAATCATAAGACTAATGCTTTTACTTTGAAAGATATATTTTAATAAGTGATATAATAAAATATTATTAAGGTTTTAAATCTCCACTATTCTCCAAGTAACACCTGATCAATAACTTTATAAATGAGGCATTCTAAATTACATATGATTTGCAGCATGGATATTGCTTTTCCAATTTAATTTAATTTAACAACTCATGTCCCCTCGATAAAGCAAGGTTTAAATAAATATTTCACAAAGCATTTAATTGCTGCTTTGTGCTAAGCATATAATTTAAACTATTTAGAGATTTCTTTTAATAACAAACATTTAACCATAAGAATACATAAAAACAAAAATATGCATTATTGAGGAGATCAAATTGGTAAAAGCAAAAGAAAACCTGAACTAACATTAAGTCATAAATAGTCATTTTAAATTGGAAATATTTTCAATAATAAAAAACTAATTACACCGCATAAAAAAACTAAAATATATAAGGTCAGATTTATTTGACTTTATAAAATGAGGAATAACAAAGGAGGACATTTAATTATAAAGAGATGATCAATTTAAATAAATATAATATTAAAGTTAGATAAATACACAAGAAAAGATAATAAGTTAAATGAGAACACTTAAAGAGAAAGGTATAGATTTTTAAAAAAAGGAAAGTCAGAGTTCGTAAAGAGAGGATGAAAGGTTACCATTCCAAGTTTTTAGTTTTTGTCCTTTCCCCCTGATGTCCTGGCTTGATTGACATTCGTGGATGCATTTGTCCGGACAAGGTTACTATGATTAAAAGCAAATGATACGTAGGGTGCACATACAGGTCACAGATCGGTTCCATTATCTACCCTCTTACGGCATTTTATGGATCAGGAGCCCGACGGCAGGCAAAGCTGATGGGCTTAGCCACCATACATGGTCCCATCCACAGGGCTAAAATAAATTTTGAAATGTTGCATTTTTAAATCAGAATAGCTTTCTCAGCAAGAATCTCCGCAGGAACTAGGAAGCACTGGGTCTCAACAATAATTTTCAGCAGAAACTCGAAACAGAAAGGTCATAATCAATAGCTGAAGTAAGTAATAAAACTTTCTGAAGCAAGCCGACATAGCAGTAGCTAATACAATTTCAGAATAATTTCAGTAATAATAATTTCAGGATCATCTCAGAATAATTTCAGAAATAAATATCAAAATAACTTCAAAACAATTTCAGAAATAATTTTTCGGAACCAGAATTCCGAATCACTTCAGAAATAATTTCAGAAAAGCAGAAATGAATGTTTTCAGAAGTAATTTCAGACTAATCTAGTCCTTTGTTCTCACCACCTTTTATACCTTTTCTGCAATACTTTTCTATTGTTTTTCATATGATTCTAGATCTTGATAAGCCCCAACGCTTTTTTGTTTCAAAGTAATTTTTTAACTAAAAATAAACTTTAAGGTTTTATTATCAAATTTTGCTTTAATTTCATAATTTTATTTATTAAAAAGGCCATCTTTAATTTGCCCCGAATGAAACTCTATTGATAATGCAATTACTTTAGGAATGTTGGCAGGCTTATCTTAAAACAAAATCATACGACTTATATTTTTAAACAGATTAAAACAGAAATATATTATTATTTCTTTTAACAAAATGAAGTTTTAGTTTCAACAGAATTCTGCATTAATTATATTATATATATATATATGCTTGCAATACATATATACTTCTTTAATAAATTTTGAAAAACAAATTTTATATTTTGATAAAATTTACTTTAAATGAATATTTCAAACTAAATAGTTAATTTCATGATTGATGAATAGCCAAAACGAAACACTTTAATTTTCAATTTAATGCAAAACTCGGTTAATACTTGAATATAAATCTAACCCAGGTTTGTAATACCGGTTAGTTTATAGCAGGCTATGAAGCATGGATCTGACTTCCAGATCCATTGCTTCAATATACTCATCCATAAACATCAGTTTAAAAAGCATAAGTGAACCACAAAGGTGAGCCACTTTTGCTTAGAACTTATCATACAAGCCAACCTTTGTTCACCATTCTGAAATCAGGACTTTAATCTATAAGAAAATGGTAAGTTAAAGCCTTGATTTCAGCATGGTGAGCAAAGATTAATTTATATAACAATAAGCTCTAAGCATAAGTGATTCACTTTCATGATCCACTTATGCTTTTTAAATTGATGCTTATGATTGAGTGCATGTAAATTTGTGAAAAGTGCATGACCGAAGGTTTATTCTCTTCTCTATATTAAAACTTTATTTAATTAATTAAAAAGTTATAATATCTACTATCTGAAAATAGATACTAATATTATTGACTTGACTACAGATTCTAAGTCAGTGTTTAATTTAAGTTTACGAAAATAAAAAAATTAAATAAAAAACAATATTTTAATAAGAAAGTAAAAGATGTAGGGATTAATCAATAATAGTAAATTATTGTTTTAATTTACTGTATGAAATTTTGTGTCTATATAAAAATAATCATTACAGGTAGTTATGTACATTCAAAAATATAAAATAATAAAACAAATGTAATTTAAGTTTTCAATAGACTTTGGTACTATCTGTACTATAAGGGTACAGACAGGGAGCCAAGGACTTCACTAGAGAGAGCCAAGGACTCCAATTCACTCTGTTACTGGCTCTCCATTTTAGTTACCTAAATTATATTTTAGAGAATTTTTTTCTCTAAAAAGTTTCCAATTAACCAGAGTAACCTTTTAGGTTCCTTTGTATACAAGAATCATGGCACCAATAGACAACAAGTAAGAATGATTAAAACTTTTCTTTGGAGTGCTGTTAAAAGTAATTGACAGGCATATAAATTTCTAGAGATTTCTATTGAAAGACTTAATTTTTAGGGAAGATTTTGATACAGGGTGGCTTTGATGACTGAGTGAGAGTGTCTAATTGTTGGGAAAATCCCTGGGTGCCTGAATCCTAGTTTTTATATGGGTTGCAGCTGGGAAGGTGCTCTGGGGATTGTTACCAGAATTGGATAGCTCATTTATTTGTAAACAATAGTGGTGTTATTCATTTAGACATTAATGCTTGCTTTTTAAACCTGAGATTTTACTTTTAAAGAAAGAATTTTTCCACAATAGTAAATTGATTTTCACTGTATCTGATCATTTATTTCAAGTGTTGCTTTATCTTTTATCTATGCATTTGTAACAGTCAGATTTGTACACTCATGCAACAAAATTCAGAGCCCAAGCAAAATATACCAAAGCTGACCGGAGTGAGGGGGTTGAGACCTCTAATCCGACCAAACTCCAACTCATCTGCCAGTACTTCAAATTTAACACCTTATGAGTGACATTCCTGAGGCTACACTCAGTCCTCATTTAACCGTGAGCCGACATAGAACAGGTAGAAACACGAGACTTAAGGTCATTACTAACCTAACTAAATAAGTGATATATATAACACTTAACACTCTATTAATCTTAAATACTAGACATACACATATAGCATATAAACTCATTAAGAAATTGGAGTAATGAACTGTGACATTTAATAATATACTGTGGATTGGATAAAATACTATGGATTGGATAAGATACTGTGGTTTGGTTTGATCTAGAGTCTGAGCAAGAAAGATATACAACAGTTTATATCAAAAAGGATTTATTAAAACCATAACAAATGATCTAACACAAAACATCATAATGGCAGGGATTGTATAATCTTCACAAGGTATTCAATACAGGCAAGCATGTTACAATAGTTGGAACTGTTATCAAGTACATCTGTTCCCTTTTAAACATATTACAATATATGTGTGTGTGAGTTATAGAGGTCATGCCTAATTATTTAATATGCTCATCTTATGAACTTGACTTGCTTAAGTTAGAAGTTGATACTTTAGTAGAGATGATGATGAGTACAGCCAGTTGTAATGGCTGTTATATATACTAATAAAATGAGCAACTAAATAAACTCAGAATCATGCAGATTCAAACTCCAGTCTAAATTTGAATGATTAATTACTATGGGAACAAGAACTGGTTACCATTAGGTCCACATATATGTGCTATGGCGCTAGTGAAATATTAAAGAAATAAACTGGCAGTGCGAGTGAGTGGTTATTCCAGAGTTTCAGCATCAAATGCTCGGTTTGCTCTGAGACCGACGGTTTGCCGCTATTGATATATGAACGTAAAGTTCAGGAAGTCGGATTGGCTTTAGGAAAAATCTGGGTCCTCACGCCCCCAGTTCTAATGAAGATAGCCATAACCCGAACTAAATAAAGGGGCGGTTTGTTACCGTGAACCCTTGTCAGAGGCAGCAAAACGTAACACATATAAGTATTCTATATAACAACACACCCGCAATGCATGCAATATATATATAAAGCAATAAGTATGCATATAATTAATTACGCCTAAAACAGATAGCTTTATCTGTCAAGCTAATTCAAAACAGTTCTTAAAATTAGCATTATAAGTATGCTAATAAAATGGGCTTAAACTATATAAAAATAATCTAGTTAAGATCCTGAATCTGCATATAAATATTCTTAATTAAGGAGGGAAAGTATATTCGATGGGACTTAATACAAACATTAGCAAATATACTTTATCATCTCTAGACAATATATATATCCCCTTCCAACTAATAAATATCAAAGGTTATAATATAAGATCGGTTAAGCAAACCTTGAAAAAATACGATTTTACAATATATATATATAACTATGATAATAACGAGTGGTTAGCGCATTCGCTCATTACCAATATTATAATTTCGAAACAATGATTCAATAAACCAAAGAAGGCTTTTAAAATGTCTAAGTGAAGATTACAATTATCTCCTTTATAAATTACTTACTTAGTTTCATTGTTTCGAAATCTGAGCATATTTATCACATATTAAACATAACAAAATGCATTTAAACAAAATATTAAAATTACTGAAATTTGGCAAGACCGTTAGTTTGTAGGAATTGAAGAGAATAAATTTCGGACATTTAATGAGTATAAAAAAATATATGAAATCTTTTAATTCATAAAAGATTTCAGCAGTTTATAAAATTAAAGTAAGTGATCATTTTTTTTTTTTACATTATATATAAAGTTACACAGATTGATAGTTTCTTTTTATAAGAGGGTAAAATTGAAAGAGTTTTTATAATTTAGATAGAACGTTCTTTTTAAAGTGTTATAAGAATTTATGGATTAAAGTTCATACCGCAGCTTTTTTAAAAATGATTACCATCTCTCTGCCTCCTTGAGTGGACTTGAAGCGTATATCAATGATAGTGGCGGGAATAGGGCATCTGACAGCATCATAATCTTCAGTGGCCTTTCAGATAGGTTAAATTTCTTCATATTCTCCATGCAGGTTGCTGGAAAGTCTATTCAAAGGTATGTTTAGAGGAACTGAGAGCAGCCATCTGGCTCAGAGCCAGTAAATATATTATTTTACTCGATCATTTTGGATTCTGGTCTCCACAACAATTTACAGGAAAGCAAGCTAAAGAAAACTTCAAAAAAATCTGCAATATTTATATTCCCTAGATCAAAAGCCAGCGACTATCTATTTTAAAACACAATTCAAACTTCTTCTAAGTTTTAGCCTTAGGTCTCTTTTGATTCTTATCTTTTTTTTATCTTGTTGCCCAAACTTTTACTGGTTTGATCTGGGAAAAGAAATTCATTACAATCGTAATGAATGAGCTCTAGAACAATGTCAATAACCTAGGGACCATCTGATCCCACCTGCGAATTATTCTAAATAAAAATCTGCGATATCTATATTCCCTAGATCAAAAGCCAGTGACTATCTATTTTAAAACACAATTCAAACTTCTTCTAAGTTTTACAGCAGTCTGTCTCTTTTGATTCTAATCTCTCTTTTTTTTATCTTGTTGCCAAATTTTTACTGGTTTGATCTGGGAAAAGAAATTCATTACAATCGTAATGAATGAGCTCTAAAACAATGTCAATAACCTAGGGACCATCTGATCTCACCTGCGAATTATTCTAAATAGTCTTATTACCAATCTGTGAATTTCGCATGTGATTTATAATTTACCTAAACCAAACTTGTTAAAACATATTTAGCCACATTTTCTAAACAAAATAACCCTTATACAATATATTATTTATATAAATGCTGCAATATATCTATACAAAATTTAATATCATTATCATTTACAGGTGCTTGTATGTGTGACAATAAACATATAATTGTTTGAATGCATATAAAACTGTGACTATATATATAACTGTATAAATGAATATATCGCTGTGTGGATATATACAACTGTGTAAACATATATATATACAGCTGTGTAAAGGCATATAACACTGAGTGGATACATATACATGTGTACTAAAGAGTGTTTAAAACCGGCATAGATGTGTCTATGGAGACCTAAAGGTGAAACAGATAGAAGGACAGTAATATCTGTTTCACATTTGATTTTGGATCACTGACTATGTCTCTTAAAATGTTTTACCACATTTGGATGGCTCATTCATTTGTTTAAAATGATAACATTATTCGTTGCATTTTAGACATGAGATTTGACTTATGAAAAAAGAATTTTTTCTACTAAAGTGAATTGTTTTAGACTATATCTGAACATATGATTTCAAGTGTTGCTTGATTATTCAACCATACATTGTATATTAAACGTTTATTTCTATTTTGAATGCTGAACTGTACAAATCATCAATAATTTTAACATTTGATTATATGGATTAGTGCTTCTGGTTTTCATAGATTATCCGGGTGCTGAAAAATGATGGATACTATTCAATATGCAATTTTAATGGATACATTACTCTATGTACATCTTTGATTGCTCTATAGATCTAGAGTTAGATTGTGGTATAATATATAATGCAAGCATCTGGTTACTACATATATATTTAAGTTCTTGATTTTGGAAAGTAATGAAAAAAATTTTATGCAAGGCATTGGAAATCCTGGAGATTTGCATTGTGATTTTGAATTTAGCAATTATTATGGATTGGATTGTTAACAGTTGTTGCTCATCATATGGATTGTGATTCTAGTTTTATCATTTGATTTCTACCAATAGTTAAGGACCTCATGAATTAAACCTTCTAGTTTTTTATAAGTTATCTGGAAGCTGAAACATGATGGACAAAACTCAAGTTCCCAAAGAGTTCAACTGTGATTTGAACATTGGATTAGGGCTACTGTGTCACTCATCTTTGTGGTCTTGAGGATTGAGTCTGTTGCCTGTCTTGGAGGGAGGTGGGATGTGGGTGTATTGGGTTCTAGTATGGGCTTTAGATGAGAGTCTGGAATTTGGGAAGGTTCCTGGGGCCTGGATTCCGGTTCTAATGCGGGGGCTGGGATGTGGGTGCTATGGGGATTAGTATGGGTTTTGTCTTTCTTGTCTTTACCACCAGGTCATTAAGTACTGAAAAATTTATTTACTATGATAAAAGTTAAAGATGGTAATGATTTGCACTGACTAGACCCAGGGAGATATCAAGAGATCTTGACTATTGTTCAGACAATTGAAAAAATAAAAGCAAAATTAAGTTTAAACTAATGTGAAAATTTTATTAAATTCAGTAAAACAAAACAAAGTAAATCTAGCAAACAAAATATGATAGTTTGGCTTAGATTTTCATAAGTGTATTCATCTGAGAGCACATGAGTATAGTAAATATTAAAAATTAATGTGATGCAATGTGGTTTTGATCTCTTTGTTTTCTATGTGATTCAAGGGTTGCTTATTAGACTATGTGATATCTGTAGATGGCATATGATGTAAGCATGTGAGATTTAAATTTTTTGATTAGTGCTGCAGCATTGCTTGTCTTCGCTGTGAAGATGAGAGAGTCTCATGCTTGGATGACTCAGGTCAGAGAGGTCTACTATAGTTTAAACTTTAAATCGGGGCTGCTGTGTCACTTATCTTTGCGATCTGAATGGCAGGGTCTGGTACTTGGAAGGTCTTGGAGGACTAGGTTTTGTTAGAGATCTGGATTCTGTGGGGATTAGTAAGGGCATTGGATGAGAGAGTCGGAGCTTTGGAAATATCCTGAGGCCTGGTTCCTAATCCTTAGCAGGGGCTGGGATGTGGGTGCTGCGGGGATTAGTGTGGGTTTTCATTTTCTCATCTTCTGGATGGTGGAGATGATGTGACTCTTAGTAGTTGTGATCTATCTAGTTGCCATTAAGATCAAGGGATTACCTAGTAGACTATGAGAGAATCTAGGAACAGCAAGATGTATGCATATAGAATTTAAAGTTTTTCTGTTCACTTAGTAAATCAAGTTCTGCATTGTAAATCATAGTTTAAATCTTGTATATCATTAGATATAACATGCAAATTCAATGATTAATATTATGTTAATAAATATTATTTTGAAAGTAAAAGTATTACTTTAAAAAAGAAGCTTATATTAGTTATTTTAAAGGTGAGTAAAATGAACTATAATAATTAAATATAGTAAACAGGGAAACTAGAATTCAAGAATAGATGATGATGATGATGATGATGATAATAATAATAATAAAATACAGAGTTTTACTAACATTATTTATTGGAAATCTTTTATTAATTCCACTTAGTTAAATTTTTCTAATTTTATATTATATTTAAAATATTTTTTCTTCATAATATTAAATAAATTGTTTAAAGTTAAATAAAGAAGCTATTATTCGTAAACTTACAATAACTAAAATACTGAAGCTGGAAAATATGTTAATTCAAAACAATTGTTTAGTAATAGTTTGAGCAGATAGGTAGGTATGCATATACATGCAATTAGCTGAATAAAAGGGTTTTTTTTTTTTTTTTCATATGTCATAGCATCGGCCGGGACGCGAACCCACAACCGTCTGCAACCAACTACTTGCTTGCATGGCGTCTGCGATACCTCTCGGCTAACAACGCAAGACTAAAAGGGTTATTTTAAACTAATTTATATCATATGTACAATATATATGAAGTTTTTCTTAACATAGCTTTAATATTATGAATAAAATACGAAAAACTGACACAATAATATGTAAGTGCCAGCGCTGTATATACCATTAGTAAAGCATCTATAAACTTCACAATTCAGAAACAGATAAAAAAACTAACCTATGTACAAAACATTTTATTTATTATCGAATATAAATAAATTATAAGAAGAAGAGAAAAGATTTTTTTTTTAAGTTTAATTATTTAATCTATCTTTAAAAAATAAACAAATCAATCAAACACATATTAATTAATTAATTAAAAAGCTTATAAACAATTGTTTTATTTGGTAAAGAAATCCATTTAATTAACACAGTTGATTTGATCACAAGTAAAACAATTTTTAAAATACAAAATTTTTAATTTTTTCTGTTTCATCATTTAAAATATGTATATAGATCATTTACCTACAAAATACAGTAAACTCCAAAATAGCTTATAATTATCATGGAGTGTTTTTATTTGTACAAAAAAAAACATACAATTTTTACATTGGAAATATGGATATATATATAAGACAGGCATAGGAGCAAAATTTTTTTTCTCTCTTTAAAGAAAAAGAAATCAGGTTTCTCATATGATAAGAATTCTGAGCAATGATTTATAAATTTACATTGAGGTAAAAAACAACAATTTGAAAGCTTACAACAATTAAAATACTACATAGGCCTCTAGTAAATATATACTTTATTATAGTATTAATGATTGAGATTTTACATAACTAATCTAAAAGAGGATTAAAATAGAAGATGGCATAGGTATTTAATGACTATGTGTTTGGAGTAAATTTCTTGATGTTGGAAGAATAATGAACATTGTTGGGTACAAATTGACAAATTAGTGAGCTAATAAATTAAATAGTATGTAGAAAAACTAACAAAGTAGTAAAAAAAATAGAATTTAAAATTGTTAAGATCAATAACACATGAAGAGCTCTGGAAAAGTTACAGCAAATTACTGCCTGCTTGCCACCTTTGGTATTTGTTTTGTGGATTGGAGAGTAATGGTTAATACTAATGTCTCCCTATTAGTTACAATATTGGATAAATCTGATTTTTTAATTACATATGCAGGCTTAGATTTTTTATCATTTATTATTATTGATTGTTCAATCCAAGGGCTGGTTAAAATTTCTAATGAAAATACTGTACCTTCCTTTAATTCACAGTATCTTCAAATATTAGTGTCTATGCATATTTGATCAATAAAGGAGAAATGATATCTCCCTTTTGATTGTTTCCTGGGTATTTTCACCATTTCTATTTCTCTGAGTAAGCAATCTATCCAATTAAACTTTCTGGTCACATTTGAGAAGAAAACAACATTTTTTTATCTAGCACACAATCTTATTATTTTACTTTTTTATATCCATTTTCTTTGTTTTTTCTCATTTGCATATCTCAAAATTTTACAATTTACTGATATTAATTAAAAAAAAGAGTTAAAATTTTTATTTATCCTGATCAAGATCATCAGACTTTGTTGTAGCTATTTATCTTCACACTGCTGAGCAGATATTCAAATGATCATTTTGTCTCATTAATTCATTTCCTATCTTAAAGTCATTATATATTGGTTAGTAATGAACATCTAACTATTATTCATTTTTGGATAATCTCTAGTCTTATAAACAAACTAATAATAATTATTAATATACTTTCATTAAAGGATTTGTGTCAAAGTTGTGAGGGCAGCACATTTGACACTTATCAATCAAACTGTAGTAATTTTCTATATATATACTGAACACTGCTGGAGATATGTGTAAAAGATTATGGTCTGGGCCAACTGATGAGTGCCTGTTCAGCATGAAATTTGCATCTTGGGATCATAGATCTTTTTCCCATATCTTTGGTCATATGTTTATAATTACATCCTTCCACAAGGTGTTAAAAGCAGATAAGAAACAGTTCCTAGCTTGTGTGAGAGTGGCAAAAATTACACTACAGAAATATTATTTATTATTGGATAAAGGGTTCATAATTTTAGATGGATGTAACTTTCCCTTCTAAATGGCAAAGATTCTATTATATTATAGTTTTTTATTTGTATAGTTAACAGATGAGTATAAAAACTATAATATAATAGAGTCTTTGCCATTTAGAAGGGAAAGTTACATCCATCTAAAATTATGAACCCATTATCCAATAATAAATAATACTTCTGTAGTGTAATTTTTGCCACTCTCACACAAGCTAGGAACTGTTTCTTATCTGCTTTTAACACCTTGTGGAAGGATGTAATTATAAACATATGACCAAAGATATGTGAAAAAGATCTATGATCCCCAAGATGCACATTTCATGCTGAACAAGCACTCAGCAGTTGGCCCAGACCGTAATCTTTTACACATATCTTTAGCAGTGTTCAGTATATATATATAGAAAATTATTACAGTTTGATTGATAAGTGTCAAATGTGCTGCCATCACAACTTTGAACAAATCCTTTAATGAAAATATATTAATAATTTTATTAGTCTGTTATAAGACTAGAGATTATCCAAAAATGAATAATATTTCTGTAGTGTAATTTTCACTACTTCTTGCATAAGAGTGGTGTAGTGAAAAGGATACTCTCTAAACTAATGAATGGCTAATAAAAATTATTAATATAAGCCCATTATTTTTCTTTATATCACAATTTTAGATTACTCCCTCCCTTTAATAAATTCAAAAAGATCAAAAAAAAGAAAAAAGTATACTTTAGTGAGAAAAAAGCTATACTTTAAAGTATTTGCGCAATGTATACAATTACTAATATTCATTTGTTCTTTTATTACATTTCTTTCTATTAATAAAAACATCTAGTCTAATTCTAAGTTGAATTAAATTCAACATTAATAATTCATTAAAAAAAACGGTTGCTAACTAAATATAATAATAACAACAGTAATGTAAGCAAAATATAATTTTCCCAAGAAATATTTTATAAACAATGATTATATTTAATAAAATAAAATCTATTGCTAACATTGTCAAAATAAGAGTCATAGATCACATGACCCAATTCTCTTAAGCTTGTAAGATATAAACAATGAGGATTGTCAATTCCTCAATAACCTTTGTGATAAATGCTTAGCCAGAGAAAACATTTAAAATATCTCAATAGATAACTTTTAGATAAATGCTGGCTTTGGGTTGGTATTTTTAGATCTAGTGTCTGACCCTACCCTAGCATCTCTCTGAGGAGTGCCAAAGCACGAAACCATGGTCAGAGGTTTGGGGGGGGGGGTCCTGACAGAGATATTTTAAATGCTTTCTCTGGCTAAGCATTTATCACAAAGCTTGTTGAGGAATAGGCAATCCTCATTGTTTATTGCTAACATGTTGAATTTTTATCATGATAGTTTATTGGCAATGTTTAGACTCAACTATTATGACTCTACATTTTAATATATTATTCGAAATATTCAGATTAATTATTTTATTAGAGTTTGACTTAATTTATTTTAAGATTTTATATTTTTATTATCTTAATTTTGCTTTTATTTTGCTTTTTTCCTATTTCTTTAATCAAATTTTTGCAATATCTTATTACTGTCTACATTATGCAGCAGCATATAGAATGACTCGGACTCTTTAGCATAGATATAAAATGTTAAAATTAATCAGGACAAATTCTAATAATATCGTTTCAAAAAAATACAGGAGAAAGCAGTAATAAATTATGGGTAATGCTATTCTTATAATTGCTAGAAATCAGTACCTATTGATAGCACATAATATGTGATAAAACAAGAGCATCTTTCTATTTTTTACAATAGTAATTTCACTTAAGATGGCAGTATCATTTTATCATAGATTATGTAAGCTATGTAATTAAGTGGGAGTTGCTATTAATAATAACGTGCATGACAAATAGCATAGATAAATTAAAATTTCATTGAAAATTAATGTTTATTTTGTTTTGATTTTAAAATAAATATAAATAAAAAAAATTCACACTAAAACAATGTGTTGCTAAATATTTGTAAGAAATATTTTTATTTTTGCACACAAAGCTAAAAATAATTTTTAAAATCATTGAATAAAAATATGCTATTTTTAAATAACATTTTGTCAGATTTCTAACTCAATTTGGGCAAAGAGCCTTTAAAGAAATCTTTACACAAGTAGAAGAAAATGATAATGGTGTACATTCTGAACTGCTTAACCACATAGACATTAAGATGTTAAGTCGGTTAAGATATAGAAAATTTCCCCAGGCATTTGGGAATTTAATTAATCAAATTATGTCATTTATTATTTTAAGAAATGATTATTACAAATAATTGAAAGATGATATTTGCCTATTAGATTTAGCATTTCTAGCTAATATATCATTTAAAATAAACTGATAAAATGATTTTTTATATAACTAATACTACACAGACAAAATGCATATGGCTGTATTGCTCGGGAGTTAATAAGTAGTTTGAGCACCAAATCTATGAGCGCCAGAATCAATCATGGGACCTTTTGATCCCAAGTCAAATTCTCTACCAAAACTATGCAGGGTACTAATAATCTAATCACTTTTAAACAGAAACTAAATCTTTATTATTTTAACATTAAAATGTTGCTAATTTTCTAAATATGACTGCACAATTAAATAGTTCTTCTTCATAATTTTGATGGGCATAAATATATTGAAGAAATTACTATATCGTTGCAATATTTGATGACTACATCTAGGATTTTAAAAAAAATTAATAGTATAGTTTGAGTCATAAGTTTTTCCATCTGATATTAAAATTACATAAGATATAATTACAGAAAATCTTTAAACTATTTTGACACATCTGAAAGAGAAATCATTACATTCAAAAATGATATTTATATTTAAAGCAAGAGTTTCAAAAAATAAATTTTAAAAATATTTATCAGAAGATAAATGTTTCAGTTTGACAAGAAAATATAATTTCCATTTTTATTAGATATGCTAATCAGCATTTTTACAAATAAATATTAGAAAATCAAAATATTGAACCACATTAGCAGATGAGCATCAGTTTTATTCTAGAATAATCAATAAATTCCATATTATGAGGAAGTTCAAAATATAATGTATATATTTTTATGAATTATTTTAATTATGTAAATAACATAATATAAAGTTAGTAATAATAAAGTCCCATTAAATTCGTTTAAAAAAAATAAATTTTATATTTTTTTAATTATTACTATTAAATATTTTTTATATTTAAATTTTAAATTCAAATGTATTTTAATTTAAGCAATAATTAAAATTTCAGATTCTATAAAAACTTGTGAAATACGAAAATTTAAATATTATACTAATATTCTTTTGTATTTACTTATTTTTTTAATGAAAAATTCTCTCATCATTCAATTTTTTAAAGACTAAATCGTGAATGGACATTTATTGGCAAAGTGGATCTTACATAAAATTAATTGACATCCATATTATATAAAATTTGCTAATATTCATAGTATCAGGTAGTCAAAAAAAGAATTGAAATGAAATAATAATGGATACTGATGAACTACTCTCTATATAATATACTGATGGCACTTTAATAATTAGAAATATTTACATAATGCAGATGTAGAGAAATTTAATAGCAAATTATTTAAAATATTACATACTAACTGTCCCTGAAGCTTTGTTCATATTAGTAGAATATTACCATTTTTAAAAAATAATTAATTACCAAAAAGCAAAAAAAAAAAAAAGTGAAAAAATCATACAAGATTTATCAAGATTGGAACAATATTTGTTGATTTTTTAAGTGGCAAACAAACTTTCAAATTTATATGTGATAGATATAATGAATAAATGATAATATTCCTGAATTCTTTGTTTTACAACTCTAATATTTATCCTAACTGTTCACTGCAAATCTTAAAAAAATATAATATAGTTGATAATTAAAATATATTTAAGTAATATTTACATAAAATAATAATATATGAGTTAATGAACATGACATTATCACCACCTCTTATGCTTGTGTATAACTGTTGTTAAAACCGGCAAAACTCACTATACGTTGAAACAGTAAGATTCGTATTCGAATCTTAAGTTTCACCTTTTTCTGTCGTCTCTCACTGAACGGTCTATCCCGCCCAAATTTAAACTTTTTGGTATCGAATTGTGTGTGTAACAATATTAAAAATGTATAAGTATATGTAGAATTCAGCATAAACATGCACACATTTCGATCTCAAATTAAAGGCAATAAGTAGGGATAAAATAATATGATTTAGATTTCTTTTAGTTATATAATTTTGTATAATTTTAATCATTTATTTTGGATTATAAAGTTCGTATTTATTGCTTTGTTTAAATTTCGTTTAATAATAATTCTAAAAAAATCTGATGTAATTTAATTAAAAGTTAAAGTAATCTTATGTTCCCTTTTTGTCTTTGAAATTTAAAAGCATCGGTCAGTGATAGATAATAGATTAATTAAAGAAAAATTCCCCAAAATGTAATTAGTAAATGTAAAATGTAAACAATAGAATGGCAGCTTTCTTTAATTAAAACCAACAAAATGCATTGATTATCCTCAGGGCAGATTAAGTAGAACCTAAAAATACCTTAACAAAAATGTAAAAGATCAAGATAAGAAAAGAGGCCATCTTAGACTTGCTGGAGACCTTCACTTAAACTTTAGCTTTGCTCTAGATTACTGAGAGTCTCCAAAATATAAAAATAAATTGTTCCTGCCAAGGTATGACTGAGTAAAAGCACCTAGATTATTCTCCATCGGGAGATGGCCTATCGGATGCCGAACTTTCCATTGCCCATCATAAATTCACCATGAAGATCTGCTGCCTGAAATAAATGAGAAAGCTTCTGCTGCTGCTGTGAAAGTAAATGAAATATCTAAATACAAGAAAGAATTGCCACTCGTGAACTTTTTGCTGCTAAACTAATGGAATCAGAAAACTTCTTATAAAACAGGTACCTGTCTGTGTTCAAACTCTAGAGTACTCTAATAATATGCTATATCTCTTCTTCATACTACTTATCTAAATTATAAAATGTAAAAACTACCATATGTATAACTAAAACTGAATAATTAACTTAATGTGTAAATTTCTCTAATAATCTAGCTTACCTCATTCTATCTTTCTTGGGTGCGTATTTCTAAAATCTACATTTTATCTATATTTATTATATAATTATTGCATGCTCATAATTGTCTCAATTTTCAAAGTTTAAATCTATGATCGCTTGAAATAGTGAGTGCGTGTCAGATTTCATTAACATTACTTTCATAAATAATTTAATTTTCATATAAACCGACACGCATTCAATGCTTCATTTATTGTAATGCAGGGGTCTACAACTTCACAAATGACCGGCGTATTAGTTGTAATAATCCCCAGTTTATACATGTTTTGCATTTATTAAATCTTAATGAATAATTCCATAAAATTACATTTCTTTGAGAGTCGCCAAAGTTCTTTAGTAAATGTTGATAATGTAAGGCCGAGTTAGAAATCTATTTAAATCTTATCATAATCGTTTATACATTATACATGTGTTACGTTTTAGAGACGCGATGACCCATTCTGCCGTGAAATTTCCGGATTCTTCAGGGTTGAAATTAACTCCAGTCATCCTACACAAGCGGACATAATGGGTGCTCCTGTAGGATTTGACGACATCATACAGCCAGCCGTCAAACTGCGACATGGACTGCTTGTCCCTGGTTATGCTTATGTGACATCTTACTTCATCGGGCCGATGGCAGAGACCAGCCCGACATTCTTATAAACTCATTCACGGCATTGCAGTTTCGATATACTGCCATTCCATATCGCCTTTCTAAAGCGTACCACGTGTTCCTTTACTTAACTTTATTATTCTATATATCACTCCGCCTCTGCATTATCTTCATAATTCACTCTCAAATAAATGTTTGCCCTTAGTTATAAATAAATATTTTAATTAAATAAATATATGTCTGCCACTACTCTTATAACCCTTACTTTAGACTCTTGCATTACAAAGGTATAAATCCCTCCAGGCATACATTAGAAATACTTACTCGAGAATTTTAGGTAGCTAGATTACGCCTTCAAATAAATGAATTCCCTTTGTAAACATTACAGTATCGGAAATACTGCTACTGAGTCCTCAAGATAAAATAATGTCTAAACAAATAAATGTATTCCTTTTGTATACATTACAGTATCAGAAATACTGCTACTGAAGTCCTCAATATAAAATAATATCTAAATAAATAAATGTATTCTTTTAAAATATAATCATGTCGCAAATCCCGCTACTGAAGCTTTGAATCCATAAAATATTATTAGTAAATGATTGTTTTATTAAAATGTATTAATAAATAATTTTAAACTATACGTCTGCAGTTACATTTCATTTATTCGATACCCATTCTATATAATATTTCCTCGATTATGTAAATATGAATGTTTAATTAATATTAGTTTAATTATTGGCTAACTCGAGAATAAAATCATGAATCTCTTGCATATCCCTGACCACCGTACCTAAGGAAATATTTACTAATGTCGCATCAGATGCGTTGTTTCGTGGATTGTATTGTGGAACTGATAAACTATGTTCGAACTCAGTAACACGAGTGGCTTCGCTACCTCGATGGTGCTGCTGTTCTGTGTGGTGGTCGAGTTCTGCACTATGTTTACAAGTCACACGTTTTCTGACTGTTACATAGTATTGCCACATACAGCAAGCTAGAGTAATCAATGGATGCCAGAAGGCTTATGCATAAAATCACCATCTAGTGCCTACTCATCCAATATCCCCAGATTAGTTTCTGGCTTGTGGCCTTCATCAGTGAGGAGCCAGAAACTAATCTGGGGATATTGGATGAGTAGGCACTAGATGGGGATTTTATGCATAAGTCTTCTGGCACCATGGATTACTCTAGCTTGCTGTGTGTGGCAATATATATAGTGAGTTTTGCCTGTTTTAATATATGAGTTACCAATAACAATTAAAAATAAGTATTATAATGCATTTTTGTAAACATTGTTGTATGTCAAATAAAATGTTTTTAATTTGAATAGTTTAAATGTTAACATCCTTTATAAATTAGATAAATTAATTAAATTTTATTTGTACCATACCAGGATGTTCAAATTTCAGAATCATTTTAAAATGTAGTTTATCATGTGAGAAATATATTTAAACTGAAATCCTAAAAGTTGATCAAATTCCGTAGTACAACTGATTATAAATGATATTTTTCATTATTTAGTTTTCTCTTGCTGTACTCGTGACTTCCATGTAAAAACTATTATCGTAATACAATTTTGTATTATAAATTCCCAATGTTTTCGAAACAATTAAGTACCATTAAAAAAGTAAGAAAAGTACACAAGATTTATCAAATTGATACAATATATAGCTGTTTTCATGGCTTATATATTTACATAATATTTACATAAAAATGATTACAATTTTGACACATTTTAATACAGAAATTATTAATAACAGTATTGCAAAAAATATAACTTTTTATGGTCAGATATATTACTGAATTTGATCAACTTTTAGGATTTTAGTTTAAATATATTTCTCATGTGATAAACTAATTTTTAAAATAGCTATGAAGTTTAAATATTGTGGTACTTTTTCCAAACTCTACCTGCAAGTGAAAAATTAAATACATGGTCCAAACAAAACTTAATTCATTTAAAATATATTCACACAATAAAATTTTACCTCAGATTACCAAAAACTACAATTATCTCTATTTCTCTAGTATGTATTTCAATACAAGACACATTTTTCAATATCTGTAATCTTTTAATCAGACTTCTTTTTGCATTTGTATAATGTCATTAGAAAATGGTTATGATTTCAATATATTTTTATATTTCAAATTACCAAAGTTTTTAAAAAATTAAATACTGTAAAGCAAAAATCCAATACTATGTTATTCTCCAAAAAAAAAAAAAAGTGTGAGATTCATAAAAGATTGATGTAATATTTGTATAATTATTATTATTAAGCAACAAATAAATAAACTTTCACTTTTATATAGATAATAGATAAATAAAAAAAATTTGTAAACTTTTGAAATGTACTACAAAAATATTTAAAATTATAATTCAACCTAAAAGCCAAAAATTAGTTGATACTAAAAATTTCAAAATACAAAACTTAAAACAATTTTACATATTGATTGGTAATTATGGATAAAAGTTATTAAAAAATTTGTTGCTTCATGAAGAGAAAAATTATAGACAGAAATTTATAAAATAAAACTATTCACAAGCACAAACTAATATATATATATATATAAGAAATTTGAAAATACGATGGCTCTTTTTAATATTATCATATCAGTTATTTGTTTATGGATAACATAATGCATTTATATAGTTAAATACAAACATTAATGGAGTGACAAAATTATCATTATAAAGTCTAAACATCAACTTAAAAGAAAATTTTATATTTAAAATAAATTTAAATGCAAAATTATAAGTTATTAATAGTGAACAAAATATAGATATTACTTAAAGTTTGATAGTGCAATAATACACCTGAAGCCATCATTATGGCTTATGTTAAGAAATACTCAGTGATTAGCTGAAAACAAAAATCTATATTTAAAAATGTAAAACTTCAAACAAAAAAGCATAGTGCAAATAAAAATTTAAAGCATGTTTACTCAAATAATTTTTTTTTTTTTTACTAATGAGAGAAATACAAGCAAAACAAGAGTACAGAAACTTTTAACAAAAAGGTTTCAGATTATAAAGCAAAGTCATAACTTTTTTCAAATGCAGTAATTAAAAAATACAAGTTATTTTTAATTTATAAAAGTGAAAATCCTGAAAAATATTGCCACTCTTTTTTATTAGCATTTATTTAAAAATCTAATTAAAAAAAAACATCCTTCATTTTGTTAAAGAATTTATAAGTATACTCTTAAATTTCAAGATAAAATTGCTAATATCAAAATTACAAAGAGAGGGTGAAGAAAATGACAAGATACAAGAAGAGAAATTAAATGTCCACTTTCTGTTTTTTTTAAATTTATAATGAATTTTTATTCATTTATTTTTACATATAAAACATTAACTTTTTTGTTTATTTAATCCATATCATAAATTGTTTTTACATATTTAGAAGTAATGTGGGTACTATTGTCAGTATTTAAAATCTATTCTCATTGTCTTTCAATACACCTTAAATATTATTAATATTATTCCTAACAGAATTTGACTCATACTGAACACAAATTTGATCATATTATTTTTTTTATTTTGGAACTAAATCAATAAAGAAGAATGAAGACCTTTGTATATATATATATGTGTGTGTGTAATGTTCTTTATTTATTAACATATAAACAAACATATTCAGTATACATGCAATAAAAATATGTTTATATTATAATATTTGAAATACCAAACATTAATAAATATTTTTTATACTAAATTTAACTTAAATTAAAGTCTGTGGAGTAAATTTATTTTCTCCAAATTCTACAAACTCGTCAATCTTAAATATTTGGATGCATACATGTGATATTTATATATATTATAACCTACTCACACATCACCACTCATGTACATTATATGAGCAAATGCCCAGGGCTCCAGTTCTATTAATGAATAGAACGATTTATCATTTTATCTAATTCATAATTAATGCTGAGACTCTTTTATTTATGTTTATCCCACAGCTTCACTCAGTAGGAGGTTATAGGAAGTTCATAACATATAGAGAATATAAATAAATGAAGAAATAAATACTATAAGCTATCAAATAAAATATAAACCTTATTTATTAATTAACCAAATGCTATAGGCTAGCAGAGTTTTATTTATTCCCTCTAACAAAATATAATTTCAATTTGATCTCTTCCATCATCCAGTTACACTCTATAATAGCTCAATATAACTCTGACAGAATAGAAAAGCACAACACTAAATAACTCTATTGTCCAGCACATCTTAATCTAAATAGCTGAATCAATGTTGATCTAGGAACACAAAATCAGATCTCAGGGAATCTATAACACAGTTAGACTAAGAACTATATTAGCCAGTAATTTATAACTCTAAATTATAATAAGATATAATGAAATAAATTGAATAATGTTTACTGGGCTAACGATTAGATAGTGAAGGAGATAGGGTATCTTTTAATATCACATCATCATCTAACTAATACTTTTAACTAGGCAACACTTTTATAAGTTTATCACATGGTAAAATAGTTCATGTAATGTTTGGATCTAGGAAACAATATTATCAGATCTTAGCATATTTAATATCATAGCCATAAAATAATATATTTTATTTTTATAATAGATGTATGAAATATGGAGATGTGGAAACCAGAATTCGAATGCATATAAGAACAACCTGAGACACAGTTTTAAATAATAAACAAAGCTTTTATTTACACTTAAGGTTAAGTTAAAAGTAATTAATATCAGAATAAGACTTTTGTCTTAATCTTAAAATTTACAAGCAAATTTATTAATTGAAATTTAGGATTATCCCCATTACATATTACACAATTTATTATTGACATATTTATAAATGTAAATTAGCTAACAAATTATACCTTAATATTCTGACTTTGAATATCCAGGCTATCTAAAATAATTATAAAATCTAAATAATTGTTATCAAAATACAACACTGAATAAATCATACATTATATTATTGGGCACAATATACACTTTTGGAGGTGATATACTATCAATCGTTGGAATAAAACAAATTAATACATTTTTCTATCAAGAGAGCAACTTTGAATAATCTTAATTAAATAATCACTTTAAATACCTACAATTTCAGGCATACCAAACAAAATAGAAACAAATACTAATCATATGGATGATTTGATGATTTTTAACTTATGGCAAATTTAACATGATATATTATATAATGTTTATTTTCAGATATATAAACTTAGCAATATTATACCTTTATATCCACGATATTATTTACATTATGCATGTGTGTTACATCCCATGCAATAATAACAAAACAATATTTTCTGTATATTATCAATTTATTCAGGAATTATTAAATAATTATTTAATAATTCGGATAATGTCATAAACCTGCCAGCAAATAGAACACTATACCTATTCTAATATTCAATAAAGAATTTAAATTAACTATTTATCCGACCGCTGACTGAATTACACAGAGCGATATTTTATGATAATACAAACTATACATTCAAGAGGAGTCCAGCACATGAGAAGCAAACAAACTCTTTAACTAATATATCAACAATAACTTATTTGAATCTGATATACACTATTGGTGGAATTTTTCTCATCACCAAACAAACAATGGGAAAATGTCACTTGACTTCATAAATATCATTTCATAATATGTGCGTATGCAATCTAAAATAGGCTCTACTCATGGCAAAATACTTAAAAATATACTAAGGGGAAAAATCTTTCATCCTTACAAACATAGAATGTATCAAGAATAATTTCCTTTTTCACGGCTCTTCTGCATATCTAGCATTATACGCTGGCAGATAAATACACACAGATAAATCAATCATCCCTTCAATTCTTTAAGATATGACAACATCCAAAATTTATATTGAGAAATAGCTATAAAATTAAATGTTTATTAAGTAAATATAATAATTGCCCCAAAATAGACACACACATGCATAAATAAGAGTATGAGAGACAATTCTAAGTTATATAATATGCGAAAATTATGACAGATAAATAACATATTAAAATATAAACTTTTAGCTTAAATAAGATATTCAGTTGTTTCAAATTTAAATAATAATAATTATTATTAATGAGTTCTTTTATACTTTAAATAGCAATAATCTGATAAATTAAGCTTTATTACCTCTAACACAATATTCTTTCTTTTTTATTTTTTTTTCTAACTACTCTTGAAATTAATTCTCACTTCGAGATAAAAGAGAGATATAAAAGATTAAATCATTTTTAATAATGTATCCAAACTATATATGTTTCACTTTCAAATAAAAGAAAAACAAATCATATTTAAGCAATAAGATTTTACCAGCATATTCATCATTTCATGGATATGCTATCCTGAGAAGTTCCCGAGGCTCGCAAATTAAATAAACATATAATATTAAATAGATACAACACTAAATCTATCTAACTATCTATGATATATATACTATTAACAATAAATAGTAAAAAAAATAGAGTCATTCTTCTTTTAACTTGAGAAAAAAAAATATATTCACTTGCAAAGTTCCTTTTCAAGCTTAATAAATGATCCAAAGATGAATTCCAAAATGAGTGTGTTTTTAAATATGAATATGAAACATAAAATAAGTTCTTGTAGGACAAAACAGTTATAATTAACAATTAATTTAGTAAACATCCAATGCCCTTTAGCCATAAGCTAATAGAGTTTACTTATATATCACACATAACGATAAATAATTATAATAATAAATACGTGAAAAGACAGTTTCAGCTATTAATTGGTATATTCTGTTATTTATTTTTAAGCACATCTCAGGTATTTAATTCAATGATAACTTAACATATTTTTCTCCAGAAAATATTCACTTTCATAATTTATAGATTGATATTTGCATTATTAACTTTAATAAGTTGCTGATAATTGTCCACATGCAATTTGTATTTCCTTAAACATTAACACATATATCCGTATATCGAAGAGAACAAAAATATGTAATATTAAAGTCCTTCTATTCGATTTAGACATCTATATTTGGTAAGTAGTAGTAATTAATTACTCTGGGTAAGTCATATCTATATTTCTTTAATAAAACACATATTATTTTATAAGCATAAAATAAGATATAAAGTTAGCATTCTGCAATAATTATTAAATATCAAACACATAATCAAGTACACATATCCTTTTAAATTTTAACTTCACTTTTGTATAAGTAAAATATAAGTTAAACAGAGAGCTTATCAAAGTAAATTTTGTTAAACAGGTCTGAATATACATCCATGATGACAAAACATTATAAACATCACACATGGGACTTAAAAACTTATAAAGTTCTTGCATTTTGATATTCTTTTTAACAGAGATAAATAAAAGTAAATGAAATAAAGTAAGTTTAACATTATAAAAGCACATCTTTAAACAAAATGAAAGTGTTAATTTAAATGTTTTAATTAGACAAAGGAGGAGAGATTGATACCTTTATATTTCTATTCAGCCATTCTCCCCTATAAAGCTTAAACATCTGGAGTTCCAATAATGAGCTTCATGAAAAGGCTGATTTAAAGTTTCACTTTAAACTGTTTTGGAAGAGATATAATTGATAGTGCAGAAAATGAAAAGTACACTTGTTGAAATTACCAAAATATAATCTCTTTTATTATCATTATTAACTATCAGTTTAAAAAAAAAATCTCCCCACCAATCAAAAAAGTTACCTGATCAGCAGAAGCTTGACTCCCACATTTTTTTTCTTTTTAACACTTAATCAATTAATTAATATTCAAGAAATCTTTTTTAAAAAAAATATATTGACCATCACAATTAAGTCAAATCAAATAATAAAAAAATGAACTTTTTTCTTTTTTATAACCTTGAAACAAATGAACATCAATCAACTATTAAATAAATGGTTTATAATATTATTTAGATTAGTCAAATAATTTACTAATTCAAATATCCATTAATCACTAAAAATATATATATTTGCAAAATTATTAAAGATAATTACTGTAATTTAAATGTTTTATTGTAAGTTTGATATGTTTGTTGTAATTAGGATATGAAATGGAAATGAGATAATGATACATTCATACATATACGCTGCTATGTGAATATTAAATTATTCTAACTAAAACATACCTAATATGTCTATGGGTTACAACTGACTATAATATTAGTAAATAAATGGGTGTCAATGAATAATAAATCATAAAACCATTCAACAAACACCAACACTATCTTATAAATAAATAAAACAAACTTTGCATCAATCCAACTACTATCATAACACTTTCTGTAATAATCCACCCTCTTCCTTGTATTAAACACTATCAAAATATAATAATAACAATGAATGCTTGAAAAATTGCTAATCAAAATGCACAGTTGGCCCAACAGATGAGTTTTTGAACCATTAATAAAAAAAATTTTTAATTTTAAGGCAATTTCATTTTCTTTTAGTACAATGCCGTTATCTATTACTGATCCAACACAATTTAATTACTTGTGCCCATTCAGAAGGTCACATATATATATCATCATCATCAACCATTATCAATCGACTGCAGGATGAAGGTCTCTCCAAGTTTAAACCATCTTCTCCAATCTTTAGCTTCTCTTCTCCACAACACCCCTGCACATTTTCTTATTTCATCCATCCATCTCACATGTAGTCTCTTTCTGGATCTTTTACAATCTCTTGGAATCCAGTTTAAAATTTCAATTGTCCATCTATTATCATCTCTTCTAGCAATATGTCCAGCCCAACTCCATTTCAATCTTTTAATTTTTTCAATAAGGTCAGTAACACCTGTTTGTTGTCTTAACCATACATTGCGTTTTCGATCTCTTCTTGTTAGTCCCAACATACATCTCTCCATACACCTTTGAGTGGTCTGAAGTCTCTGCATTGCTCTTCTATTAAGTGTCCAAGTCTCAGATCCATAAGTAAGAACTGGTAAAACACATTTGTTAAAAACCATCTTTTTCAAACACATAGGCATATTTCCTTTTAGTACCAAGTTATTTCTACCAAAAGCACTCCAACCAAGTTTAATTCTATGATTAATTTCCTCCATCATGTTTCCATCTGTATTAATAATCTGACCAAGGTATTTGTAAATGTTAAATTCTTCTAATTCTTCATAATCAATCTTTATTTTCATATTTTGAGCAAATCGATTAAACATTACTTTAGTCTTTTTAACATTTATCTTTAGTCCTACTTTTCTACTTTCATCTGCTAACTCCTGCAACATTTCCTGCAGCTCTGAAGCATTATTTGCAAAAACAACTACATCATCTGCCATATCTAAATGACTTAAATACTCTCCATTTACTTTCACTTCTTTAGTTTCCCATTTTAAACCACAAAATACTTCTTGCAGCACTGCTGTAAAAAGTTTTGGAGAAATGGAGTCACCTTGTCTTACACCTTTCTCAATGTTGATTTTTCCAGTATCATTATGTAATCTAATTGTTGCTGTTGCATTTTTATAAATATTCTTTAAAATATGACAATATCCTGGATCTATACCTTGATGATCCAATGCTTTAATCACTGAAGAAATGTGTATAGAATCGAATGCATTTTCATAATCTACAAATCCAAAACATAATGACAACTCATATTCATTTGTCCTTTCTATGACTTCTCTCAATACCTGGATATGATCTATTGTACTAAAACCACGTTTAAATCCAGCTTGTTCTCTTGGTTGGTGGAAATCCAAAGTTCTCTGTAGATGAGTTGTAATTATCTTGGTAAAAATTTTATATAAAACTGATAAAAGGCTGATAGGTCTGTAATTTCTAATATCTTTTTTATCACCTTTTTTAAATATTAATATTATTACTGCATTCTTCCAATCTTCTGGTACATCTTTATCATTTAGACATTTGGTATATAACTTTGCTAAAATTGTTTCTATTTCTTCACCTGCTTCTTTTAATATATCAATTATAATTCCATCATTTCCTGGAGCCTTTCCTTTCTTCATACATTTAATTGCATGTCTCACTTCTTCATTTAAAATTCTGGGCAATTCGGAAGATGTAATAGATATAGGAAGTACTTATTCTTTATTACTATATAATTCTTGATAAAAATCTTCTACCAATTTCATGATGTCATCTCTCTTTTTAGTAATAATTCCATCTTTTTTTCTTATTGCAGATATAAATTTCCTACCAATACCAAAATATTGTTTAACATTCTTGAGACTTTTATTTTCTTCTACAGCTTTCCTTGCTATTTCACAGTTATACTTTCTTATATCATTTTCAACTCTTTTCCGTACCATTTTACAAAATTCGAGATATTTAATTCTTTTTAATACATCATTTTTGTATATCTTCATATTCCTTCTTTTCTTCATAAATTCTCTAGTCTCAGTAGAAATTTTATTAGTCAATTGCTGCTTTTTTCTACCAGATATCTTTGTTGCAGTTTTTAAAAGTGTATCAGTTATTTTCATATTAATTTCATTCAAATCTGAATCATGTTCAAAATCTCCTAACACTTGAAACCTATTTGTAAGTTCTAATTTAAATTCATTAGAATGTTTCTGAAGATTAGGAATATCAACTGTAAATATTGTTTTTCTTAATAATTTTTGTCTCTCTAGTTTTACATTAACACGTAACTTACACCTTACTAATCGATGATCACTTCCTGTGTTAAATTTATTAAGAACATTACAATCTTGAAATATGTATTTTCTGTTAGTCAAAATATAATCCAATTCTGCTGTACCTTCATTTGGATGTTTTCATGTCCATTTCCTTTTAACATTTTTCTCAAAAAATGAATTCATAATATAAAGTTTTTCTTTTTCTGCAAACTCCACAAGTCTATGTCCTCTCTCATTTCTATTACCATAACCAAAATTACCTACAGCAATTTCATCTTTCATTTGTCTACCAATTCTAGCATTAAAGTCTCCCATAACAATTTTAAAATGTTGTTTACTCTGATCAAAAGCCTTTTGTACATCCATATAAAAATCTTCTACTACTTCATCACTATGAGAACTTGTTGGGGCATAAACCTGAATTATCTGCATTTGGTATCTGCTATTAAGTTGTATAACTAATCTTGCCACTCTGTCTGATACACCATCAATCTCCACAATATTGTTCTTCCATTTTTTATTTATAATGAATCCTACTCCACTTGTATTTCCAATATGTGTGCATTTATAATAGAGTATATGTCCATTTTTTAAATCAATTGTTTCTTCTCCTTTTCTTCTAACTTCACAAAGTCCAATAATGTCCCATTTAATATAAGACAGTTCTTCTTCTAATTCTTGCAATCTTCCTTCACTTGAAAGTGATCTGCAGTTGTAAGTACCTAAATAAAAAGTCATCATCAAATGGCAGCCTGGGTCCGCAATCAGGGGATTCTTAGCACCCTCCACCTTCGGCCACCAACTGCTGCCTTGGTTGGTGACTTTACAGCCTCCTGGGAATAAGGGCCATGCTTTATTTTTGCCTGTCATAATTGTATATATGTATTGGAAAAATATTTATCATTTACACAAACATTCATTCTGCCTTATCAGGCATTGAGAAGAAAGACCATGGTGTTTCTTGATCTTAAACTCAGAGGTAAAAAGCCAATAAACTCACCACGCTGGCTAATGCGTGTTGGTGAGCAGCCCATCCATGTTCATATACTATATGAATAATCACATAGTAATAACAGCTGCAATGACAAGAACGTATGGAGTGGACATTAGGAATTTGCCCTGTTCGGTTCTTTTAAGGGCTCCAAGAGGAATCAAAGGGTCTCCTTTCAGTTAATAGCAAACTCCTTTATGCAGCCTATATATATATACATATATATATTCATAATTCAACAATGACACTATATTCAAATTCTTTCTCATTATGAATATAACCTTATGCAACAATAGACTAAAGTATGCTCTTTTCCCATGGATCATAACTTTTTCATCATTTAGCTAAAATTAGATAACTTCTTTAGAAAGATGAATAGCACTTTCTCTGTGTGCGCTATCTAGAGAAAGGTGATCTTATTATTCTTTTGTGTAATCAATTAAATAATACAAAGAGAATATTACTGACATACTCAAGTCTACTCCTTTTTGATAACTTCTTGCTCTTTCATATCGTTCTCCACTATATATTGGAAGAAAAGTTATTTTACAAAAAAAAAATGTATAAAATATGTTAACTAAATCAGATTTGCCAATAATTTGAGATATAATTTTGATACTTAGGGCTCATCTCAAATCAAAATCTTCTTTTTGGATCTACAAAGAATTATGACATAAAAACGACTTCTTGAGAGGTTTCAAAAGATTTCTTTTTTCAGATCCAACAACAGAGACATCTGTATTTTATCCTCATAGATATTACTAGAATATCGTCATTAGATTCCTAGATTATTGTACTCATTTGCTTCATAAATTGAATCTTATATCCCTGACTTATACAAATATGGACAAACACATACTATGAATCACATAGTTAATGATTGTTAAATATATGATTGTCAGAATTAAAATACTTAATAAAGTCCCTAATTAGTCCATCTCCTGGTTGGAATCTCTATAATTTCCTTTATGATATTTTGTTAATAAAATAAACTGTATAAAAATAAATTCATATACTAAATAAATAAATAAAATCTTATATATATATATTATACTATACTTTATTTACTACATTTGCAGAAATAAACTAAATTTTTTAATCAATCATAATGATTCAACTTTTATTGATATTTTTTCTTTTAATAATCATATGAATATTAAAGGGAACATATAAAATTATTCTCATTGAAAGTTATTCTCTTGATGAAATATAAAGACCAGGTTGTTTGTTTTTATTTTATTATACCTCATTTTAAAATGTAAAATAAAAATACTCATGCTTAAAGAATGCAATGCATGCAAAATTATTTTAAAAATGAGATGCTTATATATCTCTTAGTGATAAATACAAAACTATACACTAATTTTTTTTAGATGTTAAACACTAACTACTGAAGAATAACTTTGCTTAGTATTGCATATATAAATATTAAATTTAGTAGGTGTTTTTTTTTCCATATGTCAAAGTATCGGCAGGGAAGCGAACCCATGACAACTGTCTGCAAGCAACTGCTTGCTTACAATGCAGCTGTGCTGACCTCTCAGCTACCAACGTAGTTTTCTCAATTATAATTTATAACTAATTATGTTATATATATATTGATATATTGTCAAATATAATCATATATATTTTTAAAAATTATATATTATATAATTGGTTTTGCATATGCAAACTTAGGCAATGGGTAGAAACCTATGGACAATACTTGAAAAGTTTATTCATTCAAAAAAATTTATTCAACAATTATTTTTATGTATATGTATTCTTGTATATCAATGTATTATTGATATATTTTTGATTCATAAAAATATATGAATGTACGTTAAAGGTGAATATATATATATATATTACATACCAATATTTTGGTGAACTAGCATCCGCCATTGTCAAGGTAAACTCTTGAAAGAAAATTTGTTTGATTTCAAACTGCAATGTGACTGACTGTGAGATGAAGCATGAGAATCAGCTTGAAATAGTTTAGTATTCAGAATATGAGATTTATCAAAATGTATATTTCCCTTAGTTTTACAGCCTAATAATTTAAAATCAATATTATAAGACATAGATAAAATGAGAGGTTCCCATATGGCTGGAATATGTTGTATTTCATCAGTCCTATTTAAACCAGTAGGTCTCTTTAATATTTCAATTGACTCTCTGGTGGTTCTTAAATCATATCTCTCCAAATTAGCAAGCATTTTTGCATTGTCAAAGTCAGGTTTGTGACCAATTTCTAAAAAATGGGAAGTAAAAACTGATGTGTTAATTTCTTGATTAAAAGCATTTTTATGTTCCTTCATTCTGACATTTATTCGTCAGACTGACCTACATAGCTCCTTGAGCACTGCAAACATGAAATTTCTTAAACTCCTTGGTGTTCCAAAAATATTCTGTCTTTAGGTTTATATAAAAAATTGCCTATTTTCTTGCCAGTAGAAAAAGTAGTCTTTATGTTAAAACAAGATAGACTTCTACTGATTTTATCCGTAACCCCTTTAATATAAGGTAAACTCACTCTATTAAAAGATGAATTGTCAATTTCATCCTTTTTTCCTTTTAGTATCAATGCTATATAAAGCTTTACATATGATGTTTTTATTATAATCATTAGAAAGTAGAATATTTTTTGTAAGTTCTATTTCTTGAGCAAGATGATCTTTATCAGATAAATTATAAACTCTTATAATTTATCCCAAAAATAATTTATATATATATTTAATTTTATGATTTATTATAAAATTGAGTGTTGCATTCAAGACAACCAATTGAATACAAAGATCATAGATACTGGAATAACCTTCATTTAAATTGTGAATAACCAATAACAGAACTTAATGAAGCACATCAATGCTTTATAAATAAGATGGTTCATCAAAAATATCTACTGTTTCAATGGCAAAATCAAAACTGTGGTTTACAGAAAACCAATTGATACAAGAAAATTATTTAACATTTACATCCAATTATGTAAGAAATATAAAAATTAATCTTTATATTTTAAATATAAGAAAGAATTTGAAATGTGGAAAAGGGATCGATTATGGAGTGTTTGATAAGTCAAATATTATCATCAGTGGTTGTAAGTAATATAGAAGAACTATAGTGGATGGGTTTATAAAGAATAAAGGAATTATACAATATTATAGGTATGTGGATGATAGTATTGTTATTTGAAATAGTAGACGTTTGATAAGGTTTTTAATGAATTGGATAATAATCAATATAAAATTAAGTTTGCAGGAGAAAGAGATAAATGGATTAAAATATTTAGATTTTTTTGTGAAAAGAGATATGGTGAATGAAATAGCACTTAAGCATTATATTAAAGATAGAAAAATTAGAAGTTTAACTGAGCCAAGGTCATATCAGCTATGGTGTCAAAAAGTAGGAATTTTGAAAGAATTTAAATTAAAAGATGATAAAGTTGCATTAGATAAAATTGAGGACTATGAGCAAAAGTTAGAAGTAGATAATTATTATGTTAAAATAGGACATAAAAGAAATGTAATTAAAAATACTTTTAGAAAACAAAATACAAATAGTAAAATAAGTATGATAAGAATAAATATAAAGATTGTAAGTGGATGTCTATTTCATATTCAAGGACAATATATAAAAAGTTAATAAGAGAGAAATTACCAGATAGCATAAGGATAGCTTGGGAAAATAGTAAGTCTTTGGGTAGATGGTTATGTAATACAAATAGGATAAATGGTATTAATAGTAAGTAGGAATGATTTATACAATTGAATATGGGAATTGTAATAAGGTATATATAGGACAGACAGGAAGAACAATCAGTTTGGTATGATATATGTATCTCTGACCTATTTTTAACTGTGCCCATAATTGTTTGATCTCCAACTATGTTCTCCTCCCAGTCACCATCATGACCTGTGCTGCCTTTACTGGCAAGGTTTTAATATTTATTTGTTGCTGAATCATCTTCTTGAAGACTTCTGATATGACTGACACTTGACTGCCAGAATCGAATGGTGCCCCTACTTTTACATCATTTATATGTATGTCAATCTTAGGAAAGTCTTGTGATATAAAATTAATAGTCCCCTCATCCCACTCATAGATGAGATTGTCTATTCTTTTTAGTTTATGTATGGTTCAACCTTGCTTCATCTTCCTTACAATATATATATATATATGATATCAAATTATCAACAGCTATTCAATGTTGTTTACTTCAAGTGTTATATATATATTCAGTGTGTCAAAAAAAACTACATATATATATTCCCTTCTTTCTACAAATTTTTTTTAAAATTATTAATTCATTCTGTATATTTTATTTTGTTCCTTACATAGACCGACTCCCCTCTCCGCCTTTATCACTTTTGATTGTTGCCTAAATATTATGCTGACACCCACCTCAACTGATAGAGCAAAAAAAACTCACATTGTATTTTTATATGATGGTCTGTTATTCCCATCCTATTCTTTCTTAATTAAACAATATATGAATAAAAAAATACTGTCCCCTTTGTGCTTATTCAGAAAAACTTTTACATTTTATTTTAAGCAAATAATCTGATGCAAAATATATTAACAAATCATATTTTCCTTGTTTGCAGCTTTAAAAAAAACTTATCACTTGTATGTTATCACAACATATTTCATTCCCAATCTAAATTGCAAATACATTAATAACATTTTTTCCATTGATTACTCCCACCTCAGGTCACAATTTCTTTGACATCCATTGTTTGGACAGCCATTATACTATTTTTTGTCTATTACTTTTTTATTAGACATGAATAGCAGTATGTTTAGGTTTATATTTATCTGTTGAGAATATATATATATATGTTACTTACATGCTCACACCTAATCCATGTTGTGGAATCTAACTAGTTAAGTTTTAGTGTAAGTGTTTACGGTCCTAATTATAATGTATTAATTCAAACATATGCATTGATTAGCATTATCTATCTAAGCCTTGACGTAAACAAAAAACAAATTGACCTATTTAATCTCTTCATTATTACAACTGCATAATGCAGTCAAGTATTTTTAAAATGTAAATATCTATTTTCAATGTAATATTAATGGAAATCTATGCAGTCTATGCAAGTGCTTTTTACGCCCTTTTTTTCATCTTTCTTCTAGTTTTCTGTAAAGGTAACTTTTATTTTTCTGCGATAAAAAATAAAAATTTTATGATAATTTTTGTGATCAAGTAAATTGAATTTTTTTGTCTTTCTGGTTTGTTTTTTTTTTTTTTGATAGTTACTGGAAAAGATTTCACACTGAAAAATATATTGGTAAAGATCTTCTTACTTTTTTCGATATATTTTGAAGACAATGTTATGCAGAGGCCCAGTGGTAAATATTTATTTTTCTATATTTTTTAATAATTATTAATTTTTATATATTTTTTAATTATTATTTTTTATATATATTTGCCAAAAATTTACAAAAAAATTATTATTGAAACTAATATAAAAAAAATAGATCATGATTACCTGCATTTTTTTCTATGATATGAGTTTGGCTTCAATATTTGAATTAGATAATAGCAAATAAAAATAAACATGTTTTCCAAATATTGACCTGATTTAGATTTTTGTATAATATCTTGTTTGCAGTTTTAATAATAATAAATATATGCAAATGCTAAAAGTAAAGATTTTGACTATATATATATATAAACTACTAGCTTATGAACCTCAAGCTTAACTCTATAATTTAGTATTTCATTCACTTTTTATTTTATTTTGTATATAGTGATTATTTTAGTAGTACTTTTTAATAAATTACAAACTGTATTAAAGTTCTTTATTATAATATTCAAATTATACTAATTATTAATCAATATTAACTACATGTTATAGGTATGACATACATTGCAAACCCCTGTATGAAAATACCTGAAGGGCTACAGAGGAAAGGGAAAGGTACTGTCTTTATTTTATGACGTTTTCAAGTGATGAATTACCTTAGGTAAGTGTTATATACTAATTTTTTAGAAATTTTATGATGAATCCAACTAACCTACTAACAAAAATATAATTTTAAGTTGTATGCATGATAATTTAGAATTTATGAAATAATATGAAAATAATTATAAGAAATATTAACTTTTTTTTTATTACTTTGAATATCAATGACTATATTTTTTCAGCTTAATTACATTCTTTTGTTTTTGATCTTTAAAATAATATATATTGTCATTTTTTAGTAATACAAACATATAATAAAATTTGTGGCTTAACATAATTTTTTAAATATTCAATATGGCTACTTCAACATTGTATCTTAAATTATAGGCTAAATTTCCCTTTCATAGTAGTATTTAATAGTTTAAATTTATTTTTTTTATTAGGTGCCAGGATGTTATTTAAACATCCCTATTAAATTGATAATGAAGTGATTTTTACCCTGAATCAAAATCCCTCTCTCTAAGATAAAATAACAATTCCCTAAGATTTTTAGGAACCAATAGAAATATATATGTAATCTTAATACTCAAATAATTAATTTAAAATACAATAAAGTGTGTTGGTATCAACAGATGAATTTTCAAAGAAGATTGCTGAGAGAATGCATTTACTAGACCTGAACAAACAACACATTCTTTTCTTTCCCTTTCTTATTTATTTTAGGTATACTTATTTTAAGTTAGTCAATAATAAAAAAGAAAAAAAAGAAAATTGTGTAATATAATAACCATAAAGATTTCAGGGATCCATTAATCATATTTATATTTCATTATAGTCTGTTAAATTTTATTTACTTTTCTCTCCTTTTCTTTTTTATAGTTAAGTGATATATATATTATCTCAGAAAGTTATTTCAATAAACATTATAAGTTTGATTTCTTATGAGTAAGATTGTTCTGTAGACCAGTCTTTTTTTTAATAAATATGATCTTCAGGTTTTTTTTGACGATTGATTCGAAGGTCAGGTTTAACTTTCACATGTGGCTTCCATTTCAGGCAGGTGAAGATATCATTCTTCTAAATCATGATATGGATGTTTTGAGGGAAAGGAAGAATGATGATGTATAGGTGTTCTAGCCACCTATCTGAATATCAGCAACCATCTTGAGGTAATACTGTATCTTGTGGTGTATATATGAAAGATAAAGCTTTCTCATGTCTAGCCCTTTGAACAACTCTTCATGCATGTGTATGCTGAACACCTCCTGAATTCATTTTTCAAACTTTTTATTTTTCATGAGATTTTTGTTTTCAAAGTTCTTTTTTTTTTTTGTAACTACCATGGCCATATTTATGCATCACAGAACTTTTATCAATATTTAAAATCAACCAACTTTTCTTTTATTATTTAACTTCTCTTTCTTTCTTTCTTTTTTTTAATTAAAAAAAAAACCACAATGTGTACTGCCTCAAAGAAAAATTTTTTTTAATTTCAATCAAATAAAGATTTATTATATATTTTATTTGCATAAATACAAATCCATCTAACCTACTTTTATTTTATTTTCTTATATTCCATTCCCAGCAAAATCTTCTAATTCAACTGCCAATACATCTTGCACAGTTGCAATATATATATATAATATTGAAATCATTCTCCCAAATGTTATATTTCAGCAATAGTCTCTATGAATAAAATCCAAACTTCAAACAACCATATTTATTTACAAAGAGTGTTACTGAGATATAACATTTGGGAGAATAATTTAAATATTTTTTATTTAATTTTCACTTAGCAATATGCACTGGAATATTTTTATATATGAAAATACATTGGGGGGTCATACCATGTACTAGTTTTTTGCATAGATTGCCAACAAAAGGAAATACAAAAAAAAATTTAATCTATTCTGATTAGACAAATATCTAATATACATATGAATGATTGTTCTTTAATTCATGTCCAATCACAATCTCATTATTACTTGAGACAAAACAGTTCATTTCAGCCCTAACCTTGACAAAGATGACCGCACTTTCAGTGAAACAGGAAATTTAAGCAGAAAATTAATACATGGTACCCAAAAAGATTTTATTATAAAACAATGATAATCTTCACTATAATATATATGCAACAAAGCTTAGGTTAGAGCAAATTGTGTATCCATACCCAGGCCCAAACTTGCTCATTATATTTTAAAAAATTCAAATATTATTTCTAATAAACAAAGGAAAAATGTGTCAAAGTGTGATAGAAATTATAAGAAAAATACTGAATGTATTAAACAATAGGACAGTAAAGTTTAAATATCATCTATCCATTATAAACATATTTATAATAACACTCAATAGCTATGTTATGAATATTAATTCTATATATGCTCATAATAATTTATCCAAAAATATAATACATTAAATTGAATTTATGATTTGTATGTTTATATTGTTAGGTATTATCCTTGTTAACTTGCTGTGTTGTTATATCGTAAATATAATAGTATCAAGACATGATACTAATATCATTAAAAATTACTTAGTGAGTTTTATTACGCTCTGCATAAAATCATTGCAGAATTTACACTGCTTAATTTGAAAATGTATTAATTAAATAAATTTAATTTTTTTAAAAAAAAACAACAACGTCATTTTGATATAAAATAAAATAATCAAAGATGAAAATATTTTAATAGAGGTCGAAAATTAAAAAAAAAAATGCTGTATAAAAAATGAAAATATAAAAGCACTTTTATGCTCTTTGGAAGAATATCAAAGTTTTAGTTTTTCATCTTCCCATATAGCACTAAAGCTTTCAGAATAATTAAAGTTAAACCAGAATTCAAAGAATAGTAAATTTGATCACAGAAAAACATTTTATTTCTGAAGACATATATGAATAAACTTCTAAATGGCAAGAAAATTCTTTTTATTAATTACTTTTTACAAATTGTAAATATTGTTTTATTCTAATTAAGAGCAAGATATGAGCGTTTTGAACATTACTATATCTTTAAAAAAAATCCAAGAATTAAAAGATTTAAATGAAGATGAGCTCTTATCCTGGAAAATAGCCAATAAATTTGCATTTAGCTTTGGAAATGACTCTCACGCTAAAACGATTTATACAATAAAATTAAAATATGTATAAAAATTATTCTATTAAAACTAATAAGTGGAATATTGTAGTATTTTTATAACAATAATTTTTCAGAAATAGAAATTTTATTAGGACATTAATATCAATGTTAACTGTATGTAGCCAACAATGTTTTTCTAAATTAACAATAATAAAATATTTTTTAAAAAAATTTTTCAAGTAAAATTTCCAACACTGGTATTTTTATATATAGAAAATGAGATAGCAAAAAGCTTATGTTATACAAAAAAATATCAAATGGTTTATTTCTGAGGAGTTCATAAAGAATTTAGATACCAAAAATGATAGGGCTGTACATTGATTCATGGACTTTGAGTTCCAGTCTTCCACTCTAAAATTGCATCAAACTATGCAAGGCAATTTATAATAACATCATAATAAAATTCGGATTTAAAGGAGACAAAAAATTAATTTGAGATTGATTTTATAGGCATAATTAGAAATTTAATTTAAAAAAAAAAGTTTTACACTATATTTTTGGTTGGATTTTTAATTTCAGTAAAAAAAGGTCTTGCTATATACGTGTATAATAATTAATAAGTTTTGTTAAAATAAGTTATACATATATAATAATTAATGTTTTATTAAAATAAGTTTTATTAAATGAAATAGACAGGAATTTTGTAATTAAATTTGGTAAGCTATTAAAGATAAGCGCTCCGGATTAGAAACTAATTAAGCAGCTAGATTAAAAGTGCTGATTACTAAAAGTAGACAATGGCTGAGAATTAATTGGTTTCTGAAACATTCCTTAACAAGAAAAAAGAAGAAACAAAAGATATAATTAAGCAGCACTTGCAGCGGGGAACTCATTGAATGCACAGGAAAGTCAAGAGTTTTAACTTAGCAATGGAACAAACCCAGTGAACTCCACCACTGAAGGTTAAAAAGTGGACCTAGGAACTTTGCAGGCCACACCAGTCTATATTATGTTTTCGTATGCACTAATTCTTCTTGACGTCTCACATGATTTATATGCTTGTGCATTGTTTTTCCAGTTTCTGTCTCTACAAGTATTATTTGTTTTGACAGAATTTCTTTTATAAAGGCTTTCACCCAGTATTTCCTGATAACGTCTCTAACCCAGACTTTTTCTCCCTTGGAGTAAATAGTATCTCCAGTGTTGCTATCATAGTGTAGAGTTTTGTTTTGGGTGGATTAACAATAGTTTCGTGCGGAGTTTCCATCCAAAAATTAATTCTGCAGGAGATTTGCCTGTAGCACATGAAGTACTATGTTGATATAATAAGGCAGAATATAAGGTGTCTTGTATATTTGCAGTGCCTTCCTTCCATAACGTTTGCTTCAACATTTGTACTGCCTTTTCTGCAATACCATTGGACTCCGGGTGATATGGGGCATGGCTAAGTGTTTAATTCCCCATTCTGTGAGAAATTCTTCAAATTTAGTGGATGTGAAACTGGTACCATTGTCAGACACAATTGTTTCAGGAATCCCATGGAAAGCAAAAATCTCCTTCAGTTTTGCGATTGTTTCTTTGGTACTGGTGTTTTTCACTACTCTATATTCCATCCACTTTGAATAAGCATCAATCACTGCCAAAAATATGAAGCCGTGAAACGGTCCAGCGTGGTCAATGTGAATATGGATTCATGCTCTTTCACTGCCAGCCAAGAAGCATATTTTTTCTCTTGCATATTTGCATTTATTTGGCAACTTTCACATGATTTCACATATTTCTCTATGTCAATATTAATTGTGGGCCACCATATATAATTACGAGCCAGAGCGTTGGCCCACACTATCCCAGGATGACCTTGATGAATTAAGTGAAGAATCTTATTCCACCCACTGCTCAGTATCAACACTCTATCATCCATTAATTTACATCCCTTGTTTATGGACAGTCTTTGTCTTACATCCCATAAGGTTTTATGTAATGTCTTGGGCCGACTTTCTGGCCAGTCTTTGCTGATCCAATTACTTAAATATTTATATCCGTGGTCCGCCTTAGTCCAACTAGCTACCTTTTCACTGTTTATTAATTCGTTGTTCCAATTATCCATATAGTTAATGGTTTGATCGTCTTTTTGTAGTTCAGCTTTAATGGGCATTCTTGACAGTGCATCTGCGTGTTCAATGATCTTTCCCTTTTTGAAATTTAGATCAAAATCATAGCCTGATAACAGATTAACCCAATGTAACATTCTAAGGCTTAGATGATCAGGGGCAGTTTTATTTTTTGCTAATAATCCCAACAGCGGTTTATGATCGGTAAAGATTTTAAACTGTCGACCATACAAATATTGGTAAAACTTTTTTATCGCAAATATGATAGCCAGCACCTCTTTATCTAGTTGACTATAATTTTGCTCAGCTTTTGTTAAAGTTCTTAAAGCATAGACAATTGGTCACTCGCCGTCAGCTACTGTATGGCTTAAGACTGCCCCTACTCCAACTTCGGATGCATCTGTTGTCAATATCAATTTGAGGCTACTGTCGTAATATACTAATAAGCTGTTTGATGTTAATAATTCTTTCGTGTCATTAAAAGTTTTTTCTTGGGTTTGATCCCAAAGCCATTTTTGGCTCTTTTTTAATAAATTGTATAGTGGTTTTGCTATGTGAGCTTTCCCCTTAAGAAAAACTTCAAAATAATTAAGAAGTCCTAGGAAAGCTTGAAGTTCTTTAACTTTTCTGGGTTTTTGGGCTTCCTTTACAGATGCAATTTTTTGAGGGTCGGATTTCTTTCCCTTTTTTGAGATTATGTGTCCCAGGAATTTTAATTCAGTTGCCATCCAGATACATTTGTCTGCGTTTATTTTAGCTCCGAAACTACATAACTTGTCACAAACTTTCAAAACTCGTTCGCGTAATTCCTCTTCTGAATTGGCCACGACCAAAAGGTCATCAAAATACGGTGTTACACCATCCATTTGCTGGAACAGCATGCCTGGAAAATATATGGTGCAACCATAATTCCATAAGGCAATCTATTATACTTAAACAATCCCTTATGTGTTGTAATAGTAAGCAATTCTGAGGTGCATTCAGAAACTGGTATCTGGTGAAATGTGGCCTTTAAATCAATTTTAGCGTAGTGACTTGCCTTTTGCATATTTGCTAATATTTCCCTGACATTTGGTATAGGATACTGACTTTTAGTGAGGTTTTTATTTATTGTGGTCCTATAATTTCCGCAAATGCAGATCTGTCCATTTGGCTTAGATATTACCACGATTGGAGTGGCCCATTCCATTTTCTCGACTGGCATTAATACACCTTTACTAACAAGATTTATCAACTCTTGTTCCACCTTAGTTTGCAGTGCAAAAGGAACTTTTCTGGGTCTGCAGATAATGGGGATCGCATCACCTTGTAGCTCTATGTTTATAGGCATCGTAATAATTTTTCCCTCATCACTTTTAAATAACTCACTATATTTATTTCTCATTTCTTGCTCAATAGCAACTTTATTTATCACACATATCTCTATTTCCAAAGCATCGAACCATTCCCTACCTACAATAGGATTTAGACCACCTTGTACTATATATAACGGTAGTGTTCAAACCTTACTATTTAATTCAATCTGAGCCATCACCTTCCCTAATATTTTCATACTATTTCCGCTAGCGTATTTTGCTCTTAAACTTGTCTTCATTAATAAAGGAGGGTTTTTCGATTTTGCACTACTTTCTCTCAGTCTTTAAGTGTCATCATTGACATACCTGCTCTGCTGTCAATTTCCATTTTCACTGTTGTCTTTAATAATTTAACTGTCAGCATAAACTGATTTCCGTATCCAATCTGTGTATTGTAAATATCACACTTTTTTTTATTTTTGACTTTACAAGTTGGTGAGCTGCCACAATCCTTTTCTCCTTTATTTCAACATACTTTCTGCAAATGCCCAACTTTATCATAGGTCCTACAATGCTTCTTATTATATTTACACTTACATGTCATGTGACCTTTTTTCCCACAGCAATAACACACTATCTCATATGTTTTGCTCTTAATAGGTTGGGAATTATTTTCAGTTTTCCGAATATATGCATTACCGTCATTTTTGTGGGTAAAATTTCTAAATTCTTCCGAATTGTCAAGTACTATTTCGTGGTCTACTCCCATTTTGGTTGCTTCATCGTATGTCAACTCTCTTGAGGACAGTAACTGCTGCCTAAGCCTATCGTCTGACATGCCCCAAAGTAACTGCTCAAGCAGATTATCCTCTAAGGCATCGCCATAACTGCAACTTATAGCAAATTCTCTTAGAGCTTGATCATAATCTCGTATACGCTCTCCCTTGTTTTGCCTTCAGTTTCTGAAGTGTAGTCTTGCGACATGCTTCGAAGGCTGGGGGCTGAAAAAATTATTTAATTTCCCTGTAACTACATTAAATGGCAAATTTTCTGGCTCTTCGTGATCACAGAGTCTATTTGCTATTTCGATTACTTGTTGCCCGGCATAACACAATAATGTGGCAACTTTAATGGGGTCGCTTGTCATACCATTAATCAAAAACAGTTTCTCGATTCTCTTAAGGTAAATTGGCCAATCAAAAGGGTTATTAACATTGAACTCATTGTTATCTGAGGCACTGATGGCATCATTTTCTATTTTACTTTTTTTTAAAAAAAAAAAAATTTCTATTTCACTACGAGATGACTATTAAACATGCTTACTGAGACAAATTTCTATTAATACGCTTACTAAACAATTACTCTTAATACCTTTACTAAAACAATTTACTGTTAATAAATATGCTTACTAAAACATTTTTCCAACTACTAATTCAATATTCACCCGGACTTTGGTTTTCAATTTCCTTGTCACTTTCTCTATGTTATACAATTCAATTCGAATCCACTACTGTTTCTAAATTGAACCAGATTTTCATACTGTAACATATCCTGTCAACTAACTGCACCAATTTTCTGCTGTGTATGCCACTCACTCGGCTTAATATCATGCAAATAGACAGCAGAAACCAAATAATTAGACAAATAGTTTAATAGAATTATCAGTCGGATAAATAATATTACATATATAATTATAAGACAATTAAGTTTAACTTACGAACGCTGGCCATGAAGGCATACAAAAACATAATATAGACCGGTGTGGCCTGCAAAGTTCCTAGATCCACTTTTTAACCTTCAGTAGTGGAGTTCACTGGGTTTGTTCCGTTGCTAAGTTAAAACTCTTGACTTTCCTGTGCATTCGATGAGTTCCCCGCTGCAAGTGCTACTTAGTTATATCTTTTGTTCCTTTTTTTTCTTGTTAAGGAATGTTTCAGAAACCAATTAATTCTCAGCTATTGTCTACTTTTAGTAATCAGCACTTTTAATCTAGCTGCTTAATTAGTTTCTAATCTGGAGCGCTTATCTTTAATAGCGTATCAAATTTAATTACAAAATTCCTGTCTATTTCATTTAATAAAACTTATTTTAATAAAACATTAATTATTATATACGTATAACTTATTTTAACAAAACTTATTAATTATTATACACGTATATAGCAGGTCTTAAGTTTAAATTTTACACACAACTCTTCAAATTTTTATGCCTAAATATATACATATATAATCTTAAAAATTCATTCTTAGACTAAGTAATATATCCAAGATATATACATAAACACATTTTGATTTGCAATAATGCTGGCTAATCAATTCCATGCAAGTGCGTAATTAGACAGTAATCTTTTATTAATGCAAAGAAATATATTAACTGCTAGTTTTGAAACTTGAAGTTTATTAAGATATTCCTAGAAACAAATACTAATCATATATAATAATTAAATTAGAAACAGTAATTCAAAAATGGAAAAATACCCTTGAAAATGCTTAACTATATATTATAAATAAAATGACAGGGTTCTAATCCCACGAAACTTTATGATTACTATTCATAATTTAAAAGCCTATTCTTAAACGTATATAATATATCTAGAATATATGTAACACATTTTTACATATATGTACTAAATATATCACATCAAATCATAAATAAGTTACAAATAGATTAATTTTACTTTGAAATATTTCTTTCTCAATATCAATTTAAAATTGTTTAAAGTTTACAAAGTAATTTTGGGTTTATTTATGCACAAAGTGTTTATTGCTTTACAATTATTGTTTTGAAATGTATAAATATCATATGTTGCTGGGTAATTAATTTATTAAGTCTATATATATATATATTTAAAGATAAATAATAATTTTATGCTAGACAAACGTAAAGTCACGTGATAATCATTAGTTAATTTATAGATGGACTGCCCTCTAGTTGTCATGCTCAATAAGTTTTTACACTAAGAAAATTATTTCCTTCATATTTTGAGTTATCCAGAATAATAACATCCTGAGATTAATCTTAAATCAGCTTATATATTTTAATGTAAATTGATTTTGAAATGATTGGTATTATTTTATAGAAATATTTCATTCATTTTAAAACTCCATAATAAATGGAATAAATATTATATCATTTGCTTATTATAGTTTTAAAATGAGTAAAATATCTCTTTACTCTATAATGTCATTTAAAAATCAATTTACATTAAAATATAAAGACGAATTTAAAATTGTTCTCTAGCAGATATGGTTCAGAATAATTTTGTCAAAAGGTTTAAAGTACAATAGAAAATGGTCATTTTTTTACCATAAAAAGTTATTGAATATATAGCTACAGTGCAATTCAATTATTGAATATGTGCATATGTATAAAAAAATAAAACAAAGTAGTAAAAATTAAAATAAACACACATGAATGAAAAATAATATAAATGAAAATATATAAGTCAACTGAAATGTTTTTATTTAACTTCTTTTAAATTTTTTTTATACTATCAAACATACACATCCTAACTTAAGAGTTTTAAATTGTATCATTTACTTTAAAGTGACTGTTAAATATTTTTAGAAATTTTCAAACTTTATTTACTTTTTCCAAATTCATATACAAATTATTATAAAACGTATCATTTTGAAGGGAACTATTTATTTCTCTTCTTTATTTGTTATTAATCTGACCAATGGCAGTACATATATTGGAATCAACAAATGATATTGAATTTAAGTTGGCATTAGGCTATTCTATCAAAGACAGTAATTCACAAATTTGATATATTTATCTATATGAGAGTTTTATTACATGACATAGACTTATAGTGTTATTTGCCTTTGTCATATCCATGGCTTCTTTTAAGTTTTCTTATTATTACTTTTTCTTCTATTTTCAATATTCTTTTTTTTTTCAATAAAACACATCTGTTTTTTTTTTTTACTTTAATAATTTCTTAATGGTTTTTTAATTATTTTTTGATGGAGAAGTCAGTTTAGCTTATATTTTCTTTCACATTCATGTAGTATTTTATTGATGCAGTTTTTAATTTTCAGTATTTCAAGTTTAGTTTTTGTAGAGGTTAGGAATTCTCAGTGTGTTGTAGCTTTAAGAAAACTGTCCTAATATTATATTTATTATAGTTTTTCTTTAGTCTGTCTGCTGAACCCTGTTTTGCATGGATACACTGCAGTGAGGTATCATTTTGTTTTTATTTGTTATATATTTTTTATTATTTAATTACAGTTTTCCTAATAATAACTTATGAATAACCATTTTTCATAGGAATCGATTCTATGATGGACTTTTCCTTTTCCAATTCACTGGTATCTGGACAATTTTTTTTGTTCTGTAATTCTGCTTTTTGTATTTCTGTGATGGTTGAATACATATTCTTAGCATTTACCTACATGTGTAACTTTTCTGTAAATAATAGTTTCAATTTTATTAGAGAGTATTAAAAACATCCAAGAATGCTGATTGTTGTCTTTGTCTAACTATGTTATGAAATTAACTGAAGGGGTTATGGTATTGTTATGTCTTTACAAGTTTGTAATTGAACTTTATCATGTCACCATATAATAAATATACCTTCAATACAATAAAGCCAGTCTTTTGTAGGAGATAAAATACCATAAAAATATTGATAATCAGAAGTGATAGTAATGAATCTGTAACATATTCATTGATTTTTTGAAATTTTTTTGTGCTATATTGAAAATAGTCCATTATACTATCAATGGAAAATGTTGTTCTGGTTGTAAGCTATTATCCTCATTTAATTTTTTTCTTGCAATAGACAATGCTTTATAACTGAGTACTGAAAAAACATTTTGATTTCTGATGTTTATTAATTTCACAAAGTGCTTATATAAAGCATAAAGTGTTTAAATTGGCTTAAGAAGCCTTATATGTCAAACTATGAAGAAATTATGACATATTTTGACAAGGTACATTTCTAGAGTTAGCAATAGGTCTTAATAAAACATCAACAATTCTTCTGAATTTTAGATAGACTATAGAGATATAGAATTTTGTTGAAATATGTTAATTTTCTTTTTGAATTAATGAAATACCTGCAGTGCTTTCTGAATAATGATTGTAACTGTTTTCTTTGGTTACTATAAGATATTTTTGAATCTTTTGTATAAGTTTGCTGTCGGTAACTTTCTTATTTTGTTATGATTAATTAGATCGATTTTAATTGTATCATTGTCTTTTTCAACAGAATGATTAAAAATTTATTTGCTTTAAAAAATTTCAATAGCTTCTCTCTCAGCGTAAATAATATTTAATTTATTTTGTTGGTAGAGACAATTTATAGATATCTTCTGTATTGTTATTATTATATTTTAATGAGACTGTATTGAATGGTGTATTAGCCAAGTTTAATTGTTTTTTTAGATTGGATATTTTCAGCACCTATGACTTTTAATTGAAGTAGTTACTAGGGTTATTTGGTGAGGCACAAAGATTAATGTATCCTTGTAAGTCATTCTTTTGACTTTATTTTATTTTTCCATATAGTATAGAAAAAATATTTTGATTGAAAAACTTCTGTGAAATCTTCCATCAATAAATTTATTTATTTAACAAACATGTTATGTTACTAACAGAAAACAAATTTTAATACTTGAAAAATCCTTAAGCATGTATTTCTTTTAGTAAAAGTTTATTTGATTTCTGATTAATTTTTCCAATATTTTAGGAATGAATTAAAAGTTTTACTTGGCCAGTCTTAGACATAATTTTTATAATATCTAAAGTGTATACATTGTGTCCATATTCAATATTTAACATTAGTCTATAAAATCTTGTGATGATGGCAATTGGCTTTCAAATATATGTTGGACTATTTCCATCAGATAATTTAATTGTTAAATGTTATTAGAAAACTAAAATTTTATTTATATATTGACAAATAAGTATTGACACATAGGTTAGTATATAATATAATATTTTAAATGATATTATTCTTCTGCCTTCTTTAGATGCCACTGTTCTGACCAATGACATTATTAGCGAGAGAATTAAACCAATTACATTTACATTTATAAAATATTAAATTTAAGGTTATGTTCTAATCACCTAGTTTATTTTATAAAAAGCAACACTTAATAAAAATTATATATATGTTAACTTTTAGACAATCCTAATATCAATAACAATCAACAATCTCAAATTGTTACCAAGGCAACCTTCTTTTAACAATAAAAGTTAAAAGGTTGCCTTAGTAGCAGTTTGAGATTATTGATTGTTATTGATGTTAGGATTGTCTAAGTGTTGATTGTACAAACCCATTTAGCCTTAAGCATTATTACACTTAATATTAATTCTAGTATTCTCAAATATAAATGATGATTTCATAGTATTATTTTTGGGATATTCTGTGTAATAAAATAAATGTTTCAGTACAATCACAAGTACTTTTTTCAGGATTGCTTCTTTCTCAAATCATATGAATATGTATGAGATTTAAAATCACCATTTCTTTCTTTTATTATTTCCTCCTCCTACTGAAATTCTATTGGTTGAAAAGTTTTAAAAAATATTTTATCCTCCAATAGTTTTTCCAAATATTGTTTATTTTTTTTTATTTATGGTCATATCCTTTTAAAAATCTCCATATCTTCCCTTACCACTCTCTGGCTATATTGTTCAATTTTTTTCTAAAATATATCTTATTATTGAAATTGATCTCATTATTAGTTTATTTTGTGTGTGAATAAATGGCTGATCAATTGTATTTTTCTCTAACTACCAAAATGCATTCTTCTTTCTTATATTTATTCTATAATTGGTCTCATATGAATGTGAACAAACTCCACATGGAATTTCATATACACCATGACACTCCAAAGGAATTTTGTCTTTAGGGCATGGAAATATTTCATTATTTTTTTTAAAAAAGTGTAAACTATGTGGGTATTAATTTTCTTTAAAACATTACCAATTTTATAAGAAATAATCATTTAAAATCTTACACACATTGTTATGATTTGAGAAAGAAGTTCTGAAAAAAGTACTTGTTATTGTACTAAAATATCCTATTTAGATATTTTATTTCTACTACATGGAATTTCCCAAAAATAATAGTATAAAATTATATATAGATATAGTGAATCAGTTGCTGTAAAAATATAAGAGTTCTCCTGATTTCTCCATTCATTTAAGAATAAGGTTAATGAATGATTTCCAGTCATTGTGGCTTATTCCATTATAGGGTGATTTACCAAAATTTTTAATAAAAAAATCTTTAAATTTCCTTCTTTTTACTATTTCCTCTGACCCCAATATTCTTGTCTTTTCTTCATAGAATATATGATCATTGACACATTAATGGTCTGCTACTTTAGATATATATGTTTTTCCTCTTTAATCATCATATTTCTTCAAACATTTTTTTGATGGGATGACTAGTTTCATTGATATATTACTTTCCACATTCACATGGTATTTACTAAATGCAATTTTTGTTTAAAGCACTTAAAGTTTAGATTTTATGGAAGTTAGGATTCCCTGCAATGTACTATGGTTTTGGAAAGCTGTTTAAATTGATGCAGATTTTAATTTATCTACCATTCCCTATACCTAATATGGATGGATACACTAGAGTATCTATTATTATTTTTTCTTTTGATGTTTTGTTTTTTATTTAAAATTTTCTTAATAATAACTGATACCATGTGAATGTGAAGAATATACATCTAAAAGATTAGCCATCATATAAGTCTACATATATATCAATGAATATTTGTTCATTTGGGAAAAAGAAAAAATTCTGAGCTAAAAGAAAAAGAAAAAAAATTAAAGAAGCTCCTCACATGACAATGGTAAATAAAACTATAAATCAGATAAATAAAATAATTTTTAATATATGAAAATCTTTTCTTAATCTTGCCTTTCAAAAAAAAAAAAAATGGAGATGAAAGGAAGACTTTTGTAGATAAGCATATAAAATGCCCAATGATTGTTGTTAATGGCCTAATTGATTAGCCATCTTAAAATTAATATTCAATAAAGATCATTGTTTTAATTTCCATGCTAATATTATCAGCAATTAGGTCAGAAACAACAAAGAAAAGAGGAGACTGTGATATTATTTGAAACACTTATATTTTACCGTGTGTATTGTTACTAATAATTACTGTATTTGGAAAAATATAAGGTTTTACTTTTTCTAAAAACGTTTAGCATGTATTGTAATAGTCTAACGCAAAAATATAAGTAAAATACTAACGTTAAAAACTTTGAAATATATAATGTATATATTTACTCGTTTATTTTTTAACGGTTAAACTACTTTTTGCATATGAATGCACACAGTTGTGTCAATTATTATTGTTGTTTATCTGTTTTATTTACTATTTATATAAACAGTGTTATTTACAGTGCTATTTATAGCATACAAAATACATTCATTTTACAATCAACTTGATAGTTTGTATACATTTTTTAAACACAAGTCCACCCACATAAAAATAGTGGATAAACTTCAAGCACACATTTATTTTGATATTAAATAGTATCTAATCAAATAACATATAAATATAAACTGTCAAAATTAACAATCTCATATATATTATCATTTTAAAAAGTTTTCAGTCTATTGCAGAATAAATGTCTCTCCACTTAATTTAACTTCTTTTACCTATAGCTTCTTTTCATTATGTCACCCCAATAAACTTTCTTCTCTGCTCCATTCATCCCACATATGACCTATTTTTATAATCTTTTTGAATCTAGTTTATGTTTTTATTTGTTCATATAATGATCTATTTCAACGATGTAACCATACCAATTTTATTTTAATTTTTTTCATGATGTCAACAATATTTTGATCTAATTATTACTCCTAATATATATTTCTCCATACTTCACTGTCATATCATACCATTTCCAACTTTCTTATACAATCCAACAATACTTATATCAAAACTTTATTCCTATAGTTTTGACTATCCTGCAGTTATCATGAGAATTCTTTAAAATTTACACTTTTACATAATAGATTTTAAAGAATTCTGATGATGACTACAAGACAGTCAAAACTGTAGGAATAATGTTTAGATATAAAAAAAATAGTATTGTTGGAATGTATAAGAAAGTTGGAAATGGTATGATATGTAAATATAGAAATCAATACATAAGAAAAGGAAGAAGAAAATTGTAATACTTCACTGCATAACATAAACTATCTTTTTTTTTTTCATATGTCATAGCATCAAGCATTGTTAGCCGAGAGGTCATCGCAGTTGCCTTGCAAGCAAGTAGTTGGTTGCAGACGATTGTGAGTTCGCGTCCCAGCCGATGCTATGACATATGAAAAAAAAAATCTTTATTTCTTTTTTGTTAAGTATCCAAGTCTTAGCTCCATAAGTAATCATTGATAAAATACATTCATTAAAAATTCTACAATCTATAATAATAATCTGCCCCAAGACATTTATAATTATTAACTTTATCTAATTCATTACTATTAAATGTTTTTTTTGAAAATTCATAAATCATTATTTCAGATGTTTTAGCATTTATATTTAGTTCTACTTTCTGGTTTTCATCCTTCAGCTCTTGGGATATTCCTTGATTTGCAAAAATAACCACATCATCTACAAAATCTCAATGATTTAAGTGATATTCATTTATTTTTTTATTTTCTTAGCTTCTCATTTTAATCTACAAAATATGTTTCTGAAAAAATTATAAAAAAAATTTGGATATATGAAATCACTCTGCTATTTACCATTATCAGTTTTAGAGTCAACACATAATCTAATAAATGGCATTGCATTTTGATAAATCTCCAAGAACTGATGCTATTCTGAGTCTATATCTTGGCATTCGAATGATTTAATCATCTTTGAAATTTTTACAGAATCAAACATCTTTTCATAATCTATAAATCCAAAGCAAAATGGCAATTTACATTTACTGCTTTTTTCATTAAGTTCTAAAAAGAATGCAACCATTCTTATATCTAGCTTACTTTTTTGATGGGATGGAATCTAAAGATCTTTCTTCTACAGCCTTCTTTATTACTTCATATGTTTTACAAAATTCAGATATTCAATTTTTTTAAATGAGCCATTTAAAAATATTTTTATATTTCTTCTCTTACTCATATATTATCAAACAGGCAAAAAACTCTCCATATAGTAGTGCCACCTTGTGCTAACCAGAGTAATCAATGGATGCCAGAAGATTTGCGCATAAAATCCCTATCTACTGTCTACTCATCCAATATCCATTATCTTGATTCAATCATAATTTTATTCATGAATTGCTGCATTCTGTACTACTATCTATGTAGCAATTCTTATTAGAGTATTGATTATCTTGTTATTGATAATAATCATGTTTTAAGACTTCTTTTCAAGTTTTGGTTTCTAAAAATCAAGGATATCTACCATTAATATTGTTTTTTAAATGTTTTTTGTCTACTGTTACATTATATTGTAATGGGCACATATGTACGTTACATTGTTTTTTATTAGTAAACATGAAAAGTATAAAAGTTCGCAAATAAAACTTCCTTTTTAAGAATTAAAAATTGAAAATTAAAAAATCATCTTAAACTCGTATATATATAAAATCGCACAAAAAAAAAATTATTAAGATAAAACTTTATTAAAAATAGAAAAACTAAATCTTTCAACAAAAAGATTTAGAGATAAAAATATCTTTAAGTTTGGAAAACATATTAATTAATCAGAAATGGAAATGATTATTTTAATTAGTCAAAGTGAACTAGCCTTTGGGCATTTAAATGTATAAGCAATGGTCAGATAGAAAAACAATAGAAACTAATAGCAAATGAGAGAAACCCATCGGGAAATTGGACGGACTTCAACGGAAGGATCATCATCAATGATGACGTAATGTCCACTGGATCCTAAAGGTAATATAAAAGGAAAAGTTTGGAAATTATTAGTTAGTTATTATTAAGAGTGGTGGTATGTGTTAGTGCGGAATTGAAGGAGAAGGGATTGAAAAGACGCACTCTTCAATCCCTTCAGTTTTGTTAAAAAAAAAGAAATGACATCATTTTCTACATTGAGGACCAGCCAAAGCAAAAGACCTCCGGATGAATAAATAAATCAGCCAACAGAATACCAATCTCTTTAGGAAGGCATGGGAATTCACGTTCAAACGGCAAGCAACGGATAAAAGGAATGTTTTGAAATCGTAAGAACTTTTTGAACTCTCAGCTTTAAATATATATAATTAATGAACATTTCTAAACAATAAGAACTTTACTTCTAAACTTGTTCCGTATTTAAAAAAAAAAAAGAAATAGATTCCTATCTGACCAAACTAAATTATTTATTAATTAGGTATAATTTTATTTGATGTATTTCTTTTGTAAAATCATTTCCATTTTTTTTTTTTGTTATTTTAAGTTTTTATTATGATTTCTGTTTTTCGATAAATTAAACTATATAAATATTAAACTTAAGTCGGGCATGAATGGCTATATAGATTTATAAAGTTATATTAGGGGAGGGTAATCTTAGGTTATTCATTTCATAGTTGAATTAGGTCAATGGATTGGATATATTGGTGTAATTAGTAGATGTAGTACGAGATTCACTATGGGCAGAATCGCTATTATATGCTATATACACTCGTTTTGCCTATGGGAGGAATTATAAGATGGAGACCACAGTTCCTTCCTATGGAGTTTTTTTTTATTGCTCTCATCGTCAGATAGATGTAATATTCCTATCTGACAAGAAGCAGTTTCTTTTCTTAACCTAATTGTACTGCCGTATTCGTATTACATTGAACACATCGATATATCAGATGGATTAAAGTTTGGTTTGACTGCGAACCTTTGGCCTAAGGTTAAACAAGGATTGAATATTTTCTTTTCAAATGCAAATCTATGTAGTCTATTCATACTCGACACTCTAAATAAAGATGCATTAAATTTAGGTTGGGTATAGACGCTTGCATAGGTTCGTTACCGGTCAATTATGTTTTTGGTTTTCATATCTGATCAAAATATACTAGACATTCGGTAAATACTGATACCTTACAGTGAGTATCTAAGATGTATTTATGTCGGATGTCTTTTAAGTTATTGGTGTCTTGCGGCATCTCACGAGAATGCCATTGGGTTTCTTATAAATTTCCCTCTGCATTTCCATCAATGACTTTATATTTTGATCGTTTATGTTTACTTTGGAATGTTTTTGACCGTATAATCTATGTAACCGATCTATACTTAACATTATAAAACAAACTTTCATAAATCTATCTGTGCGAACTTAATTAAAATGTAAACTTATAATATTATAAAAATTAAAATGTAAATTTAAATTCTAAAATCAAATTAAAATCTAAAATAAACATACTAAAATAATAATGTTAAATTTTATATATATGTGTGTAAATAAATGTTTGTATGTTAATTACTGGCAGTGGCTTATTTTATTCTTTTTTAAAAATATTCTTAGATAAGAATTTATTGCAAATATAAATCTCTGCTGTTCCATTGAGCTAGTGACAATGGTCTAATGACCGGATATCAAAATATATAAAATAAAAAAAAATTTTTTTTTGACTTACGTATCTGCCTACTTTATAAATTTTTTCTAGGTTCAAATGCCTAGATGGCGCCCTGTAGTGCAGATGACGTTAGCTAGCTTTCTCCTGATTGTTATAATATATATATAAATAAATAACTACAACCATTAAATGTCTGTATTTTTAAATCATATAATAATAATTCAAACAAATATACTTAACACAGTATTCAAAATTAAATAATATATTCTTTTCCAGAAGTACTTTCAATTGTTTCACTGACAATCTTTATCAACTGTTAATATAAACGTACAAAAAATAAAAACTTGCATTAGCCATCATTCAATCTATTCAAATTTTCCACAATTCTGTTGTCTTTATATTAGCCGATTGTTTATTCATTAAACCACCTCTATTCCTAGATATCATCATTGCCTCTTTAATTTTACGTTTTTCACTACACCTTTCAATTTGAATAATTTTTATATCTCTATTATTAAATTTAAAACTATAATTACATGTTTTATTATGATCAAATATAATTGATGGAGTGTTCATATTTACCGAAGATATATTTTCTTTCTGTACACATTTATATAATGTCTTATGATCATTATATCATTTTTGTAATGTACATTTGGATTCCCCTATATATTTTATTCCACAACCACATTCCAACATATATATATATAACAGAACTTAAGTTCTGTGATATAATGATCATAAGACATTATATAAATGTGTACAGAAAGAAAATATATCTTCGGTAAATATGAATACTCCACCAATTATATTTGATCATAATAAAACATGTAATTATGGTTTTACATTTAATAATAGAGATATAAAAATTATTCAAATTGAAAGGTGTAGTGAAAAACATAAAATTAAAGAGGCAATGATGATATCTAGGAATAGAGGTGGTTTAATGAATAAACAATCGGCTAATATAAAGACAACAGAATTGTGGGAAATTTGAATAGATTGAATGATGGGTAATGCAAGTTTTTATTTTTTGTACGTTTATATTAACAGTTGATAAAGATTGTCAGTGAAACAACTGAAAGTACTTCTGGTAAAGAATATATTATTTAATTTTGAATATTGTGTTAAAAATATTTGTTTGAATTATTATATATATATTCTTGCTATTAAAAGGTGTGAAGGTTGCCTTGACAGCAGTGAGAAATATTGATTACTATATTTTACTGTGAATGTTTAGGTGGTTACTGGTTGGAACTTAATTATATATATATATAAGTTATGAAATTTATAACTTGTTTTGTTTATCATAAATGTACCATTGAAGGTTTTTGCAATGATATATATTGCAGAAGCTTTTACTATATGGTGAAACTGAACTGTTTTCAGACCCATATAGCTATCTAGTTTGTTTAGCTGGATTTGAAGACATTATGTGTCTGAAAAATTTCACGCTTTCAAACTGATAGAAATGTGTTTGATAAATGCTGATTTAAGAGTTAGTATTTAGATCTAGTTTTTAGTCTTCCAACCCTTTACTGATGTGAGCCAATTAGCTCGAAACTATGGTCTGGAGGTGGTAGACAACGAAAGAGATATTGAATTCTATCTCTCTTGGCGTTTATGTAAACAAGCTTGTTAGGAGCTATTGGTAAAGCTCCATCTAGTGATATATATATATATCTTAAACTTTAAACATCAATGTATTATTTCCTATGCTGCATCTATCAAATATATTAAAAGTAAAAACAAAATTTCTTTTGATATTTAAAATATAATTAACTTCTGCTGTATCTTCATTTAAATGCTTACATATTCATTTTTGAAGTTTACTTTCAAAAAATAAATTCATAATCACCCCACCCCCCTCCAATATATTTTCTTATTTCTACCTTCATGACTAAATTTAAGCCACGTTTTCTTTCAATTGTTTTTAAATTCTAACATTATTATCTTCTACAACAATTTTAAAATGTTAGGACTGATAAAGAACTTTCTATATATATGTATAAAAATTTTCTCTTTAATTATCACAATGAACATTTGTTGGAGCATTAATGTGAGTATAATATCTATCTTTGTAATGTTGCTCTTCTTTTATTTTTAATGAATTCCATTTATGTTTTCAATGTTTGTATCTTTCTGATAGAGTATATGTCCACTTTTCAAACAATTGTCATTCCACTTTCTTCTAATTTCACAAAGTCTGACAATTTTCCATTCAATATTAGATAGTTCTTTTTTCACTTCGTTCAATATTTCTTCTTTTAAAAGTAAATAAAATTTTATCATTGAATGTGTTAATCTAAATCTACAATTATGGTATTCTTATAACCAGGGCTTTTTTGTCATGTACAGTAATGGAATGGCATTCTGACAACTTTTTAAGGGTATTTTAATGTTGCAAACATAATTAGATGAAACGGTGTTGCACATATATAATTACAATCAATATTTATATAATTCAAACAAGTAAAAAAATATGATTTTTATGAATCAGATAAAATATGAATGGATTCAAAATTGGTGCTCTCATGTAATAAGTGAATTTGTCCATATCCCCATTGGTCACTCATGGTCAACAACTGATTACAGCAACACATATTCAGCGAGTAACATATGATGTTTATGATTGAATGCACCTGTGTAGTGATTGACAATGTATGGAATATTTAATTTCTTTATTTTTATGTAATTTTAAAATCACAAGCTAGAAACTAATCTGGTGATATTGGATGAGTAGGCACTAGTTAGGGATTTTATGCACAGGCTTCTGGCATCTATTGATCACTCTGGCTTGCAAGGAGTGGCACTACTGTATGAAGAGTTTTGCCTGTTTTAATCTTTTTTAATGTTTAGATGTAATCTATTGTGCTACATTCACTTTAAAATCAATTTGTTCTTTTAAATGTTTTGAGTACAAAATTCTTTATAAATGATTAGCAATAATCACTTGGAAAATTATATAAAGAACAGATAGATGCAAGACTTACTATTACCTGAAGGTTTGTGATGATGGTATTTTAAATGTTATGTGGGACTTTTTCATTATCTATCATTAAATGTTTAAAAATGTAAATATTATGTAAACTTTTTAACTGTTAATAATAACAGAAATAAACAATAGATGATAGTAGATTACACAAGGTTTCAAGTGGTATTATTCTCTGATCTTCTTAGGTATTGTTGGTCTGATGACTGACAATATTAGCATAGCAGTCAAACTTATACCTTTAGATTCTTGAAGTATTGAATTTTAAACCAATGCTCTAATCAACTGAGCTATTCTGTCAAACACAGCAGTCTGACACAAATGAAATTTCTACTTTTACTTTTTCTAAGAGCAAGATTAATTAAAAACTTCCAGACATTGCCATATTAGGTTGATTTATAGGATTATTGGCCATTATCATATGAACAGATTCTTTAAATTTTCTTTTTTGCACCTTTCTCTTTATATCCAATATTTTTATATTTTCCTAATCAAACGTGTTCGTTAGTACATATATGTTTTGCTAGTATAGAAACATTTGATTTTTTCTTTTCTAACCATTAGTTTGTGTTCTTTCAATCACTGTTCAACAGGGCAACAGATATTACCAATATACTTCCTTCTACATTCACATGATATTTCATAGATGCAGTTTTTGGTTTTCAGTATTTCAAGTTTAGACTTTCCAAAAGTTAGAATTCCTCGAGGTGTGATATGACTTTAAAAATCCATTCTAATGTTATATTGATTGCAGATTTTCTTTAATTTGTCCACCATTCCTTGTATGTATAGATATACTGCTGTACCAATAATAATTTTGCTTTTGGTGTCTATTTTTGTTGTCTATTAATAGTTTATTGATGATAACTGATGGATAACCATTCTTCATGAGAGTTTGTTCTATGTAGATGTTTTTATTTTTCAAATCACTCGTTTTTGAACAAATTTCTTTTGCTCTGTTCCATAGTGATAAGGTCATTCCATGTTTTGTGCTTCTGGTGTGATTGGATGTATATACCAAGTACTCAGTGTGTGATGGTTTCATATAAATTGTTGTTTTTACTTAGCCATGAGAGAGTCTTGACACAAGAACATCTAATAATGCCAATTTTTGTTTTATTCTGATTTTATTGTGAATTTAATTGAAGAGAGTATGTTGCCTATCGGAAGGATGGTTATATGATGATAATAGTCCACAAACCAAAACAACTCTATACATTGATACTATATAGAAGTATTTAACAAAAACGTACTTTCAATATAAAACAGAATTTTCCAACAAAATCAGGAGATAGCCATGATCTCACTGCTGTGACTCTTGCTTAGCAACATTTACATGAAAGAACTTGAAACCACAGCCATAAATACTATTCCATTTCCACTTAAAGTATTGTTTCACTATACCGATGGTAAATTTGTTGTATGGGGTGCATGGTAAAGCATGATTCCAATCATTCTGGATGTATATCAACAATCTATCTCCTTTAATTAAATTTACAATGAAATCATAATGAGAACAAATATTGGCATTCGTAGATGTTCTTGTGACAAGACTCCCCCATGGCAAACTAAATAACAGTTTATAGAAAACCAACACACACTGACAAGTATTTGGCACATACATTCAATCACATCAGCAGTGCAAAACATGAAATTATACTACCAAAATGGAATAGAGCAAAGGAAGTTTGTTCACAAACCAGTGATTTGGAAAATGAAAAGATCTACATGGAACAAACTCTCATAAAGAATGGTTATCCATCAGGTGTGATCAAGAAAACCTTTAATAGACAACAAAAAGAGACACCAAAGGAAAAACAATTATTGCCACTGTAGTGTACCCATACATACCAAAAATAAAAGACAAATTAAGGAAAATCTTCAATCAGTATAACATCAGAACAGCTTTCCAGGGCTATACCACACAATGAGGAATTCTAACATCTACAAAGCCTAAACTTGAAATGCTAAAAAACAAAAACTGCATCTATTAAATGTGAATGTGGAAAGAAGTATATTGATAAGACCTGTTTCCTGTTGTACAGTGATTGAAAGACACAAATTAATGTTTAAAAAAAGATGTCAACAGTAGAAGACCATGTGTTTACTAATGAACATATGTTAGATTGGTAAATTACAAAAATATTGGATAAAAAAAAGGTTCAAAGAAGAAAATTCAAAAAAGCTGCTCATATGGAAATGGCAAATAATCCTACAAGTCAACCCAGTATGGCAATACATAATGTTGTAAGCCTCTGATTAACCTTATTCTCTGAAAAAAGTAAAAAAAAAAAAAATTGGAGAAATCAGCAGGAGTTGAACCAATCCTCATAGATAAGTACATGAAATTTTTATGATTTTTGTCTTTGGCAGAATGTCTCAGTTGATTAGAGCATTGTCTTAAAATGTGATATTCAATGATCTAAAGGTGAAATTTCAATTCCTATGCTAATATTGCCACTGGTCAGGCAGCAACATCTGAAAAAGAGTGGAGAATAATACCACTCAAAACATTGTGTAATTTACTAATCTAAGTTGTCTATTGTGTTATCACTAACAGTTGTTTGTATTTGAATAGTTTAAATAAAGTTTAAGCAGTTCAACTTAGTTCTATTCTTATATACTTATGCTTTAGAAATTTGGTGTTATATGATATTTTTTCCTATTTTTTCCTTAACTTTTTTTAAAGCATAAATAATTATTATACCATTATCATTTTTTTATGAATTTAATAAAACAAATACCATTCAAAAATATCATGCTTGTGCAGGTCACCGTACTTATTGAATTATTACTACATAGTTTATTTGCATAATTCTTTCAGGCATATTAAGATTTCATGTCATTTTGATAATAAAAGTATACTTTTTTCTTATTGCTGAAATAACTACTTTTCACATTTTAGACCTTTGAGATTTGAATTATTTTCTATAGATTTTTTTACTGTTTCACAATTATATTCGATTATTCCAAATGAGTAATTTAAAACTACTTTCTGTTTTTTTTTTCTCACTGTAAATTGTTTTATCTTGTGTAAAAATTTAATTATAAATTTTTTGTTCTTTTAGTACTTGATTAATGGATCACTTATTTTGTCATTGCTTTCATTCTAGTCTGAGCTATCATCAAAATCTCAATATTTAGAAATGCTTTATATTTCTTAAATTTATTTGAATATTTATGATGATTAAAGATACCAGTACAACATTTTTTTCTCTCAGCTTGCAAAGTTTAATAAGAGCAGCCTATTCTCTTTGCCACTTTAGCACTATCTATTATAAACTTAAGTAATCAACTGATAAAGGCACAAGGTAGTTCATAGTATTGGAATGGGATAAAATTGCATTACCTCTGGTAAATCACTGATTATTCAATCTTATAGCAGATGATGCTCTATTAATTGCTAATATTGTTATTTGTAAAATCTTTTGTTTCTCTAATGGGATTAACATATATCTTATTTTTGATTATTTTCCACTAATTGGCATATTATACTCTTGGAATTCCTTGAGTTCTAAATGAAATGCTAATGATCTACTGATATTAAAAATTGATTTGCTCAATGATATCTGAGCTCATTTTATTAGGCATCTTTTCCAACATTAGATTTGGAAAATTCAGGGGGGGGGGGACTATTATTAGATATAGTGAAGGAATACCAATAAAATGCACCTTTTTTCTTGACTATTTTAATATATGTATTTTTAGAAGCAGCAAACTATTTTTCCAAAATATTGGAAATAAGATAATGGCTTTGCAAACTAACTATTATTAAAGCTACTGCAATATATGGTTCTGTAAAGTTGTATCATATGATCATAAATGTATTTCTATTGTTCTAATCACCATGTGCAGTGATAAAATGGCAGAATATGGATTGAGGTTCAATCTTTGTCTTTCCAGTGCTCAAATATTCATAAAGTTTTTAGTAACAAAACTATTTGATTATTTATTTATTTCATTCTAATTTTATAATAAAAAAGATTTTAACTGCAGTCTTCATGGAATATCATTGCTATATACTACATAAAGCACATATCTAATGGTTTTCTTGAATAGATTGGTTTCAATGTTACACGGATGATTAGAAGATACTCTGTATGGTTTTAGATAATTAAAAAGAATTACAGATATGATTATTTCTTAGCAAAAAAATGCAAAAATGTCATATTAACTTGCTCAAAGCATTTAACTCAATTAATTAAGAAAATGTATGGCTATATTTGAAAATAAGCTAATGTCATTGGATGTTTACACATACATTCTATATACTGATAAGAAAATAATGTTGCCAATGATGATGCAAAGTTATAAGCATTAAAAAAACTGATCTTAAACAATTATGTGGATTAGTTTCATCTTTGTTTTACATTCTTAAGAGAGTAGTCTTTGGAAAAGTTTATAGGTAGCTTCATAAATCAGTTTATCAGCAACAAAAAGATAATTTGCAGAATATACTTTAAATACAATGTACAGTTCTGTATGGTTAAGTGCAGTATTAGAGTATCATGTTCTGGATGGGAATGTTCTCAGATTGCTTCCAGTTTTGACACTTCCAGTCCTCAAACTTCTTATAAACTCTGGAGCAATAAAGCCATTTGATTATTTATTTATTTATACAATTCATGCAGTCACTGATGAAAGAAATATTTTCAGTAACTTTTAATGTGAATGATTTAATGTAGATTATTAAAAAAATCCTAATATATTTTTGAATACAAAGGCTGAACTTCAGCACAGATAACATATTTTACTTTGGTGACATAAGAACTTCAACTAAATTAATAGTATATAGAGCCAAAGTTATTGTATGGTAATGAGATAGTCTTCCTACTAATATCACAAAATCAGAAAATTTGTATTGAGGATGATCCACTGTATTGTGAAATGATGCTAAGATCATAAGATCAATCATTCATGTTCTTTAGCTTAATGCATGTGATATCAATTGATAACAATAAAAGTGACTCAACACTGTGGAATAATAAACTTTCTAAAATATATATTTTATGGTAAACTTGAGTTACTTTCATCGAAGAGCTTATTCAAATATAAAGATTATCTGGAAAATGCACTATTAATTGCGTTCATAGGTAGAATAAGATTGCAGACAAAATACACAAAGAATTACAACTTCTAAAAGATGACGTTTTTCAGAAACAAAAGTTCGTTATAGAAGTTAAAAAAATAACGGACTCATGCCGTTCACCAGTTCATTTGTATAGTGATGCAAATATCACCTTTTAGCGCTTTGTTCTTATCTGTACTATTCTTTTTTTTATTCTGTAATTACAATAGTCATGTGTATCTACGAATTGACAGGGTGCCAATGCCACATAAATATGTATATGTCCAGCAGTAATATTTTGTCTCCGCTTGCCGTTTTCTTATTGCAATTTATTCTAGCATTTTAAATATTTAAAACTATTACATAAATTTTTATGTTTCTTTTAAATTTAATACAATTTATTCAAAACTACTACATAAACTTTTATGATTCTTTTAAAATAATAATTAAAAAAAACTTCATAAATAGTTTTACTCCTTCATCTCTTTAAAAGATAGATATTTTTAAAAAAACGAGGGGAGGAGTAGGAGATGAACATAAGGAAATATTTACATAAAGATGAATATTAAAATACGGATGATGCCGTAATTAATGATGATGAAAAATTAACAAGTTTGTATCTGTTAAAGTCAATTATAAATCTTACTTTTTTTTTTGTTCTTAAGATATAAATATTAGTGAAGAAGGTAAAATAAGCATGTCGTAATTTAGTAGAGAGAAGTTTTAAAAAAATAAAATATGAGCATAATTAACAGCATGTTTAATTTAACATTCTTAGAAATATAGTTTTCAAATAAACACTTTGGCGGTGACGTCAGTGTTTAAGAAGAGTTGGAATCAGTTTTTTAAGACAGCCAGGTTTTGTTCTTAGGGCTATAATTCACCTTTATTTACTAACCACACATCACCATGTTCTTCCATATGTATAAATTATAAAATTTAATATAATTAAACACTTACTTTACAATTGCAAACGAATGTTTAAAATTTATGCGTAATAAAGTAAAATTGTTACAATCTAACAACTGGAAAATATTTTCTTTTTATAACTCAATAAAAATTACTTTTAGATATAACTTGTGATCTTTTTATCCAATATTTATAAAACTTATAAGGAAATGATTATAAACATTTCTAATTTTAACATTAATTTATGTAGAATGTAACTCCCAGATTTAAATCTATTTGATCATAAACTTCTTTTAAAACTCACTATATAAAGTTTTAAAATTTAATTGATTGGAATATAATTATGTATGTGTTTTGTTTTGAAGTCTATATATTATATGTTATTATAATCAAATAATAAATGTAATTAATAACAAATGAACATATCATTTCAATGTATTACTCAAATATATTACTCTTTTTTTTTTTTCTTTAAGTAAACAAGTCTGAAAACATTGATAATTAATATAAAATTACATGTTTGTTTTTTTTTGACAACTGTTGCTATGCACTTTTTTATTTCTTTTTATATATACAATAAATTATCTGCCTCGATTGAATAACCCACTGGCAGGGTAAAAATCTTTTTATCACTTTTCCATAAATATTGAAAAAATAATGGAAGCCTAGACAGACTATTTGTTATTCTTTTTGTAGGTTTTTTTCTTCTTATTTTGCCTTCTAGTTATATATTTCTAGAAATGGGTCCACTGACTGCCATTATATGCACATTTGTCTGTCATTCTTAATTCAAATCCAGATATTATGGAACTTGACAAGTCTTTATGATTTTTCTTCAAACAAACAGATCACAATCTAACCATCCAATATTCAATAGTAAATGAAAATCAACCTATTCTTAACTAGAGGATAAACATAGTGTGCTATTTAAAAAATGCTGAGCTTGTGATTTCTGAATTTCTTTTAAATTCAGATTTAGATTCATTTATTATCTCTCTGCTTTTTCTTTTCACGTCATCTAATTCTACCTTAGCTTTAATTTATAAATATTTATTCATTTGCTTTATTTCCATTTTGGAAGCATTTTGACATATTTTTACTTTTTCATTCAAAGTTCTATGGATTTCCTTTACATCATTAAACCTCAATTTGATATTAGTTTTGAATTCATCGACAACTTTATTAGAATGAAATTCTATATTATCCTAATGATTATTTATTTCGACTCATCATCAGTTTTATCAAACTTTTCTTTTAAATTATTGACCCTAATATGTACATCATTCTTATCTGAATCTATTTTAGCTTTTCCACTATTTATTTTAATTTTTTCACTTTGACTCTTGTGTCTAAGTCAATTTGAGATACATCAAACTTTTCATTTAATTCTCTAATATTATTCTGAAAAATCTCAAACCTGGCATCAAGATTATCATTTAATTCTCTTATAGTCTCATTCTGAGAACTATCAATGTTAGCATCAAGCTTATCAAACTTATTACTTGATTCAATTTGAGTAGCATTTAATTCTCTTATATTATAATTCAGAGCATTATCCATCTGTGTTTATGCATTATGTGTGATATACCACACAAGAACTTATAATTAAAGTAGCAAGTATTTACTAATTACATTATTACAATATTATTTATCATCCTTGAAGAAAACTTATTGTTATTGTAGTTATGTTCATTTTTGAATATTTTATTTTATTAATAATAAAATTAATTGTTATGTTTTGTTAAATTATCTGGTTATTTTTGTTGTTAATTAAGGATCATTCCTCTATATATTTTAATAAAATATGGTCACATGATTAATTTTTTTTATAAATATTACATATTATTTAAAAGAAATTTATTCTTTATTGTATTCATTTGCATCATTTATATGTAGTCACTATTTATATCATAATATTTTTACTTATTTAAGATATGATTAGATATAATAAAATATCTTTTGTTGTTTGGTCATCTCAATAATACATCATTTTCTTAATTTCTAAGATTAATAATTTTGAGGAATATTAATTACTGTATGTTGTTCAAACCCTGAGATAATTATTCATCTTTTACCTACAAAAAGGATGGGTGAATTAATTATATTGCTGCCTGTTTAAAAAAATATTTGAATGTGATTGGGAATTTTTAATTATTTTAAAAACTTCCACCTAAGATTTGAAATCAAGGACATAGATATGACATCTTACTAATACTATAGTAGGAGAACTTCTCATTATTGTTACATAAAATATTAATTTATACTATAAAGAATTACAGGAAAAGAAAAATCAGCCACTCAAATAAAAATAACATGAAATTTATTTTTCTATTGATTGCACTAAAAGAAGAAGTCACAATAAATATAGTTATATCCATATTAATGTTAATACATATTTAAAAATATTTGTCATCAAAGTAAAATAGCAAATCTAATTTAAAATAACTATTACCAGTTGTATTTGAATTTAAATCCAGGTATAAAAAAAAATCCAAGAATCTTAGAACTTTTTTAGGTAGTTAATTCATAAAGATATAAATGTATTGTTAATTAAAGGATTAAAAAATCATAAACTTTACCTATTCATCATTTGATTGGCCTGATAAGTATTGTCTTTACTTTCACTGTTTATCTGCAGAATATTGAAATACCTTTGACATGCAATAGATTATTTAAAAGCTGGTTTTCCCTATCATTGTGATTTCTAATTATGTTTATAAAATGGCATGTCCATATTTATATGATTGGTAATGTGAAAAAAAAAAACCCCAAGATGCTTACAAAAAATCTAAATATGCATAATAAAATACTTAATTGCAAAGATATAAATGAGTTCTCAAAATTAGTGCTGATTGCAAGGTTTTCAGAAATTTTAATTTCATTTTTACATAATGAAAACGGCTTAAGAAATAGGAAAATAAATAAAACATTTTATAAATGATTTACTACAGTGATAAAGCGATAAGTTCTGGAGCTCAAGATCTGTGGTTTCATTCCAAGCTCTCTTAATTCTAGTATTTGAACCCTCTTATAAACACTTAAGTAATAAAACCACTTGATTAATATTTTTTTATTTAATTCTTAAAATATATATATATGTTTGGCATATGATTATTTAATAGGGTTCCATATAAATTAAACAAATCAATCAGCAAGTTGCTTTGAAGATCGAGGACATTCAAACATCAAAATATCAAACAGAGCTACAACAGTTTCATTCAAGTAATCAAATCAAATAGTAACATGTTTGATTTTGATAATGGGTATTTTTTTTTTGACAAAGGGTTAGCTAAAAGTATTTGCAAGCTACGCACATACCTAGTCCCAAGGTTATAATGCAAAAAAAGCAAATTCTAAACTTCATCTAATTTTTATAATCAGAATATCAAACCTCTATTTTTAATTGGCTATATTAGTATGATACATAAATAATTTACAAATGTCCTGTAATTATCATATCTAAATAAACCCTTATAGGTTTAATGCAGAGGTGAAATAATGACAGAGACCTAAATATTCATTTATATTACTATCTGAATAAAGTCAAGCATTCTATACATTCATAAAAAACACAAGTTTTCTTAATATTAAAGAACAAAACAAACTGAATGTCAGAAGATATTGTAATATTTGCAGAAATAAAAAGAGAGAGAGAGAGATCTTTTTAAGAAACTGAATTGAAATTTTGAAGAGCAGCCAGAAAAGTTAATATTTGTAAATACAATTTGGAAAAAATACGCACAATTATTTATTCAAAAGAATATTTCAGACTTAAGAGAAGAAGCAGAAAAGTATCAATGGACATATTATCAAACAAGAGCAAAATGAAAAGAATATATAGCAAGTATTTAACTTCAAATACTTTAACTATAATACTTTTGATGAAATTAGCTATATAAAGTAGGATTATATTGCTTGAAATAATATATTAAAATAGCACAGTATTAGAAATTCTGATAAAATTATGAACAATTAATTGAAACAACTACTTAGTACCATACAGAATGAAATCAATTTATATTTGGAGACCAAAGAAAGAACTCAAATAATGTGAAAACTATTATAGAATATCTTTTACATAAAATTGCTGAAAAAAGCTTTTATATGTTATGATTATATGATTATATTACAGCTATTGTCATACATTATTTTGTTGTTAGATAAAGATATTTTATTCTGCATCATATCTAGGATTTACTTTTAACTTGAAAAAGCAATATAAAGGATTTATTCCTTGTATTTTAGATATTATTGAAGTGTATAAAGAAGTTGGCCATGATATGATATAAAAATAGATATACCAGAATATTTTACTGTTCTTATGGAAAATCTCTAAATATGACTGCAAACTACAAATAAAAGATGCTATAGTATATAGTGTCATCTGATTTTTTAATTTCATTTAATAGTATGCTTAAATCCAACAAGTTTCATCACTTGATTCAACATATGTACTAAATAAGTAATGATGAAATGTTGAATTAAATAAAGAGATTTGTGATTAGTGAGAAAAACATCAATATCTCTATACATAAAAGACATTACACTAAAGCTGTCTTTAAGATATTTAAATTAAAGAACAAATTGAAAAAAATGAGATTCACAGTTAAATATAAAAAAGTAAAAAGACTATGATAGCAGGCAACAAGTGGCTTTAAAATTAATTGGTAAGATGTGCAAATGATTAATAGTTTTTGCCTTCTTGGATTCATCAGTAATGAAAGTTCTAAAGACAAGAGATTCATTACAAATCATCATTGAATAAAGTTGCACAGATAATATAAAAATATATATTTAAATATAAACTGCAAATTTTCATTCATCTGTTAAATTTTTCTAAACATTCCTAATATTTTTTCAATTAGAAGTTTTTACAAAATTATCAAATTAAAAACACATTTTCTTTTCAATCAAAACTTTCAATTATTACTATATTTTGATGTTTTGGTTAAATCTTCAGAAAAAACTACAAAGAAAAACTGAAAGTGCAATTGAAGATGATAATTGCATAAATGTATATAAATATTAATGTTATAACTTTTAGAATATGTACTTACAATAATTAACAATAATATATATTCTACAATATACTTATGTATACATTGAAAAGTTAAAACTAAAAATTTTTGAATTTAAAATTACCAATCTTTAAACACATATATATTAACAGAATTACTTTCATTTTCTATATATAAATTGTATTATTTTAATAATTACTTCAGTTAATATATATTTGTGTAAGGATTAATAATTTCTAATCGTTAAAATAATTTCGTTTTACCTTTTTTAACGTTTACATAGCTGAATTATAGAATTAAATATTTTGAGGGTTATAAACAATAATGTTTGTGTTTTTAATATATGTACAACAAACCAAACACAAACTTCTTTTTTATAAATCTTGATTTATTGTATGAACTATTATAACATACAAAAATATATTCCAACGTTTCAACTATATTCTTTTAGTCTTTATCAAGGAACAACTAAAAAATACATAAAAAAAACAATAAATAAAATATTCCATAATACATATAAAAAATACAAATACCTCTCTTACCTTAAAGTTCTTCTAATGAACATAATGAAAAGTTAAGATTGTTTGATAGAAGAGTTTTAAGATAAGATGTATTTGTGTGAATTATATGTATTATAGAATATTTGTATTTATTGTTTTTTATGTATTTTTTTTAGTTGTTCCTTGATAAAGACTATAAAAAATATAATTGAAATGTGGGAATATATTTTTATATGCTATAATAGTTCATATAATAAATCAAGATTTATAAAGAAGAAGTTTGTGTCTGTGGTTTGTGGTATATATAATGAAATTAATGGGCTATTTTTAAAATAGAAGACTGTGTTTGTTTGTTATTTTTTAATTTATGTTTTTAGGTTCATACATATGTGCAAATATCAATAATATTTGTTTATCAGATTTTCATTTTAAATCTTTCTTTGTAGTTAATTCTAAGAATGGCCAACTAGGTTTAATTGCCACATCAAAATATATTAATAATAAAAAGTTTTCTAACTAAAAATAAAAGAGCAACTGTAGGTTTTAGCTTTTAAAATTATATGGATATTAAAAGATCTTTAGATGTACAGATGTATTTAAAAATGAAGATCAGAAATGCTTAAAATAAGATAATTTTTGTGATTGTTTGTGGATATGAGAGATGGAAATGAGAAAACAAATAGATAACATTTTAGTGTTTTTAAAGTGTTGTGCTTTTACATTTTGCAATATGATATTCATTAAAATAAGATCAATTTCAATTTATTGAGAAACTACTTATAGAATATACCATAGAAATGTTATATTTTTCAAAGGCTATCATAATATTCCTAATTTAAAGACAAAGTATGTTCAACTTTTCATTTGAAGAACATTAACCTTTTTCAACAATAGTTAAAATACAGTCCAATACCTTCAGACTCGGGAATAACCAATCATAACGTACTTTTCTCCTTTATCTATGATTGGATTGAAAATAATTTCTAGGAATAACTTTTTTTTTAAAAACTGAATGGTCCTATTTTATGGACATCTAGCTTTCTTGGCATTAATATATTATAGAAAATACTATGCCCCAATTTACAGAAAAATAAATTGCCTCACAAAAAAGGCATAAAAAATTTACTGAGTAAATTAGACTTACCATGAACTCAAGATAAAGTTTAATAGTCTAAATCATTTTGTATCAAGATCCCCTTTCTGAATATTCAGCTAAAAATCATTTTAATAATCAAAAAATTATGATTAAAAGACAAACATCTTACGATTTTCCAAACTATTTTTTCCTCAAATTCTACAATTAAGTCAACTAATCTTGAGATTTATAGATGTTTCTGGAATCTCATTGATAAGGGCAGCTCATGGTTGTTACACTAATCTGTTTTTAAATGGAATTAAACAACAAGAGATCTGCATAGGTGCATAAAAACACAACCTGGCAGTACATAATTAAGGTCTATCAATCTGAAGATAAAGTAGTGTTAATCTATTTTCTAGTTATAATTTTTACAGATTCTTTTACGATGTTTATTATCAGTAAGATATGAAAAAAATTGATATATTAAATAAATAAATATAATACAAAAATTTTTGAAAACAAATATTAGGAAGAAAATTAAATCTCAAATTTCAACTAGCTAATTGGACAATTATCTTATTTTGGTAATGTTATAAAAAAATACTAGAGAAAGTCACTGAATGATAAGCAAAAACTTGAATGAGTTCCATTCTTATAGTGATTAATGTGCTCTCAAAGAACTTAAAATATCAATCGAATTATAGTCCTGTTTAAAAAAAATGCTAATAATATACTCCTTGGAGCCGATATTTATATGAAAATATTTACTAGTTATAATAACTGAATACAAAATATTAGAATTATTTGCTGCCTAATAAAATTAAGTACAACAATATAATTAAAAATAAGATTTCATTTTAAATAAACATTTAGAATAAATATAAAACTTATTAAATAAATTATAATTAGTTATTACAAGATTTAATATAGCTAAGATTATGATGTCACTAAAGCAAGGTATTTTAAGGGCCATTTTCTTTACTTATAATTATTACATGTTGGATTCTTTTCATCATGTAATTTAATTTTTAAATAGAAAAATTCAAACTTTATACTTTTTTAAATGGATTCAACTTTTGACTAGTATTATTATGTGGTTATTATATAGTATTATTATTCTCTCTTTTTCAGGTATTGCTGACAGTAAGTATTAGCATTTGAATTCAATCAATGCTTTTTAAATATATAAATACCAAATTTAAGATGATATTCTGAATCAATTAGGCTATTCTATTAAAGACAATAGTAAGTAGAAATTTTATATCCTTGTCTATGAAGGTTTTTCTGATTTTTCTGTAGTTGTTTTTTTTAGAGCAAATCACATTAGATTGATTTATGGAATTATTTGTCATTATTACACTTCTTAATTTTTTTTATTTCTTCTCTACCCAATATCCTTGTCTTTTTCAACTGAATATATGTTCTTTGATACATGCATATTCTATTTTAGAAACATTTCTGTTTTCTGCCTGATTAAAACATAAAATTGTAAATAATCTCTAAATCAATCTAATGTGATCATCCATATTTTTTAAGAAAAATATTAATGAATAATTTAGGAGGACCATCATAGATAAGTAAATAAAACTATTACCCATTGTTGCCTTTGATAGAATAGCCTAATTAATTAGTTTTTTCCTAATTATTACACGAAAAGATAAATAATTTCTAAGTCAATCAAATATAACACAACAATCCATATCAAAACTACTCATTAACATTGCTTACATAAGTAAATAAATTATTACTGACTTTGATAATAGTTTCATTACTAAGTGTCATCTTATATAGAATATTCGTAGGTCTAGAGTTATCAGTTCCATTTTCATATTGTTCAGAACAACAACATGAAGATGAGCGCAAGCAAATAATACTGTTCAAAACAGTGCATTGTACATAACTTGTATGTTGTTATTACAATTTAATGTATTTGTAAAAATACAAATAAAGTTTGAATTTATCTAAAAATATTAAACAGCTAAACTAAGTAATGGAAATAGTTCAGTATATAATCAGAAATAAAATGCTATTATCACAAATTGTGAGACAAACATCAATTTCTATTATATTTAATTATCAGCAATTATAAAATTATCAGTCCTAAATATTTTAAGGCAGATTTAATGTAAACAGCAAAATTCTATAATCAAACAATAGGTGTCCTGCCTAGTTTACTACAGTTAAGTGGTCAAGATTTGAAAATCCCTGGATCACAGCTCAACTACTTTCAGTACTTGAGCATTATATGACTTCCTGGACTTATTAACTTATTGGCAATAGATAACACTTGGACTTATTTATATATAGGTATGTATATGTATATAAAAGTAGTTATAGTTTGAAATAAATAAAATTCAATACTTTTTTCAGTGATTGTGCATTACTAAATTATATACTATCTCTTTTACTTTTGATAATGTTTTTAATTATGATATTTCATATAGTTTTGACAGTTTGTTAATATTCAGAAGTTAAAATACACATGCAAAAAAAAATATAATATATTGTTATCATTTAAAATTCTATAGTAGCCTATAAAAGAATTAAAACTGACTGAAACATCTTAATACTAAGCAGTGTTAAAGTATATAATTTATTATTTTATTTAGAAAATAATCATATACACACTCGATTTATAAGTCAAAAATAAAAATATCACTGATTTCTTTTAAGTTTCAGAAAAAAAGCAAATGTTATTGTTGTTGAACACTTCAATTTACATAACATTAGATATCCAAAATTCTTTTATTAAAATAAAATCAAATAATGTTAGAAAGAGAAATTACAAATACTCTAGAATATTGGTGAAATAATATGGAAAAGTAAGATATAATTGTAGTTTAATTATCTGTCTTAGATTCAAAATTCAAAGAAAAGTAATTTTATTAAACAAAACTTCGTATGAATTTTTCAGTTTCCTTTCATCATATGCATTTAGTATATTGATTTATTCTACTTAGTCACTTTCAGAATCATATAATGCAAGTTTAAGTAAGAAATAGACCATGCTTTGTATATAGTTAAGCAAATAAATTGGCTTGGGATTATATTTAATAATAAATTATTGGCTTAGATAGTATAAGAAGATATTTATTGGATATATTTGTGTAAAATCAATGTTCCTCATTGATGAAAGTGAATGGCCATAAATTAGTCTGATAATCTGGTTTGCTATAAAGTAGAACCAATACTACAGATTACTATTCCTGGTGCAGGAAATATTTTTAGTCAATTACTTTCTATAACTATAGAAATTTAGATGCAAAGTACAGCTTTTGATTTATGGTCAATATATTTAGTGTATGATTTAATTTTGATAATATATAAATCTAGGTAAATTGATATGACAAGAAAAAAAAATATAGTATACATTATCTAGAATGATATGTACATATATCATAAATTAGTGCATTCATTAATGAAATAAAAATAATTGTAATATATTAGCAACAAATTAAAAAAAAAACCATTGCATGATATTGTATTCAGAGAATTATTTTTATCTTTATACATACAAATATTTATCAAAACATCACCATTATGGAATCAGATTCACTTTGATAATTATAATTATAATCTACTACAAAACATCCATTCAAGATATAATTGGATATTTTACTGACTTGGATATAAAAAACAAAATATGTATTCCAATTATATTTTTATGTTCACATCAATTATAGATTACAATCTCACATTTTAAACTTTTTTGTGAAATGCCAGTAGGTACAGTTGTAGAGTGACAAACTCAAAAGCTACAAATCATATGATTTCCCAAGCGACCATGTGGTTTTTATTATTACAGTGAAAATTAGCATGGTTACAAATCAAGTCATACAGTGTAAAGCATTAATCTATTTCTTAATAAAAGCTTTCCAGATAAATTTTGCTTAAAACACATTTACACATTATGAATTATTGTCAATTAAAATTACCAAATAATTTATATTAGTTTTTAAGTAAAATATTATTTAATTGATATTTTTGTTTAAAATTACAGAGAATTGGAAGGAGAAAAGGTTTCAAGAGTCTAAGGTTCTTAGTTTCATATAATAGCAAAATTCACATTTAAAAACATTTCATCTTGTTATGGTTTAATAGATTACCTGGGCATTTATCAAAACTTGAAACTAAGATCATTTGGCTTAGCAGTAACACTATAAGAAAGTATTTTAATTAACTTAAAATCAAAATATTGAATGTCATTTGCTCTAAAAAAAATCAACTCAGCTAATCTTATATCGATCAGGAAATACTCAACTAATAATTAGAAGCTAAAAAGTTAACTATCTGATTACTATCATTATTATTGATAATTTATCAACTCTTGGGTACATTTTCTTCCTATGGGGAAAAAATGAAACTTTAAAATGATTAAAAAAATAGAACTAATTTAAAGATTTATTTTTTTACATAAGTTATTTCAGTCCAACATACATCTTTTGCAAATCTTTAATTTCAAAGCAAAAAAAGTCAACATAGTGTAAAAAGTAATTATAAAATCGATAAATATTTATGAAAAATAGTTGCATTTTGCTAGATATCACTGAATGTTATTAATATGAAAATAATGATCAATGTTATTCACTTGTCTTGAATAGAGGTCAAGCACTATTCACTTTCCCTTCATTATTTTTCTGGTAAAATTTAAAAATTTTCGAACTAAAGTTTATATTTAAGTAAATTAATATAAAAACTTAATTATGAATGTAAAAAATTATGAGAAATATATTTATTTACATTCAAAATCTATTATGAAATTGTAAAACATTTTGGTTTGATTTCTGACTTTGACAGTTAGAAGTCCCTGGAGAACAATAGCCCAAGTTGACAATCAGTGCTTTGTGGCACTTTATAAGGGAAAAAAGTGGGGCTACCTGCAATAAGAAATTGATTTTTTGTGAAAAATACTGCCAGATAGTGGATTTTTTTGGAATTAAAATTTAAATACCGATAAAGCTATGATAAAATAAATGTAAAATAGCAAAAATGCAAACAAAAATAGCCAATAGATGGTGCAACATTTTTCTAGTTTCTGATTCAAAGTCCAGAAAAAACATAGTCACCCTCAGATACACTTTCACCAAAAAAACTGCCTCCAAAGCCTAAAAGTCTGACCACCCCTGATATATATTATTCAAAAATTTCAAGTAATTCTCTGAATATTAAATAGCATTTTTCTTCAGCAAAATTATTTCAAAGAAAGGCAAATCTTTTATTTTAGTCAAAAAATAGTTAGTGCTACAAGATAACAAATAAACAAGCAATGAGAAAAGTAATTAGTAAATTAATCTGTCATGCTTAGTGTTCAGATTCAGATTAGAACCTTTGGATCTTTTCGTTAGATAATCTATAGCCAATCCAAGTAAACAGAAAATAATAATGTATTAAAATAATTGGTTTCTGATTTTTTATTCACTATTCACTTTTCAAATTATTATCATTGAAAAGGATTTCTTGCCACTTTAAATATAAACAATGATTAATATGCCCTATAATACTTCATGAACTACCCTGAATACTAAACTGCAATTATCAAATCTAAATTTTTCAGCCCATCATCAATATAAAATAGCTCTTCCAAAATAATTTTCAATTTTTTTGCTTTTACTTTTAGATTTATAAAAAGTAAGTTGTCACTTATAAATGGAAAGTGTGTAATTGGCATGTTACTAGAAATCAATCACTTGACCATAATATGCGATACCAAAAAATCCTTCAAAGTTAACAAAACTAGGTTTCTACTGTTTATTTAACATATCACTGTTTCAATATATCTTGTAGCTTCCAATTAATGTTAACTGCCAATTTTGATAATTTTTTTATCTTATCTATTATCTCATATTTGATGATTTACATATTAAATAAATTTAATGGGGAATAGATCAGTATTTAGATACTTTCAATCATTATTATAGATATGCCTACTATTTAAAATCATTTGCTACTTTAGTAAAATCTTATTTTTTAACAGCAATAATGACATAAATCCCATCATTGCTGTTCTGAAAAAAGTAAGAGATACTGAATGTCAGTACGCAATTTTAAAGTAGTCTTTGTATAACAATAATAATGGGGAGAATCTAGTTATTAATATTTCATACAATAAATAATTGATGTCTTGCCATTTCTTATACATGGGAAATCCTTAAAAATATAATTAATAATTCTGAAACAACCTACTTTTCTATAGAATCTTACTATACAAAATCATTCCTGAGTGATAAAAATTTTTATACTTTTATTTTCTTATTTTTATCTTCACTCTGATAATGATGAATGATCCATTAAATTACCAATAGTGAATAGCTATTTGAGTTGACTATAAGATGATTAATTATCAAAATTCTGATATTATTTGAGCAAATTTTTTTAATCACTTAAAAACAAATATGTCTATTTTTAATTTGAGCTTCTAATCATGATTGTGGCATATAAATGTACTAAATACTATATGATGAGTTTTTTTATCCATTTTGTTTACTATTTGTAGATAATTTTTTGGAGCAATAAATTCTTCAATTATAATCTATGTTAAATTTAATTAAATTTAATCTTATTGCAAATTAGAAGAAAATGAATGCATTATCATATGTGTTTATGATATATGTGAAGAAAACAGATTTAGACAATGACGGTTATGAAATTCAACATCCAATCCACAGAGAAGTGTATAAATTAACCTTATATCATATTCATAAGATAAAATCTTTAATAACTTGTAAAAAAACTGAATTCATCAGAGATAATGTAATATTAAAATTTAATGGTGCTAAAGAAGATATATATTTTGAGCAATGAACTTTCCAATCATTATTAATATCAAAGTTAATGAAATGTTTCATAATGCCATAATCTAACTTTAGAGTAAAAAAAATCCATTTTTCAACTGCTTCCCTTACATATCACAGACCGCAATTGAACATTGATTCATTTTTTTCTGCATTGTAGTTAGACTACGATATTAGAAAGCAATTAAATTTAATATACACAATACTTGGAAGGTTCATTACTCCAAAAATATTATATATTATTAAGTGCAGTTTAATTCTAATATTACAAATATATCATATTTATTTAGATATGTTAGATAAATATTTAGATTGTAGAGGACATAAGGTTGGAGACAGAATAATAAAATGTATAATATGTGTAGATACAAGAATATGTTGAATAAATTGGGGGAGTGATGCATGGAATATAGAATGAAGGTTAATATTGAAAAGAGTAAGTACATGTTTATGAATAGGAAAATACATAAAAAGAATACAAGTTGATATTCATGATAATATAGTTCAACAGGTAAATGAATTTAGATATTTAAGTAGTTGGTTGTGTGAGGATGGAAGTAAGTGAAGATAAAGTTAAAAGAATAACATTAGCAACTGAGCCATTTATTAAGAAAGAAAATATGTGGACATTTAAAGAGAGAATTAAGAAAAAGGTCAATTAAATACTATGTGTGGAATATATTATTTTATGATTGTGAAAGGGGAACAATGAATACTGAAAGCTATAGGAATCAGATCATGGAGAGATTTAGAGAAAATTAATTGGATGAATGAGTAAGTGAAAAAAAAGATTGATTGAGGGAATTAGAGATAGAAAGAGAAAGTGAATTGGGCATACACTATGAAATTAGAATAAATTAATGTAGGAAATAAAGGAAAATAAAAAAGGGTGGAGAATATTGAGATTATTGGATGATGTAAGAGATGGGAAAAAATAAGTGGAATTAAAGATGTGGGTGAATTGGCTATGTGACTGCTCTCTAGAATCCATAAAAAAAAGCACTAGTAATTAGATAATATATTAAATGCCAAAATTAAATTAATCAATATTCGTAATCTAAACAAAATTACATGACTAGATAAAATCAAATTAAAAAATTTATTAGCAGTAATTCTGTTGCCAAGAAATCTAACTTAGCAGTTAACACCTGGTAGTGAGTTTTTTAATTTGATTTTACCTAATGATTTAATTTTGATTGGTGTTCTTGATTTATACATATATGTTTATTCCACTTAATGTATGTTAATTAAATATAAACAGTGCATAATCATAAAGTTTAAAAAAGATTTGGGAAGTTCATAAATTTAATTATTTAAAATATTTATAAGATGAGAATAATATTGATAACAAATATAAATTTTATCTCATTGTGATAGGTTAATTTAATATACTGTATTCTTTTAAAGTATAATAAATAAAAATTTGTAAGGTGTTCATGAATTGAAATTATTTTCTATACTGATAAATTCTTATGCTATTAATTAATCTGATTTCTCCAACAACTCAAGTTTTTACATTTTTCTTTACAAAAAGACATGTCAGGTAATGAAAAAATATCTTATCTGTTCAAAACTGGAAATTAGCATGTCATTTATCAGAGTAGTGATTTTTGTATTTTACACTATGCTACTAAAATATTTTCAGTGATAAATTAAATTTTGATACAACAATTTATAATCCATTAAATTAATCTAAAATTCAAAACATTTCATTTGAATGTTTTTAGCAAAAATCCTAATATTCCTTTCAAGAATTATTTTAATGAACATTATTGCAAAGATGAGTTTAAGTCTTAGTCAAAATGTTTTAATTTGACATTTTTAAGGCAGTTCTTTGTTAATTTAGTATAGTTATGAATGTGGTGCATTCAAAAGCTAAAGGTTTCAATTCTGAATCCCAACAAAATAAAAAATAAAAACATTTCAGTTAGATCAACTTAATGAAATGTAATTGTTGTGTTCAAGCTACAATTTTAAGACTTAAGAATTAATTCAACTCTTGCCTAAGCAATTGATCATGTGATTATGTTTTAAAAGTCAACATAATTTAAACATTCTTTAATGTTATGTATTTAAACAAAGAATATAGATGGGATTCTTTTCTGGAGAATGAGCACATTGCAGTACATGCTTTAGCTGATAAATGTCTCTTGAGAGTCTTCCTGCATCACTCTTCCATCTGTCATCATTGAGATAAGTCAAGTTGTAGTGTAGCAAATGTTTTCACTGAGTCTCACTTATTTATCGATTTTTGTGATGGTTTGAAAAGTTAAAACAATATGAAATTCTGTTTTCTGTTAAGGAAAATGGCAGGAATAACAGTTCTAATGTTTAAATCAACTTATAATCAAGCTGCTTTTGGGAAAGCACAAGATTATGAGTGGTTTATTGGATTCCCCAAAAAGCATAGTGAGTCAAGTTCAATATCAAGATGAAGCTGATTTTTTGGGCCATGGCATTTGTAATGATCAGGCATTAAAATCTACAAATTCTGAAAAGTTTGTATAGTGCAGTAAAATGAGCATTCCGATTTTTGGCTTAATGGGGAATATAAACTTTACCATGATAATGAGCCACAAAAACTTGATTGTGAAACAATTTTTAATTCAAATCAGCCTTATTCAGCTTATATATTAGCCATATTCACCCAATCTTGCTCCATGTGATTTCTTTCTATTATCTCGAATGAAAAAAGGTCTCTTTTTTTGTGGACTTAAATAGTGAAGAAGAAAACAATGCAGGCATTAAAATGTGTCACTTTGCAAAAGTTTTGAGGCTACTTCAAAAAGTGAAAAGAATATTTAGACCAGAGCATTATGTTGAATGGGCTGCACTTTTAAAAACTTATCAAACTTGGAGTAATGTAAAGAATCCCAGTTTGATGACTTTCACTTCTACATAAATTAATTGACAATGACAATGGTGAGAGAACATCCTAAAGTCAATATAATTTTAATGACTTTTTTTTTTTTTTTTACATATACAAAAATCAAAACTACATATTATATACATTGCATATACCAAAAGATAACATTGTCAATTAAGCTTAACTATGCAAATACTGACAACAGTTTAGTCACTCAGTACATACATACTATATATTTAATTAAAAGCACTCACAATAACAAATGTTAAAATGTGAATGTAATTAAAAATACATGTTTGATTTGTTCAATTTATCCAAAAATTATTTTCTTTAAAAAAAAAAAGACTTTTTCTTCTGGTTAATATGTTATTAATTTTTTCCCCCATTCTAACTTTGTTATAGTAAAAGCATCTGGATAACCTTCTCCACAGCTATACTCTCTAACCCAAACCTTTATAACTGACCCCAGTAAGACAAGTGCTGGATTAAAGATAACAATCTAATTTTAATTAAGAATAAATTATGCTCTGTTTAGACCTTGTTGGCACATTTCCTGCAAGTAATTTTTTTATTTATTAATAATTTTAAAACAAACTTTAACGCAGGCAGATTCATATGACATGAAACAGAAACAATGAGATAAACATCTGTACTTAAAGATACTAGCGGAATACATCAAACTAGATTTTAAAAACAATTGCAACTAAACAAAGCAAAAATCAACATTTGTTTGATTATATATGTCAGTTTAATTGTTCATAATTTAAAGTTTTGCTTAAGTAATAAAATGAAATGTATAATAAAAATATAATATGAATTTAGCAATTGAACGTTTAACAGTAAAATTTATAACAAACAACAACTAAGATTTAAAATTTTTTAAATAAAGTAAAAATATGACGAGAATACGTGAATGTATCTCTATATAAGGAGAGGTTAAATTGTATTGAGAGATTGGTAAGAAATGACAATCTACAAACGATAATTATCAAATATTGTAACATACGATTGATTTGTATTTTATGTTTCCTATTGGAAATATATATACTAGTATACGTGCTATTCTATGTAATTTAATAAGGGAGTGGTGGATTCTTACGTTTAAGATAATTCTATCATTTTTGGTGTTCAAACTTATTATGAATTCTCAGTTATAACCATTTACTTATATATGCTAAATTGAAAATCTCTTTAAAAAAATTGTTCCTAAATATTTAGTAAAAAAATATTGGATTTATATAATAGTATACATAAGTAATGTATATATATGTTCAAATTATTTCTAAAGGTGAGATTTAAGTATTAGATAAAAGGATATTTTGAACAAGCACAAACATTACATTATTAATGATAATAGTTTGCCTTATTCCCTAAAACAATTTATTCTAACATTTCTTCATAAAACTAAATCATAATTTTTAATGAACTCCAATATTTAGAGCTATATTTATAAAAAAAATTCTAACTAAAATAATAATAAACAGCCATTCATAAATTAGTATGGCCATTCTAACTCCAAAATAGAAAGAAAATGAAAAAGAGAGAGAATGAAAAAACTACTTTAAAAATGAGTTTTGCAATGACTGCAAAAATCAATATGTGAACCATAATATATAAAACATGTTGCTTTTTAAATGTCTTTAGCAGATAACTTTTAAGCATCACATGATCACATTTCCTATACTAGCACATTAATTGTTGATAAACAGAGCAAAACTCTCCATACAGTATTGCTACCTGTGCTAAACAGAGTAATCAATGGATGCTAGAAGGCTTGTGCATAAAATCCCTATCTAATGCCTACTCATCCAATATCTCCAGACTAGTTTCTGCCTTGTGGCCTTCGTCAGTGAGGAGCTTTGGATCTGAGAGCACTGCATCTAGATCTTAGGATCTAATGCAACCCTCTAGCAACCATCTTTTATCTCTACTTAACTACAAAACTATGAGAATTAAAACAAAAAATATTTTCAATCTAAGCTCAATAGCTTATATAGTCATATGGATCTGAACTCAGTTCAGCACCCATACATTTTGGTGTCTTTGGCTCTTTTACAACCATAGCCACCACTATCCTATTAGGCAGGATTGGTATTAAACCATTAAGCATCACATGATCACATTTCCTATACTAGCACATTAATTGTTGATAAATAGAGCAAAACTCTCCATACAGTATTGCCACCTGTGCTAAAGAGAGTAATCAATGGATGCCAGAAGGCTTGTGCATAAAATCCCTATCTAATGCCTACTCATCCAATATCCCCAGACTAGTTTCTGGCTTGTGGTCCTCATCAGTGAGGAGCTTTGGATCTGAGAGCACTGCATCTAGATCTTAGGATCTAATGCAACCCTCTAGCAACCACCTTTTATCTCTACTTAACTACAAAACTATGAGAATGAAATTGAAAACACAAAAAATATTTTCAATCTAAGCTCAATAGCTTATATAGTCATATGGGTCTGAACTCAGTTCAGAACCCATACATTTTGGTGTCTTTGGCTCTTTTACAACCATAGCCACCACTATCCTATTAGGCAGGATTGGTGTTAAACCATTAAGCATCACATGATCACATTTCCTATACTAGCACAGTAATTGTTGATAAACAGAGCAAAACTCTCCATACAGTATTGCCACCTGTGCTAAAGAGAGTAATCAATGGATGCCAGAAGGCTTGTGCATAAAATCCCTATGTAATGCCTACTCATCCAATATCCCCAGACTAGTTTCTGGCTTGTGGCCCTCATCAGTGAGGAGCTTTGGATCTGAGAGCACTGCATCTAGATCTTAGGATCTAATGCAACCCTCTAGCAACCACCTTTTATCTCTACTTAACTACAAAACTATGAGAATGAAATTGAAAACACAAAAAATATTTTCAATCTAAGCTCAATAGCTTATATAGTCATATGGGTCTGAACTCAGTTCAGCACCCATACATTTTGGTGTCTTTGGCTCTTTTACAACCATAGCCACCACTATCCTATTAGGCAGGATTGGTGTTAAACCATTAAGCATCACATGATCACATTTCCTATACTAGCACAGTAATTGTTGATAAACAGAGCAAAACTCTCCATACAGTATTGCCACCTGTGCTAAACAGAGTAATCAATGGATGCCAGAAGGCTTGTGCATATAATCCCTATTTTTAATGCCTACTCATCCAATATCCCCAGACTAGTTTCTGGCTTGTGGCCTTTGTCAGTGAGGAGCTTTGGATCTGAGAGCACTGCATCTAGATCTTAGGATCTAATGCAACACTCTAGCAATCACCTTTTATCTCTACTTAACTACAAAACTATGAGAATGAAATTGAAAACACAAAAAAATATTTTCAATCTAAGCTCAATAGCTTATATAGTCATATGGGTCTGAACTCAGTTGAGCACCCATATATTTTGGTGTCTTTGGCTCTTTTACAACCATAGCCACCACTATCCTATTAGGCAGGATTGGTATTAAACCATTAAGCATCACATGATCACATTTCCTATACTAGCACAGTAATTGTTGATAAACATAGCAAAACTCTCCATACAGTATTGCCACCTGTGCTAAACAGAGTAATCAATGGATGCCAGAAGGCTTGTGCATATAATCCCTATTTTTAATGCCTACTCATCCAATATCCCCAGACTAGTTTCTGGCTTGTGGCCTTCGTCAGTGAGGAGCTTTGGATCTGAGAGCACTGCATCTAAATCTTAGGATCTAATGCTATATAAGCTATTGAGCTTAGATTGAAAATATTTTTTTGTGTTTTCAATTTCATTCTCATAGTTTTGTAGTTAAGTAGAGATAAAAGGTGGTTGCTAGAGGGTTGCATTAGATCCTAAGATCTAGATGCAGTGCTCTCAGATCCAAAGCTCCTCACTGACGAAGGCCACAAGGCAGAAACTAGTCTGGGGATATTGAATGAGTAGGCATTAGATAGGGATTTTATGCACAAGCCTTCTGGCTTCCTCTGTTTAGCACAGGTGGCAATACTGTATGGAGAGTTTTGCTCTGTTTATCAACAATTAATGTGCTAGTATAGGAAATGTGATCATGTGATGCTTAATGGTTTAATACCAATCCTGCCTAATAGGATAGTGGTGGCTATGGTTGTAAAAGAGCCAAAGACACCAAAATGTATGGGTGCTGAACTGAGTTCAGACCCATATGACTATATAAGCTATTGAGCTTAGATTGAAAATATTTTTTTGTGTTTTCAATTTCATTCTCATACTTTTGTAGTTAAGTAGAGATAAAAGGTGATTGCTAGAGGGTTGTATAAGATCCTAAGATCTAGATGCAGTGCTCTCAGATCCAAAGCTCCTCACTGACGAAGGCCACAAGCCAGAAAATAGTCTGGGGATATTGGATGAGTAGGCATTAGATATGGATTTTATGCACAAGCCTTCTGGCATACATTGATTACTCTGTTTAGCACAGGTGGCAATACTGTATGGAGAGTTTTGCTCAGATAACTTTTGTTTCTGAAATACTTCAATACTACATCTAATTGTGTTTTTCAATATATTGTATTCTCTGCCATATCTTCTTAATGGAAACAAGTGACATTGTAATTCTTTAGAATTTTTATAATGTAAACAGGGTCTACCTCTCCCAGAAAAAGATACTCAAGTTCACCATCATAATAAATCCAGTTTGATATTTCAAACATCAAACTGTTAACAATATGTGTGTTTGGATCAAATTTAAGTTTTGAGTATATGTTTACCACTCTATCACATTTGCTATTACAATTGTCATTTTATATATAGTAGTTCTCACATAACCACAATTTCCATTTCAACAGTTTTAGAACATGAAAAGAAAATATTATTAGCAGTAGCAAACTCTCCATACAGTAGTGCCATCCAATGCAAGTCTTAGTAATCAATGGATGCAGGAAGATTTGTGCATACAATCTCCCAATGCACTAGATGGGAATTTTATGCACAAATCTTCCTGCATCCATTGATTACTAAGACTTGCATTGGATGGCACTACTGTATGGAGAGACTACCAATAACAGCTTGTATAAGCACAGAAAATGGTGATCATATGATGAAAAGAAACAAGTCATTGTAAAAACATTCTTGTATATGTATTAAAATGCGTATTAGATATGGTTCCTATTATTAATAGACTTTGGTATTCTGAAAGTCTATTGAAATATATGAAATTTGAACTGCTATATATAAATATATATTTAATTTTTATTTTAACAGTTCATTGAAAGAGGAAGTCAGTTACTGTAAATTGTCTACTATAATTGAATGATGTAAAATAAATATGCATAAAACATCTAATTCCAAAAATTGTTTAACTCTTTTTTGCTTATTAACAACAAAACTAGGGATTTGATTATACTTCTTGTTTATCATTTGAAATGATGTACTTACTTTGTTAATAAAAAATAATAATAATAATAATTTAAATGACTTAAAAGATTAAGTATTTTTAAAAATGAAATACATTAGGAAAACTTAACAAAAATTGATTTAATTAAAATTGCTGTATTTTATTGGTTTGAGCAACATACACTTTTTCTTTCACTATAGTTATACCATCTAAGATATAAAAAAAAAAATTGTTTTTAAAACAGCAAAGTTGGCATCATATGATAGAGTCATGTGATATTTTTTGTATCTCAATGTTGTTGCCCTCATTAAAATTTATGATATACTATTACAATTAAAATTTTAAATTAAATTATGTTAAGCATACTATCATGGACAATAATCAAATCTTATCAAATGGTTGTAATACTGTCATACCCAATTAACCCAACTTCTTTCAGGCAAAAAACTTAGTGTATATAATTACAAAAATGTATACTTCAGACCATATTAAAATGTTAATGACAATTTATATATTTGTTTTCTAGTGCATATAGTTTAATAATTCTAAAACCAGTTCTAAATACAGTTTGATATGTTTTCACTGAAATATTTTCATCATATGCATAATGAAAACAGATTATACAAATTGAATATGGGCAGACTTGTGTGTTTAATGCTTTCAATAGTATGTTAATTGTAGAACTTCCATTTTGTTTGTATCATTTCTTTAATTTGAACTTTTTTGATTATTTTATAAACTTCTTTAATGAAATCTCACTCTCTCATATTCTTTCAAAAACATAACTTTAGATTATTTGTTTTCCAATTGAAAGTTTTTGTCTAATTTTATTAATAATCTATTTTCTTATTCTTTTTGCTAACAACAGCAATTTTAAAAAGTTTTTACCAACATCACTATTTAAAAACAAAATCATGGGAGTTGTTGCACTATAATTTTTTTAAAAAAAAGTAAAAGATTTAAAAAAAAAAAAAGCCTTTTTGATAACTTTAAAATTATTATCCTCTTTAATCTGAATTTTCTATTTTAAATTTTTTCTACAGATAGTCATATTTTTCTATCAAAATTAATTATAGATAGTCATATTTCTATTGAATATTTAATCAAAAATAAATCAATGAAATCAATAAAATTATTTTAAAATGCTGCAGATAAAAACTAAAGCAAATTCTTATCTACTGAGATTTCAAAATAATTTCATTGGTTGAAAAAAGACTTAAGATTATGTAATAGCTTGTTAGCAATAAATACTTATTGTACTAAAACAAAATTAAAATTTAGATTAAAAGATCTTGATTATTATTTAATGACTTATTAAATTTGATTCAATTTATATAAGTAAAAATAATGCTGTATGTGGTTGATACTTTCCAGTGCTCAATGATTTAACAAATTCCTGAACAATAAACTAATATATTATTTTTAAAATTAAATTTAAGGTTCTAATTACTATTTTCTTTTAAAAATTTCAATTATTACTTACTGAACAAACAAACAGTATTTTAAACATTAAATTAATTTTTAATCAATTATATATTCTTTCAAGGTTGCATTGCCTCTCAAATTTTCAGCACACAAGGTTATTTATGATGTCATTTGAATAGCCTGTACACTGATGTTTGTGTTAATTCTACATTGAACTGTTCTGATACAATAATAATGAATCTATATTTTAATTTTCATTTTTATTCCTAGACATCAGGAGTTATAAGCAAACTCTATGGTACAGAAATCAATTTGCAGAATAAGGCAATATTTGTTCACATTATATTTATAAAGTAGAAAGGTTATGTTTAGAGACCATTTTTATTTTAAGGTTATTTTCAATATTGAAAATGTTTTAATTTAATAAATATAATATATATTTTATTTTTATAATCATATGTTTTAAATGGATTTAAATTAGTATCAGAAAACAAGGTAAAAATATATTCTAGTTTTTTAAAATAAATTTATTATTTTTAATATTTATTTCATTATGTTTAATTATATAAAATTATTTCTAACAATAATTATGCTAAAATAGTTTTATTTTATCACAAATTTTATTCAAACAAGGCATAGTGTAAAAAATAAATTTGTCAAGATTAGTCTCATATTAGTTAGTTTATTTTTTATAAGTTAAAACATCAAATTTCTGTTTCCAACTTCTCAACTGTTTTTATGGCTTTTAAAAAAGGTTTATATAACATAAAATATTAATACAAATTTATACTCTTGAAAGCAAATCAAAATTTTAATTCTAAAATTTTTATTAGCTTTTAAGATAAAAAGTATAAAATTTGTTTGTTTTTCCATTCTTTTAATAAAAGAAAAAAAATTATTTATTATATTATTTATACTTTTAATTTAAATTAAATAGTTTATATATATATATTAGTAATACAAAATATCTACTATTCAAATTTTTTTCTGATATATATTTGTAATAATATTTTATATTGTTTAAATCCTTGAAAAAGATCGTATTGTAAACAAAAATTGATGTTTTAATATTCATAATTTTGATTGTTGGTTCAATAAGAAATAAATAGCTTTAAAAAAAAAAAAAAAAAGTAATTGAAACATTATTTTTAAAATAAAATTAAATAGCTAAAAATCTATTTTAGTTTTAAAAAAATAAAGAAAAAGGTAAAATTAAACAAAAATTTAACATATATATAGTAAGATTTTTAAATCTATCTGACTTTTCAAACCATCATAAAAAAAAATTAACATGAATTCTTTAAAAACAATTTTAAAAATTTGTTTATTAATTTAAGGCATATATATTATTCAAGGAAATGATTAATAAAATTATAATATAGCTGTAAAATTTTAATGCTATGTGCTAATAACATTTTATTTCCATTTCATAGTTTATAAATAGAAATCTAATTAAACTGCTTTTCAATGTTTCATTGCGAAATTCATTTTAAAGAATTTTTTATGTTGTCTGTTTTTCTTTTTTTTTAATTTTATACTGATTTTATTGCCAAAATTTAAAAATATTAGTAATTTTTATTATTTAACTGCAAATTAATTAATTTGATTTGAAATTATTTAAAAGCAGTTGGACTTAGGGATTAACATTATAATTTATGTGTTATGCTATTCTGGCCATTTTCCATTTGACAGTTGTGAGCAGTTAAATATAGAAATGTTTTCTGATTAACTTACCATCTTCTTTCCAAAGAGTAGCAGTGAGAATTTCATCTACGCCGCCTGCTTTTCTATGAAAAATGTCATTTACTCATATTCTCTTTGTACGATTATTCAATTTATAATAGAAGATGATATTCACAATGGTCTTCACATATTACTACCCTTGTTTTATTATTCAAATTGGATCTTTTATCATCATCATCATTAGTTATTTGTTGCCAGGAAGATCTTAAATATTATTCCAAATTACTTTATACATTCATTTTCTACTCCTTGTTCTAGTTTTCAAATAATCATAAATGTGGTCCATTTTTTACTTATGTAAATTTGACTTACACACATTCTGATTTATTTAAACAATTCCCATTATATATAAACTGCAAAAAAATTCTAAAAATGTGATATATAAATCAAAATACTCCTTGGATCTTATTTGCCTCAAGCTGTAAAAACACTCTGGTAATATAATTCTTTTCTCATTTGTTAAAAAGATTTTATTATGCACTATGATTAATAAAAAAACCATGTATCTAAAAAATATAATTTGCATAAAAACTTGATTTAAGACAAAAGAAATGGAACTCTTCATGTCTTGCTCTGTAAAAGCTTTTTGGTTTATTTTTTTATTTTCATTATTTGCAATTTCCTCCAAATCTATCTTCAAGAATATCTCTTTTAACAATTTTAACAAATATTTTTTTTAATCTATTGTTTTGGAAACTTTTATATTTTTCATGTGATTTAGTCTTTTTTAATTTTTCTTCAGTTCTACATTTCAGAATTCTTCATCTCTTCCCTCACATTTTTTTTTCATTATTCAAATGTCAGCTTCATTCATATTTATACAAGTAAAATATTTAATACATTTCATTTTTTAAAGTCCAAACTTTAATAAACAACATTAAATTTTTTTTAAACAAATAATAGCTATTATAATTTTTATTTATCTTTTTTTATTCCTTTTATCATCAACTAATTAATTTCTTAAATATATAACATAATTAATGACTCTTATTTTTTCTAAATATAGCTTTAGACTTATTTGAATTTATTTCCTTTCAAATTCATGTTCATCATTTTCAATAAATTCAATTTCACCAATAATGCCATATCATAGATAGAACTCGTGCAGAAAAACATTTCCTCCTAGGATTAATTCATCCTTACCATAATTATATTGTCTTATGAGATATAATGTAGTAGAATACTGAATTCAAGAAAATAAAATTCCTGATTCAATTTTAAGGTAAATTAAATAAATTTAAACTTGCTTTGATCAATTAAATAAGGACGCTATTTCAATCTGCAAATTTGTTCTTCTAAGTTCATAATCATCTTGTAAGCATCTAACCATATGTTTGATTTTTATATAACTATATTAATTTAAAAACATATTAAAATAGGATAACAACAGAGAATAACATCTTTAATAAGACTATTTAATTTTTAAAGCATCTTATTTAGAAGTTTGTTAATAGTTTTCTTTTTATATATAACTTCTTTTCAACATATTCACCAAAATATTTATCTTCATTCATCAAATGAATTTTTTGTCCTACCTAATTGTTTTCACATTAAAATATATTAATATTTGTAGAAATTACAACCAATGCATTTTTTTTAATATTTTAAGCATACTGTTGTAGATATTGGAAAAAAAGATGTTAATGGCTCCTTGACTTATCTTGTGAGAGCTGTATTTTTAAGAAGAATATGTTAACAACAAACATATTTTGATAAATATATAAGTAATAATTAATTTTCTTTCTTAGATTAAAAAATATATTTATTTCAATTTAAATAAACTTTAAATTTAATAAAGTTCAAATATATCTATGTAATACTTTTTATGTATGTGTATGTCAATTTTTATCTTTTAATTGTTCATCTTTTTCTTCTCAGGTATCAATGATTCTAGTTTTCTTGAAGTTTCAACTAGAACACATGCTTATATTTTGAATATATAGTTATAGTCATTGGAAAAAAGTATTCTAATAGTTATAGTCATTGGAAAAAGTATACTAATAATTCAACAATGCATGTTAACCCAAACCTGATTCTTTCATAGTTCTTTATCTATTAAAATTTGCCTTTTAAAAACTTTCAATTACATTAAAATTAAATTTGTATTTTAAAATTTATACTTTATTATATTAAGTTTTTTTCAATGAATCAAAATATTAGGAAGAAATGTATTAGATATTCACATGAGTTGTAAATATTGATCCAAATATGGATTAATTGTTTCAAATCCTTTTTAAGGAAATACATTGAAATTTCATAAATATTCTGTTTTTATCTCAATAGTTTTGTTATAACTTCATTATATAGACTTTGTTCTGCTGCACTTTATTTTCTTCTTCAATTGAAAAAAATTTTCAAGCATTGCTATTTTGCTATGTTATAATGATTTGGTCACTCAGATCCATAGAAATCTTACAATAGGATACAAGCTACAAGTGGCAAGCGAATTTGCTACTTATAATATCTTAACTAAACTTTAAATATTAATAGCTTTAAAAGTAATATAATATTATTATAGAAAACAGGTTAGAAAAGTCATGCAATAAAAATCAGCTTCAAGTATTAATTACCATATTTATAATAGTATTTTGAAAAACTATAGTTAACATTCTATTACTTTCAAATGTATATTTTTATCTAAGCAGATCTTAATATCAATGCACATGAGATGAATGCAGAGCATAATTAAAAGATAGATATTACTATGACTTATGTAAAACAATTTTACACATCTATTTGTAATTTATTCAATTTTAATACTATATTTAAAGAAATAATTTCTAATCCAATAAAAGTGATTAATAATTAAAATTTATATATCTATTACTGAAAATGATTGTTATGAATAATTATTTAGTAAAAAATAATGTACTAACTTGTTTATTTTATTTTGATATTATTTACAAGTATACAACCCTTGTACAACCTTAATGACAATTCACCATTTTTTGCATAAATAAATATTATCAACAACTATTAGGATATTGTTACTAATTTTATTTTTTTCTGAGCCAATGTAATATCTGGTAAAATGAAATACACAAAAGATAGTTTTTCAATAATATTTAGCTTTATTACTATCTAACAAGCTTTCAATATATTTTTATTATATCATATTCATGGCATATAGTGGTGGGGTTAAGTGGTTCTTTATACCAGTGGTCTTCAACCTTTTCACACCTGCGGACCGGTAAAAATAAGGATAAGATTTCACGGACGGTAAAAATAAGGATAAGGTTTCATGGACCAGCAGAAGTCTATAGATAAATTTTCTTAAAGATGTAAACAGCTTAGCCTTAGATGAAGTTATATATATATGGAGTTTGTATAATAAGCAACTTTTTTTTTTTTTAATTTTGAATTTTTTTAGAAAAGTAATAAAAAATTTAATTCTATCCCCCCCCTCCATAAACATCTGTGATAACTAGAAAAACAAATTAATTTATGTATGACTGATTAAATTTTGTTCTGTTTCTTTTTTTTTAATCAGGTAAAAGTGCTGATGAAAAAAATAAATAAAAATTGTTTATATTAATTAAAAGTTTAAAATATTATTATTTTGTTATTAAAACTTTCTTGCCAGTCTATTGCGGACCAGCAAAAAACTTCTACGGACCGGCACCGGGCCGCGGACCGGTGGTTGAAGACCACTGCTTTATACCAATGTTTAATTAACTGTTCATTCTATTGTGTATTTTCATTTTACCAACTATCAGGATAAAGATTGTTATATTAACATTAGCCCCTACATAGACATTAAACATGTTTAATTATCAATCAATAATGCATGATATTATTTTTAAAAAAAATTCTTCACATGTGTATATTATTTATATATTTGTAAATTTAATTCTAAACATTATTGTCTTTCAAACAAAGCCGTTAAAAGTAGAAAATGAGTCCCATAATTCATTTCTGCTAACTAACTTAATCACATGACTCACATTATCAAATCCTCTCTCATGTCCAATATATATATAACTATTTTTAAGAGATGGCAAAAAAATCTCCTTAATTTCTTCAGCAATATTTATCTATATTGAAACTAATAGGAATATAAAAATAGCAACATGTAAATTACTGATTTCTGGAAAGTTACTTATTTAATACTTTAACTCGCTTCATACTCTTTAAAGATTTTTAAGATCAGACTTCTACAAACTGGCATTTCTATGCTGAATTCAAAAGCTATGTTTTCTTTCATTAATTTGAAGAGAAGTTGCTTTAAATTTTAAAGAAGCTTGCACTAAAGTTGCTTTAAATTTTAAAAAAGCTTGCACTAAGAATAATCTAAAATAATCAACAATAAATGATTCATTTATTTCTTTGTGAGCAAAACATGAAGATATATGGTGTATAGTGCATTTTTGATTGAGATTTGAGGGATTTTGAAAAATGCCCTTTTGTTTTAAATTAAGGATATTTCATATTAAATTATTTCTACTAGTAAACAACCAGATATTTTTAGGAGCAGATATGTTTTAGTTATATCTGTTTATTTTTAAATATTTAATAACAGTATTACCAAAAAAAATAGTTTTATAATGATAAAAAAATCGACATGTCTTTCATTGTTTATTTTTGCTGAACTCTAAAACTGTAATTAACTTTTGTATTATTTCAGCTGATAAATATAATACATTTGGTGCATGTATAATCTCAAAAAAAAATTTTTCTTCCTATAATAGTAACAATTAATTACTCTAGGATTTCGATATTTTTCAACTTGTTTTCTTGATTTTATTTAAATAAAACAAATTATTTATATTTTTTTTGCACCCTTAGTAATACTTTCTATGAAGATATTTTTGACAGTTTCTATTACCCAACAGTTCAGAAGTTTTTTTTAATAAAGAAATAAAATATCTGAAGAAGACTATTGGGCAATAGAAACTGTCAAAAACATCTTAATAAAAAGTATTAAAATGCAAAAGTGTGAATTTTTTTTAGTCTCACATCTTCACTGAATGTTAATCACTGATAAAATAATCTTTTAATTCTCTATGATATCTTGTTCATTCCTCTTAGTCTTTTAATGATTTGAATTTTTTTTTTTATAAATTGTCATGTTTAATTTTGCATTTTACCTGCACATTTTGGGTTTGCTTTTGCGTTATTAATTCATAGTTGACCTGTTTTTTTCACCGCTGTAGAGTGCTTAACTGGATTTTTTATCACTAATGTTTTTGTCATATCTTTTTATATAGTTTGATAAATTTTTTTCACCACTTTGCTATTTTATTAACAATTGCAATTATCTATGATCCTAATTGTATTTTGTTGCTTTGTTAAAATATCATATATTCAAATTTCATTTCCAGGTTAAATCTTTTACTTTGATTAATCTTTTTATATTTTTTGATGATTAATAATAACAGATATTGGTGTGATAATAAAGAAGGAAAATAAATCTTCAGTCATGCACTCTTCATTTAAAAAGCATAAATGGACCACCTGTGCTTAAAGATTGTTATATAAGCCAACCTTTGCTCACTATGCTAAAATCAAGGCTTTAACATATTGATATATATATATTATAACTTGACAAACTAATTGTACAAATCTATTCATTCTATAACTGTAATAAATAATCTTATTTATAAAGCATTGACTATGGTATGTTTTTTTTAATAATTTTCCTGGATCATTTGTTGCCTCACTTACTTATTTTTTATTAAATCTTTCTTGCTATAATTACAGTAAATAAAGAATATTTAAATGTTGTGTTAGGTATGTTGATAATTTATAACTAATAATTTTATATCCACAATGTTTAGATGAACTTTGTATAATATTTTCTTAAAACATTTTTTTTTTCAGCAGGTATTTAGATTCTTTCTGTTGTTATGACATATCAATCTGACATGAAGTATTTGAAATACATTTAGAAAGTAATTACTAGATATATTTTGGTTAAACTTCTTTAATCTATTTCTTGAGGCATAGACCACTGCTACCAAGATCCATTCTACTAAAATTTGATAGTAATTGGGGTAGAAACCATTCTCATAGTTTCACTTCCCACTCTATTTGCAACTAATTTTCTTTAACTGATATTTTGAATAAAGTATTAGCATGTCCCATCTTATTTTTACTATTTTATAAAATATAATCATACATAGCAAATTAATTATTTAATCATAGTAAACATGAAAATAGCTGTACTAGTATAAGTTTATTATTTCCATATATACCTAACAATGACTGATGACAAATTACAAATTTAGTTTCTCTATCATGCAAGTATTGGTGAAATGTTTTCTTTGAAAACAACACTCAATGACTGATGATAAATTACAAATTTAGTTTCTCTATCATGCAAGTATTGGTGAAATGTTTTCTTTGAAAACAACACTGGTTATTAAATGTAGTTCTATTCTAACTGCAAACATCATTTTTCCTTGGTTCCTGCTTCTCAAGTGTACAACAGATTGCATTATATTAATAGAAGTGGAAAAGTATAAGTTTTAGGTGAAAGATTATACATATAATTGGGAATTAAAGTTGAGATAGGGAGGAACACAAAAAATATAATGAGATCGATTAAAATATGGCATGTTTTTATATAATAAATATGAGGTAAATATGCATCTGATAAAATTTACATTCATCCTTTTATATAATCAAGTTATGTGATATTTAGAAATCACGAGATGACATTTAAATAAAAAAATTTAAAATAGTGCCAAACTCTCTATACAGTAATGCCACCCAGTGCAAGCCATAGTAATCAATGAATGCAAGAAGGTTTCTGCATAAAATTACTTCCTATCTAGGTCTACTCATTATCCCCAAACTAGACTTTGGGTTGGGGCTTTCTTCAGTGAGAGATTTTATGCACAAACCTTCTTGCAACCATTAATTACTATAGTTATCACTAGGTGACACTACTATATGGGCAGCAGAGATGGTAATGAATTTAGGATATAGGGCAAAAGTAAAGTTATTATCCTGTTTTAATAAAATGGCACAGAATAGAGTTTTTCCAAGTAGTTGGAGTAATACAAGTGTAAGGTTATTATTTAAAGGAGAGGGTAAGGATCATAGAAAGTTGAATAATTATAGATCGATAGTAGTAATATCAGTTTTATATAAAGTTTTCTTGTATATGGTAGCTAGTAAAGTTGTAAAATGGATGGAAGGGAATAATGTAGTGGGGGAAATGCAAGGAGGTTTTAGATTAGATAGGTGAATAGGAGATAGTTTATTTGTAGTTACACAACTTATGGATATGAATAGGAATGCAGGTAAACAGTTATATATTAGTTTTATAGATATAGAGAAGGTATATGATAGAGTAAATAGAAATAGATTATGGATAAGTTTAGCAAATTTGGGAATGGATGAAGCTTTAATAGATATTATTAAGAAATTATATGAAAATAATTATTATATAAATCAATTAGAGAATATAGAATCAATTAAAGTTAAAAATGGTATGGGACTATGGCAAGGATGCCCTATGTGACCTATTTTGTTTGTCTTGTATTTGAGTGAAATGGAAAGAGCAATAGAAAAATTAGGAAGAGGAATAGAGATACCGTTAATAGGTAGTAAGGGAGTATATATTTTGTCAGGTCTTTTTTTTTGCAGATGATATATTTTTGTGCGCAGAAAAAAGAGAAGATATGGAAGTTATGTTGAGGACATGTGCAAGGGTGGGTAAAGAGATGGGGATTAAATTTAGTGAAGAAAAATCAAATATAATGATGGTTAATACTGGGGAAAGAGAAGATGTAGAATTTTTATTGGGAGATATTACGTTAAGTGTGGTGAATAGATACAGTTATTTGGGAATTATTTTAAATAATCAGAAAAATTATTTGATGAATGGGAGAAAAAAATTGATAAATGAAGCAAAGAAAAGAAAGGGATTGATAAAGAAATTAACAGTGTTTTCATATAATAAATATGATGTAGCTAGAATTATATGGAAAGGAGTTGCAGTAGCAGGATTAACATATGGTAATAATGCATTATATGTTAGTAAAAAGATATTAGATTACTTAGAAAAAGCTCAAAGGGAAGTAGGAAGATATGCATTGGATGCAGAAGTATGGACAGCAAGGGAGGCAATTCAAGGAGCAATGGGATGGTCAAGTTTTCATATGAGAGATGCAAAAAGTAAAATGAAAATGTTTGGTAGATTGCAGTTTATGGATAATAAAAGAATAGCTAAAATAGTATTTAATTAGGTTATGAGTAAAGGGCAGGTAACAAGATGGGTGAGAAAGGTAATGCGGTATGCAAAAGATTTGGATAAAGAATTTATATCAGTATATTTGTACAAAAGATGGGATGATTGTGTTAAAAGGATTATTGAGTGTTATAGTAGTAAGGAATGGGATAAAAGAATAAATTTATTAATAAAGACTAGGGAGTTAGAGAGATGGAGAAATAGTATGGAGAGTAAAAAGAGTTTAAATATATATAGAAATAAACAGAATATTAGGTGTGAGTTAATATATGATAATAGTAAGGAAAGTAGTTTATTGTTTAAGGCTTGAACGAGATCTTTAGCTACAAAAGAATATACATGTAAATGAAAAAATATGGGTGATTTATTTTGTAAATTATGTAAGGAAGGAATAGAAAATATTAGTCATTTGTTAATTGAATGTAAATGTTTGAAAACCAGAAAGGGTACATATAATGAAGTTGTGGAAAAATAAATATGAAAAGAGTGATTATACAGAAAGTGAATTATTGGTTTTTATGCTAGGTTTGTGAAAAGATAAGGGGGATTTAGATATAAAGGTTATAGAGTTGACAAAGATTATGTTGTGGAAATGGGATGGGGCAGAATATGGGAAGACTTAAAGTGAGGAATGGAAAATAAAGTGGCTAACAGGTTTATCTGGGCATAATTGCTGAGATATTCTTGACTTCGTTTAAGGAGAAGCCAAAACACATCACATCACATCAACTGTTCTAACAGCTTGTATAACCATAGGAAATTGTGATCATATGATGTTTAGTAAAGTAAAAAAAAAAGGATTTATTATATATTAGTGTATGTAATTTAAAGTTTAAAAAAATTTCATTAAAAATGTTAGTATTTGTAAATATATTTAGCAATAAATAAAAAGTTTTGCTTAAATAAAAATGATAGAATATTACATTATTATGATTAAATAATCAAATTATTGGAGAATTAAAAAATGTGTATAGAATTATTTGGAAAAAAATGATGGAACTTGTTTTAACATTTGAAAATAATGTTCTTAATATTTGCTATAAAACTCAACATTTTTAGATAAAATACAAACATGTAAGTATATTTGCATTGGATGGAAAATTGTGGATTGCAATTGAGGCTACTCAAATTGAAGTATGAACTTTTTAATAAGAAAAATTAAATTTAGGTTAAAAGTATTTGGGAATTTATAACATAAGAAAAAAAAGTTGAGCAAAAAAGATTTTGCAATAAGGAAAATTTAATAAATAGACAATTTATTTTTGATATATTTATATAACAAATGGGATAGATGTGTAGAGAATGCATTACAGACAGTTAATCTTAAGGAGTAGGAAAAATTGATATATATATATATAAGTTGATTACAAGTTAGGAAACAGAGTTATGGAAAATGAACATGAATATAATAAATCAATTGAAGTTACATAAAAATAAAAAGTGCATAAAATTTAAAAAGATGTATACTAACATTATAGAGAATTTTATTTAGTGTAAAAAACAGTGCTTTAGGTAACAAAGAAAGAAGGCAAAAATTTGAATAATAGGTGTACTTTGTTTGGAGCTGAAAGAGAAAGTAATAAATATTTTCTTTTGGAGTTTAGGTTACTAAAAGAAGATCTGGATAAATTGAGAAATATGAGAAAAGAGGATAGTAGAATTAATAATCAAGACTGGAAAAATAATTGTGTAATAATAACTAAGTAGTTGAATTTGTTGTAAGATGTAAGAGTTTTGAAGAAAGGGAAGGTTTAACTTGACCAATAAGTTTTTGGTCATATAATTTATGCAGAAATATGTATAGCTTCATCTAAGAAGTCACTTCACATCCTATCAGAATGATCTTGTATAAAGCTGAAAATTGGTATAAGAAAACAAATAGGTTTTTAAAGATAATACACAATTTGCATTAATACAGTGTCTACACAGCATCACTCCATTATTCTGAACAACTTTTGGTATGTGATCCTGATTTGAATGGAAGCTGCAAAGACAATTTTAAAATGAATATTCCAAATTTTGTTATAAATCTTAATTTTCTTCAAGAACATTTTCAAATAAATATTCTAACTTCATTATTATTATATTTTGAAATTTTTTGTCATTTCTTAATTACTAATATTTTTGATATTTGATTTTGAAAGTTATTGTTATTTTGGTCATGTGATTACACTTATTTCTATGACAAATGTAGGATATTTTTGGATGAAAATTGCAATGTTTTAATTATATTAGACAAAACAACTGAAACACTTTATATCAAGTGACTTATTATCTAACTCACTTTAGTGCTTGGTTGTGTCAGTAGTAAGTTTGGGGCTTCTCTTAGAAACGAAAATAGTGGAGAGCACATTCTAAATCAGTACTGTTGTTTCTTTTGTTAAAAACATTTATATTGTTTTACAAACAAATCATCTGCTAAATTTTCCCATTATATATTTTTGATTACATAAAAAAACAATTATTATTAATTAGCTTAAATATTTATAAATTTATTTTTCAAAATCCGAAAACATATAAACTCATTTTACTTATGCTTTTATCAAATACCTTTAATATTGTTCATCTTGATATTATTTGTACTGGTATAGGTGTATATATTCAAATATTATAATACACTCTCAATGAAAATGAAAAGAATTGTCAACCCAGATATGTTCAACATCAAATGTTCTACATTTGCTGCTAAATTTAATACATTGCTAGACTAATGGATTTTGGACTTAAAGTTTCCTGAGATGGAAGTTCAACTTGTCATTTCTAATGCTCAAATGTTGTGATTTTCAGACGAACTAACCTTTACTATATTAGACTACCTAATGTCTAGAATTATGCCTACCATTGATGTTTAGATCTTTTGACAGCTTTTCATGTATACGTAACATCCCATATAAGATTGTATCCTACATATATATGCTTGGTAATTTTTATTTATTTTAACAATTAAAACATTTCAAACAATTTTTATTTGTATGATTATTTTGTTTTAAAATAAATATTAAAACAAAAAAGAGTGAAGGAGAGAAATAAAAAAAAAAACAGAAGAGATTTTCTTACAATAAACTATTTGATGAATCACACACTAAAGGCTACAAATGAGTTTTCATCTTTTAATTTTTCAAGACTTGTTCTAAATTTTTCTACCTAATGGTGTCTGGTAATTGCAAGGGAAGATAATATTTTCAAGCTTTTCACTTTTAAGTTTATACCTGTTCTATTAACAAAATCTATTATTACAACAAAAACAAAATCCTCTCAACAACAATGTGGTCTAATTGTTACCTTTAAACATGAATTTATTAGATTCCCAACTACCTGTTCAGGTAATGTAATAGTAGGCAGCTTTGACTTAAGCTGGCTAAAAAAAAACTAAAGCCAATTATTTTTTTCAACTTTTCCAAATTTTATTTACAGTACTTTCTTGTGTATTGTATATGCACATTCTTATAATACTCACATACATAAATACATATACACATCAGTAAAAATTTATATAAACATAAAAAATTAATACATCCTTTACATAATCTCCAATTAAGTTTATCCAACAGATCTCGCCCTCCTCCCTCTACATACACACAAATAAAAAGTGATGTGAAAATCATTTCTTACTAGGTTTTCCAAATGTCAGATAGACAGGAATTATCAGTTTTTGTTTATACGCTAACAATGAATTACTAGATATCCATTTACTGACCAATAATTAGATAGTTGCTGCTTACCTGATGGCTAGGCTTAAAACCTGAAAAAAACTTCTAAATTTTGTCTGATCTAGATTACATTCTAAATCATGGACATGATAAATAAAAATGTTATACCCAGAAACATTTATAAATATATAGACTATTCAGAAAATACTTTTATGGGTATCATTTTCTTATATATATATATTCTGAGATTTATAGTATTCTGTAAAGCATGCATGTAAATATATGTTATTGATATTGGGATTGTCTTAGTGCTGATTGGCTTTTAATGATGTAAATATATGTAAATAATATATATAAACATATAAAACGATAGAATTTTTCAATAATTTAAAGATTTATTAAATTGTTACATATACTCATATAAAAATGGATATTGTATCCTTTGTAACATTGTAGATGGTATGATAAAATCTATTACAGATTGATCAACAAGATTATATAAACTACTATTGTTACAATATGCAAATGAAGATTCATTGGATTGATTAAGTTTGCTTGGCTATTTCTAATTGTATTAATATTTTGGCCACTAAATGTAATAACTCCCTAAGAATCCTCATTTGCATAAAATTAATAAATCAGTTATTGCATGGCTTAGTAGCAAAATAATATTAGACCTTCAAAAATATTTCTTTACTTTTTATTAATCTTCCCCCAATATTGTGTGAAATAATTGACATCAAAATTCATAAAAAAAATAAACATTGCAATATTCATTCTCATATAATTTCTATAGCTTAAAAACAGTTTTTTAAAATAATTTTTTTAATATAGTAAACCATTATATGCTTATCATTTGATTCCAAGCTTTTGTGTGTTTACCAAAATTGTAGATAGTAGCAAAAGATATATATATATATATTATTTATTTCTAATACATGTACACACATATATGGTAAAGTACCAATGGAAGAATATAAATATTTTTAATATTTATATATGCTGTGAAACAATTTAATTTAAACATTATACATATCAACAAAATTTGAGTAAACATTACAGACAGCAAAAGCTATATACTATTTATTTTTAATACATATTCATACAGCAATGTCACGTTATTATATGACTTGCTTTATTGATAAATATTCACCCATATATGTTAAAGTGCCAATGAAGAATACAAATATTTTTAATATTATGCTATGGCACAATTTAATTTAAACATTATACATATGGAACTAAACTTGAGGTAATTAAAAAATTAAAATAATAATAGAGTAATTTACCACATATTATTTACTCAATCACTTCTCAATATGTATATATATTTATTTATTTAAAAGGGACTTGAGAGACTTCAAGCTCCTATATCTATTCATCTTGTACAATAGATACATATAACCACATATATGTGAAAAAAATAAATGATCTGTAATATACATATTTCATGCACAACTAATACTCATCAGTTGGTCCAAATCACTATATATATATGATAACAGATGGCGTTCTACCAAAAACACTGTCAAGCGTAGTTTTCTGTTTACATAAACGTCAGAGCGAGTATTCACTATCTCTAACTTTAATTCCACTTTCAGATCATGATTTCAAGCTATTTGCTATCGTCAGTGAAAGACAGGAATAAGAAACTAGATCTAAACACAAACTCTGAACATTTATGAAACAGTTTCTATTCAGCTTGCAAGCGTGAATCTTTTAGACACGTTAATGTCTTCAAACTCAGCATAGCAAGCCAGATAGCTACATGGGTCTGATCTCAGTTCAGCATCACCACATAGTAGAAGCCTCTGCAATATACATCATTGCAAGAAAGACCTCAAAGGTACATTTATGAAAAACAAAAAAACACAAATTAAAAAACTTGCTAACGCTTGTATTTATGATAACAGATGGCGTTCTACCAACAACACCGTTAAGCGTAGTTTTCTGTTTACATAAACGTCAGAGTGAGTATTCACTATCTCTAACTTTAATTCCTCTTTCAGATCATGATTTCAAGCTATTTGCTATCGTCAGTGAAAGACAGGAATAAGAAACTAGATCTAGATTCACGCTTAAATGCTCAGAGTTTGTGTTTATATCTAGTTTCTTATTCCTGTCTTTCACTGACGATAGCAAATAGCTTGAAATCATGATCTGAAAGTGGAATTAAAGTTAGAGATAGTGAATGCTCACTCTGATGTTTATGTAAACAGAAAACTACGCTTGACAGTGTTTTTGGTAGAACGCCATCTGTTATCATAAATACAAGTGTTAGCAAGTTTTTTAACTTGTGTTTTTTTGTTTTTCATAAGTGTACCTTTGAGGTCTTTCTTGCAATGATGTATATTGCAGAGGCTTCTACTATGTGGTGATGCTGAACTGAGATCAGACCCATGTAGCTGTCTGGCTTGCTATGCTGAGTTTGAAGACATTAACGTGTCTAAAAGATTCACGCTTGCAAGCTGAATAGAAACTGTTTCATAAATGCTCATAGTTTGTGTTTAGATCTAGTTTCTTATTCCTGCCTTTCACTGACGATAGCAAATAGCTTGAAATCATGATCTGAAAGTGGAATTAAAGTTAGAGATAGTAAATACTTGCTCTGACGTTTATGTAAACAGAAAACTACACTTGACGGTGTTTTTGGTAGAACGCCATCTGTTATCATAAATACAAGCGTTAGCAAGTTTTTTAACTTGTGTTTTTTTGTTTTTCATATATATATATGATCAATGCTCAGTTTATATTAAAATAGCAAATCTTCAAACTTTAATGAACAATCTTCAGTCTTTTCCACTCCTCAATTCTTCAGCCATCCATTTCATTGAATATCCAAGGATGGAATGCTCAAAGCCCTTGATGAAGCCAATATTATTGTCATACCCATATTGACCTTAAGTAAATCTGATTTTAATCTCAGCCTTTCAATGAAATGGATGTCTGAAGAATTAGAGAGAGGAGAAGATTGAAACATGTCCATTAAAGTTTAAAGATTTACTATCTTAATATAAATTGAGCATTGATTGTATATATGTGTGGGAGATTGTGATTTGGACCAACTGATGAGTGCTGGTTCCACACAAAATAAGTATATTGGAGATTGTTTATCTTTTGCATGATTATGTGGTTATGTCTATCAGTTGTATAAGATGGATTGGATAGATGTTGGAAGCTTGAAAGTCTATGTTCAAGTCCCTTATAATTATATTAAGTTTAGAATGAACAATATACATATATTTAAATATTACATATTTAGGCTGTATTCTGTCCATTCCTCTTCTATATAATTAAATGTCCATATTAACATCCTATGTGTGAGGAATCAGATTGACTTAAGGTCAACATGGATATGATAATAATATTAGCATCATCAAAGGCTTTGAGCATTCCATCCTCAGATTTTCAATGTAATGGATGACTGAAGATTTGGAGAGTGAGGAAGGTTGAATCTTGTCCATTAAAGTTTGAAGATTTGCTATCTTAATATAAAGTGAGTACTGATTGTATATAGGTGGGATATTGTGATCTGGACCAACCGATGATTGCTGGTTCAGCATGAAGTACTGTATTGGAGATCATTTGTCTTTGTCACATATATGTGGTTATGTGTACTGATTGTATTTGTAATAAAAACTGTTGATGGAAAAGTACAGAAAATATAAAGCCTATTTAATGTTTTTTAAAGTCATATCAATTTCTGTTTAGAAGAACATTTTTTCTGTTAAAATTTGCATGTAGACTTATTGTCTTCACAATACATTAATTTTTAATATTACAGTACCGTTCTTTAAAACCACTTTTTTCTGATAAAATCTCTGTATAGAACTTAATACTTTTTGATGATAAAATCTATTATTATCTATCAGAACATTCTTTTTGTTCATATCTATTATTTATAAATTTAAATATTTATATGCATTGTAGATTTAAAACACAAATAATGCTAGTGCATATTCTCCATCCCCTTTTTATCAATTTCCAAGTTGATAATTTGTTCTCATGGAATATTTCACAGATTCATCATACAATATTTTTCTTTTAAGACTAAACCAAGAAATTTTATTTATCATATAAACAAACCATTTACAGTTTCTTTTAAGTTTGGCAGACTTCAATGCATATGAGTGATTTTAAATAAAATTTTAACTGCCAAATTCACAGCAACCACATAACAAATACAAAAGACTATACAACAGAAGAACTACATAAGAATATGAGATTGAGAATGAAAAAGAAAAAATTGTTGCTGCTATACAAAAAAGTATGTTGCATGTGAATTTTAACAACTTGTAATTTTTAGGATTTTTTTTTTTTTAAAAAAAATCATAGGATTGATTCTGTAAAAGCAGTTGTCAAACAGGAATAAATTTATTCATAATTATTACATTTAGAAAAAGTGCCTTTTTATAGTACTTCAGGTACCCATCTATCACAACTATGACCTAGGTTTAAATCCAAACTGGTTGAATTTTGGAGTTTTTTTAGATAGACATTCATAGCCAACATAACTATATAATATTGGTTTGTAAATGAGCTAATATTATAAGAGCCATATTTATAAAAATGTGGATTCCTATAAAAACAATTTTTTAGACTAACCTGCCACATCTGGTAAGTAACAAATCTATTATGGAAATTTGGACATTATGCTTATTCTACAAATTTTACAATAAGTTCCTTAATTAATGTACTTCTATAAATCAATATTCCAATATTAATAAAAGCTATGCATTTGAAGTTTTATTTTTAAGAGACAGCTATAAGCCATATGATTATTTCATTATTCTTTTTAATAATGATTTTGTTGATATAAAATGTAAAAAACATTGCTAAGAGTAAATGCATTTCTCTCTCAACTATAGAAGCAAATAAAACCATACATTCAAAATTTCAGAATCAAACTTTCTATTCAATGTATATCTGACTAGAAGTTACTCAGAGTATATATATATTATCATTTATTTGCTTTTAACTTTGATGACATTCTGAATTTTATATACTCTTAGCAGAGCACATAATAAACACATCTGTCAAACAAAAAAGGTTATTATCAATGTATGGTTTATTTTCATTAATGATGTTTTGCACAATTCCTACAAAAGAAATCTGTTAATATTGCAAACATAACTTGGTTTGGCTTCTTTACTTTTCACTTTTTATCATCATAAAGTTCATTCTTATATTTATTCCAAGATTAGCAATTTTGAAAAAACAATGTAAAAAATCACAATGTAGTCTTTTCCAAAAATATAAAATTGATATCTACAAATAGAATATACCTTTTCGTTTTTGCTACCACACTCTAATTTTTTCCATAGAAATTATTAATCCAATCAAATTAAATATAAAAGTCATGACATCCTCTATATTGAGCAGCCAGAACTTTTTACTATAAACTATTCCATAAAAATTAACCCATATTCAGATTTTAAAAACCTAAAAAGTAAAGATAACCATAGTCTTAGCATTTATGCTACTACCCTATTAATAGCAAAGATTCCTATAGTATAGTAATGTTTTATTTTCACAGTTATAACACTGATATTTATATGACCAATGCAAAATCATTTTAATCTCTATTTGTATCTCTCAATAGCTTAATACCTAGTCACCAACTGCTTTTGGATAGCTATTTGGATTGTCTACGAGTTACTAAAAAATTCTTAAACCTGTTTGTGATTTAAATAATTTCAAATCTCAAACCTGTTTGTGACTTAAATAATTTCAAAGTTTTGCCTAAGCAGATAGATGCACTCACCATCGTGCTATGATATTTTTCCTTAAAACAACTCAGATTTGTCAATTGACCAAATAAATATATTTCATGAAATTGGGTGGCTTAGAATTATGTATTTGTACTGAATGATATAACATTTTTATTTTTTCTATGTAAAATTTTATTAGATGCATAATGTTGATTTAATTATATATTCAATAGCAATTAGGAAAATGAAATTTTTGTAATTCAAAAATCAATTACATATTCACAACAAACCTACTTTTTTTTATATACATATTCCTAAACATTAAGAGATCATTTTATATAATATTCCATATATTTTAATTGGATAAATTAATGACTCATTTGATCTTTATATCAGTGATAGAGTGAACTTAAAAAAACTAAAAGTTTTTGGATTGATGCTCACTTAGTCGTTTCTGATGCCTATAACATCACATGATTTTCCAAGTACTGATCATTAGACAAATTAATTGAAAGTATAATTTGAAATATGACAATTAAATGACAGATTCAATGGAAATTAATTAAACTGTTCACATATGAATGATAATTTTGGATTGTACAAAAATAATTAGCTGACTACATACTTAGGAAAACTATCATTCATCAGAATAAACTGCATATAACTGAGGCTCATGAAATTTAATGCTATTCCAATTCCCAATTACTGTCATTTTGATACAATAGAAGCATGTGATCTTTTGGTCTCACTTGGGAGTTACTACCCATAAAGAATACTTTATTGTTGACCTGATTATAGTATTCTCCATACCCAGCTCTGTTAGATCATGACAAACTAGCTAAGAAGAGGTTGTATTTATATTTTGGACTATTTCTATCATCTAGTATTGAATATTGAATGTCTTCAGAAAAATTTCATTTAAATTTTCAAAATACATTCAATTGTTAGTTATTTGACAACATTTTTTTAAATCTATAATCTTAACTTATTAACAAACAAACTTAAATTTCTTTGAAGATATAAATACAAATCAAATGTAAAGATCAAGATTACCTCTATGCATAATATAATTAATGCTCAGCATAGATATGATTGGTGTCTATTTTTTTATACATGCAGTAGAATATTTAATGATGTCAATTAATATGTAATACTTTTAAGAGCCAATGAAATCATCCACCTGCTAAATTTGACAATAAATTAGAACTTATTACTTAGAGATTCTATTTTAAACTCAATGTGAATCACGTTGTAGAAATATATTTGTAAATTTCATGTTCAATCTTACAAATGTCATTATCCATATTTTCTATCCTAATAAAAGCTCCTTGGCAAGTGTAGGTATATATATAATATTTTTGCAGCTGTTATTACAATGTGATTATTCATACAATATATGAACATAGATGCATTAACCAATTTGGTGAGTTTATTGGCATTTACCTCTGAGTTTAAGGTCAATAAATATGATGATATTTCTTTTCAAGTGCCTGATAAATCTTAATTGAAATCAGTTGAATTTTCTTGAAGGCAAAATAAATGTGTATGTAAATGAACTTTTTTTTTCAAATAAATATTAACAACTATGATGACAAAAATAAATCATGGCCCTTATTGCCAGGAAACAATAAAGTCACCAGCCAAGGCAGCAGTTGGCAAATGAAGGTCAAGGGCATAAACTGCCATTTGATGATGGTATTTTATTTAGGTGCTTATAACTGTAGATAACTTTCAAGTAAAGGAAGATTGCAAGAATTGGAAAAAGAACCATCTCATATTAAATGAGACTATATTGGAGTAGTTAAAGGAAGAGGTGAAAAGATAATTGATTAAAAAGTGGACATGCACAGTACTACAAAGGCACAAACATTGGAAGTACAAATGGAGTAGGATTTATTATAAATAAAAAGTGGAAGAACAACAATGTGGAGATTGATGGTCTATCAGACAGAGTGGTAAGATTAGTTATTTAACTTAATAGCAGATATCAAATGCAGATAATTCAGTTTTATGGTCCAGCAAGTTCTCAGTGGAATGATGAAGTAGATAATGTACAAAAGGCTTTTGATCAGAAAAAACAACAGTAATAATTTCAATAGCATGTAAATAACTTACTACTGCCTTCAATATGTAATGTTTAAGATTATATTCATATCACATACAGAACGTTCTTGTTCCAAATACATTACTCAAAATATGCAGCCTCATAATAAGAGATTTTAATAAACTTGCAAATAATTTTACTTTTTATTTAAGAAATTCTCCTTTTGTCTAAATGAATGAATAAGTATTGATAAGTGAAAAATAAAATTATTTGCAAGTTTATTAAAATGTCCCATTGTGAGGCTACCTGCAAAAATAATTCTGAGTAACATATTTGGAATGAGAATATTCTGTGATATGATTAAAACAACATTTTAAAAATGTCTTGGTATACTTTAATATTAGAATTGATAAACAATTGAAAGATGAAAGTGTTGTGAGAATGGTCATAGATTTGTGGAATGTGCATAAAAAAAACTTTATATTATGAATTCTTTTTTTGAAAATAATAATAAATGGAAGTGGACATGGAAGCAGCCAAATGAAGGTATGTATTTCAAGATTGTAATGTTTCTAATAAATTCAACACAGAAAGTGATCATTAATTAGTACACATTAATGCAAAACTAGAGATATAAAAATTATTAAGCAAAATGATATTCGCAGTTGATATTCCTAATCTTTAGAAATATTCCAATGAATTTAAATTAAAACTAGCAAATCATTTTCAAATATTAATAGATTTTGAACATAACTCATATTTAAACAAAAGCAATAGGAAGATAACTGATACACTTAAAAACAGCAACAAAAGCAGCTTGTATAAAAAAAGCAGCAATTAATCAGTAAAATTTTTGTTAACACATGACAATTTATGAAGGAAAGAAGAAATATGAAAATATAAAAAAAAATTGCATTATTTCAAATTTTGTAAAATGGTGTAAAAAAGAGTTGATAATCACATAAAAAAGTACAATTGTTAACTAGCATTATAGAAGAGAAAAAAAGTCTCAAGTGTGTAAGATAACCTTTTGGTATTGGTAAGAAATTCATTTCTGTAATAAAAAAAAGATGGAACTATTACTAAAAAAATAGATGACATCATGAAATGTGTAGAAGAGTTCTATCAAGAATTATATAGAAATAAAGAGCAAAGAAAAGTATTTTCCAAACTACTAGAAATGAGACATACAATTAAATTTATGAAGATGGAAAAAGCTCCAAGTAATGATGGAATTATAATCAATATTTAAAAAAAAGCAGGTGAAGAGATAGAAAAACTTTTGTGGAATTATGTACCAAATGTTTAATTGTTAAAGACACACCAGATGATTAAAAGACTGCAGTATTGATATTAATATTTAAAAAGTTAATAAAGAAGATATTAAAAATTATAGACCTATTGACTACAGCAAATTTTGGATTTTAATTAAACAAAAGAACAAGCTGGATTTAAAAGTGGTTTTAATACAGTGGATCATATTCAAGTATAGAGAGAAGTTATAAGAAGGATCATTAATTATGAATTGTTATTATGATTTGCATTTGTAGATTATGAAAAGATGTTTGATTCTATAAGCCTTTTTTTAGTGATTGAAGAAAATTTAGAAAAATACAACAGCATCAATTAGATTACACAATGATACTGGGAAAGTCAACATTGAGAAGAGTGTAAGACAGGGTGATTTTATATCTCCAAAACTTTTTACAGCAGTCTTGCAAGAAGTATTTTGTGGATTAAAATGGAAAGCTAAAGAAATAAAAGTAATTTAAGATTATTTATGTCATCTAGATTTTGCAAATGATATAGGTGTTTTAGCAAATAATGCTTTAGAGCTTCAGGAAATGTTACAAGAGTTATGAGATGAAAGTAAGAAAATAGACTAAAAGGGTAAATGTTAAAAAGCCTAAAGTAATGTTTAATGGATTTTTTTTAAATAAGAAAATAAAAATTGACAATGTTAGAAAAAGTTAACAACTATAAATATCTTGATCAAATTATTACTATCGATGGAAAAATAATGGATAAAATTAATCATAGAATTAAACTTGGATGGAGTGCTATTATCTTGAATGAAAATATGTCTATGTGTTTGAAAAGAAAAGTTTTTAATATGAGTTACCAGATCTTACTTATGGATCTGGAATTTGAGCACTTAACAGAAGAGAAATATAAATTTTAGACCGCTCAATGAAGCATGGATATATGTATGTTAGGAGTGATAAGAAGAGTGTGAAAGCAAAATACATGAGTGATAGAACAAACAGATATTACTCACACCATTGAAAGAATTCAAAAACTGAAGGTGGTTGAACTGGACATACAGCTAGAAGAGATGATAATAGATGGACAGTTAAAATCTTAAACTTGATTCCAAGACATTGTAAAAAATCTAGAAAAGATCACATGTGAGATGGATGGTTAAAATAAGCAAGTGTGTTGGAATAATGTGGAAAAGAGAGACTATATCAGAGAAGATAGATTGAATTTGGAGAGACCTTTATTCTACAATGGATCAATAATTGTTGAAAATGATATAATATTAATAAATCACCAAACTACCAATTTAAACAAGATAATACAAGAATAAGTTCCTAGTCTAGCATCACCCAGCATAGCCTTGGGCAATTAATAATTACAAGATTTATCTAAAATCCCTATCTTTAGAATCTAAAAGGCTATCTTTAGGATTTAAATCCCCATTCTCAAACTGGTTTGTGGTTTTTGCCTTTGTCAATGAGACTAGTGTTCAAAGTTAGAAGAAATGTTGATAATGCATCATCAGTCAAGCTAAAACCTTGAAATTCAATACAAATATGTTCTCATAATCATTGATTGCCCAGACTTACACTAGAAGGCACTAAAGTTGAGAAATGTTTTGTATTATTATATATTTTTAGCTGATAGTTTGACATTCCTAACTAGAATATTAAGATGACTAAAATTAATGAAGAATTAAAGTTATTCTGAAATGGATTTAGATCTATATAATTATTTAAGGAAATCAGGTGGTTTGATTTCAAAACATTAGGCTGGTTTTAATTTCAATTTTTGAATTTGGCAATAAATTTGGATGTATGTCTGCATTTCTTCTGACTTTAAATTCCAATCTAAAGATGGGGATTTTAATATTAAAACAGGTAAAACTCTCTATACGTATTGCCACTCATTTCTTCTGACTTTAAATTCCAATCTAAAGATGGGGATTTTAATATTAAAACAGGTAAAACTCTCTATACGTATTGCCACTCAGTGCAAGCCAGAGTAATCAATGAATGCCAGAAGGCTTGTGCATAAAATCCCCATCTAGTGCCTACTCATCCAATATCCCCAGACTAGTTTCTGGCTTGTGGCTTTCATCAGTGAGAAGCCTTGGACCTGAGGGCACTGCACTTAGATCTTAGGATCTAATGCAATCCTCCATCAACCACCTTTTATCTCTACTTAATTACAAAACTATGAGACTTAAATTGAAAACACTATAATATTTTAAATCCAAACTCATTAGCTTATATAGTCATATAGGTTTGAACTCAGTTCAGTATCTATACATTTTGGTGTCTTTGGTTTTTTAATAACCATAGCCTCACTATTGTATTGGGCAGGATTGGTTTAAAGCCAATAAACATCACATGATCATCATTTCTTATGCTTGCTCTTAGCTGTTATTAAAACAGGCGAAACTCTATACATATTGCCACTCAGTGCAAGCCAAAGTAATCAATGGATGCCAGAAGGCTTGTGCATAAAATCCCCATCTAGTGCCTACTCATCCAATATCCCCAGACTAATTTCTGGCTTGTGGTTTTCGTCAGTGGTGGCTATGATTATTAAAGAACCAAAGACACCAAAATGTATAGGTACTGAATTGAGTTCTGACCTATATGACTATACAAGCTGATTAGCTTGGATTTAAAATGTTATGGTGTTTTCAATTTAAGTCTCATAGTATTGTAGTTAAGTAGAGATAAAAGGTGGTTGTTGGAGGATTGCATTAGATCCTAAGATCTAGGTACAGTGCTCTCAGATCCAAGGCTCCTCATTGACAAAGGCCACAGCCAGAAACTAGTCTGGGGATATTGGATGAGTAGGCACTAGATGGGGATTTTATGCACAAGCCTTCTGGCATCCATTGATTACTCTGGCTTTTGCCTGTTTTAATAACAGCTAATAGCAAGCATAAGAAATGGTGATCATGTAATGTTTATTGATTTTAATATTAAAGATACAGGTTTTATATGTATTGGTGATCACTAATTACTTAAGCTGAAACTAGATGGCATTAGAAAGGGAAACTGTTATTGTGTTATATTGTTTTAAAGTAGTAATTTGGTGATTTGTTATTACTAACTTTGATAGTTAGACAAATAAGATATCTACAGTTACTGAAAAAGTGAATATACATAGTGAGTAAATTGTATTTAAATCTACATAATTGTTAAGATAGGTTGATTTATGTTCCAAAATTTAGGCAAATTTGAATTTCAAGTTTTTTGCTTGTTAGATAAAATAGAATTTAGATAAATTGTTGTTTCATATTTGTATTCTTTCTAATTTTTGAAATCTCACACTCACTGATGATGACACAAACCAGACTGAGAACAGAATTTGAATACTGAGAATATGGGTTTTATATGCACCTGATAATTACTTACTCCTCAATATTATGCTATTATCAAAATGTAGAACTATTATGGGATGAAAATCTGTAAGATATCAATTGATTTTAATTGATTTAAATTGAATATTTATCTGATGTTCATTGATTTTAAACTAGCATAGATGATTCTAGAAAAAAGTGACTAGATTATTGTTATCATTTGATTAAAAGGGTCAAGTAATGTTTTGCTTAGTTTATTCTTTTGCAATTTATTTACAGTTAGTATACAAATGAGATTATTAAACTTTACTGTAATTGTTCATTATTTAACTCATATAAGAAGGTCAGCAGATTGGCTTGGATTCAAAATCATATAATGTTTAACTTTGGGTGTCATAACAAAAAATAGCTAAGATTGAAAAATTGGGTGCAGGCTTCACATCTAGTAGAAACTAATCTGGGCTTGGTTATCACTACCATCTGATTATTCATGCTTTTATAAGTAGGGTGGCAGAAAATATATTATGATTATTAATGCAAATATAATGTTTTGGAATAACATATACATGCTGCTGATGAGTTTCAAGATTTTGTTTTTTATTAAAATTTATATTCTATTATTATTTATATCTATTATTTATACTTGTTTCTTATATTCTATCCAAACAAAACAAAACTGAATTCTAGTTTTTTGGGCTTGTAGTTAATGACAACCTTGATATAGTTGGTTAAAAAAAATTACAATTCAAAAATTTATAATTGAAATATTAATAAGACAATACTAGTATGACAGCAATATTAGCATCAACACGAGTTTGAGCATTCCATAATCAGATTTTCAATGTTATGGCTGGCTGAAGAGTTGGAGGGTGAAGAAGACTGAAGTCTGTCCATTAAAGTTTGAAGAGTTTATATCTTAATATAAACTGAACACTGATTATATATGTGTGTGGGAGATGATGATTTGGACCAACTAATGAGGGCTGGTTCAGCATGAAATATGTGTATTGGAGATTATTTATCTTACTCACAAGTGTGTGGTCATGTGTATTGATTGTATAAAATGGAGAGGATAGCTGAAGGAAGCTTAAAAGTCTGTGTCCAACTCCCCTTTAATTCAAAAGTTATTGACTTTACATATTGTAAAAAGTATACTTTTATTTATTTCACATAAATTTTAATATAATATTTTTATAGCATAATTTTTTATATCGCTATTTATATAAACATCAAAAACAACTATCGTTATAAAACAATCCACTTAATTTTATCAAGAAAATTATTAACCTGCATTAAAGCAAAGATATTATTAAGCAAATAGATTTATTTATGCAGTAAATTAACATTTCCCATCATTACAAGCAATGTAGACAAGTTAAATATATCATTAAAATAACACCTTATATATCTAAGTCATGCATAAAATATGTGTTGTGTGTATATTATAGTCTGTAGGAAGTACAGTGTTAGAGAACAATTGTAACAAGTTATTTTTAAACATGAATTAGTTTACAATAAATTAGACAATAATCAGAATTTAATTTAAGCCATTAAAATCTCCTATCAAAATAGGTAAGAAAGTATGATGAGCTTATTTATATTCATAGAGATACAAGAGTAACTAATCACCAAATCCCAGTTTAAGCAATAGGATAAGACAAAAGAGTTTTGCAGTTTAAGTTTAAGGATTATTAATGATTTCCAATTGCATATAAATGCCAAGAATAAGGGTTTATATGATTTCTAGATGGCACTAATGTGGAAAGCTGCTCTTGTTTAACTTAGCATTTTTGAAGATGATTTTTTTTAAAACTATCTTAAATTCTGTAATTATAATTAAGGCATGCACACATAACATAGGCAGTCTTTTACATACCTAAACCTGAGTTTACATAAACCCAGACTTATACAATTAATTCCTATTATATATAAAGTGCAATAAATTTAAAATGTGATATACAAGTCAGCATATTCACAGTTCATGTTTGTATCAAGATGTTAGCATCTCTTATGATATATTGTATTGCTTATTTACATTTGTCAAAAAATATTTTCATATTCCGAAAAATGGTTAATGATACTATATATTGAAAAGAAATTCTGCCTTTTGAAAAAAAAAGAGCTCAAAACTAGTTTGGGCATGGGGATAAATCTAGATAGAGATTTTGAATGTGTTCTTTTGTTGCATTTATCAGCAAAAAAGTATAAAAAATAAAAATAAATAAAGTAAACTTGTTTAGAATTATTAGCATGCTCTTTATATTACATTTATAAATACAAGCTAAATAAATCACATGATGTATGATTTGATTTCATTAATATATATATCCACATAAGAATTTATTCTCATCACATATATTTTTATTAGAACTTTATTGGGATTAAGCCTGGAAAAACAAATCTTTTATCTGTATTTTATTTTTCAATTACCTTTTCAATGTATATTAAATATGTATACAATATTAACATCTAAAATATTTAAGAACTAGTATTCTATAAGAATATAAACAAGGTAATTTTTTTTTTTTTTTATTTATGGCTGTTTACATATATCACTAGTTATAATAAATCTCTCATAATTACTTTTTAATATTGAAATTGTTTTCATTCCAAAACTATTCATTACTTCTATTTTGTGCTTATTCTTGAACAGAACCAAGGAGCATTCAATGTTGTTCTGATTGATGTAATAAACATTGTGATTGTTCATTTATTTTAAATTTTTTATTGCTGACTTATAAAATTTATATTTTAGAGTTTTGTAAAAAATATTGTAAATGTTCTTACTTTTACTACTTCAATAAAAATGTTTGAAAACAATAATAAACTTCACCATATAGATATTAATTTTCCTAATTATTAGTTGTTTCAAAAATCAAGTCACATATTACAACAGACTCCATTTTCTAAATCATTAAGCCTTTTGATATACTTTTCAAAAATCTATTATTATTTCTTTCTTAAAACTCATTAATCAACTTCTTTCTTTGCCTACCTTTCTTCTTCATACCTTCTACAGTTTCTTTCAAGGCATCTTTCATGATTGCTCTACCTTTAAATACATACTCCACTCTCTCATCAATTCCTAAAAAATATTTTTTTTGTATTATTTCTTTTTAATCATTTCAATTTATTTTTATCATTCTTTTTCAAATTTGCATCTCTAAAGCCTCCAATTTTTTCATCTCTTTTTTAACTACCTGTAATCAAAACAAAATATTTCAACAATACACAGAATATTTTTCTATTATTATTATAAACCTATTAATCCATAATAATTTTAATCTAATTTATTTATCATTATATCCATCATTAGATATTCAAGGATCTCAGTTGTTGAAAGTTGTATAACTTTAAATATAATAAAATTAATTATTGGTATAATTTTTAAATACTTCAAAAGTTATTTCTAAATTTTAACAGCAGACATTTACTTGAGTGAAATATCTAAATATATCTATAGTCTAATTTTTACTACACCAGTTTCATGCAAAGTAGGGATTGGTTACTGCTATAATTTTTTACTACATCAAAAGTCATTTCTAATTTTTAACAACAGGCATTTACTCAAATGAAGTATCTAAATATTATATATATATTTCTGTAATGTAATTTTTACTACACCACATTCATGCAAGATAGGAACTGGTTTTATGAAAGTAGTATAGTAAAAATTACACTACAGAAATATTATTCATTAAATGAATAATCTCTAGTCTAATGAATAATTAATAAAAATTATTAATTTATATATATATATAATCAAAATTATCTCAAATTCACAACTAAACCATATATATATATTCTTATTTATATATGTTAGTTTTTATTTTTCTTACATTTGGTCTGGTTTAGTTGTGAATTTGGAGTAATTTTGGTTGTTTTATTGACTAGTTTAGCTTTAGGCTTTTAATATATTGGGAGAGTATATTTACATAAGAATATTTATGTGATTTTTTTTTCAAAGTATCTTGCAAAAAGGTAAGGTAATTAAAAGATAAGGAGTGTAAAATATATGTATATTCTATTTAGAAAATAAAATTTATTTGTTAACATTAATATTAAATACTTAACAAAGGGAAAGAGGCATTCATTTAATGTATTTTATAATTTAAAAAGAAGTTTTAATAAAACTGAAAAATGTCAAGATGAGCAGCAAGTAATGTAACATGTCCTGTCTAAAACAATATTTTAGATAAGCGAAGACTAACAGTAATATAATAAAATGAGGAGTCAAAAAAAAAGTCAAATTTTATTTTGAACTGAGTTTAATAAATGCAAATAAACATAGGTGGTTTATTCTGAATAAAATCACACTTTTCAAAAGTAACTAAAGTTTGATATTGTACAAGATAAAAAATTATAAATAAAAATCCAAATTTGTAGAAAGCTTAATTAATAAATATTAAGTAAATTACATTAGTTCTGCCTATTTAAAAAAACACAATACTGTAATTGTAAATAGCATAGTTTTAACTTTTAAAAACTAAAGGAAGTCATAGTGAGCTACAATTGGAATTACTATTACTGGTTTCTAGGAAAACTTTTCATTAATAGTGATTTATTTCCAGTAAGAAAAGTATCCAATTAAAAGAATCTTATTACAGTTTTACTTTTTTAAAAAACTATGAATTTTTCTGGTAAAACTTTTATTTCAATTTAATCCGTAATGAATTATTATCAATGTAAAGATAATGACTGTTCTACATTGGAAAGACAAAATTGAAACTCAAGAGTTTCACTGTTTTCTCAAGATTCAACAAGAATAATTTACAAAATATATCAGAACAATTTACTTCTTTACTACAATATGTTTGCAACTTTTGACTAATTATTTCACTCAGCTTCAATTAAACAAATATACTATCATATATATCTACAATTTCCATATCTGTGACTTCAGTTATTTGCACTATTGAAAAAATTACTAAACAAATCATGAAAAATTAAAAATTACTAAAAAACAAATTTTAATTTCAAACATTTTATTTTTTTTTTGTCTGCAGTGCTTACATGGTGTAAGTGCCAAACTCAGGAAAAAAAAATCACAGCCTCTGTGCCGGTCAAAATCGTGTATTCATTCAACAAGACCAATAATCCAAGCAAAAGTACCTTGAATCCAACCATGCACAAGATTCATATGTCAGGACAAGGATGAATCCTAATCTATTTGCCTAAACTATTGCCTCTCTGACTAATGGATAACGTTTGTGATGACACTAGCAGTGCTTGATTTTATTCCGTCCCAGCTGGAAGTCATGGTTCACATAGAGACTCAAAATAATAAAGGGTTTATATGAAAAACCAATGATTAATGGATTCTGATGATTGCAGAATGGTACAGATATGATTTGATTGATTACTAATGGTTTGAACCATAATAATGATAATTCTTTCTGGCACATTATAAAGAAGTGAATTTAAATCAAAGAAATATTTAAATAAATAGAGTAATTAACTTTATTACGGTTCAAACCATTAGTAATCGATCAAATCATATCTGTACCATTCTGCAATTGTCAGAATCCATTAAATCATTGGTTTTTCATATAAACCCTTTATTATTTTGAGTCTCTATATGAACCATGACCTCCAGCTGGGACGGAATAAAACCAAGCACTGCTAGTGTCATCACAAACGTTATCCATTAGTCAGAGAGGCAATAGTTTAGGCAAATAGGTTAGGATTCATCCTTGTCCTGACATATGTATCTTGTGAATGGTTGGATTCAAGGTACTTTTGTTTGGATTATTGGTCTTGTTGAATGAATACACGATTTTGACCAGCACAGAGGCTGTGATTTTTTTTTTCAGAGTTTGTGCCGGTCAAAATCGTGTATTCATTCAACAAGACCAATAATCCAAGCAAAAGTACCTCAAATCCAACCATGCACAAGATACATATGTTAGGACAAGGATGAATCCTAACCTATTTGCCTAAACTATTGCCTCTCTGACTAATGGATAATGTTTGTGATGACACAAGCAGTGCTTGGTTTTATTCCGTCCTAGCAGGAGGTCATGGTTCACATAGAGACTCAAAAATAATAAAAGGGTTTATATGAAAATTTAATGATTTAATGGATTCTGATGATTGCAGAATGGGACAGATATGATTTGATCAATTACTAATGGTTTGAACTGTAATAATGTTAATTCTTTATGGCAACACTATAAGGAATTGAATTTAAATCAAAGAAATATTTAAATAAATAGAGTAATTAACCTTAGAGATTGGAAGTGATGACAAACTAAGATTGTTTAAATAACAATACTATAGAAATTTATTAAGGAATTTAGTACAAAATAAGTAGTCTTTGTTTATACAACTTGGTTATTTTCTTTAATTCGTTTTGATGCGGCTTTGATAACAATGTAAAAGTTTATTAATTGGTCTGCCAAGAACCAATCAGCAATAAAATATTAGTAGCCCTTTTAAAAGATTATAAATAAATCTATTTTATATATATTACAAGATATGAAAGATGTGCATTTAAAATACTATTACATTTAAAATCATTTGTATATAAAGAGTGTGGAAGGCAAAATAGTTCTTAAATAAATAATTGACAATTATACAGTCTAGATTTAATTAATTAACAAAATTGGTTTGTGAAGGATGTGCCATCATGGCAGAGAGCCTTTCAGGTTTGCTAAATAAAGATATAAAATGATTAAGAAGGCAGTATGCTATTATAGATTACAACAAAAATAAATGAGGTCTGTTATGAACCTCTGGGTGGCTTTGCTAAAGGAAATTTCTAGTAAATGCAACTAGATGATGAGAAATGCTGGCCCTCCAGCCAAAACATATCTCTAAATAATCATAATAATATTTTGATGTGCTGGACTTTCCATACCCATCTTAAATGGCAATGCCCGAAAATGGATCCCTTGGTATGAACTATGTCTACTTTGAGGGAGTGTGAAAGATTGGATTGTTCATAGTTAAATTTCTGAAGGTCCTGATGAGTAAGTAGCAAAGCAAAATAATAAATGAATGGTTGTAGCTATAAAAAACATTAATGCCTTAGACATATATATAGATAGTGTATCACTAACAAAATTAATCAATGAATTCCTGATTAAAATAATCAGTTCCCTGATGTTGATAGAAAGTCCCCACAAACCTTAGTCCACTAATGAATGAATCATAAATATAATAATATATAAAAAAAGAAATTAACTAAAATATAAATTGTTTTCCACGCTTCACAAATATTTGATTTATTAATAAGTTCTTAAATAGTTTATCAAAGATTACAAAATAAGACTGTTTTTAATTAACATAGATGGGTATTGAATATCAAACTAATAAATTGTAAATCATAATTTTAATATTTTTCTGACAAATGAAATATATGTATGAAATATATACTGAGAAAATTCTATGATAAATTTTACTTAATTGATTCACTAAAATTATTTTTTCTTTCAGAAATAATTACAGGGCTATTTTAAATTGGAGGTAATAGTAAGATACTTTTAAAATAATTATTCAAAATAAATTTATAATGATATACAAAACTAAACGAGCTTTCGAGTCTCCTGTAATGATTTTGACTGGAAAAATAAGAGGGAGAGAATTTAAAGTTAATAGCTCATTGAATTTTGTACTTGGAAATTTCAGTAAATCAAATATTCTAAATAAACCAACAAAAATTAATTTAATTTGCCGCATCAAAATAATGTAACATTTTTAGAATTGATATTTTAAATTTAAAAAAATTAAAGATGCATTTAATTTAAAATTATGTTGTATAAACATTACACAGATATATAAAATAAAAGTTAGTATTGATTTGGAAAACAAGTAAAATAGAATCAATGGCTTGCGGCAAATTGGACGTTACCTCAAAATCAATCAGTAGGCATTCCATGGCTTGAAACAGGCAGTTAATACAGTCAGATCATTTGCAGGCTTCCTTGACACAGACAGTCTCTGGCTAGATGTTGAAAGCACTGGAAAGGCATTGATGAACTGGTGGGACAGAGCTCTGGAAAGCAATGGTCGATCTGTTAACCAGTCATTCTGTAGGCACGATGTACTATATCTCTAAACTATTCTCTTCAGATAAAACTCAACAAATAATTAATTAATCCTCCTTATCAAATTTTCCACTATTTATATGTTCTGGTCTTTATCTATAGGATTGAATCTACAGTGACAACTGCCAATTGCAATCACTCTAAATGTTTCTCTGAGGTTGGTGTCTGCTTTAGAGAGAAATCTATAATTCTGCATGAACATGCCCCAAGGGTTGATTTGCTAATTAAAAAACAACAACAACAACAAGCATATTAAGTTTATCAGTCATTGTACTAACAAAATCTATTTAATTAAGGTTTAGATTGACAAAAATGTAGATTTTATTCAGAAAATTTTTAGGAATTTGGTACAATGACTTTCAATCTTATATTTGACATAAACCTAAGTAGAAATTTACAAAACATTTCATACAAATCTTACATTGTTTAAATAATTGATCCGCAAATGTACATTGATTAAAAGATAAATATAAAATGTTACCAACTGATTTATTGAAGAAAATGAACTTTAATAAAGAATTTGAAATATTTGTAACATTTTATAGATATCTAGGATTCA